>JANVCC010000070.1:5691362-6119084 GCA_025345505.1 Todiramphus chloris collaris | reverse complement strand
TAAAAAAAAAAAAAAAAAAAAAAAGAGCTGCTTATATAATTAATCTACATCTTTTCCATGGTAAAACTGTGTATCAGCTCTGAATTAAGTACTTTACTACCCTGAGTCATCACTACATATACCTTGTTAGCAAAATCAGGGACATTGCTACAATAATTTTAGCTGGAAGATATATATGGTGTTGGCTTTTCTCAAAACTGCTTAACATATTCAGTGAAATAAATGGAATCACATCTGATTCACACTCAAAAGAGAAGACAGTTGGAGCTTTCCTTATCTCTGTATAATTGTGGACACAGGCTAAGAAAACTATGTAATTTATGTCAGATGATAAGCTACTAAACATTTCCTACAATGTTCAGACTTCATAAAGCTTCAGGAAATATTTAGGAAAAAAAACCCCAACAAAACATTAAAGGAATATTGAAAATCAATATTTTAAAAGCATATTTCTAGATAATGTATCATTAATGAAAAAAGAAGTGACATCGTAGATCACAAACTGATCACAATTCCATCCCTCCTAGAATAGGTTTTGTCTTTCCTGTATCATTATAGAAATAGAGTGGTAAAAACCATAACTTTTTGTCTCACAAATAGTTGGAGAGGCAAAGAAATATGTTTTCCATGAAAAGCAAAGGATCCTAGGTAATAAACACAATTTCATTTTAAAATGTATTCTGGGCTTGTGCATTGGAATTAAATTCCTAAGTGTCTAATGAAACATTACCAAAACAATTTGATGTCCTAAAACTAGTCATTCAAACATAGACATTGCTTTAGGAGAAGAAAATGACAGCTTTGTAAAATTTTTTAGAATCTCTCTATACCACTCAACAAATTAAGGTTACAGAGACTTAGACCGAGCAAAGCTTTTGTCAGTATTTGATAAAGGAACTGTGTTTTCTAAACCCTAAATTCATCAAGAGGATTAATAATCATTCAATAGAAAAAAATACATCTAGCTCCAGTGGGGTATTTCAGGATATGGGAGTGTTCTTAGTTATTTCTTTTCCTAGAAAGCATTGAAAATTACTTTTGGATGGACTTCTCAACCATCTGCTTTAAAGAGAATGAAAAGGAATATAGTCCCCTTTCTTCCACTCAGCTCACAAATGTAGTTACTGGGCTCAAACAGGTGGTCATATTGCCCTGTCTGAAATCCAGGAAAGTAATGGTACATTCAGATAGGTTACTGAACCTAATTAGCTTTGTGATAATAAAAATACCTCCAAAAGCAATACTACTACTAATTAGTCTTATACTACTACTAATTAGTCTTAGTATTACAATAAATAATAATAATTGTTATTAAAAAAAATCAGCCACAAAGCCAGTTTTTAA
Source organism: Todiramphus chloris collaris (assembly GCA_025345505.1). Taxonomy (NCBI): domain Eukaryota; kingdom Metazoa; phylum Chordata; class Aves; order Coraciiformes; family Alcedinidae; genus Todiramphus; species Todiramphus chloris. The sequence goes on along the minus strand of JANVCC010000070.1, from coordinate 6,117,740 downwards.
AAGTACTGTCAACAAAACATGATCCCAAATGAAGTGGTAGAAAATACTGTGTATTATATATATGCTGTGATCTTCCTGAATGATTACTGTCCAGTTTTAAAATTTCACTGTAGGTTGTAATTACTTTTCCATTGAGCAGAGGTATGGTGTTCTTTCTGTAGGAGGAAAGAGTTGGATACAGACTTCCTAAAGAGCAAGACTGTAGCATCTGAGGCATCATTTTAATTTATAGTGAAGAAGCTCAGCCAATCTGCTGATGTTAATACTTCCTTCTTGACCATTGGGGCAAGCATCTGGTTCAATGTAGTTTTTCATTGGGTAAAAGGACATTTGTCTGGATTTTGTTTGTTTGCCTTTCTTGAGTGATATGCAACCATAAATAGTATTGACGAAGACAGTTGATTCCAATACACAAGCTTGAGGTTTATGGCCCAAAACAATGTGGCCAGCTGTGAAAGAAAGTTGTGGTGATCAACTCTTCACATGAAGTTGATTTTATAAATGTACATCTGCCACTGACACAAAAGTATGACTACTTCCCACAAGCCTCTTCCTCATGTAATCACATCATGATTTCAATTGCACAAAACCTCTTTTCTAAAAAGGTTGTCATGATTAAACTGAGAATTCCTTTGATTACATGAGACTTAATTATCTGAATGTTTTGTTTCCTTTAGAACTTCAAAATACTCAAGAGTGTATTGTACTACCATTGCAGTTGCTTGCATAAGGGAAATGATAGATATTATCGCTGTCTCCAATCTGTGACTCTGTAGAGGCCATCTGGCCCTTAAGATTCTGGATATCAGTCTGATGCTAGTACATTCTGTATTTATATTTGCAAGTATGGCCTGTAAAGTCAGGATGGCAGCGTACTCTACAGCCATGTGAGATAGTGTTCACGTCTGACTAGTTCATGGGGCTATCAGATGCCACTGTTAATTTATATTTTAGAGAATTAATCTAAAGATGCAAAAGACAAAGAAAACTTTTTCTGCTTTCCTCATTTTTGAGAATGGGACAACACTTGTGTCACCTGGACAAATATGGACATATTTATAGTTTAGGATTGGAAGTTGCTCAAAAATTGGTTACATATATTTGAATATGTAAATCTTACCCTTCAGATAATCATCATACAGCATCATTATGGGAAGAATTGTCATATTGATATTATTTATGATATTCTCTAAAGATAAAGTGTGAATGCAGAGTTGGATACATGTCTGTATCACAGTAATTGGAAGATGACACTGAATTAATCCATCTCTGTCTGCAAATATAGTAGGAAAAACTTCCTGAATGTATTACAGTACAAATTATTACTTATGTTCATGACTAGTATTAAAACAACAAAAAAAGAAAAAACATGTTCAGTTCCTTCACGGATCTCTTTTCTAAGGTATACTGTAAATAAGCTTCTTTGATTTCTAGGAGCCATTTCAGTGTTTTTCTTGAAATTTCTAATTTGATACTTTGCTAATTATATGGGAAAAAATGCCCTGATGATATATTAAAATCTTTCTGCACATCTACTTCAGTGCTGTAGTTCAGACTTTGTTAATACATCATTTCTGTTTGGCATGCCTTTTCAACCACTTCCAATCTGACAAGTCAGCAATGAAGTATAATATGTGATTACAAAGCAATGGTCATACAGTAGTTCATGTTACAAAAGAAGATGTTGAGAAACAAAGTTCTATTTCAGTCACCCCGATACATGCAAAATTTTAGCAAAGTGGGTAACTTTAGATGACATACTGATTTGCAGAAGTGATATGGTTCATACTGTATCGTATTTCACAGAACCACCAAACTAAAGAATACTTTAGGTTGTAGGGGACCTCTGGAACTGATCTACTCCAACATTCTTGGCCCTGGCAGGGCCACCCAGAGAAGATTGCCCAGGCCTATGTTCATAGAACTTTTAAATGTCTCCAAGGATGGAGACTGGAGACTCCACAACCTCCCAGAGCAACCTATGCCACTGCTTGGTCACCCTGACATTAAAAAAAAAAAGTGATTCTTGATGTTCAGACAGAACCTCTTGTGTTTTGGTTTGTGCCCATTGTCTCTTGTCCTGTCACTGCACAGGACTGAAAAGAATCTGACTCTGGTCCATCCTCTTTGCACCCTTTCAGGTATTTATATACATTGATAAGATCCCTGCTGAGCTTTCTCTTCTCCAGGATAAACATGACCAGCTCTTTCAGCCTTTCCTCATAGGAGATATGCTCAAGTCCCTTAATCATCTTCATGGCCCCTCATTGGACTCTTTACTACGTCAATGTCTCCCTTGTACTGGAAAGCCCAGAACTGGACCCAGTTTAGGTGTGGCCTCACCAGTGCTCACTCTGCTGTCTACATTCCTCCTAATACTGCCCAGGATACCAGTCACCTTTTTAACAAGGGTACATTGTTGGCTCATGTTCAATTTTTTGTTCACTGGGATCACAGGGCCTTTTTCTGCCAAGCTGCTTTCCTGGGTGGGGCCCTCACACATGCTGGTAAGTGTTTGGTTTTTTTGTTGCTTTTTTTCTTGCCTGGGGTTGGTCTTTACAATTGCTTTTTGTTGTGTCCTTTCTTCAGTCTGTCAAGGTCCCTTTGGATTTTAGCATGACCCTTTGGTGTATCAGCTGCTCATCCCACTTCATGCCACTGATCACCACCCATTCAGCTTCTTTTCAATTCACCTTGCTGTCTGTTCATGATCTTCTCTACGAGGATTGCATGAAAGCCTGTATTTCATGAGCAATCTACAATGGGAAGACTGCACTGTAGAAAATATAGCCACTTTATTGTAATTTTTTCCATCTTACATAAAGAAGAAAATAAATAGTTATGACTTCTACTACCCTATAGTCAACTATAAAATAGAGCAGAATTGAAACTTTTCTTATCTCTACTGGAGACCTGTTTAAGAACTATAATGGGAACTTTCCCCATGTCATTCATTTCCAGATGTACTCGTTCTTTTAATACTTTCTTCTTGAAAGTTTTTGACAGCTGTAGTCCAAATTGTCTGATTTCCACAGTCTTTCAGAAAAGCATTTAGAAAATAAATATTTACTTTTCAATGTAGTGAAATAATAATAATAAAAATATTACCAAAAGATAAAAAATGTTAGTGATAATTTATTTCTCTAAACCCAGTAATCTAGTCAGTCAATGGAATCTTGTCTTTTAAGGGAAGTATTTTCAAGATTGATTTTTCTTTCTTTGTACATTTTTATTTCCTGCTAATGTTCCTGGAATTTGTCAACAAATGGAAAGATAATGGATGATAAAGGAATTTTAGGGTTTAAAAAACAGATAGTAAATGCCTTGTAGTAAATATTAACATGTTCAACAGAGTTGTGGTAAGTATCTTTTTACACTTTTATCACAATCCAAATTAAAAGCATGTTCCATATCTTTTAGACTCCCCCTCTTATACCAAGGAGCTAAACGCGACAGATGCAAAGCAGAGAAAAGATATCCAAGTCTGTATGAATGTGTTTAAAAATACCCAGACATCTTTAATTTATGGAATCCCAAGCAGATGGTGGAATATGTTTACTGAACTCTTGTCTCTTTTTCTCTAAAGAACTAGAAACTTTAAATATCACAGCATATTTCAGAATTTGGCAGTGAGGATGTGAGTTTTCTGTGGTTTCTTCTTTTTTATTTTTGAAGTCCTAATAAGATGTTCTTAAATTTGGAACACTGTTGAGATTTGTGGTAGCTACAAATCTGACTCAAATTACTAACTTGAGATCACTATGTGAAATTTTTTTTAAAAAGTGATATGAAAGAGAAAATGTTGACTTATTAATTTCAATGTCTGCACTACTATTTGATTTAGGAATCATAATTTAACACTGCCAGAATTAGGCTATTTTGAAGGCCAAAGTTACAATAAAATACTGTAGTTTGTTTTCTTGTATAATAGGATCATAATAAGATTCTTTCATTATCTTTGCACGTAAGGGCAATGTGGTGTTTGTCTTAAGTATATCTTCCAGGTAGATGTTTCTTCCTACTTTGAGACTGCAAAAAAAAATGGAGTATGCCCTGCAGTCACTGATCATTTGTACTGATCATTTGTTTCAGTCACTTTTTGAGGATCCTCTTAAAACTTTCCTCTCTCTTTTTTTTCTTCAGTTTTCTTTAATTTTTCTTTGTTATTTGTTACTATTTCTCCACTCATGTAAATTCTTGATCATAAATCAGTTTCAGAAATTAAATAACTGATTAAGGGAAGAGTAGCAACAAAATCAGTAAGTGATGTCCCATATCACATATCTAGTAATGTGTTTCATAATATTCCCATTTGAGGACTATACAATAGCATACCTAGATAACTACCAATAATTATGTTGTGTTTTCATGTCCTCCCATGTAGTTCTTCATTTTCAATATTCTGAGAATTTGATATTCAGAAAATCTAAATTATCTAGAATTTTTTTATTCTTTCAAACTTCAAGATAATGGAGAATGCACTGTTAGTCTTCTGCATGAGGTTGACAGTTTTTGCAAAGTGATTAGATGCAATATCTGTTAAAGTCTGTGTGTATCTATTTGAAAAGATCAAATTACAGTCTAGATCTTCTGAATACTCCTTTATAAAAGTGTTCGGCTGTGAGAGTTTCCTTAGAAGCCTGACTAAACACGATCAGGACAGAGAACAAGCAGTGGCTGCAGCACTGTGAAGGGAAGAAGCAGCAGGCAGTTTCTCAGGTGACTGTTCTTCAGGGTTATTTCTCTGAAGAAATTCCTGAAGCTCAGTCTTCAGATAAAAGAAGGAAAGCAGAATTTTGGTCACTAAATTTTTATGGTCTTTTTGATGGATTCTGAAGGCATGGGCAAGCTACACATGAAACTGCTCTTAACTACATATCCAAGATTCAAAGTGAAACTCCTATCCATTTTATAACTCATGTTGCAAAAATTGTGTGAGTATCACTAACTTCACATTTTTTCTTCCTTCTCCAAAGACAGGAAGTGTCATGAGAGTGAATAATAGGAGAAAGGATTCTGATGCAAACAACTCTGTATTCTGTGTGTTCTGAATGATAGCTATAGTAGTGATTCAGGGATATCTAATCCTCAAAGTTTGAGTAAGGAATGTATGTGTATGTGTATATATCCCAATTTATAGGTAAAAAAAGTATAGGGATCTGTGTGCAAGTTGAATTTAATTTACCTAAATCTGCAGGTTTTGCATTCAGCATGTACAATCCTAATAAAGAGGAAAAGTAGGGTTAAGTATGTATTACTTGGCAGACCAATTTGACAGCAGTGAAGAAAAATGGGTGGTTTGTGGAAGCAGATACAAGAATGTATAGATGTGCAAAGCTGAATGTTTAGGATGGAGATATATATATGTTTGAATGTATGTTTTCATATACACATTTTTGTGATCTGTTTAAAGATCTCCTTTTTTTTTTCTCATACGTTCCTAAATTTTTCATTTATTTGATTTTTTTTGGTAATAATTTGTATTATATATTAATCACTATATTGATTAGAAAGTTTTCAGACCTCCTACATGCCTAGAGTAACATTTAATATGTATAAACACAAATAGTGTTATAAATAATACTTGACATTCTTAACATGTATAATTTAATTTATTCCTTTGAACAACAACCTCTCAAACACTGACATTCAAAACTTGTGAAACTTTAGTGCTGCTCTGCAGAAAGTTCTAAATAATGCTTTTGAAGAAAGTGAATATTTGAAGTATATATTTTTAAAAGGAAATTGAGAAATGGTTCTCTTGAAAAATCTGATTGTGAGTGTGGTGTTAATTGTACCCTTGAATATTCCTTTAAGCACAAGGATCAGAATTCACATCTTTTATTTGCATTAAGTACTTGTAGTAGTCTTCTGAAATTGCTAGTTTAATCATTTGAACTGCACATGCAATAATATATTTTTTTTTTAAATTAACTGTTCTGCAATTTCAGTCTTGATTCTCAAAAAATTCTGAATATAAATGTCAATAGTTTCTCTAAAAATAAAGCTAGGGAAATGAGAATTGTCATTAAGAAAAGTATATTTTCATCTGTGTCAAAGACATCTGAAACCTATCTCTTCATTGTCCATTCCTCCATTTCATCCAGTGACTTACTAAGAGAAGTATATATTTTTATTAAGGAAGAGGCTAAACAAAGGAAAACAAATACTTAACAGCCTGAAGGTATTACTCGTTTGGTCATTTTAGGATATGAAAATGTTTTGTTTAAACAACCTACATTTTATTCTTTCTGGAGGAACCAATACTTCTCTGTGGTTATAAATTCATTCATAGCAAGGCTTTGTTTTTGTAGAATCAAAGTGGGGAAGTAAGCTGGTCAGGAGCATTTAATGCCTTCTCCCTGGCTTAAATATTTCTTACACAAGGCTTTTGACCAGAACTGTTGGAATTCCTTTCAAACAAGCTAAAATGATAATATTTTTTTAAGAACAGGATACCTGTACAGTTGGATAAGTTATGGATTCTTTTATGTGCTTTTGAATATACCAGTCTGTAATTCTGACCTATCTGTTACCTGTACATTGTCTTTCTGGTCCTGAGAGCATAGGAGATGGAGCTGTAATAGCTATCAGAATACATTTCATAAAGCTTTTTTTGTTCTTTAACCTTGTACCTTAATAAACAAGTCTTCAACAAGACAAGAAAACAGATCTAATGAATTACTTATCTTTCTTACTTAATAGAACCAGGTTGTCCCTTAAAATAGTCATACAAGGGGAAAGGAAGGAAGTACCCTCTGCAACCTGATCAAAATTTCACATAAACCTTTTCTGACTTTGCATGACAAAATATATATTCATATAGATATTCAATATCTCATCTATGTAGGACAGAGCTCCTCCCAAATGCTGACTTTATCTTTGAAACTCCATTTCTTTATATGTTGTTATATCTGTTTCTAAATAATGAAGGCAATTATACGTGCTGGGTTTTTTCTCTGAAGTTTGTAAGAAAAAAAACATTTACAAATCTACCTTGTAATTAAGTGAATTGAGCATTGCTTTACCAGGATTTATACTATGTTAGAGGATTTGCAGTTAGTTGGTTCCCAATTATTATTTTTTTAATTAATTGGGATTATTTCATGCAATAAGGAATCATTTCTTACTGTGGAAAATTACATTTATATAAACATATTTCAGTACATAAGGACATAGTCATACCGTAAAGGTGCAGATATAGTTTTTACAGCAAGGAATGTAATACCAAATAAAAAATATTTTCTATGAAATTGAATTAAATTCAGTAACTAAATACCAAATTTTGGATTTAAGAGAAATATTTGAGGGGAAGGTGGAAAAATTAAGTGGTTAAGACTGCTAAAAGTCAACCCAAAGTAATTTCAAAGAGACAAAAACCAATATGCAAGTCAGCAGAGAGTCTGAGCCATGATTACCAGGGATGAATCACACTTGACCAATCTGATTGTCTTCTATAATAAAATGATGTCTGCAGATGAGGAGAGAGCAGTGGATGTCTTTTACCTTTATCAAGACTTGTGACACTGTTACCCACAGTTAAGCATTATGATCTCAATGAGTGGAAAACCAGATGGGTGAAAATTGTTTGGATGATTGGGATCAGAGAACAGTGGTTAATGGGTTGGTCACAAATGGAGGGTCCTGGGCCTGTCATATTTAATGTCTTTATCAATGACTGAGAGAAAGCTGTGGAGTGCACTCTCACCAAGTTTCTAGATGACACCGAACTGTGAGGAAAATAAATGTAAAAACTAATAGTCTGTAAAACCTCCTTTAAAATGCTGTAACTCACCACACAAACTAAACGACTTAGGAAAGATATATGGGAAAGAATAGAATGAATTAACCTGGATGTCAGGTTAATTCACTAATCTATTATAAAATATAGCAAAATGAGTATTCAGAAAGATATAGTATCTGCAAAAAGATTAGGACGGTACAGCTACATCTCATAGGCCATTCTTTGTTTTATTTCATTTAATGGGAATGTAGGAGAAATATCTTTCTAGAACTCAATTTCAAATGATCACATTTTGGAAATGTGAATATGTGTCCAATATTTCTTATTTTATAAAGCTATGTACAGGGGAAATCAGACCAATAACTTGTGAATAAACACCATATAAAGACAATACCTTTAATTCCACTGAGGGGTGATGAATTCCTTTCTTTAAACTTACAATTTGTTTGTTATTTGCCATGTGATATCCATGTCTGTTTTACTCCCTTGTCAGCACAACTGTTGTTTGTACAGTCCTTGTTTTAAGAACTTTAGGAACTTTTATGAACCAAAACCTGCTTCCGTTTGCTCAGTGCACAATCCTTCAGTGGAACCTACCAGTATGAAAACTTCTTTAATGGAGGAGAAACCCAAAGCAAGGTGTGTTGCCAGATACCACAGAGTTATTGATTATACAGACTGCTAGGTTTGAGGTGTAATATACTATGTTGTTATAAGTAGGATAACATGTAGGTAAATGGACCTTTTCTTTTTTTTTGAAAATGCATCTGAAGTTCATTTTGGATTTCTTTGTTGAGTTTTATGCATTTAATTAGGACATAATAAAACCAGATTTCTCCACTCTCATCTGAGTTATGATGCCATAAAGCACTCAGGTTTAACTACACATGGAGTTAGTAGCTGAGGTGCCAGTTCTTGATAAAATGAGATGGTATCATATAATTTCCTATAAAACAGTTTGTTGCCAAGTAGGTTATATTACACTCAAGCACTTATTTAATCATTAAGAGTGTGAGCGAACTGAAGGAACTTAGAAACTGCAGACATTACTATGTTAAGACGCTTGTAAAATTGTCTGTAAAAAACATTTTAAAAAGCAGGAATAAAGTTTATAACTGCAAATAGACTAACCCAGACATAATAGAAATAATTAAAAAAAAAAGCTTTCAGTTCATAATTCAGCATTTTTTTTTTTAAATAGAAAAAGTATGTTTCATTTCTACTCTAATTAGGAATGTAACTGTCAGTAAGATGGAGATCAGGATACAGGAGATGCAAGTAAAAGTTCCTGATTTCCTTTTCCTTGTCTTTTCTTGGTTTTATGTTCCTATTTTTAGTTCAGCCTTGTTCTCTTCTGAATTGGAATGCTGTTGGAAATTTAGGTTTTATGGGATGTTTAGGAAAAATATCCCTGCCCAGGTTTTGTTACAAGTCAAGAAAAAAAGCGCTAAGGATTCAGGAGTACTGTGAACCAAGTATTGTTTATCTATTCATATAAGCTATTGATAAAGATTGTTTTTTAAAAACACATTGCCCATTGTTAAATTTTATTTCAGTCTTTATTTTCAGTTAGTCTAGACCTTTCTAGGCAACTTCTCTCAAGTAAATAGTAAACTGAAAATACTGATAGAACCCCCCAAGCTGACAGATATTCTCCCATTTTGTGCAGGAGGTATAGGACAGAGACATTTGAGCTCATGGGGTGCCACAGAGGTTGCATAGCAACAGACACAAGAAGCATCTCATCTCTGCTGACTTTGAGACTCCCAGGACAGCAAAGGGAGTATTTCAGGGATTGCAAATCCAGATCTTTTGGACTCCGTAACCTTTTCTGTTTAACAGAAAACATTATTTTTAAACAGCCTTGGATAAACATACATGGTTTTTCAGGTTCTACTGAGACAAGGAGAGTTGAACAGGAATATTAATGCAACTTTTTATTAAAAGCTTTTTCTTTTTCCTTGCACAGTCAGAGAATAAAAATAAGTATGGGAGAAAAGTATGAAAGGAAAATATCATATTACACTGTTCATTAACAATATCGTGCTACAATTAATTTTCATCAAATACAATTTGTTGCAAGAGCAGTAAGGGATTCATGATACACAGACAATAAAGACGGCTGAAAGTCAGGAGGACTGACAGAGGTAACAAAAAAATAGGAGTTGGGCTAAGTAGTACTGGTCACTAATTGGGCAGTACTTCCTATTGTTGAATTTTCTAATATTTTAATTTCAGGATTTTCATACTTTATAAAGTAGAAATGGGACTTTGCAAAGAATTTTCATTTCTTTACAAAGAAAACATATGAATCCCAATAACATTTTGCACTTCTATAACTTCCTTTAGAAGATTATAAAGCCCTTTAACAACACTAAGCAACAAGGCTTTGTGACAAATTACTCTCAGGTATAAACAAAAACCAAGTATGGCTCCACAGAGAAGTAATTAGGACAATCTGGCACACTATTTAGATTGGAAATCATCATAGAATAAGATTGCTTTTTAAGACTCTAAAGAGCTTGAAGTGATAAATTAATTTGTTAATGAAATGTAGACACCTCCTGCATTAAGGCAAGCGAGGATTTTCAGGATCAGAAGTCTGTATTTAGGTGCGTAAAATCCACGTACATTCTCTGTGATCCAGAGTCCTTAATGATGCTACATAAGAGGCTTAAAACAAACTTTTGAGGTAGTAAATAGTTGTGTTTTTCAGTAACTTATCCAAAGTCCCGGAGGCTGATTTTTTAGTAGCAGTAAGACATAGTTCCAGTGGAAGTCAGCAGTAATATGCTTTTGAACTTATATGAACTTACAAAAGGTTACATAGTGCTAAATTGTGTGAAAAATTAGATTACTCTAAATGCAAACTTTGTAATGACATTTGGATTTTAGGACTATATGCTTCAATTCCTCTCCTGTAAACTGTATTACCTAGTTTATCATGGATATTTTTTGGTGACGCCAAGTTTACATTTTTAGTAACTAGATACTTGAAGAGGACTTAGTCTATCTGAGGCACATACGCTTTATTTCAATGGTGAAATCGTCTCTGTCATTTCACATGCAGGCTTTGTTTTTCTTATTTTTGTATTGTTTTACCATAGTGTAAAATATCATACTAGTTCTGAATGTTTATGTCTGATCTTTGCTTAAGAAGAATGACATGTAATTCAAGGTGGACAATTTGCTATGAATCCTGTAAAACAAAGGCTGATCCAACTGAGAATGGTATTTCACAGGTTGAAAATGACTGCTTTTAAACTTCTGTTGAATAGACACAATTAGGATCCTCATATCCTAAGATGAGAAAAATCATTTCCGTGACTGTAACAAAAGGTAGTGCCAAGTGCTACACGTGCCCCAAGGCTCAAAGACTTCAAGGCATGCTTACACAGATAAATAGAGCCCAGGTTGCATTACAGTAACTGAATGAAAGTAGTCTGTTAAATAGATGGAGTACAATATGTTGGTAATGCTCCTGCCCACATAATGTTGTTAGATATTTTTAAAGAAATACATTAAATAGCATACATAAAAGGCTAATTAAGAGAGGGACATTCTGCCAAATGCATTGCCATTCAGAAATTGTTTTGGTGCAAACATTATGATTTTAGAACCAGCTTCCATTTTGGAAAGGCACATAAATTTGTAAAAAAAAAGGCTTTTGTGGAGTTCATTGGATAAACTAAAATAATATTATTAAATAATTTCACTTGTTTAAAAGATTAAAAGTATAGTACATAATCATTTATGACATTGACTATAAAACTAGTTATAGTTTAAATCTAAAAATGATTGGTAACGCTAAACAATTGATCTTTGTTGAAACATTGTTATTTCCATATGTTTTACCACATTACAGAAAATAAATGAGAAGAATAAAATTAAATTCTGTAGCAAGGAACTTCCCATATGTGTCAACAGATTCTCCCAAAACACTTGCTTTATATTAGCTTTTCTAATGTCTAATGACAAGTATCTCTTCAGACTAAAAAAAAAATAAATCTCACAATATATATCTGTTGCTAAATAAATTCATACCTTGGTTCTCATTAAATAGAAGTTATGATTTCTTAATATTTTAATGTTAATATTGAAGCCTATTGAATTTTCAATATGAAAGTTGAGTCCATAAAAATGAAGTTACATACATGTTTATGGTCTTGAATTTTTAAGTTTCCAGTATTAGCTTTCCTAGTATCATATAATTTAGCAGCAGTCACCTTTAATATTTGTCAGTGGTATCTTTTTTTCCTAATAGTAGCAGGAAATGAAAGACAAGAAGAAATACTTAGCTTGTGCTTTGTGGATCTAAAAATTTAAATATGTAAGCCTGAAGGGAAGAAAAAGTATTATTCTATTTCTGTAGATGTGATACTGAGTCACAAAAATTTAAATAAGATCATAACATTGCATAAAAAGTGGTGGGATAAGAACTGAAAGTAAACCTTAAAGAATTCTCTGTGATTTCCATATTACTAAAGTCTTCCATTCATAAATATTTTTCTCCTATGCTGTCCTGGTTTGAGTGAGAACAGAACTAATTGTGTTCAGTAATTTTACTTTTCAGCTCAGTGCTTCTAACTAACTGCACTGTCTGAAGTTAACAGCCTGTTCTCAGAGGCAGCGTCTGCTTCTAGCAGTAATAACACCCCATGTTTAGAGTTACTACCAAGGATTGGTGTGCAGACCAAGGCCATTGCTGGGTCTTGTGTGCCACATTGGGGGTGCAGAAAGTGAAAGGCTGCACCTGCAGGGAGGAGCGGACAGGACAGGTGACTCTAAACTGACCAACGAGGTATTCCATCCTGTATACATCATATTTGGCTTAGAGCTGAGGGATCCGAAGGTTCTCTGGGCTCTTCTCCCCTCTTGAACTGCTTTGCCAGCTTTGCTTGGCTTGGCTCGGCTCGGGTCCTCTTTCAGCTTTCCTTCCTCAGAGCACCCAAGGAAGACTCTGTCCATTCTGCATTTGATCCGGTCTGTGTGTTCCTGAATCCGGTACTAGAATCCAGCTCCTGAACACAGCTCCCGTCTGCTGTGGGGCCCAGTCTGGGACTCCCCTGGTGCCTGCACAGCATCAGTGGTGACAGTGATGTAATTACCATCAGGGGGTTGGGTTTGATACTGGGTTTGTATATATGTGTATATATTCCATTTTTATAATTATAAATTTCCTTTTCATTAAAGCTGTTCTAGTTTCCTTTTCTAATCGCTAAGTCTCTCTCCCTTATTCCCTTTCTCTTCCCCTTTGGGAAGTGAGGGGGGTGAACAGAGAGCATCTGTTATGGGTCTCAGGGGCTGCCCTGACTCTAAACCGTGACATATGCTTAGTGGTCTACATTTCTAATCCTTACTTCTAGTCATAGAACATAATTTACTCTTACCTTTCTTAAGTCATTTTCATATTTGTTGTCCATTGTGTCCACTTCTGCAATTGCTGACAATTCTGTAATTGCACACATACACACACACAGAAGTACATACTTGGCATGTAATAAGTACACATACATTATGTAGTGTCTGACTACTCACATTTCCTAGCATTTGATCACTAGAATAACTGTGAAAATAATATAGTATTTTTTTGCCAACCATCATTAATGTTTTAGGTAAAATGAAGGTGTGTAATACACTTCTTTTTCCTTTTGATTTTTTTTGGTCTTAATTTAGATCTCAGATAAATGTAAGAAAAATTAATTGTTCTTAATAAGCCTTGAAATCTTTAGTCTGTCCATGTTAAGTCAAATCTGTAATGATTTCAGTGGGACTACTCAATATAATTAGGAATAGAAGAATCCAAGGTCCATACTGAAAGTGCTTTTCCTGCAATCCTTGTTTATTATGTTTTAGTACTTGCTGTATATAGAAAATAATTACTGACATTTAATTTACATTATTGCAATATATCTGAGTTTGCAAGTTGAGGAACCTATAGTATCAGAACAATTTCGAAACATCTGTACACATTTCTAGATAATTTTAGTTTTCAGTTTAAGAAATGTTATAGAAAATAATATGTAGGGCAGGATAGATGCACATAAGTTTCATATACTGTTTTTCAATAAATACTCAAGTTAATGATTTCCTTTGTCTTCAAAGGAAAAGCAGAAGAAAACCACTAATTTGCTGTTGTGAACAACTGACATTCAAACTCATTATAGTATTCTAGTTGAAATTGCACATGCATATTCCTCAGAATCTTTCTTTTAAATTAAGGCAAGAGTTCAGTATAGATACTTGAAACTGGTACAGCTGCAGCATCCTTCTCTGGCACTTAACTGCTTTTTATCTCTCAAATGGTCCTTCCTTCTTGTCCTTTGCTACGTGACATGAGAGTTTGTCCTCTGCAATTGCCTAGACCTCAAAAGTAGAATCTACACACAGAAATTTATGTCTGGAAATATCCTGACCTTTGATGTTATGATGCAGATTACTGCTTGGCTAACTGATGAATCTCCTTATTGCTACCAAAATGATTTTTTTCTAGAGCTGGGTATGAGGTCATTCAATAAAATTTATTCTCCTTAGCAGATAGAGAAGGAATAAGACAAGGGTCTGCATCGGTAGAAGACTTTGAGGAACAGATCTGTTCTCCAACATTGTATATAAAGCTGTAAGATAAGGACTTACTAATTCTTGGTCAGGAAAGATACTGTGATGGGAGCAGGACAGAAGGGGCACTAAAAATAATACTGGTATTTTGGACCGTGCTAACTTTTTCACATGACTGAGTAAGATTTGTGGCATTTCCATATTTCTAATACCCATAAGACTGTAAATATTTTAATTTTCAGAGTACTTACAGATTAACCAATTATGAATTGATAATTACAATTTATTTGGCTAATATGTGATCATGTGGATGATACACGTTCTTGATGTCATCTCAGACAGTCTGAGCTGTGATAAATATTACTGATGTTACTGCTCAGTTTATGCTGGCTGAGGGGAATATGAGAGCACTTTGCCGAGGATGAGTGGAGTACTGCATTTTTGCAATGCATCTGAAAGCCAGCAGATGGAGTGTTTCAGTTAGGCAGGTGAATATACAGTTCTCCAAATTTCATCAGAACAGCTGATTTCTAGCCCTTGTGTCACAACGGTTACACTTTTCCTAATTAACCACAAAATGCTTAAAAGCTTTGAGATTCAAGGAAAATGTGACACAAACCATCTTACATTTACAAATATTATTTCTATATTATTAACTGTGAATTAACTTCTGTATCTAGTATACTTTCTACACATTCATAATATTTAAGCTGGTTTATGTAAATGTGATGAAGACAACCTTGTCCTTTGTGAAACTGTTTAATTTCTACTGCATCCTTTCTGGAATAGATTATCTTGTTTGTTTGTCATAGATTTTTTTAAAGTTCACATCATATTCAGTGTCCTCTATTCATAGCTTTTTGTACTATTGAATATTTTAGGGAAGAGCATTCATGTGTCAGCCAACAGAAATTATGGTTTTTAGTTTCTGGAGACTAAAATGTGCTTTACCTTAAAGTATAGCATATAGTAAAATGTAGAAATACAGTAAGGGTCAAAATCTGATATTTGTCCTTCTATTTTATCACCTGCAATTTAAAAAATATTTTGTGCATAAAAAATTAATCACCTTATGTATCCCTCCAGTTACTTGTCTTAGACACTCGGACATCTGCAGTTGGCTCTGGAGGCCCCAGTAACCCCTCCTGCACCTTCCCACTCCCACCCTTAAGCAATCTCTCCATGCACCAGAGCTGGGTGGGCCCTTCTGGCCCTGTAGTAGCCAACCTACAGACCCTCTGGTCTGTCCAGGTTCCAGTGTCCACACCTGGATTCCAAGCTCTTACCCTACTCAACAGTTAGTCCTAGTTGACACTCACTGCCCACCACAAACATGTATATTCCCACACGCTATGCCTGCACTTGGATCTGTCCAGTCATTGTCACCAAAGAAACATGGATGTCTCAACACTGCTCCCACCCCATTTGCCACACTTAGACCACAAACACATGCATGCAAGGGGTATAGAAAGCCTCTCACCCAGGAAAGAGTTAGAGATGGAGTTTAATGAGAAGACAGTACACATTGCACTGGCCATGCCCTATGCCTGGTCAGACCAGCATACTAACCAGCAAAAAGCTAACAGGTGACTTAATCTTCTCTCCAGTTTTACACATTGTTTCCTCCCCAGACCACCTTGATCCTCCCTTTCCACACCTTTGATTCCTCTCTGAAATATCCAATATAAATATCCTGCAGAGCAGGGACTCAAGTGTCTGACTGGGGTACTGGAGTTTCTGCTCCTTTGTGTCTGTGGATACAAGGCAGTTATATAATCTAGCACTATGCTTAGAAAATCAACTCAGAGGTAAGCAAATCTGTCCACAAAGCACTTTTTTTTTTCCCAAGAAGATGCAAAATTTTGAAATGACATTTTGTTCCTAAGAGGAATACTGCGAACTTTTCATGGTTTAAAGTAAGACATTCTAGAAAGACTGATAAATAACCAATGAGATCATATTAGCCATAACTCAAAAATTACTTGTCTGTTAGGATCAGGGCACATTTTAAAGACAAATTCAGTTCTTTCTGGAGAGTGTTCAACATAAGAATGGAGTTGGATGGAAAGAGAAATAATTAAAATTACAGGACTAACATTTTATTTTTGCATTTCTGCTGGGTTTTCCAGTGAAATTTGGAATAAAACCTAAAACTCTAAATGTCCTATAAAGTGCTTTATAAACGCCAGAATGGCTAAACAATAGCAGAGAAGCTATATGGGAAAGCAACAGAGCCACATGAGGTAGGTGTATATTTCCAAAACAGACATTTCATATAATGAATTCTTGCTAAAGTAGAAAGAGACATGGAATGGTATTTTTAAAGAAACATAATATGAGTGGAAATCTTTGTGGATATAGTATGCTAGACAAAAAGAATGCTAGGCCAGACTGAAGTCAGTCTTGAAAACTTGTGTTGAGTTACATTTTTAGAACTACTGAAGAGAGAAAAATGTTTCTCAGAACTAACAGAAATTATTCAAGACTTTGTAAAACATAAATTATTCTTAAAATTTGAAATTACAGGATTATTTTGTTAGCTACTTAAAATATCTCTTCCATGAACAATTAAAATGGAAATCGAGGTTATTACCATAATTCCTTTGGCTCATTAATTGATGAGGCACTATCATCATAAGCAAAAACATTTTTTGGATGAGATCAATGAATTCTAAATGTTCAAAGATGACCCTGTCATTTTCTTTGAGGAACATCACCATCATTAAAATGTTTTAAATAAGTTGCCTACTTAGGAAAAAAAAATGGCTATCAACAGCAAAGAAATGATACTTGAATTAAAAATCCTTATATATTATTTACGTGAAACTACTAATGACAAATTAAATGGTGTAGAATGGGGATAAAGATTGGCTCTAGTGAATGGTTGATATTTGGTTAATACTAAAGATCTCTCAGTTTTCTCTTCTTTGTGCCTCTTACAAAAGAAAACTTCCTGTGGGGGAGATGTACCTCTAACTTGCAGGTTATAAACTCATGTAAAAATAAATGCTACTTTATATTTACCTGTTGGTTTGTTTTTTTTTTTTTTAATGTATAAAAACAAATAATACTACAGGAAAAAAAAAACAAAACAAAACCCAAACTTTTAGAAATGCAAAGGTTACTTTCTATCTTAAATTTGAAAGTAATATTGATAACTTATCCTAACAGAGTGGCTTTACTGTTATTTGAGCAGGTGGGTTGTGTGCGGTTTTTTCATATGGGAAGAAAATGTAGGTACTTCCAGATGAGAAACAGAGGGCTTTTTAATTTTTTTTGTTAAGCTACTGTGCCTATTTAGACATTTGAACTTACCAGAAAAAAAATGCAAGTGCTTGGTGGAATACCCCCCTCCCCATCCCATAAAAAACACCACCTTCCAAACAAATAAAGATTGGATTTTTATAGAGGAGTCAGTCTATAAAGGCAAAAAGTCCACTCCAGTTTTAAAGTTTAAAATGACAGAGTTGTTAGGGCACAGTTTGCCTTATCTGAGAAACAGTAATTTTATCTGGAGGAATACTTATGTCAGTATAATTTCTAACATCACATATTTTTGTTTCTCTAGTAAATAATTTTCTACTGACATGTTTGGGGTTTTTTAATATAATTTACTGTATTTACTTCATTGACAATTTTAATTCATAAAAACAAAGTGCTGTTTCATCTCAATAAATATTTTTAAGATTAACAGTGGTAACAAAATAATATAAGCAACATGTCAAGCTTAGCACCAGAGCTGTCTGAAAATATTCTGAGTTTTGAATTAAAATACTGCATCTCCTCTTGAGTAAAAGAAATCAAAACAGTAATAGCGTAAGAAAAAAAATACGATGAATAGCAATGTTTTTGTGTAGGAAGATCTGAGCTGGATGTCTTTATCATGGTTCATTGGTGGAATTACATGGTTCATTGACAGAATTATTAGCTGGAAAGCAAAACAAACCAAACCAAAACTATTCCTATTCTACAGGAGCTCCAAGCAAATTATTTTGATCTTTCTTTCAAACTGGAGAAGGAGTTATAAAAAGGTAATACTGACAGCAGATTCTCAATTCAGTTCAAAGTTATTCATACTGAAAAGGTCAAATCTTTTTGAAAATGTTTTTGAAAAAAAAGTGTGTAAGATTTTATTTGTCATAAAGATTTTATTTGAAGGGAAAACATTGTTATAACATTTTATTTTCTGACATATGTTTATGAGAATCTGGATGCGATAAGAGGTTTCCTATAATTTCAGCCACTACTAGAAGTTCTTTCCTCTATTCCTTACTTCCTTCCTTGCATGAGAGGCCATCAGTGAGAACCTGTACTGTTTGGATGAGAGGCTATTTATGCAACAGTAAGGAAAAGAGAAGTTACCTGTGTTTGTATACAGGAAAGCCACGCAGAAAAACATAGAACAATGTATTTGTTTCAGAAAGAAGAAATCACAACCGAAAAAATGGACACAATATTTACTAAGAAAAAATAAATCTGAAAGAAATAAATGCTGCAGATCTTAAAATGGCAGTGACATCCATCAGAGTGAGTCTTTAATCTGGTATAGTGATGTGGTATCACTTTAATATAGAGAAGAAATATAGGAAAAATTTATATAAACTGGTTGTTTATTCCATCATTTTTCTCCAAGTTGTTTAACAAAAAAGAATAGAGAGATTCAGACACTTGATGTAGCTACAAAATTATGTTCCATTTTTTATTTGAACTGCATAATTTCTTACTCTATCATTGTGTAGTTGGGAAAGGAGAGAATAAAACATGAAAATGTTTTCTGATGAATTAAATTCTACCTGTTCAATTGCAGCTTCAGTTAGTAGTTTATCCAAAAGGTTTTTGTAGGATGCTGTAGGTTTTAGAAAGAAAGAGATTTCTGAATAAAGGAATCTGGTATCTTTTTTATACTTAGAAATAAAAGAACTAGAGACATTATACCAGGAGAGAAAATTCAGTGGCTGTAATTTCATAATCATATAATGTAGTTAGAGGTGTTAGCATCTGGAACATGATTGCTTGTATGCCTATGTAATGAAATTGTGGGAATTCTTTTCCTTCCATTATGATAACTTATCTTGCATTTTCAGTAGATTCATGTGCTAAGTGTTTCATTTTGTTAACAACTTCTACAGAACACACTAGTTAAATTGAATATGCTTTCGGAAGTTTACAGTGTATAATCCTCTTCATTTAATATTCAAGAATTAAGCAAAATAATAATTCCATACCATCTTGTCTGAACTGTCTGACTTATCACTTAATCAATTCCTAATTTTATATATCCCATTCTTACTTACTGTTTTTAAATTGCCTCCTCTAATTCAGCCTTGTATTGTCTCTGCACATTTTTTTTCCTGATTGTTCCTGTATTCTTTCTGTTTATGAATGCAGCTTATCAGATACAGGCTGTGTTATACTGCTGCAACTTGCTTGCCTTCATTGGATTGATTCCAGTGTATGCCAGAAGAGGATGTGATTTAGTACAAGAGAACTTTCACATATATTGATTCAAAATAACAGAATTACATGAATTTTATGGCATCACCCTCTTTTTCTGTAAATTTATTTTATATCATTGTTTCAGTATAGTTGAGACATTATTCAGATAAACAAAAAGATGTCCAGGTTGCCTTCTGATTTGGTTTGTTGGGAGTTTGGGAAGACTGCACCTTCTTCAAGAAGGAAGTCTTAAAAGCACAGCAGTAGGATGTCCCCATGTGCTGAAAGACAAACTTGGGGAAGAAGACTGGCCTGGCTGAACAGTGACCTTTGGCTAGAACTCAGGAACGAAAGTAGAGTTTATGGCTTTTGGAAGAGAGGGAAGGACATTCACGAGGACTACAAAGGTGTAATGAAGCTATTCAGGAAAAAAAAAAATTAGAAGGGCCAAAGACCAACTAGAACTCAACCTGGCTACTGCTGTTTAAGACAATAAAAATGTTTCTAGACAGATTAACAACAAAAGGGAGACTAGGGAGAATCTTCATCTTTTATCGGATGCAGGAGGAAACAGTGACCAAGGATGAGGAAAAGACTGAGGTATTTAATGCGTTCTTTGCCTCAGTCTTTAATAACAAGACCAGTTGTTCCCTGGGTACCTAGTACCCTGATCTAGAAGACAGGGACAGTAAGCAGAATGAAGCCTCTGTAATCCAAGGGCAAATGGTCAGTGACGTGCTACACCACTTAGACACACACAAGTTTGTGGGGCTGGATGGGTTGCACCCATGCACCAAGAGTACTGAAGCAGTTGGTGGATGTGCTCACCAAGACACTTTCCATCATTTATCATCAGAAGTGGCTAACCAGGGAGGTTAAATCCAGCTGGTGGCTGATCACAATTGGTGTTCCCCAGGGTCAGTACTGGGGCCAGTTCTGTTTAATATCTTTATCAATGATCTGGACAAGGGGATTCAGGGCACCCTCAGTATGTTTGCAGATGACAGCAAGTTGTTTGGGAGTGTTGATCTGCTTGATGGTAGGAAGGTTCCACAGAGGCATGGACAGGATGGATTGATAGGCAAAGGCCAGTGGTATGAGGTTCAGGAAGACAAAGTGCCACGTCCTGCACATGAGTCACAACAACCCCATTCAATGCTATAGACCTGGGGAGAAGCCTGCCTAGCAGAAAAAGACCAGGGATGTTGGTCAACAGCAAGTTGAATATGAGCCAGCGTGTACCCAGGTTGCCAAGAAGACCAATATCATTCCTGGATTTGATTAGAAAGTGTGGCCAGCGGGACTAGGGAAGTGATCATGCCCCTGTACTCAGCACTTGTGAGGCCACACCTTGAATATTGAGCTCAGTTTTGGGCCCCTCACTACAAGAAGGACATTGAGGTGCTGGAGCATGTCAACAAAAGAGCAACAAAGCTGGTAAAATGTCTAAAGCACAAGTCTTATGGGGAGTGGCTGGGGAACTGAGGTTACCTAGCCTGGAGAACATGAGGCTGGGGGGAGACCTGAAAGGAGGTTATAGCAAGGTGAGAGTCAGTCTCTTCTTCCAAGTAACAAGTGATAGGACAAGAGGAAATGGCCTTGACTTGTGCCAGGGGAAGTTTAGATTGGACATTAGGAAAAAAATCTTCAGTGAAAGGGTTGTCAAGCATTGGAACAGGCTGCCCAGGGAAGAGGCTGACTCACCATCCCTGGCTGTATTTAAAAGACATGTAGATATGGTATTTAGGGACACGGTTTACTGGTAGACTTGGCAGTGTCAGGTTAATGGTTGGATTTGATGATCTTAAAAGTCTTTTTCTTATCTAAATGATTCTATAATTCTAGATGTTTGTATAATAAACATAATTAATAGTGTACTACTCACCTCCTTACTACCTTATGTACCAACATGTTATCTTTCACCCTGATTTGCTGCACAATTTATGGTATTTAAAAGGCTTTTGTAAAGGACTTTGTCCAAAACTTTTTAGGCATTTAGATAAGTCATACCCACTGTTTCTCTTTGATACTATTTTGATGACTCAATTGTCAGTTTTTGTTGTTTTTCTTACACTGCAGGTTGCGTTACCTTGCTTCATTGACACTGTCTGGATTATGCTCTTCTGAATGACATGACTTTCATGATTGTTTTCATAAGTTTTTCAAAAACTGAAGTATCAATAGCCCTTTAGTTACCAGTTTTCCTTAGAAGTATTGCTGAAGTGATAATGCTATATAATTCATTGCATCTTAACTGTCAATTTTATTTGAACAGTAAAATTAACAGAGAGTTTTATACCCATCTGCCTGCAAAGCAAATAAACTGAATAATATGTGAATATTTCTGTTACTTTGTGTTTTTGAAAGTGGAAGAGTGGGGTGAAGGGCATGAATTTACGCAGTGAGCATGTCAGAAATCTTCCAAATCTAATTAAATGTTCCAATTACTATTAAAGTCCTTACCTCTGGGTTTTGTAAAAACTGCAACACATGATCCCCTCCTAGTCCTGTCTCATTCTAAATATATTTTAATTGCAATAAAGAAACTAGTATTTTACAGTGCATTTTGTACTGTAATCAAGGAGAAAAAAATACTAGGAAGTATGTTTAATTTAGAAATGTTCTGCTCATTTTGCAGGTAGGACTTTCCCATCCTTTTTCTTTAAGAGGGTTTTTTTTTTTTTTTTTAAATGAGACATTTACATATGTTTGAAGGGCAATGGACTTTATAGATATCACTGTGTAGAGCTGTAGTGGCTTTGCTTCTCTTGTTTTCCTAAGTCTGGGTCTTCAGGTGGTATGGTTATCTTAGCTCACAGTCAATGTAGCCATGTCATTCTGTAATCATTTAGGTCTGACCCTCATTAATTAATGAAATGATGTACAAACTCTTTTCTCTAACTTTTTTTATAAATATTTTGCTATTACAACTCCCAAGAAAGATTAAGTTAGATAAAATTAAAGAGAAAAGTGGCCAGGAATGTCATAATTTGTGAATTCAGTAATAGCTCAGTGTAAATCTGTAAGTGTCTTTTCATCTTTCTTGAGCTCATTAGCTGTAATCATCTTCCCAATTCTGGGTCAGTCATTGAAGTGTAAAACTCAGAGGAATATGATCATATTTACCTGTTGTTGAGACTTAATTTTTTTTGACATCTAGGGACTGATGAGAAGGGCAACTGTAGCTAATGTTTCTGCATTATTCCCTAGGCATTTTGCAAATTCTGTAACTCAGCCAGATGGAATATTCCAGCAAGTTTCTCTACAATATGTCAATGCCTTTGCAGAATCACAGACCTGCTACGATTGGAAAAGACCTTTAAGATCATCAAGTCTAATCATTATCTAACTCTACCAAGGCCACTACTACACCATATCCTTAAGTACCATATTTAAATGGCTTTTAAATAAATCCATGGATGTTGATTCAACCAATTCCCTGGGCATCCTTTTCCAGTATTTGACAACCCTTTTGTTATAGAAGTTTTTCCTAATGTCCAACCTAAACCTTCTATCACACAAGTTGATTCTATTTCCTCTTGTCCTATCAGTTGTGAGAAGAGACCCACAGCCACCTCTCTAAAACCTCCTTTCAGGTAGTTGTAGAGACCAATAAGGTCTCCCCTCAGCCTCCTTTTCTTCAGACTAAACAGCCCCAGTTCCCTCGGTTGCTCCTTATAAGACTCATTCTCCATACCCCTCAACAGCCTTGTTGATCTTCTCTGGACTCTCTTGAGCACCTCAATGTCTTTCTTATACTGTGATATCCAAAACCAAACACAGTACTCAAGGTGCTGCCTCACCAGTGCTGAGTACAGTAATCACTTCTATAGTTCTGCTGGCGACACTATTCCCGATGCAAGCCAGGATACTGTTGGCCTTCTTGGCTACCAGGGCACACTGCTGGCTCATGTTCAGCCGGATGTTGATCAACACCACCAGGTCCCTTTCTGCCTAGCATCTTTCCAGTCACTCCTCCCCAAGCCTGTAGCATTGCCTGAGGTTGTTGTGGCCCAAGTGCAGGACCCAGCACTTGGCCTTGTTGAAGCCCAAATGATTGACCTCAGCCCATCGATTCAGCCTGTCCAGGTCCCTCTGGAGAGCCTTCCTACCCTCAAGCAGATTGATGCTCCCACCCAACTTGGTGTTGTCTTCTTTCCCTGTAGCATGTAATGCAAGCCACAGAAAGGTTAATAGCTTAAATGATCAATAAATTCCTGTCACATGATGTTTAAAAGACAAGAGAGATTTTCTCTGATTATATGTTTTATGACATATGTTTTGAGATGCTGGAGTGTGTCCAAAGAAGGGCAACAATGTTGATGAAGGGTCTGTAGCACAAGTCCTTGTGAGGCATGACTGAGGGAACTGGGCTTGTTTAGCCTGGAGAAAAGGAGGCTTAGGAGGGACCTTATCACTCTACAACTATCTGAAAGGAGGTTATATCGAGGTGGTTGTCCATGTCTTCTTTAAAGTAACAAGTGATAAGACAAGAGGAAACAGGCTGAAGTTGTACCAAGGGAAGTTTAGATTGGACACTAGGAACAAAGTCTTCATTGAAAGGATTATAAAGCCCTGGAACAGGCTGCCCAGGGGAAGTGGTTGAGTCACCATCCCTGGAAGTATTTAAAAGATGTGTATATGTGGCACTTAGGGATATGGTTTAATGGTAGACTTGGTAGCATTAGGTTAACAGTTGGACTCTATGATCTTAAAGGTCTTTTCCAATGTAAACAATTATGTGATTTTTTTTTTTCTATGATTCTAAAAGCATTTTCTGTTAATCAATTAATATTTTCTTTTACCTTATTCCTAAAGCTACTTATCTGTACTTTTTTTCATTTTACACTATAATCTGAAGAAAGATTAGAGAAGTAGTATTTAAACAAATTGTCAAAAAGAGGTAGAAAAAAGCTTGAATCAGAAAAAAAAAAGTATACTATTTATTGCAATGAAGACTTGAGTAAGAAAACAATGTATGCGGAAACTAAAAGAAAATACTGAAAAATGGATTAACTGAAGCAAATATTTAATGAAACAAAAAAAAAAGTATCAAAAAAAAAAGTAGATAAGCTGACCAAGATATAAAATATTGACCATCATACAACAATACAAATACAACAATGTTTACAATTTTTCCCTTACATGAGAATTTTAGTATTTGGTATCCTAAGTAAAATGAATTATCAAAGGTAAAGATATATAGAAGCTTTCAGTAAGTAATATAACTGTATTTTATTTTTTCTAGTATCGCTACATAGTATATTAGGATAACTCAGAGGACATTTGTGCAAAAATACTTGTGAAGTGAATGCCTCAATGATGGCACGAGATGTGTGCTATGTTATTTTAAAATCTGAGATGTATTTAAGTACAGTGCTTAACAGAAGGAAATCTGTTAAGCAAGCTGGAGTTATTTGACTTTTTTTTTCCAAACTATAGGTTTCGTATAATATTGGAGCCCTTAATGTTTATAGATTTTAAATTATAATAAAATATGTATCTTATATCTTTATAGAATTAGAAGTTTTAATTGCTTGTGAATTACAAGAAACAAGTTGTTTTGATTTACTCCTGCTTACAGGAAGAAAATCAGTTAATGATTTTATAGAGGCATGAACAACTCTTTAAATGGATTATTTCAGTTATTCTTGCTGTTTATTACTTTGCATGGGGTCATTAACCCTATGAACATTTAGGATAACAGATTTACATAAGCAAAGTATTAATCAAATTTAAATGTGAAACAAAACAGAATGTCTCATGCTGAGAATATGCTTAATTGCTTTGCTGAATAAGACCATGTGGGAAGATGTTACCCACAAGTAATGATTGGTCTCTGACAAAATGTTACAAAGCAGAAAAAAAATACAGATTTCTATATGAAGTGTTGATAAGAGAGTGAAGTACAAAGAAAGGAAGAATGTTAAGTCTTCTGATGTTTCTCCTGAATATGATTTTGAAATAAACTTCAATTTTATTAAACCGTATGTTTCATTAGATGGATAGGGTTGTTTGGGTTCTTTTCATTGTTTTACAGTTTCTGCTGGACTATTAAAGGGTTTTTTTTTGTGATCTAGTGAAAATTTTTTGTGAAGTTGTTTTGTGAACAGAATCCTAAAGTGAAATAAGGAAATAAGATCTAGAGAAAGTGCCCTGCATTTTCTAAATAAAATCTCAAAGTATATTGATTATTCTTGTAAATGAACAGTCTGATTCTTATTGGGAGCTGCCTTATTCTCAGCATTTCTGGATATTAGGACACAACCTTGGGTGCCTAGTCTCCTGTTTCAAAGTATAGCTAATGGAAGGATTTAATTTGGTGTTTAATATGTTAAGTTCAGTGTCACTTAAAAAAAAATCATAATTAAAATTAATTCTTATTTCCTCTTGAGGTTCTTATAAGCATTTTTCAGCCAAGTACAAATGCAGTGTACTCTAGCATGATTCATTTGAAGGTGACCTTTGGAGTGGTCCCTATGATATGTTTTGGGTTTGAAGTACTCTCTGAATTTTATCATTGCACATATCTAAATTTTCAGAGAGCTTTAATGGGCATAAAAGGTTTGAAAGCAGTTGCAGAATCCAGGCACAGAGATATTTAGGTTTTAATGGAAGATATATGTTATCTTTAAGCTTTCTGGTGAGTTCTAGGAGTTACTCTATTAATCAACCCAAATCGTTATAACAATGTTTAGCCGTGATCTACCACTTCATATTACATATTCAAAGAACATTTCACTATTAACAATTACACTGTCTCAGTAGCACACAATTATAGCCTAGCAATCTGGATTTTTGAAAGCACTGAGTAGCAATTATATTCCCTCCTTGCAACACAAATCATATGCAGTTTGCTGCAGTAATTCAACAAAAAGTCAACACATCCTTTGCATCCAAGAAGTAAGTGCTATTTTAAAAAAGTTGTTAGGTTCACTATGCATTGATTTCAGTTTATTACGCTGCATTAATAAATTAGTCACATCTCTCAAATTACAACAAAGTAATTAAGAGAAACAGAAAAATATAATTCCTTTTTGTTTGAAAATTCTGTAATTTCTGTGCAGACTGGGTAAATTATTCATGGAGAGTGTGGATTCCATTTTTGTTTCACTGCACTGATAGCATAATCACATAGTCCTAATTATAGAGATAGTAAATAACGAAAAGAATATAACACTTCTGTAGGCTTCTACTGGCACACTAAGCACTAATTAAAATTTATTATTGCATCGCATTTTGCAAAGATATAGTTTTGTAACAAAAAGAGAAGATATTTTGTGTGAGAAGGAGGAAGACATAGGGTTACTGTTAAGGTGTTTTTCAGTGAGTACTATTCTTGCTCTCTAGCACTTGCTCAAATGCTTATGGTTGTTCCCTAAAACCTGTTGCTTACTGCTGTAAAGTGAGCTGGGGCACCCTGAAAAGAAACCCAGTGCAAAGTATTCATTTTCATCAGCTGCAGAGCTGATACAATTTTTATCATGTTTTTCTTGAAGAGATGGTTAAGCGGTATTGCTGTTACACACTGTTCTCTCCCTCTTCACTGCCATCTCTCCATAAAGGTCTGATATTAGGATTTGACACTCTATTCTGGGATTCCCTGCATGCTCCTCTCCTCCAGAGGGAGAGAGCAGCTGAGTAGCCTACTTACCTCCTGCACCCCTTGGATCTAGGAGGAACCTGTTACAGCAAGGGGGAGAATTAAAAACCAGCTCCTGCCATTACCAACAAGATGTGATGGCTTCAGTTAGTACTGATGGAAAGTGCTGACAGATTCCTCTTTGCAATGCTGACCACCTTGCATTCTTCTGTGCATGCTGCATTGATGGCAGCAATGATGGCAACTGTGTTACAAAGTGAGAGTAGGAAATGGAGACCAGATATTGAGTAAGCAGTGCTCAGGTACCTGGCCCTCATCTGCTTCAGGAAAGACAGAGGAAAAGAAAGCATTGTGAAACTTACAGCTATATTTACAAGTAAATACTGAGGATTCTAAGGAATTGCCCACTTTTGCCTGATTCTAATCCTGTCCTTGTCTTGCTTGGGAAGAAAAAGGATGCTAATGTAATCCTTGGAAAGGACTAAGCTGCAGATGTATCTTAGGCAGGAGTCCTTCACTTGGCATTAGGTCTAAGTTGATCTAGGTATTTAAATCTGTCTTATAACCAATGGAGACTATATGGAGTCAGCTTATTTGATTGCAGTCTGATGTGCATGACTAAGTGCTGTTGAATCTATTGTCCAGCACTCCACTGATAATAGCAGGAGCCTTGCTGTTAAGACATTGTAAACACCCACATTTAATCAAATTCTGCTCTTTATATCTCATTTGTAAGCAGATGAAAGAAGAATAAATGTCAGTACTGGAACATAAAGATGACTTAAACCTCTGTACTGCATTCATCAGTAAGAGGATTCTGGATACACTGGCAGAGGAGTCACTGGATGTGCAATTAAGGCTGGAAAACAAATCTGGTTTTACAGAAACAAAATATAAAAAAATATTTGCAGATTTGGCTTTGATTCTAAGTAATGACTTAAATGAGAGCTGAGACACCTTATAAGATACAAGCATGAAGCTTACTTGCAAATAACCTATGCCCAGTACTCTGTGGGACACATAAAGTAGGAGAACACAGAGAATGAGTAGCTGAAATAAAGTTTTGTATACCCCAGTAATTACTGTGAACAGCCAGCTGTTACCTGGGATGTCACTATTTAGTTAGACCAGGAGCTCATGTTGGCACTAAGAAACCTAAATTAAAATGTATTTGGATATACATTTAAAGAAGATATGATTTCACCAATTTTTCTTATATGGCAAAATAAAAAAAAGTAAAAGTTATATCCAAACATTCCAATCAAATCTGCCTCCAACTATACCAACCATCACTGGGCAGACAGTGCCACACAAGACCACACAAGGTGGTCACATCTACTCTGAGACAGGCCTTTTGATACAGTCAAAGCGTTTTAGACTATAGTGCAGTTTTCTACCACTCCTCACTTTTCTGGTGGGTTTCTTTATGATAAATCAATCCAAATTCTATGTCCTTGCACGATGAAATTTTATACTATGCATTTGTAGTATGATTCTGCCTGTCAGCTAGAGGGATGAAGTGTTGCTTCTGTTGTAATGCAGGGACTTAACGCAGATCTTAAAATAATCTCCTGGTAGCATATGAAGTTGCCGTGTGTGTTCTTCAGGTTTCTACTAGTATTGTGGCTGGTGTGTTCGCTACACCAAGATCTTCCTCAAAACTGCTGTGAGAAAATATTCACAGCCTTTGAAGGAAGTCTCTCCAGGTTCTTCTGGAAGGACTTGTATTGCAGTCTTTTTTTGGCTTCCCCGAATCCCACTTTTGGCAAGAAGTAAATATTTTAATCTTGATGTGCAATGCAAAGCCACTATCAAAGTGACATCCTAAACTACTAGAAAAGTCTTCCTTCTTAGGAACAATAACTCCTATACCTTATGTGGGATGAGACTGATTATTTCCTTATCACAGCAATCAGTGTGGAACATTAGAAAGAACATTTTTGTTTCCTAGAGAAGTATTATAGGTGTGTGCTTTGCCTGCCTTAATATCTATCATTTTTTCTGTCTTAATGCATTCACACACATGCATATGTACAGAAATCAAACATTTTCCTAATGCTTACCATGAAAGACTGTCTCTGTATTAGTCTTTGTTCTGTTATAAGCAGATATTTTCAATTACTCCAAAGAAGCAGGGAATCAGTAACCAACATCACAATAACATGTCTTTGGGTTAGGAAAAAAAAAAAAGATTTTAAAAAAAATTATCTCCTTATTTATACTAAGCTTATTTTTTTAAATGCTAAAAGAAAAATCAAAGCACACAGTTTTTAAAGACTTACAGAAAAATACCTCCTGCCTGAAAATTTTGTGGGGTAAGATAATGCTACTGTCTAACTTCCAATAAAGAGAATACAACTGATTCAGCCTGAGGAAACCACAAAGGTCTCCCTTTTTGTTCAGAATTGAACAAGCTTTAGTACTCTACTGAAATTCTTTTACTACTGAGAATGTTTCAGTGTAGCAGAATTTGTTTCAAAGTAATAGCTTTCCTATTAGAGATAGTTTGTCATGTCAGAGGGGATGATTATTCATGATAAGCTGGTGGCATTATTACCAGAAATTTTTTAGAAGTGGAGGATACTGATTAATTTCAGAAATATTAAGCTACTGAAAGCAGACATTGGTACTGCAGAATGAATGAGACACTTGGAGTAAGAGTTGCCAAAAGGTGAAATAAGCTAAAACCAGGAAGCACGTAAATGAAAGATATATAGTTGCACAATTTAATAAAAAATTATGTGTTTTCTTACTTGATAAGAAAAGACAGAGGTCTCTGATGAGTATTAATAGCTAGGAGGAAGGAACTGAATGTCCAAGGCTGTGCCTTGGGCTATTATATAACAAATCATCAGTAAGTCTCAGGAAATAATTAGCACCAATTATTTGTTTTTCGTCATACAAGATGAAATCAAGGAAGAAGGACTCAGACCAGTCATCTACATTTTCTCATACATAAAGTTTTTGCATGGAAATAGTAATAGTATAATTGCATGTAAGAAGCATTTGTGAATACTTAATACATGAAGACAATACAATCTCAGTGTTTACAATGATAATTTATTAAAATAAAATGGTATAACTGTTCTCTCAAAAAGTTTAACATGCCAAGTTAAACTATGCCATCCAAGTCAGAACTATTTAACGAAATACTTTTGCTTCCCATTTCTGTGACTTCAGTGCTGTGCTATTAGCCTTTATTGTTTTTTCTTTCATTATTAAACATTTATATATATTCCTTTCCTACAGAAATTCTTCAGTCTGCCTTTTCACATAACCTTTTCATCTAACTTTGTTCTGAACCTCAAGTTTGGGTGATCCAGTCTTTTTGGTTAGCAGATGTTCTTGGCAGGAATATGGAAAAGGGTAACTAGTCGGTTCTGGAGAACAAATAAGTTTTCCTTTGATGTTGGGATGGAGTGGTTGGTTTTTTGTTTATTTTTCTGTTTGTTATTTTCAAGGGAGGATATAAAAGAAATACCAGTGATACCATTAAATATTTCTCTTTTCCCTTTCTGCAAATTGTCACAGTGTAGCTCCAGTCTTAGCTAGCCAGGCAGACAGAAAATTAAGTTTTTCTTGGTGGTGATTACTCTATGTGGTGATTTTTATCTCAATTGGTAGACTGGCAAAATCATCTGGGGTGGATGAATCAATTTATGTGCTCTCCCTTGCCCCTCTCTTTGTAATTCAATGTCGTAGTAACAACAGCTGCCCAAGGAAACTGCACATCACCTGAAATTTAAAGCCAAAATTAAATCTGAAATAGCATTTTGTTATGTTGCTTGGCTTTATAATTTAGCATTGTTTTCTCTATTAAATATTCTAAATAATGAAGTCAGTTCAAGAAGCTATCAATGCCAGAGAGCTGAACACATTTATACTCCTGTTGTAGAGTAGCTTTATCAACAGTTTTATCACTTTTACTAGAAAAAAAACTTCATGACTTTGCAGTATTTTCCAATGTATAGAGAAGTAAGTCTTCACTGTTTTTTATTTTTAGCCAATTATTATATTAATTAAATACCACGTATTTTAGAGTCAAACCCTCCAGTGGTGAAGTTTGCTTTTTAAATAAAAATAATTAGTGGGAATTAAGGTCATATAAACAATATTGATAATACTAAAGTTATTGTTTTATCATTATCAATAAAGGAATTCTCATTAAGAAATCTTACAAAGTGAGATATCTCAGTGACAAAAGATGCTCTTCTTTTTAACATAGTTTTGATCTTGCCTCAGTCTGTACTGCCTTAGCTGAAGGTAATCCACATGAGTGAATGAAGACTTTCTACATTGTTTACACCTGAAACAATCTAAGTTGACATAGAAGGTTGTCTGTTACTTTTTGAAAGAAGGAAACAGAATCTAGGAAGACTGTCTGCAGTAGTATACAGTAAATACTGTGCCATGCATATGTTCAATTTCTATTGGCAGAAACTTAAAACAGAGCCTTAATTTCATCCAGATTTTCCAAGCATTGAGTATTCAAAATCTTTTCTAATCTTGTTGAAGTCACTTCAAACTAGTATCATATTTGATAATGTTTATTTCCTACCTGAATGCTTACTGGTACTTTTTTTTCATCATTATGATTTTTCTTCCCCCTTCTCCCAATCTCCCTTTTTAAGTTTGACAAAGTCTATGATGTTTTAGAATGATTATAGAAACTGTTCTTTTCTTTCTCTAAAGCTATATGCTAATTTCAACAAGTTACTTAGATTAGCAGTAATCAGTTCTCTGAAATTGCTGCAAGGTTTCAAACTACCAGATGTAATATACTGTAATTGTGTTTGTCTTTACTTTTTTTTGTCCTTCACTAGATTAAGTGTCTGTGTAAATCTTATTAGAAAGGTCTAGATCCTAGATTTCAATGAATGAACTATATAATGACAGAGATTTACTATGTATGCCAGTGGGCTTTAAATGTAAGGAAATAAAGTCAGAGTTATATTGACTGTTCTGCTGTTACATTGCAATTAGTGTGAAAAGTATAATTAAGGGGTCTGGACATTTTGAACTTTTAAATTAAAGTTTATTACTAAATGTATCTTAACTTCTTCATAAGTTACTTCTGTATACACTTCTTTTTTTTATACGGTATTATTTTGTATTCCACTAGTGCCAAAAGCAAAGACTTTTGTTGTGTGACTGTTTCCCTTACTTAAGGAGTATTATTCTTAACAATTTTACAGTATTGCTAATTAATTATTCTGCTGTGGACAACTTAATTTTTTTTTTTCCCAAATATAACTTTTCCAAGCCTTTTTATCTACTTACATCCTAGAGACCCAACGACCTGTACTTTTCTTTATCAGCATTTAATATATATAGAAACACATACAACAGCAGTGAAGCTTTAGAAGCAATATATTGCATGAGTTCAAATAAATGATAAACTACCTCAGAAGTTTCAGTTTGACCTACTGCAGTGGTTGTATCTTGGCACTGTCTTTTATGCAGTTCACATGTAAAGGGCTGACTTTTAATGAAATAAGAATCTTTCTCTAAAGTATGTTATTTGAAAATCAATTGGGAAATTTATGCAAATTAAGACTTGCTATTTATAAGAAAACAAAAATGTTTCAAAATGCTATTGTTAGTTCATATTATTCTGGGAGTGGTCTTTCTTGTCATTTTGACTTTTTAAGTGATGGTTCTAAGATAACTTTAAAAATATCCTGATTTAATTATGAAATGAACAGTTTCTCAGATCACGCATTGAAAAAAGGCAACCAATGAAGTACAGTACAAAACTTTGGACATGTGTTTAGCGTTACAGAAAAGGGAACAGTGAAAATTAAATGAAAAATAAATATAATCCTTTCAACAACTGATCTTTACAGTGGAATCTGTGTTCATATCTTTTCTGAAGAGTAAATTTGTCATGTAATCAAACACAAAATCTGCATGAATTGATTTTCAGCCATGCCTTTGATATGGTTCTCTTTAGGGCTGCAGGGAATATTCTTGGATCAATTTCTGTTTATGTGGTGGTTACATTCCACTTTTCATGTGGAAGAACTGCAGGAAGATGAGGTAAAAGAATAAAAAAGAGCACATGGTCACACTACTAATGAAGGCACTTTTTACAATTAGTTTTCCTAAAATGAGTATGTTATAGCTCACAATGTTTTTTCTTAACCACAGCACATAGAAGCATGATGGCCAAATGCCACTAAGACCAGAACTTCTATTATTTGAAATTATAATTCTCTTTAAACAATCCAAGCACCTTTAATTTCTATCTACAGTCTCCCCAAACATAAGAAATCTGATTCCCCTTCAAGTTTGTAAGCTCTAGCATGTGTGTGGGGTATTAAATATGGCAGGCTTTCAAACCCAGAGAAGATTTTTAATTTGTTCTGTGGTGAGATTCCAAATGTCCTCTCTTGTTTTTATGTCTAGTTCAATTGCCCAGATGTTTCTCACATCTGAGAGATTACCGTTCCCTGGCTGCATGAGCAAGGAAGCAGTTATATTGGAACAGATGATCCCTTGTCTATAAAGCATTTGAGATATTACATGAGGAATATAAGTATTGAAATATCCTTAGAAGGAAAGTTAATTACATACTGGGGATAAAAACCTAAGAGTATTTCAGTAGACTTTGTTGAAACCAGACTTTCATCTGTGGCAGTGGTAGCAATGTTTTAAAAATAGAAGCAGAAGGCTATTCCCTGTCACAGTTACATAAAAAACAAAGTAATTGAGTGCCTACGGGTAAGGGAAAATAAAATCTGTATTTTCTTGTGAAATTGACAATCTTCTCTTAAATGAATTAGAGGGAGGTAGATTTATGTTACACCTTCTTTAAAGTTCCTCAAACACTGTGACACTATTAAAGTTAAAGCCTTTTTGTTTCGGTTATAGGAAATAAAGTTTTCTGTTGTAGAACAAGAAATACCCTCAATAATAATAAATATTTATTTCAATATACACAACAAAAATGTTATGGATGTTTTCATTAAATGAGATGCAGTTGTTTGTTTTGCCATTTTGCCATATTCTTCTCCTCAGGACGGATTCTATATGAATATAAGCAGTCCTTCAGTGTTTTAGACTTGGTTTCTTAACAGAAGAGACATGCTCCACATTGACATGAATAGGAAGATTCTTTTGTCTCCCAGTTTTCACAGCTGAGACATGTGGAAGACAACACTAAAATATTTCTGAACCTTTTTCAGAAAAGGTGGCTGAAACAGAGACAAGAAATTAATTTTTGGAGAAAAAACAGTACTTCCAGTTTTTCAAATGCAGTGATAATTACTTCACAGTGATACCTTCTTTTTGGACGTATTCTGTACCAGTTCCACTGAGCTTCTTACAAGGTTTCCAGCAACCCTATCAAATTATTACATTAGAACAGGATATTATCTTTCATGTTTGTACTAATGTGAAAACAGTCAATAAAACTTTATGTTGGAAATTTAGGTTAGAGGAAGAAGGCTTGTTATACACAGAAAAGTGGCTTATTGGGAAATGGAAAAGCATAAATGGAAAAGAAGTAAGACATGATGAGAAGAGATAAAAAGGTAAAATTCAGATTTAGTCCAAAGTAAAATACAGTCATTACATCTGATGAGTGCTTCCTCTTCTCAATTTTGTAAATTGGCTCAAAGATCTTGGTGTAAGGCATGTCAGAACAAATAAAATGATAGAGAAGCTGAGATAGTATAGAAAGAAAGACTGTATATTTTTTTCAAAAATGAGAAGGATTGATAGGAGGGAGAAGAAGGTTCACAAAATAGGCAAGGGTTGACACTCCTATGAACTCTATCACCAACATGTTCTTTGAAGTGTTAAGAAACACATATGAGAGTATCATATGAAACTACAAAGCGAGAGGTTTCTCAAAGAGGACTATAGGGGAGAAAAAGAAATCAAGAAGGATGAACATACAGGCACCATATAACCTAAGGTGATGATATGCAAGTCAGCAGAAAGAGAATTCAGCACAACAGAAGATAATTAGGAGGACGATTCTTCCTAATTTATGGACATTATGAAAATTAACTGTTCCTTGCTGCCAAAGGAAGTCAGGTGATCAAAGATCACAAATGGAAAAAGGGATTACAGAAGTATGCAAAGAGCATAGAGAGAAAAGTGAGTAAAGTTGATGGATTCTGAATGGAAGATCACTACCATGCAGGGGGAGAAGTAAAATTTTGCAAATAGTTACATTGCGCAAAAGAAGGGAGATGAACATGGATGACATGGCTAAGGAGTACTTCAAGATATGATAGATTGTGCTTTAAGGTGTAAAAGTACAAGTAAAAAGGTGTGCAGGTGAAAGAGATGAAAGATCAGGATAGCAGAAAAGATATAGAAGAGAAAAAGCAGCATGTGAACTTCTTCCATTTTCTCAGTTTGCTCTTAAATGACAGCAAGTATTAAATACCTCTTTGAAAGAAAGTACACAAGCAACTTAGAAATGTGTGTATTAGTGAATGCAGACACAGTATAATAATCTTATGGTGATGAATACTGTTAAAGAATGCATTAAACAAATGAGATTAAACAAAAGGTGTGGAGTACTTTGAAGGAGAAAGGTGTGGAAATATGTTATTAAACAGTATAATTGAATGGTCAGGAGAAAAAGAAAAAACAAGACATTCTTGTGGTGTACTGAGTGTAGTTATGGGACATCCAAGGGCAATGGGTATGGATATTGTCCAAGTATTACTGACTTTGTTAGAAGGCAATGAAAGGTGAAGAAGTAAAGAACTGATGTTACTGATGCTTACTGTAATCCCACAATGAATCAAAGAATGACTGAAATCAGGAAAAACAGCAGTGTTTTCTGATTTCAAGAAATATTTATCCATGTAAAATTGATGAGAATTAAACATCTCAATTTTAAAATCTTGTAGAAAACAATAAAATGGAAACTCTAAGACATACTAATGAGAGACTATAATCAGTGGTGTTGTTCATCTTCACACTTACTTCAACAAGTATTTTTCTTTTCTAGTCTAACTTCAAGCTTTTCAAAATTCTTTATCTCATGCTTTGAACCAAACCTTCTCTTTAATAAAAAAGTTTGTAAGTAAATTCTGTTTTGAATGCTAGTTATGAGATCTATATTTAAAAGATCACAGTATATCTTACCAGTTATTTTAGCATGAATTTTGCCTTGTGAAAATAAATGTCATGTTTTCAACATTTAATCAGACCAGTCAGTTAATACATGTTGTCTATTTTGAATGCAACCAGGCTGGTCTGCATAGGTGAAGAGCATTACAGAATGGATTAACATATGAAAGCAGAGATTAAAGTGCATGTATTATGGATTCTTTTGACATGATTTTTTATTTTACAGACTAAAAGAGTAAACTGATCAAAATCAAACTTTTTTTTTTTTTAATACCTGGAATTAAAAATGTATCTTCTGACATGTGCATAGCTGTGTTACATTCTACTAGTCATCACTGAAAAATATCCAAGTTATATCATCTTGCAGCATCTGAATAATTCTCTTTTGTTACAGTTTAGATATGGAGTAAAAGGAATAAGTGTAATTTCTGTATGTCATGGAAGTTTTTTACACATATATATGTATGGATAGGAACAATTACTGGATCCAGTATGAAGTGTTATACTCCTTAATAACTAGTGTATTATCTCACAAGGCACTTTCTCATTGTTTTGGCTCTGATCTTTTTTTTTATAAATGTAATTTTATTTTAGTCACTGAAGACCTATTTTTTGAGGTTTGAGTTTTTTCTGTATGGCTTGTATTGAATTAAAAGAACAGTACATATGTATTTGATAGCTACCCTGACTTAGATATAGCATTAGTGGCATAGGTTCTGAATTACAGGTCTGTACTGTGATGTTTAGCCAAAGTTCACACTGTGCTTTACACACTTCATCAAGAAAGATACATATAAATTAACAGTGCATGCTATTTTAATTTTAAGTTTCTCTCTCTGTAATGAAGAAGGTCTCTGCAAGGGATTTATAGGAAAAACTAAATTGATAAATATATGCACATAGTTATTTTAAAATTCTTATTACTGTGACTATATTTGGTGAAAGGTGCTAGATTTCTAGGATGAAGATAAATAGTTTAGTTTTGTAAAGCAACTTGCACACAGACTGTATTCCAAAAGATTTTTAAAGTGATAAATACAACAGTTGAGCTTAAATAATAAATAATAACACATAAAGGAGATTTTAAAATAGTTTGAGTATATGAGGGAGATGCAGAAAGACATAAATAAAACAGACTCCTTGCAATGAAGTCTGATAACAAATGAAAGTATGTAGGCACTGATATGAAAATGAATTCTCTAAGGTAATTTGCTGTAGAAGATAAAATTTGCTATACATGTCAGATGAGACAAAGCCCTAATTACTTTCTAAGAGGATCTTCCATTCCCTCTCTGTCCTATATATCTATGATATACTGATATTTGTAGTAAAAGAGTAATCACACTTCATAAGAGGCACCTTTGCTCACCAGTAGAGATAAAAATATTGTGTGTGTCTCTCTTCTATTGTCAGGAAAAGTTACTTTATAGTGTAGCAATACATAGTGTAAAATCTTAAGAGATTTTTGCTAAGTACTTCAGAGAAAGGAGTCTCTGCACATTTAAATGTTCAACACAAAGACAAGCTTGTGAATATGCCATAAAGAAGATGATTTAATGAGCTCATATATATACATGTGTATAATTAAAGAGACAGCATCTGGTTTGTTCATTTATAGTTTGTTATGAAATGTATATCATGTTTCTCTGAAAGAGCATGCTGAGCAGCTGAGTGCTTTGTGCTTTCTCTTAGATGATGAAATCTCCCCACTAGCAGAGTGGGTGTTGATAACACAAGTATGTATAAATTATTGATGAACAGTGCTTACACAGCGTCAAGGCCTTCTCTGTTTCTCATGCTGGCCCTGCCAGCAAGTAGGCTGGGGATGTACAAGAAGTTGTGAGGGGACACAGCTGGGACAGCTGACCCTAACTGATGAAAGTGATATTCCATACCATATGACATAACGTTCAACCAACAAATCTTCTCACTCTTAACCTTTCTGATTCTCTTCCTGATCCCACTGGGAAGAGATGTGGAGTGAGTGATTGGCTATGTGGAATTTAGTTGCCAGCTGGGATTAAACAGCACCCACTTAGCATTACTTGAAACACGTAAGCTGTTCATCCTAATATTTTCTTTAGATATAGAAAAGCATACTATCTTTCAGGTTACAAGTATACAATGCAGTTATTACATGAGGTAGTATAATGATGTTATTTTATGGGGAGTCTTTAAGTATACCACTACCAGGAACCAGAATTATTTATTGGACAAAGCTTGCTCATAATAAATAGCCTTTCATCTTCTTCCAGTCCCAAAATCTGGGAGGGTGCAGCAGAAGGTTAATAGATCTAATTTGTATTACACCAAAAGAAGGCTCATCTAATTTGCTGTCACAGCTTCTCTTCCTCTTTACAAAAAAGGAAATAGATGCAAAAACTTTGCCTCACAGGCAACAAAATTCAGTCATAGATGTTGTTTATATGCATTTAGTTGTAAAGGTTCTACCATATGTCTTTACATAAACGGTATGGAAAACACATTTGTTAGGTGGGTGGGGTTGTTTTGTATTAAGTGTCCAGGATTTGTATGAAAACATGAGATGTACCTTTCCAAGTGCAGTGCCTGCAAAGAAGTATTTTGATATTTTTTTACAAATCATGAATTTTAATGACATATTTTATTGAAGACTGATGTAGAAATTAATTGCTAACTTTTATTTTCTTGGTTTTTCTTAGGATTTATTTATACCTGTGGTGGAACTTTAAAAGGACTTAATGGCACTATTGAAAGCCCTGGCTTCCCATATGGATATCCAAATGGTGCAAACTGTACATGGGTTATAATAGCAGAAGAAAGAAACAGAATACAGATTGTCTTTCAGTCTTTCGCTCTAGAAGAAGAATATGATTATTTGTCATTATATGATGGACATCCTCATCCTGCAAACTTCAGAACAAGGTAAAGAATAATCCTTATTAAAACATAACTTGTATTCATAGCTTAAAAATATATGAACAAATAGTTAAAGTTAATATTTTAAAATTATGGATTCTTTCTTATTTAGACTTGAAGGTGCACTTTCCTTAGTTAATGACAAATATCTTAAAGTCTATATGATGTGCTTAAATATATGTTAGTGCTAAAATTAATCTAGACCTTATAAAATTTGTCTCAATAAAACATAATTAAAAAGCATATGAACATGGATAAATGATTGTAAAGTGAATATAAGATTGTGGAGGTCTCAGTTTGTGTGATCTAGTAGCAATGGAACTTTTGTAATTTTTGCAAGAGGAGTCTTTTGATAGAGATTCAGAGAAAGACAAAGTATAAGACAAAAGAGGTAACTTTTTTTTGTAATTGTTTATGAACATCTTCTAACACAATGGGGTTACAAGAGTGAAAAAAACATGTTAAAATATGAAGAGGGTTGCGGAGGAATAATGGATGCCACACACGACCAGTGCGATCAAAGTAAACAATGATGAGGGGGAACAAAGTAAACAATGACGGGGGGAAGGATGACTCTCCACTGGTCAATGAAGACTGAGTTAAGGACCAGTTACATAAGTTGAATATACAGAAGTCTATGGGCCCTGATGAGATGCACCCAACAGTGCTGAGCAAATTGGCTGATGTTATTGCCCTGCCACTCTCCATCATTTTTGCAAAATCATGGCAAATGGGAGAGGTGCCGGAGGACTGGAGGAAAGCCAATGTCACTCCAGCCTTCAAAAAGGGCAGGAAAGAGATTCCAGAAAACTATAGACCAGTCAGTATTACCTCCATCCCTAGAAAGATAATGGAGAGGCTCATTCTGGAGGTTATCTCTAGGCACATGGAAGATAAGAAGGTTATCAGGAGTAGTCAACATGAATTTACCAAGGAGAAGTCATGCTTGACTAATCTAATAGCCTTCTATGATATTGTAACTGGATGGCTAGATGCAGGGAGACCAGTGGATATAGTCTATTTTGACCTTAGCAAGGCTTTTGACACAGTCTCCCATAACATCCTTGTGGAGAAGCTTGGGAAGTATGGGATAGAAGAGCAGGTAGTAAGATGGATTAGTAACTGGTTGGACAATAGAGTCCAGAAAGTGGTGGTCAATGGTGCCAAATCCAGCTGGAGAGCTGTAACCAGTGGAGTCCCCCAGGGATCAGTGCTGGGTCCGGTCTTGTTCAACATCTTTATCAGTGACATTGATGACAGGACAGAGTGTCTGCTCAGCAAATTTGCTGATGACACAAAACTGGGAGGATTGGCAGATACACCTGAAAGCTGTGCAGCCATCCAGCGAGACTTGGACAGGTTGGAGAACTGGGCAGGGCAGAACCAAATGAGGTTTAACAAGGGTAAATGTAGAGTCCTGCATCTAGGTAAGAATAATAAATTACACCAGTACAGACTGGGAGGTGATCTGCTGGAAAGCAGTCTTGTGGAGAAAGATTTGGGAGTCCTGGTGGACAATAAGTTCTCCATGGAGCAGCAACGTGCCCTTGTGGCCAGGAAGGCCAATGGTATCCTGGGGATATCAAGAGGAGCGTGTCCAGCAGATCAAGGGACGTTCTCCTTCCCCTCTACTCTGCACTGGTGAGACCTCACCTGGAGTATTGTGTCCAGTTCTGAGCTCTCCAGTTCAAGAGAGACAGGGATTTGCTTGAGAGAGTCCAACGGAGGGCTACAAGGATGATGAAGGGACTGGAGCACATGCCTTATGAGGAGAGGCTGAGACACCTGGGGCTCTTTAGTCTGTAAAAGAGAAGACTGAGAGGGGATTTGATAAATGTTTACAAATATATGAGGGCTAAGTGTCAAGAGGAAAGTGACAGCCTCTTCTCACTCGTTCCTTGTGATAGGACTAGGGGGAATGGATATAAGCTGGAGCACAAGAGGTTCCACCTTAACATGAGGAGGAACTTCTTTACAGTAAGGGTCACAGAGCATTGGAACAGGCTGCCCAGAGAGGTTGTGGAGTCTCCTTCTCTGGAGATTTTCAAAACTTGCCTGGATGCATTCCTGAGTGACCTGTGTTAGGGTAGATTAGGTTGAAGGTTAGATTAGGTTGTAGGGTAGATTATATGATCCTGCCCTGGCAGAGGGGTTGAACTCGAAGATCTCCAAGGTCCCTTTCAACCCCTAACACTCTGTGATTCTGTGACCCTTTATTGCAATACACGCCCAGTTTATATAGCTCAGGCAACTAGCCATGTGCCCGTAAAAAGATCATGATTGGTTGTAAGTGTCCACGCATCCTTTCTTGGTTGGTTCCATGCAGGCACTCAAGCAGCGACCAGTCTATCTTGATAGCTTTCCATACCTGGAACTGTGTTGCCCTTCTTCCCCTTCCTGACATGCACGCCACCTACTGTCCTTCAGTCGATCTCCATCTTGTTATTCTTCAGACAACGGGTTATAGTTTGGATTGCCCATGTGTATTAATATCCCACAGAGTGTGATGGGTCACAGACATTTTTTATCAGTGTCTAGTTCAGAGTCATGGCCCAGATGTCCAGTTCTGAAAGGTTGTAGCTTGATACATAATAATTCTGCAGTAGCAGACATATTGTCCATACATTTGCTTGTTATCTTTATTCATCTGTTTTGACTTCTGTAAGTCAAATTGTCATCTACCTAGACTTCAGGCGAACTTGATTCATCAGGTAGCTTGGACTAAATGATTTCCAGTCGTCCCTTCCAACCAGTACCATTCTGTGATTCTTCTGTGAGGCCTTTGACACAGTCCCACACAATATCCTTGTTGCTAAACAGGAGAGATAGAGATTTGATTGGTGGACTATTTGATGGATAAGGCATTGGCTGGATGGCCACATCCAAAGAGTTGCAGTCCACAGCTTAATGTACAAAAAGAGATAAGTTAACAAATGCTGTCACT
Organism: Todiramphus chloris collaris; assembly: GCA_025345505.1. Lineage (NCBI taxonomy): Eukaryota > Metazoa > Chordata > Aves > Coraciiformes > Alcedinidae > Todiramphus > Todiramphus chloris. Next base: position 6,075,461 of record JANVCC010000070.1, on the reverse strand, counting down.
AAGGGGTCTGTAATGGGACCAGTGCTCTTTAATATCTTTGTCAATGACATAGACAAAGGGATCAAATGTACCCTCAGCAAGTTTGCTTATGCCAAGTTGAGTGGTACAGTTGATTTGCTTGAGGGACATGATGCCATCCAGAAGGACATTGACAGGCTTGAGGAGTGGGCCTGTGAGAACCTTGTGAGGTTAATGAGGTCAAATGCAAGGTGTTACATACAGACTAAGGCAATCCTCAGTATCAATACAGGCTGGGGCATGATGGAATTGAGAGGAGCCCTGCAGAGAAGGCTTTAGGAATACTGGTAGATGAAAAATTGGACATGAGCCAGCAATGTGCACTTGGAGCCCAGAAAGGCAATCATATCCTGGACTGCATCAAAAGAAGCATGGCCAGTAGGTTGAGGGAGCTGCTTCTTCCCCTCTACTCTGTTCTGGTGAGACCTCATCTTGAATATTGTGTCCAGCACTAGGGCACCAAGCACAATAAAGACATGGACCTGTTGGAGTGAGTCCAGAGGAGGGCCACAAAAGTCATTAGAGGGCTAGAACTTGTCTCCTGTGAGGAAAGGCTGAGAGTGAAGGTTCCAGGGAGACCTTATTTTGCGGTCTTTCAGTTCTTAAAGGGGTCTTACAAGAAAGCTGGAGAGAGACTTTTTCGAGGGCCTGTGGCAAAAGGCCAGGAGGCAATGGTTTTAACCTGAAAGATGGTAGATTTAGATTAGAAATTCTTTACAGTGAGGGTGGTGACATATGGGAACAGGTTGACAAGAGAAGCTATGGATGCCTCATCCCTGTAAGTGTTCAAGTCAGGTTGGATGGTTGTATGATACTGATGAAGTAGGTCAGTAGCCTGACCTTGAACACTTCCAACGAGGGGACATCCACATTTTCTCTATGCAACACATTCCCGTGTCTCACCACCCTCACAGTGAAGAACTTCTTTCTTATATGTAGTATGTATTCCTAATCAGGGAATACCCAGTTTCATTTTCCTTTGCATACTGTTGCTCCAATGAAATACTGTGTTTTCATATTATATGGCAAGTGTTGATTCACTGATGATGATTTTTTTTTTATGTAGCATTTGTTCACTACAAAGAAAATGTAACACAGTAGTAGAAGGAAACTAGAACAGTATAATTCTTCCTCTCAAGCCTATGCAGAATGTGAATTCTATTTGTGAAATAAGTAACAGATATGGGTAAATATATCTGTAATGGAATTGTTTTTCTTTGTACTTCTGTGTTTCCAATTGTATTTCCTGTTTCATAAATGTTTGTAAGCAATTGTGACAGCAGCGTCAGGAAAGGGGGAACCCATAGCTAAAACATTTCAGGGCTGTCTTTCACAAGAAAATCCAAGAACATGTAGATTTCCTCCTTTCTACACATTCCTGAAAAGATAAAACTTACATGAAGATTTGATCACATGTAGGAGCCCAAAAAAGCCCTCACTGTCAGTCAAGATTTCTGTTGGCGCATCCACGCTAAATCATAATCATAAAGAGTATGTGAACAATGCTCTGCAAAAGTGCAAAAGAATAAATAATAATTACTATTAGGAACTTATGGTCATTACTGAGTTACAGTTTTAATGAGAATCAGAGGCAACATGTGAAAGAAACTAGGAGAATGGGAGGAAAACAGTATCTTGCAAAGGCAGGATTTTTTTCTTTGTATGTATTCTTCAAGCTACTGAGGATTGCATATATTTGTGTTCATAAGTATGTTTGAATCTATGCATATCTATCTGTGCCCATAGATATATAGATACCTATCTACATATATAGATGTATGTTTGCAGGATTCTTTTTATAGTAAACTAAGCCTTTAAAGCTGGAGCTTTGGGTTATATTTTTCAAAAATGTCATTATCTTGAGAAGGAAGTCAAGGATGGCTGGCATGCCCGCAAGTTTTGGTATTTTGTATTGAGCATATCACTACATTCTAGTTAAGAAATGGGTAAGAGAGTTCTGTAGAATAGAGAACAGAGTAAGTCAGCTGTTAAAAAGGAAAGATGATTAAGCCTCCATATAAGTTGTGAAATTGACTACTTTTGCAAGATCTTGTCAGCGTGTGGGCGCAGTAGAAAAATAGTGCACATTTGTGCGAGTGGAGATTTGGGTTTTAAATTAAGAAAGTGTGATAGTGAAATTATGCAAGCTTTACTAAATCTTTCATGGCAACATATTCTCAGATTGCTGTAGCAAGTAGTAACGTGATGTGTCTTTTTGAAAAAGCTTTTACTAAACTAAAATTTTACTGAGGTACAGTTACTTTTGGAAACTTTCTAGCATGAAAGTCGATTTTATCATTTTACTTTGTGACAGTAATGAAAGTGTAATCGGATTATACTAGTCACCTGCTCCTTAACTTTGTAACAGACAAAAATGTTTTCAGGGGATTATATGGGTATATTTGTAAAATATGTAACTGGACAGATGAAAAAAAAAGTCTCAGATAGACAAGGCCACTATTTCTTTTTCTACTTCAGTGTTTTGAGTGAAAGAAGTTTCTATATGACTGAAAGAGATTTTGCAGCTGGGCTACTTGTGAAGCTTATGACCTCTGACTCTATCTTCATCCAGTTTCAAATTTCTTTGTTTAAACTTCTCAGAATTCAATCTTTGTGAAATTTGCTGCCATTGACTGTCTTCAGTGAATGTTTAACAGCCTTAATTCATTTAGTTGGAACTTAAATGGCAGCTAAACAATAATAAATGGAAAAAAAGCATGTCAGATAAGGCTATTATGGACGGTGTACAGTAAATATTACACTTTCATCTATGTGTTACACTATATGCTTGATTTAGCATATTTAATGTGCAATCTTTGCCTCAAAATGTGAGAAAATATAGAATAGTTTAAAGCTGTGAACTAAATGTGAAAAATTAGTATTTTCTATAAATTGTATTTGTTGTCACCTACAAAAAACAACAACAACAACAACAAAAACCCACAAAAAACCCAAAACAATGTACAGAAAGATACTATTACTTATTTGAACTAAGCTTTTAACAAAATTTCATACTTGGGTGTCTTTCTGGGTCATGTCATAGACACCATCTATTTTTAGGGCTTTCTTGTTGTCCTTCCCCCCCCCCCACGCATCTCTGTGAATTTCTGTGTACCTTTTCTTTCACATTTACATATTTATCTTCCTCCTAAAAAAAAAAAAAAAGGTCAGGTTTTTATGATTAATTTTAAATTACAGCTTTGTATACTTCTTTTGGAAAGTAATTAATACTTCTGACTGCTATTCTGAGTGAAAATGATGTACCTCCAGATGGAACTCCTGTTACATTTTCTCAAAATTTCTGCCTTTCACACAATTTTTCTGTGTTATTAGACAAATCATTTCAACCAAGCTTTTTGAAGATGCCTATCAATAACATGTTTTCAATTTTCTGGGTGCCTAGCTTGAGAAACAAGAGTTTTGTTTGCACTATTAATAAGAAAACTCACTTTTAAGTTAATTAAATGGAAGGTAGGATTTGAACTGATAAAACACGATATAAACCAACTGCTTTTCAGAAGGCAATTGGAGTTATCTGATGATACCTCTTACATATTATGAAATTTTTTTTAAGTATTACTTTTAAATAATTCACTGTAGTAACTACTACATATATTAGGGAGTGACAGAAACAGGCCTGCTCCATGAGGGGCAGAAGCTGGGAGTAGAAGGAGACCCTGCTTAGGTTGTGCTCTCACTGGCAGTGCACAATCCTGCAGGGGCTGAACACATAGGGCAGAGCCAGGAACTCTGACGGGGTCCATCCACAGTACCCTACACAGCAAGTGATAAATCACGTCCAGAGTCCCTCGAGAGAGTCCAGTTGTGAGCAAAAAGAATGGGGCCAGCAATTCTCAACTCTGCACCTGAAATGTTTATACACCAATGCACGCAGCATGGGGAATAAACAGGAGGAGTTAGAAATCCATGTGCGGACACGGGGTTATGACCTGGTGGCTATCACAGAGATGTGGTGGGATGCCTCACATGACTGGAATGTGGTCATGGATGGCTATGCCCTTTTCAGGAAAGACAGGTCATGAAGGTGAGGTGGTGGAGTTGCTCTCTATGAGAGGGAGCAACTGGAATGTCTATAGTTCTGTCCAGGGGCAGATGAGGGGCGAGTTGAGAGTCTGTGGGTGCAAGTTAAGGGACAGGCTGGCATGGATGATACAGTTGTGGGTGTCTATTATAGGCCACCTGATCAGGATCAGGAAGCTGACAAGGCCTTCTACAGGCAGCTAACAGCAGCCTCGCAATCTCAGAACCTGGTTCTCATGGGGGATTTTAACTATCCAGACATTTGCTGGAAAGGCTGTTCAGCCAGCCAGCCACGGTCCAGGAGGTTCCTCCAGTGCACTGATGATAACTTCTTGATGCAAATGGTGGAGGAGCCAACTAGGAGGGGAGCAATGCTGGATCTTATTCTCACCAACAAGGAGGAGTTGGTTGAAGCAGTGAAGGTTGGGGGCAGCCTTGGCCTTAGTGATCATGAGATGGTGGAGTTCATGATCTTGTCTGGCAGGAACAGGATGTCAAGTAGGACCAAAACTCTGGATTTCAGGAGGGCCAACTTTGGCCTTTTCAGAAAATTGCTGGATGAAATCTCATGGGACAGGTTACTAGAGGGCAGAGGGGCTAATGATAGTTGGTTAATATTTAAGGACCTCTTCTTCCAAGCTCAGGGCCAGTGCATCCCAGCAGGGGGGAAATTGAGAAAGAGATCCAGGAGACCTGCATGGTTAAGTAAGGAACTACAGAGTAGACTTCAGAGGAAGAAGAGGGTCTACAGCTCATGGAACGAGGGGCTGGCTACCTGGGAGGAGTATAGGACTGTTGTTAGAGAATGTAGAGAGGCAACTAGGAAGGCTAAGGCCTTGCTGGAACTCAACCTTGCAAGGGAGGTCCAGGGTAACAAAAAGGGCTTCTTCAAATATATTGCAGGAAAAGCTAAGGCTAGAGGCAATGTAGGCCCTCTGCTGAATGAGGCAGGTGCCCTGGTGACAGATGACACAAAGAAGCCAGAGTTATGAAATGCCTTCTTTGTCTCTACTGCTGAAGACTGTCCTCAAGAGCTCCTGGCACCTGAGGCACCAGAGGATAGCATGGCTAAGGACTCTTCCCTGGTTGATGAGGACTGGGTTAAATAACAGCTGAGTAATCTGGACATCCATAAGTCCATGGGTCCTGATGGTATGCATGCAAGGGTGCTGAGGGAGCTGGCACAGGTCATTGCCAGACCACTCTTCATTATCTATAGAAGTGATGGCACACAGGAGAGGTGCCTGGGGACTGGAGGAGGGCAAATATCACCACAATCTTCAAGAGGGGCAAGAAAGAGGATCCTGGTACCTATAGACCGGTCAGCCCCACCTCCATCCCTGGAAAGATAATGGAGCAACTTATCCTTGACACTATCCTTAGGCATGTCAAGGACAAGAGGGTCATCAGGCGCAATCAACACAGTTTTATCAAGGGGAGGTCATGTTTGACCAACCTGATAACCTTTTATGAGGACATAACCAGGTGGATAGATGATGGTAGGGCAGTGGATGTGGTTTTTCTTGATTTCTCTAAGGCATTTGACACTGTCTCCCACAGCATCCTTCTTGCTAAACTGAGACAGTGTGGTCTGCTTGATCAGGTAGTGAGGTGGATAGGGAATTGGTTGAAAGAAAGAAGCCAGAGAACTGTGGTCAGTGGGATGGAGTCCAGCTGGAGGCCTGTAACCAGTGGGGATCCACAGGGGTTGGTGTTGGGACCGGTTCTGTTTAACCTGTTCATCAGTGACCTGGATGAGGGCACAGAGAGCACTGTTAGCAAGTTTGCTGATGATACCAAGCTGGGTGGAGTGTCCGAGACCCCAGCAGGCTGTGCTGCCATTCAGCGAGACCTGGACAGGCTGGAGGGTTGGGCAGGAAGAAATTTGATGAAATTCAATAAGGGCAAGTGCAGAGTCCTGCACCTGGGAAGGAACAACCCCAGGTATCAGTATAGGTTGGAAACTGAGCTGTTAGAAGTCAGTGAAGGGGAAAAGGACCTGGGGGTCCTGGTTGATGGAGGCTGACCATGAGCCAGCAGTGTGCTCTTGTGGCCAAGAGGGCCAATGCCATCCTGGGATGCATTAGAAGGGGTGTAGCTAGTAGGTTGAGAGAGGTTCTCCTGCCCCTCTACTCTGCCCTAGTGAGGCCACATCTGGAATACTGTGTCCAGTTCTGGGACCCCAGTTTAAGAAGGACATGGATCTGCTGGAGAGGGTCCAGCGCAGGGCTACAAAGATGATTAAGGGAGTGGAACATCTCTCTTATGAGGATAGACTGAGGGAGTTGGGGCTTTTTAGCTTGGAGAAAAGAAGACTAAGGAGTGATTTAATCAATGTTTATAAATATATGAAGGGTGAGTGCCGGGAAGATGGAGCCAGGCTCTTCTCAGTGATGCCCAGTGATAGGACAAGGGGTAATGGGTTGAAGCTGAGGCACAGGAAGTTTCATGTAAACATAAGGAAAAATTTTTTCACAGTGAGGGTGATGGAACACTGGAACAGGCTGCCCGGGGGGGTTGTGGAGTCTCCCTCTCTGGAGATATTCAAGACCCTCCTGGATGCGTGCCTGTGTGACCTGGTCTAGGTGATCCTGCTCTGGCAGGTGGGTTGGACTAGGTGATCTCTCGAGGTCCCTTCCAGCTCTTGACATTCTATGATTCTATGAATAGAGCAAAGCTTCCTACAGAGAATGGATGAGGGGCTCATACAGGAGGCAGGGAGGGGGATATAGTTGTATGGAAACCACAATTAATTTTAAATCATGCTATTAGTGGCAGTGATATGGTTCATGAGTAGGTGGAGGAGAGAATGGCAACCTCAGTTATGACATTTTCTTGCAAGTGTTTTACTTTGCAACTTGGATAATATTTTGTTTTGTTCTTTTTTTTAAAAATAAGTTGGTTTTTTTTTAAGACTAAGGTGCTTTTTAAGACTAAGGTGTTTAGAATTGAACACTACTTTTAAAAGAAATGTTCATACTAAATAGTTTTCTAAAATCTAGTTTTTTTTCTCTAATGAGTTACCCCAATTTGCAATGTGATAGTAGATATAGCTTTAAATAATTGAATACTAACTCAATTATATGCTCAAGCTCTCTTCAGAGTTCCAAGAAGATGTATTTTCCAAAATTACCAGTAACTAATTCCAGTACCTAGCAAGTTGATTGATTTTACATTTAAATATTCACCACAAATTTAATGTTCCATTCAAATCAATGAAACAAATTCAGTACTACTTTAAACAGAGAAAAAAATGCATACCTGCTGTAATTGTACTGGGATAAATTGAATAATTTGGTCTAGTGTATTTCTGTCTCATTTTGTTGACTAAAAGGATCTTTTATACATTTATATTCATCAAGTTAGTTCTGTAGTAACCAAAACTATGTATTTGCTAAAGTTATAAATAAAATTATTTAGAAAATTACAAGTCTACTAGAATGTTCTGGTAAAGAACATCAGAAAATTCCACATGTGCTCTTCCAAACAGAGAGATGGTATGTGAGGTTGGAAAGCTCCACTGTTAGCAAAAAGGTATAATAATTTTGTGACAGCTATTTGTTTGCATTGGTGAAAAAAAGTATGGCTATGTTTATCTAAAAATCACGAGGACTGGCAATATGCAAAACTGACACAAACTGAAATTTCTGAATGCTTAATAAATTTTACTATATATTTTACTTGTGTTGGAAGAAGCAGCATGTATCTCACCGTGATTTGAGCCTACCCAATCAGCAACAAAGCATCATGCATGGCTTCTCCGGTGTGCCTTGCCCCCTCCTTCCTCACTGACGTGGCTGTCTGCATGGTTGTCTTTACCATGTCCCACTCCTCTACAAAAAAAATAGAACTCCCTAAACAAAAGAACCTGCCCAACATGTTTTTCTCTATTAAATGTTATCACAGAAGCACTGATTGGCTGAATTGTCTCCATCTTGGCCAGAGGTGGAGCTGACTTAAGAGTCAGAGGAGCTTTTCAAAGTTTCTTAACAGGAGCCATGCCAGTAGCCTCCTTCCCCACTAGGAAAAAAAACCCAGACACAAATCCAACATAATCTGCAGAGATATTTTAAAATGTTGATATGGTCACTGTGTCTAAAGATTTAATTAGATGAATTAAAAACTTTAACTACTCATGGTTAATTTCCTCTTAGGAAATTTAAATTGAAAGAAGTTTTAACATTCTCAGCGTTTAAAAGGTGAGGTAATACTCCCTTCTAAACTCCTTGTTTTTAAACAAGTTGAATCATTCTTTCATCCTTGCCTGCTGAGGCAACCTAGAATCAAACGCAGAGGTTACCTGGTCAGTGCTTCTGAGCTGCATTGGAGAAATTCACTGAAATAACCAGTCTTTTCTCTATCAATGAATTGCTTTCTCCTAAAAAATCTGACTCACTGAGTATGCCTACATTTTTAACATTTATTCCTCAATTGCTGGATGAGAAAAAAATGTTTTTGGAATATTATTAAGTAGATCATTAAAATTTCAGGATGTTCCTAATGTTGAATGTAATTGGGTATGCTCTCTGCACCCTAGTTCTTGCAAAGGTTTGAATTTGTTACTAAACAGACTCATATTTTGATAAACTACTCAAAAAAAGAGAAATCATTATCACATAACAGAAGAATAAGTTCAAAACTAAAATAAAACTAAAATACTTTATTTTTTAATTCCATAGCATATGGAATAATAGATCTTGCTCCACTTAGAATGGGTGGTACTGACTATAAAATTAAAATAAATTTCTTTGGTCCAACTAATTAAGAGCAGAGGAAAAAACTGGGAGTATAATCATGTAAAATTACAATGAATCCTTAGTATTAATTCGCATAAAATATTGTTAGAGTTGCAGGTGGGTGAATTGGCTGCTTACTTGGCCCTGGGCTGAGGTTACCCTAACTGAAAAGGGCATGGAAAACTATTGGACATGCCAGGACAAGAAGCCAAAGTGTCTGCTCTGACCACACCATAGGAGTTGGATCTGCTTCAGTGGTCTGTTTTCCCCAGCTGATAAGGGAACACCCTCATAGATGAGATGAGCACCCTGCTGTCACCCTGTAGGTGCCTGTTCCTGAACTGATAGCATTGTTAGATACCTGTCTCTCCATCATAAATGTGCCAAGTATTACTGACAATATAACCAAACATCGTGTTTTAGTGCAAAACCAGTTACAAATTTAAGGTACACTTTTTCTGAATAATTTATATTACTTTGATTTTACAGTGTTGAAATTATAGCATCATCCATACTATTTTCTACATCTAAAATTTTATTGAAAAAACATTCAGGGCATGGGATATATTAAAACAAAACAAAACTCCACAGTAGAATCAAAGAGATGTTAATAATTTTATGTTCTTAAATAAATAGCACTAAGTAAAATACTAACAATTCTCAATTTTAAAAGGGTAACTTCTATTTCTGCAACATTAGATTTTGCCCATAAAACATTCTATTTTTAAAGTGCAAGAATTATAATTTACATCTTAAATTGTCAAAATCTTCTTACAGAAATTTTATGAAGAAGGAAGACTAGCAAAGATTGAATGTTGGCAATAGCAGAAACTTTCAGTGCTTGCATTTAATATCTCTGCCTGTTCTTCCATTTCTTATTCTAACTATGCTGAATATGAATTTCTCCCTTTCATACATAGAAGTGTGGGTCAAAGAGACAGCAATTAGTCTGTGCTGCTAACATTAGTGCAATCTCCAGCTTGTTACATGTCACCTAATGCCACCCTGGTAGCTACAGTAATATTTTTCTTCTGACTCAGACTCTTTACATCTTCTGATCCTAAGTACTTTAACCTTGATTCTTTGTGAAGGTTTATGGTTATGTTACATCCTTTACTCTCTCCCAATGAAATTCGTTAGCTTACTTTTTTTTGGTAATCTATTACTTCTCAGCAAGTGCTCCAATATTTCTCATATTAACTCTCATAACAACCAGAAGACAAAAAAAAGCCCCACAGTTTTTCCTTGCTTCTTCCTCCACTTCTGCTATGCCACAGCTTCCTCTCACAGAATTTCATGACTTTAAGACTTCTTTTACTTGCTCTTTCCTTTCTGACTTCTTTTGTCTTTAGGTGATCTACAGTAGTATAAGATATATTACAGAGTGTTCAGAGCTAGTGACAGTGTCTTGTCTGGGCAAAATGCCACAATGGTGTGTTGATTCTCTTTTCTGAATCCAAGCTTTGTTGTATGCAGCTCCATTTTATTTCATGCATGTGAATCCCTTTTGTTCTTTGTAAATTTTTTTCTCATGTGAACAATGCCTTGTTTTCTTAAAACATATAAAGACCCTTTCTGAGTATTCTTATAGTTTGGCTTATATTATTGCCATTTGAAATCCTGTTATTAGAGTTATCCTCCAAGTTAGTTCTGTACCTTTCATTTACTATCATAACAGTTGCTTAAACTAGCAGACTCAGCACTAATAAAATAAAATAAATAAAAAAAAAAAAAAGGCAAATCTGTAAGGTTCTCTGACAGAGACAAAATGTCTTTGGCTATTTGGTTATTAAGCCTTTAAGACATGTTAGAGTAGAATATTCACAGTAAACCAGATCTTCATTCCCAGCTAACCTTGGAAACTGGAAATGAACAAAGTTTCCTTTTTAAGTCTTCTGTTTAAGTCTTTTTGGGTATTGTGCTGTTGATTGGGAGACAATGGACCATTTACTGAACCTCAAAAAAGTTTCTACTATCATCAGAGACAACTCTGAGTTTTTTCCACTCGGACTGTTTATTATGCCCTAATTACACATTCTTTTCTTCTTTCATCACTGTTCACTTTATGTCCAAATTGGCAACCAGAGCAGAAACTGTGAGCTGATTATGATTAAATTAAGGATTCTTCACTTTGGAAACACCTTCAAACCAGTGATTCAGTGATTTTTCTTTCAGCTGATCCACAGTTCTCTAGCTTTCTCCACTATTTGCATGGAAGGAGAGGAAGGGAAGGAGTTTCATTTGAGAATTCAGGGACCAATGAACAAAACCCCTTTACAAAGAAAGAGAAAATAAAAAAAAAAAATATTTGCTGGCCAAAGAGCTAAGGAGACAGAAGGAAAAAAGAACAAAAGAGCAATGCAGACTGGAGTGAACCCATGGCATTAATAAAAAGAAAAGAAGGCACAGTAAACCATCAATCAAAGTGGAAAATTATGAGACAGATAACAGAACTGAATGAAGCTACTCAGTGTGGAGACATGGGTTCTGAGCAGTCAAGATATTTAAAAATGTATTCTTTTCAGTATGAAAAATTTGCTTTGTGAAGAAAATACATTGAAGTAATAAAATGCTTCACATTGTGATTATAAATACAAAGAACAGTAGCTAACATCATTGTACTACACTCCTGGGAATATTTTGATGTGTTAAATTTTTAGATACCCATTGAGAATGAAATAATAGAAAATTAAAATTGATAAACGAAAAGTGTTTGTCCAGACAAGGTGCAACTAGTCTCTTGAACTTAGGCTCACGTTATTTTAAAGAAGACAAGATTTTAGCAGGTTAGGAAAAAATGTTTAGACATTAGTTAGGAAGGAAGTTCAAAGTTAGATGGTAATTATTTAAAACCAAAACCCAACCCAACCCAAAACCAACAAACCAAACAAAAAATTTTTGTCATTATTTGAAGGTGGAAGTAATTTTATGCTGACTTTAGGAAGAGACATTCTGATTATCAGCTTGGGATATTTTCTCTGAAGTAACTGGGATGGCCAGTTTGGCTACTTTGAAGTAGATGATGGATATTGGACTATCTTGTTTGCTTCAATTATCATGTAATGCAAGGAAAACTTCTTTTACAACATCTGAGAATTAACTTCTTTGGAAAAGCTGGTAATTAGCATTACACAGATGGAGACTGCATATACCAGTTTTATAGGGAAATAAGTGTGGTCATCTCTGAGAATCAGCTCTGATAAATATTAATTATTATTTTTATTTGCATTGCTAAATTGCTTTATGGGACTTGAAACAGTCCAGAAAGCAAAGTTGATTTTTGTTGTGGATACCACTTATATACAGCATGACAGTACAAACTGTCTGTGGCCCTTAGTCTTTTACCTACATTTCAATTATAAAAAGGGGAAGAATGATAGTTCACAACAATAACCTTGACTCATAAATTTATAATCTATGAGAAAGACTCATTCTGTTACAGGGGTGTCTAACTGTTAGGTTTGGTTATGTTACAGAAAGGTAACTCTTAAGCCAGCTGTTAAATTCACCTTGTATTGTTGCAACTGACAATATCAATAAACATACTTCATAAAGTTGGTCATTGTACCAGAATGTATCTAGGACAACCATATGCTATTGCTAAACTAAACTCGGAATGTTTAATTCCTACATGAATAGACTATTTCTATTGTTTTTGAAGAAAGGCATGATCATTCTATTTTAACTGGTATGTCTGAAGAAAGCCAAAAGAAATGTATGAGTGTTTGTGCAAATATATATGTATATGAGTGTGTGTATTTACATTTACAATTATTAGAATTCATTAATGTTTAAGCATAGTGTTTGAACTGGAGAACTTTTCTCTCTGTCTCTCTGATATTTCTTTTAAATTGTGCATATGGTAGCTTATTGCTGTAAACTGCCTCCTACAGACTATGTTACATTACACAATTTGAAGTGAGTAGTTTTCCATCCAAAGTACTTATGTAAATATAAAATATATTTTATTTTACCTAAGTACAAGTTAATTTCAACAGTACGCTAGAAATTCCTGAATCTGCTGACATGGAAGAACAGCTCTTCCTAAAAAAAACCCCACACCCCACAGAAAAACCCCAACCAACCAATGAACAACAACAACAACAAAACAATAACAAAAAACAACCAACCAAAACCAAACCAAATAAAACAACAACAAAAAACCACAGAAAAAACCCTAAAAAAGACCCTCAAACCCCAGAGATTCTAAGTATTAATAGAATAAAAACAAATTACCCTCAAGTCTGCTGTCCATTCTTCTGTAGTAAGTGCAGGTCTCCAGCATCTAAACGTGGTGACACAGATAGTTATGCAAAAATGTCTTTTTCATTAGGATTTACAAATTCAGTCATGAATTTACACAATGTTCTTATATGGTTTTGACCAAATTACGTTACTCCAACGTGCTTCCAGTTTTTGCATTGTATATACAGTTACTTTTCAAGGCCTAAAGGAAATTTAGCTTGATAACATCTATAAAAAGGATGGAAGTAAATTTTGTAGTTAAATATTGCTTCCTTATGATATGAAATGAACTGTGCATAAAGATAAATGTTTATTTTATCCAGCTTTAAAGAGTATTAGAAGTTCCTCTAAGATAAAATAGATTTGATATTCTTTCTTATAAAGTCACTTTCTGTACATCCACCATACTAAGAACTATGTAAGTAGACTACGTTTTAACTGAGACTTGCAAGGAGAGAATCATCATCTCTTTCAGGTCTTTCCTAATACCACACAAAAGGAATCTTTTATCAGACAAATGCCATTCAGTCTTATCTATGGCTTGCAAGAAACCAATAAAGACATCTGTTGGCAAAGCCTCCAGATGGACTTTTCTCTAATACTCTAATAAGGAGATTGAAGTTATTGATGAGTACACCTCTCTAGAGTAACAAGCATCTATGTATAAAGAATGTAGCTTGTATATTTGGGTGGAATATGGTGTTCTCGAAAAAGTGAAATGAACAGGGTCCAGTGTGATGACCTAACTAATACACACTAAGTATAAACATGAAAAATATTGTGAAGAGATTATTAGGTACATCTTTGATATATGCCTTTTATTACATCAATTTCTAAAAAAATCCCAAACCAAAACAAGCAGAAACTTTAGTAAGCGACAACTAAGATATGACAGCAATGAGAAGAGATAGATGCTATAAAGGGTGTAGCAGACCCATGCAAACTCCCAAATGGAACTCTACATACACAACAGTGGCAAATTTCTAAGTGAAAACAGTTGTACTTCAAGGCTTTTTCTGTACTGCAAATGTTCATATACTGTAGTATTTCACTTCTCATTTAGAAACTAGCTGTTGATAAATTGCAAAAAGATTTGTACATTTTGAAGGCAACAGCAAATGTTAAAGGACACAATTTTCAAACCATAACCACTGACACAAGTTTTCTCCCATGTCAAAATATGGAATTAAGTCAAAGTATATATTTTTTTGAATTTGAAACTAAGTAATTTCTTAGGTTACTGCCTTCATAGGAAGTATGTAGTATGGTACTTGATAATCCAAATCTATAAATATAACCTGGATGAAAAAGTCATAGTGATATGCTAATCAAGGTAATTGCATCTCATAGCCATGTGATTATTAATAATTGCAAATATATTCTTTGCCTAGTCCCAGTGCCATTGTAAATACGTTATAGCAGACCATGTCAAAATGAGTCATGGCTTTAATAGTTTCTATTAACTATTTTATTTCCTCTGTGATATCAGGTGATTATAGGAAATTAAAATATATCTAAATACAGAATAAAAAAATATTTAAAATATAATATTACAAAAACTTCCATGCCAATAAAAAAAAAAAAAAACAAAACCAACAAAACCTGAAGTAAAATTCTTGATTTCCCAAAATACAGAACTCAGAGGCATGAAAAATAGCATTATTCACTGTGGAGCCAGGTTAAAGTATTCTAAAAAGGTACTATTTTTCCACATATAAAATTCAAAATTTCCTCCTTCACTTCTTGGGGTGAAATTCTGTAATTACGGTTACAGAAAATGCAAACTATTAAAATGAAGAGATCTACTTTTTTTGAAGTTTAAATAGAAAACAATGAATTTAACAAGGCTTTCCCGTGAAAAATAAGCTCTGAATGAATTTGCACCTTCCTCTATTCACAATATTGTTTTCACTATAAAACTATAAATATTTGTCTCATTCTACTACATTCCACATTCCTTAGTAAAACTGCTTTCTCATCTTTGTCCAACCTTTTGAAGCCCACTCAAATTAATTATCCTCACATCATTTTTCTTTTCTGACTTTACCATTTCCTATTTATAGTTTCTATGTGTGAGATTGCTATTTGTGAAGATCGCTTTTTAAGATCCCATGATGGCCTTAATTAAAATACAAAGAGTCCTCAACTGAAAACTCTAGACAAGTTTCTAATTGTATCATAGTATTTGCATCTGTAATAAGCAAGATTCTGATAGGCTTTCAGATTCAGGTATATTGAATCTTTGAGTTAATCTGGCATGAATGTTCAGGTTTATGTAGAGGATTTTAAAAGCTTCTTCTCTGTCTCTGTGTTTTAATTGAAGTAGGTTTAATCATGCTGTGACCAAGGTTTTCTTGATGGTTGTCTGGAGAAATTTATTTATTTTTTTCCTCAAGAGTATTACTGGACTTTGTTTTCTTGTTTAGAAACACACTATGTTATCGATCAACATGCTGTGATACCAGGTTTCATTATTATGCTAATATAATCTGGATTTTTAGGGCAGTGGTTCTTAACACTGATGTATGTGGTGCAGCTGTAAGATATTTTTTAACTGGTATTAAACCATGAAGAAGACATTTCAAAAACAGAGGAGTTACTTTTTCTTCCTTTTCCTTTTTCCTTTTTTGTTTCCTTTTTCTTTTTCTCATTTTTTTTTTTTTTTTTCCCCCCAAAGGAATTACAACCATCAATATTTTTGTGTGTTGTTAGTTTTATTAATGTGCTTGCTTAAATAAAACACTTTTTTTCGGATATATATTTAGAGAAGTGGTCAGTCCTCCCTGGTACTGAATTCAAAGGTAAAATTTCAAGAAAAATACAGAGCAAGACCAAACTTCAATGTTTAAAAAACATCCTAATCACTGTGTGCCCCATTAAATGGATTTAGTCCTGAGAATAATTTTGTATTGATTTCACATTTTGCAAAATGTGTCAGGGTGCTTTGAAAGAGTGTTGTTGTATTTATCACTTTTATAAAACATATATCCAAACAATGCAGGGACAATGAAAATGTTTGCAATTCCCCACATGAGTTTTTTATTTGACTGCCTTTGTCAGTTAGAGAGTAGTTTGGTTTTTTTTTTCTTTTTGTCAGATATCCTGTTTGCAGTAATGATTATTTCCCTTAAAAATCTTGTTTACTCCATTTACTCATTTTGTTTTTCTAAGCATCATAATGTCAGTCAAAATTACTCATATATAGAAATAAGATAACACAGCCTAACCTATTCTTTGATGATTGCAAAATATATTAATTAAATGGACTTATATGTGGTTATTTTTATTTAAACTTACTTCCACCTATTAAAAGGTACATGCTAGGTGCAGAGTTTAAAATCCTGTAACTATTTACAGCTGTGTTCTTCTTACACGTGTGACTGTTACCCAGTCCTAACGACAGAAAGAAACAGTAGCTGCATTTCAGCTGGGGCGGAAGAGGCTCAGCGGGTGCCGCGCCCGGGGCGTTGCCGGGACGACCGCGGGAGGTTCAAAAGCGGGGCAGCTGCTCGAAGGTGCTCGGCTGGGAACGGGACGGTGCTGGCATGGGGATGCTATCGGTGAAGGCTGGTGCGTGTCCCCCCAGACGGAGCCGTCCCAGAAGGCCGCTGCCGGCAGGAACGGGGCCACCCAGACGCAGCTGCCCCCAGGCACGCGGCTGTGCGGGGCTCCGGCTGCAGCGGGACCCTGAGCCCGGCGCTGGCAGCCGAGGGCAGCAGAGACGGCCCTGGGTGCGGGGTGAGCAGGTGAGTGGTCTGCTCAGGCTGGCGGCGGAGCAGAGGGAGGGTGCGGTGAGGGTAAGGAGTACCGGGGAGTGCGAGAGGGATCCCACCGGCGGGACTTTGGCATTCTGGTAATGGGCAGGTCTACAGGGCACCGGGTGTCACCTGCTGGTGGCAGATGGAGTTGGGCTGGCTCAAAGGGGTCTTCCCCTGAAGAGTTGGCAGGGCTCCCCGAGAAGCTTTAAACGAGGTTCGAAGGGGAAGGGGACAAAGCCCGGCTCGCTAGAGACGAGCCTGGGGATGGCACTCCAGTGTTGGGGGTGGAATCGCTAGCCCAGCTGAAGTGCATCTACACCAGCAAACAGGGAGCTGGAAGCCATTGTGCAGCAGGACAGCTGTGATGTAGAACATATGACATCAGAGAAAGGTGGTGGGATGACTCTGGTGACTGGAGTGCTGCAATGGATGGGTATAAGCCTTCCCTTCAGAAGGGATAGGCAGGGAAGGAGAGGCGGTGTGGTGGCTCTGTATGTCAGGGAGTGTTTTGATTGCATAGAGCTCAACGACTGTGATGGTGAGGTCAAGTGCTTATGGGTACGGATGAGTGGGATGGCCAGTAAGGCAGATACCTGGTTGGGAGTCTGTTAGAGACCACCCAACCAGGATGAAGAGGCAGATGACCCATTCTACAAGCGGCTGGGAGAAGTCTCAAAAGCATCAGCCCTTGTTCTCATGGGGGACTTCGACTTACTGGACGTCTGCTGTAAATGCAACATAGCACAGAGGAAACAGTCTGGGAGGTTGTTGGAATGTGTGGAAGATACCTTCCTGACACAGCCGGTAAGCGAGCTCACCAAGGGATGTGCCTCACTAGACTTGCTATTTACAAACAGAGAGGGACTGGTGGGTGATGTGGTGGTCGGAGACTGTCTTAAGCTTAGCGACCATGAAATGATAGAGTTCTCAATTTTTGGTGAAGTGAAGAGGGGAGTCAGCAGAACCACTACCATGGACTTCTGGAGCGCAGACTTTGGCCTGTTCAGGACATTGGTTTCAAGAGTCCCTTGGGAGACATTCCTGAAGGGCAAAGGGGTCCAGGAAGTCTGGACATTCTTTAAGAAGGAAGTATTAGAGGTGCAGGAGCAGGCTGTCCCCATGTGTTGTAAGATGAACTGTTGGGGAAGACGGCCATCCTGGCTGAATGGGGAGCTTTTGCTGGGACTCGGGCCAAAAAAAGGAGAATTTACCACCTTGGGAAGGAGGGGCAGGCAATCCAAGAAGCATACAGGGATCTAATTAGGTCATGCAGAGAGAACATTAGAAAGGCAAAAGTCTAGCTAGAACTCAAGCTGGCCACTGTCATAAGAAACAAGAAAAAGGGGGTTTACAAATGTATTAACAGCAAAAAGAGAGCCAATGGGAATCTCCATCCTCTGTTGGATGCAAAGGGGATCATTGCCACCAAGGATGAGGAAAAGGATGTGGTACTTAATGCCTTCTTTTCCCCAGTCTTTAATAGTCAGGCCAGTTATCCTCAGGGCATTCAGCCCTGATAGCTGGAAGACAGGGACAGAGAGTAGAATAAATGCCCCATAATCCAGGAGGAAGCAGTTAATGACCTGCTACGCCAACTGGACACTCAGAAGTCCATGAATGGGCTTGGCTGGGATCCATCTGAGAGTTGGCACATGAGTTTGTCAGGCCACTCTCAGGAGGTTGCCAAGCCACTCTCTACTATTTATCATCAGTCCTGGTTAACAGAGGAGGTCCCAAATGAGTGTAGGCTTGCCAGTGTGACACCCATCTACAAGAACAGCTGGAAGGAGGATCTGGGGAACTACAGGCCTCTCAGTCTGAACTTGGTAACAGGGAAGCTTATGGAAAGCTTAATTTTGAATGAACTCACACAAGCATGTAGAAGATAATCAGGGGATCAGGCCCAGCCAACATGGGTTCATGACGGGCTGGTTCTGCTTGACCAGCCTGATCTTCTATGACCAGGTGAATTGCCTAGTGGATGAGGGAGGGGCTGTGGATGTTAACTACCTGGACTCCAGTAAGGCCTTTGACACTGTCTCCCATAGCATTCTGATAGGGAAGCTGGAAGCTCAGGGCTTAGGCAGGTGTACTCTTCTCTGGGTTAAAAACTGGCTGGATGTCTGAGCCCAGAGAGTTGTGGTGAATGGAGTAATATCCAATAGGTGTCTGGTTACAAGCAGTGTTCCCTAGGGATCAGTTTTGGGGCCAGTCCTGTTTCATATCTTTATGAATGACCTGGATGAGGGGATTGAGGGACCTTCAGTAAGTTTACAGGTGATACCAAATTGAGCAGGAGTGTTGATCTGCTTGAGAGCAGTAAGGCTCTGCAGAGGGATCTGGACAGCTTGGATTGATGGTCTGAGGTCAACTGTGTAACGTTTAATAACTTCTAAGTCCAAGTGCTGAGTCCTGCACTTCAGTCACAACAACCCCAGCCAATGCTACTGGCTCGGGAAAGAGTTGGTGGAAAGCTGCCCATCCAGAAAAGGACCTGGGAGTGCTGGTGGACAGCTGTCTGAACATGAGCCAGCAGTGTGCCCAGGTGGCCAAGAAGAAATATGGCACCCTGGCCTGTATCAAAAACACTGTGTCCAGCAGGAGTAGGGAAGTGATCGTTCCCCTGTGCTTGGCACTGGTGAGGTCGCAGCTTGAATGCTGTGCTCCGTTTCGTGCGCTGCAGTATATGAAAGGCATTGATGTGCTGGAACAGGCCTAGAGAAGGACAATGAAGCTGGTAAGGGGTCTGGAGGGTCTGTCTTATGAGAAACGGCTGAGGGAACTGGGACTGTTTAGTCTGGGGAAGAAGTGGCTGAGGGGAGACCTTATTGCTCTCTACAGTTACCTGAAAAGAGGTTGTAGTGAGGTGTGTGTTGGTCTCTACTCCCAAGTAACTAATGATAGGATGAGAGATAATGGGCTTAAGCTGTGCCAGGGGAGGTTTAGACTGGATATTAGGAAAAGTTTCTATACTGAAAGAGTGATGAGGCACTGGAACAGATTGCCTGGGGAGCTGGTGGAGTCACCATCCCTGGAGGTTTCAAAAAACGAGTGGACATGTCACTTCAGGACATGGTTTAGTGGTCATGGTAATGTTGGGTAGACAGTTGAAATTGATGATCTGGGAGGTTTTTTCCAACCTTAATGATTCTGTGGTTCCATGATATTGGACTTCTCTTAGTAAAACATACTTCGTAAGGAAAAGCAATATCATATTTTGAAATCTCTGTCTCTAACAGTGAAACAGTATAGATACTCACACAGCAGCGTGTTCTTAAAACTGTAAATGTAACTGCTCATTCCCTGCTTTAGTAGTAGTATATTTTTTTTAACAGTAGTATAACATTGTAGGCTTTCATGCAGAGCAGAATAACATGCAGTAAACTATGTTATCAAGTCATAAAGAAGAAAGAGAAGGTGGTTCTAGTTGTGCATTTATTGTTTTTCATTGGCAAACCATATTTTGTCCATACACCAATGTGTTTTGGGATGGTTATGTATTGTAACTACTAGTGGGGAAAAAAACCAACCCTAAAACTCAAGAGCTCTGTAGTTTACATGCTAACTTGTCTGCTTCAGATATATGCTGGTTTTCAGTGGTACCAAGTGAAAACTTGGTTTTCAATTCTGAAGAAATGTGGATCCTGTTTATTTTACCAGTTCAGAGCTTGTTTGTAAGGAACTAAAGGTGTGACTGAAAGCCCATGGAAATTGGTAGGAAGATGCTCATTGGTTATAGTGGGCTTTATATTAAATCCACTACCCAATAGACACTAAGTAACTCTGGTGATAAATGTATATAAAATGTTCCGACAGGTACGCTACACTTTTTTTAAACTTAATTTTGCATCTTTGTTAATTTTGGAAAGATGTCTTCTTTATTAGGTCAGTTAAATGAAGATTTCCAAATGTGGAGGTTAGAAGTTTTCTGACATCCTTCTATTATATTTTTTAAAAGTTTCACTGCTTTTCATGTAACAAAAAAATTCCTCTCATAATTGTTTGTGGGTTTTTTCTTTTTATATCATAGGAGATGTTTGAGAACAGTCAAATTATAGTTAATTATTGAAATTTTTTTTTTAACAAATCTGAAATTTATTTTATACTATGGTGTTTTTTACTTCCTAGAAAATGTTCTTTTTGTTTTGTGGGGATGGAAAGGGAAAAAACTCCACATGCATTGATTATCTATAGGGGAAGAAGAAAAATTAAAAAGGAAAATCTACATTTTCTAACAGCAAAATTTTAATTTATATTTTTTGCCTGTGGAAGAGGGACCTTATTTTGTATTTTAAACTCAAATATGCTTTTCTTAAAACATGCTTTTCAGTTTCCTTCTAGAAATTTTGCTCTGGCATTTTAGATATAATGATCAATATGAAATTCAATACTTACTTGCTATGAGACTGAAAATGACATGTTTGTATTCTATATGCTTATACATTGTGTTTATGTAATAAATATATTATATTATAATCCTTTTCTGGATTTCTAAAGATTTTTACAGGTTCTCATTTACGGCTTGATGGGATAAATAGCATTTTGAGTGTTGCAGATTTTGTCCCAGATCTGTCTGTCTCAGAATTTTAGAAAAAAAAACCCACAAACTTTTCCATTATATACCAGCTTTCTTCTCCAATTTGTATTTTATTTGTCTTTGTTGCCCTATGTTCTTCCATTTTTATTCTGAAACCCTTCCCCTGACATGCAACTATAAAGTTTTATTGCTTCTTTATCCAATTGATCAAAGGCATTTCAGAATGGATGTTGGAAATTGAGAACTTAATGTCTCACTGCAGTGGTCAAAGCTAAAATCTCTGTACATATTTCTTTCTCCACTGCAGTGTGTTTAGGCTCTGCCTTAAAGCACCATATGCTCCAGACCACTTTGTAGAAAGGCAGCAATACCCAGTGTTGCAGGAGAGACACCTTCCTCCAGCATCCTCTGGACTTGCCTCTTGGTCTGCCTATATTTTCTCCTTTAAAGTGAATATGGGCCTGTGGAAAACAGGAGGTTGCTTTTGACTCAATGCAAGCATCCTATAAGGAAAGGAATGCAATAAAGTCCGTGACATTATTATTAGCTATTGCAGTGTGTTTTCCAGCTAATGAAGCTGATGAAATGGTAGGATTTATTCTATTTTTTGCCATTGCTCAATGGTGACTTCTCGGGCAGCAAGTTTTTCATATTGAAAGCATATTTAAAAGCAGATAGTTTTTCCTCCTTCCCATGCTCTGCTACTGCAACTTTACCTCTGTATTAGAACAGAAATAACATGTGTGGTGATAATGTCACACGCATTTTGCTCATAGATGAATTCCAAAATTCCACAGAATATTTAGTATAAGTTGAAGCTGTTCTGGAAGTTCCTGGCACCTGCGATGGTGATAAGCAAAATACAACATCTCTCCTTTCCATATTGTGCTGTTTTCACACATTAAGGCAAAAATCACAAAGATAGTTGAGTTGATCTAAAAGCGTGTTGTCACTTACAGAAGCAAATCCAACTCCCTTATTCTTCAGACTTTGGCTGTGCGATCCTTTCCTTTGCTTTTATTGGCTCTGGCACTCATCAGTCCTATCCCTTTGTGGATATGGTTCCTTTTGCTAACTGAATTGACTTGGGTTTATTTTTAATGGATTAGTTCTTCATCAGAGTGCTTAAATGAACCAATCCACAGAGGAGTGTGCAAATCACTAGAACCTGTGTGAAGTCATTGTCAGAACTGAGGGAAAATGGCAAGGAGGAGGTTCCCCTCCTTTGGTGTTTAGAAAGGTTTATGATCTGCTAAACTCTACATCTTTATGTAGCTTTAGGAAGATAAGGAAAATAAACTATGTTGTCAGAATGTTCTAGATTCTAGAGGCTAAAAATATGTATGACTTGCTTCATAATTTTTTTCTTTTAATTTTTTTTGTTAATTTAAGGACCTAGAATGTTTTTGAATGCTCTAAAAGTAGTTCTTTTGATATGTTTTGTTCTGATCAGATTTTCTTTCCAAGAAGAAATTGGCTCCATAGAGATTTGTAAGGAGTATTTGTATGGTAGTGAGATATCTGGTTCTTCTTACGTACTGTTTGAAGTTCTTGCTATTTTTTAATGTATTAAATTAAATGGACTGATATAGGAAAGATAATTATTTATAAAGTCTGTTTCATTTCTGATGTTAAAAAAAAAAGTGGAGACTTTTATAAGTTTCACACTGATAATGGATGGTGGCAGTTTTTAGAAACATGCTGTATGAAGAATATAATGATCATGCCAGAACCTGATGAGTAATTTATTGTTTAGTTCAAAGCAGCTGTTCAATTAAAAATCTTCATCCCTGACCTATGATCATTATTTTAAAATAATAGATCGCATGAGCAGTTTTGCATTTTGACAGGGACAAATTATCATTTGACAAAACTAAATTAGTTCATAAATCATATGTCGATTTGTTAATGAATTGTTGAATAAAGTATATTTTTATTAACATTTTCAGTGAGAGTAAAAGTTGAACCCAGTCAGCTGTTTCTGCTCAATCTTGTTTGCTTTTTTTAAAGGCTGTTAAGTCAAATTCTATTTACTTATTTTAAACTACTTGAATAGACATATAAGAGACATGTAAGAGTAATTCTTACTCATATTTGAATTGGAGTTCTTTTAGTGAAGCCTTTACATGGTAAATAACTACTTCATTGGAAGGAAAATTGGAAGACCAAACATCAGTTGAATTTTACTAGAACTCTGACTGCAAGCTTACAATACTTTCAGCTGCAATTCAACACCTGTAATAACTTTTCAACATGTGTATACACCCATGCATGCCCAAAAACTGAAACACTGATTAGATTCAGACTTAATTGTCTATTACTCGGTAGGGAAGTGTCTTCCCTTTACAATACACTTTTGAGATTTCAAAAATGTTTGTTCTGATCTGCTGTGTAAGAAGGAACATTAAAGGTTGTAATGCATTGACCTTGGCTGGCTGGCAGATGCCCACCCAGCCACTCCATCTCTCCCCCTCAACAACAGGACAGCAAGAGAAAAAAAGATGAAAAAACTCCTGGGTCAAGATAAAGATGGGGAGATCACTTACCAATTATTGTCACAGGAAAAACGGACTCAACTTGGGAAAAATTAATTTAATAGCCAATTAAAAAGAGAATTGGATGTTGAGAAACAAAGACAAAAAGTAAAACACCTTCACTCCATCCCCACCCTTTTCTTCTCAGGCTCAACTTCACTTCATTATCTTCTCTGACATCCCCTTCCCTGAGCAACACTGGGGAGATGGAGAATGTGGGATTATGATTGGTGCATAACAGTTCCTCTCTGCTGCTCCTTTCTTCTCACACTTTTTTGTGCTCCAGCTTTGGTCCTCCATGGGCTTCTCCAATGTGGGTTCCCTCCATTGGCTGCAATTTCTTCAGGGAATATCCTTCTGCTCTTATCTGGGGTCCTCCACAGACTACAGTGTGGATATGTGCTCTAGTGCGGTCATCCATGGATTGCAGGGTTTTCTGTGCTACATTGCCTGGAGCACCTTCTCTTTGACCTTCTCTGACCTTCATGTTCACAAGTCTGTTTTTCACACTATTTCCTCATTCTTTATTAGTTGTGCAGTGTTTTGCCTCTTCTTAAATATGTTTTCAGAGATGCCTCCAGCTTTGCTTATGGGCTTATCTGTGTCTTGAAGTGGGTCTCTTGTGGAGCTGGCTGGAACCAGCTGTGTGCAGCATGGAGCAGCCCCTGGCTGCTCCTCACATTACCAAAACCTTGACACCTGCACTGAACACACAAACAAAGTATACATGTTACAGAGCCTCAGTTTAACTTACTGCCTAGAAATTGATTGATTTCTTGAATCCTGAGATTTTCATATCCCTCCTAAAACTCTAGCAATTCTTTTAGTCATACACTGCTAAACATTGAATTTACTTCTTATATTTCCAATCCCTTTCTGAATCCTTTGAAACTCTTGGGTTAATAAAAGAATTGGTTCAACAAGGTAATTAAACTTCATCTTATCAGTTTTCATTTGCCACTTTTAAATTTCATAGAATTCTTTCTATTATTATGAAATAATTATTAGCTGTTCTTTAAACTAAAATAGATATTTTTCTTATAAAGTACAGCAGAACACTGGCAAAAAGAGCATGATGCTACATTATTTGAGTAATATGGGAAAATATATAGTGGGTCAATGGAAAAAGTTTAAAGTAGGAAGGCTTAAAAAGGAATCTGTTAGAGTTGTAATTATTCTGGACTATTTTACTCTCATACAGTAGTGGAAACATAGAATCTATCTGCAAAAAAAGAGAAATTCAAAGTGTTAGTCATTATTTCTTACTCCAAAGTTAGTCATTATTTTTTACTACAAAATTAATTAGTAACTATGAGTAGTGACTTGAGTGCCCTCATGAACAACTGTGCCATCCAAATTATTGGAATTCTTTTGGATCATATTTGATCCTCTCTTGGATTAACTGCTATTGCTCCTTGACTTTTTAGCTTTTGGTGTTCTTGGAATTTGCTCTTCCAACATGGTCTGTTCTGCTCAAAGGTCAGAAAGGCATGGATACATGGTGCACAGAATATGGATGTGAGAAAAGGTCATCACATTGAAGAGGGAAGCTAGGTTTGGTCTGACAGTTATTAGAGCAGTCAGAAATATATCATCATAGAAATATTGTTGATGTGATCCATCAGATTAGATATAGGACTCTAATATCTTCAGAAGTTTAAATTCATATGTAACATGTAAATAGTAGGCTTTTTACTCTCAGAAATGTTCTGGTGTACTAATTTTAAAATTAGTATAATTAATATTCTTTTTTTCAGTGTGAAACTTAATTTTTATCACTCTTCTTTCTGAACAATAAATAAAAATAGTAAACTCCCTGCCAATGTGTGGAAACCTACTCCAAATGTAATTAGAAACTAAGGACTGTAATGTGTCTGTGTGAATGTAGAAATACTCTTCTAAGATCTGTACAAGAAGTAGTAATATGTACTAGCAAAGGTTAATAGCTGTTTTGCGTGAGAATAAGTTTATTTTTACTGCAGTGATGGTAAAGAATAAAATCCATTCATTCATTCTAGGAGTTCTACAGTGAAATTTATCTTTCACCATCAGTTTTGTAGACTGACGTGTTAGACATTGGGTTTCTCAGCTTTGCCAACCTCTTAGTTTCCTTAGCATTGTCCACTGAGTGTTGTTTTGTTCTCCCTCCTTGCAACTAGAGGCTCCAGGGAGACCTTATTTCAGCCTTTCAATAATTTAAGGGTCTTATAAGAAAGATGAGGATGGACTTTTTAGTAGTCCCGTAGTGATAGGACAAAGGGTAATGGGTTTAAACTAAGCCAAAGTAGATTCAGACTAGATATAAGGAAAGAATTTTTTACAGTGAGGGTGATGAAGCACTGGAACAGGTTGCCCAGAGACATGGTAGATGTCCCACCTCTGGCAACATTCAAGGTCAGATTGGGTGGGGCTCTGAGCAACCTGATCTAGTGAAAGATGCCCCTCCTTATTGCAGGGGGGTTGGACTAGATGACCTTAAAGGTCCCTTCCAACCCAAAAAATTCTATCCTTCTATGATTTTATTTAAATTAAAGACTGTGAGAAAGAACTTCCTCTCAAGAGATGAGGGCTTTTAAAACAAGTCTGCCTCTTGGTCTCTTGTTCTTTGGACCTGTTCTTTCACTAGGAGAACAACACTTTCTGGCTTTGATGTATTTTGTGTGAATAAGCATGTATCTACTGCTACTTAACTAGTTTTCAGTACTTTTGGAACATTTGACTGGTAGATATTTGTTTTGTTATTTAGAGACCAGCGATGCTTGCCTGAATTATTATGGAAGAGACACAAGAAAAAAAAAGACCACAAAACAGACTGAAATGGAAACAGATACTAGATTTTGCAATCTAAAAAAAAAAAAAAAAAAAAAATCAGAAATATGCCAGTAAAGAAATACGTAATTTTAATGTGGCAGTAAGAGTCTGGGATGCCAAACTGGATACACTGTACATTTAAAATTCATACTTCATTAAGTAATCATATCTTCTCTTTGATATCTCAGTATTCAAAATAAGAAAGTGTTATGACATGTCCAAGTAGAGGGATAGGGTCCTCAGAAACAAATATTTGATTGGTATTAGGAGACAAAACTAAAACTGTGCCTAGAAAAAATACTGAAGAAACTTTTTTTTTCAGTCAACCAGATGCTGATCATAACAAATGCAGTAGAAAATTGAGTGAGAAGAGCATAATTTTTCTTAGA
This sequence comes from Todiramphus chloris collaris, assembly GCA_025345505.1. NCBI lineage: Eukaryota > Metazoa > Chordata > Aves > Coraciiformes > Alcedinidae > Todiramphus > Todiramphus chloris. The sequence continues at coordinate 6,048,392 of JANVCC010000070.1, read as the reverse complement.
AAATGCAAATAAACAATCCCCTCTGAGAGCACCTATGATTTTTATTTTTTTTTCTTTCAATAATCAGAGCTAGTGAGAAAATGATCAGGCTTTGGCAGGCAAAAGACCTGATTTCACTAAATATGAAATTAGACTGATGTAACATTGGGCTAGTCAGATGTTAAATCTCATCATCTGCTACTTCAAAAATGAACAGAAGTGTCTATGAATACACAGACACACACACACACAGCGCTCCACCAGCTAATAATAAATTAATTTGGCATGTAGTCCAAGACCAAGCCCCAGCAGTACCTTACTAAATTTAAGTTGTATTTATTTGATAAGTACTAAATGGTAGCATCTGAGTAAATAGTATATAAAAAGTTGCTGGACATATCAACAAGTAAAAAAATTGGTACGAGGATTGTGTTTAGTTTAATGAGAGAAATCATCTAGTTATGCAGTTTAATTGTTTACATACTACAGATTTTAAGAATAATTCTCTCAAGATTATCAAATTGCATATGTATCACTGAGACCAAAGTTTCATAGTACAAGAAAAAGAATATTTGCATTAATATAAAAGCAAAAACTGTAGTTAGAATTGTTTTATCTGAGTGTTGAATGTATCAGATATTTGTATTTCCTGAAAACAACTGAATGTAGAATTTCTACTTCGGAAAGTTTGGCTTTAGCTATGGTGAAGATTCTCAGTGAAGGTATAAAAAAAGTTCATTTTGCCTACTTTAATTTTATATTTGGTATTTTTTTGTATTATGCCTGTTTTTGTTCAGAACCTATCTTCCATTAGACATTAAGAGTAAACAGTTCTTTGGAGATCAAACTAAAAGTGATAATGGATGGACTGTGACACACTTTCTAATTTTATTGTATCTAGTCAAAGATACAATAAATTGACATGTTGACATGTTTTATGTTTCTTTATTATTTTATATAAATTAGAGGCAAACATTTCTTACACCTTTTGAGTTAGCCTAGAAGTTTTCCTGTTGTAAAATTCCTGTGAGCTAATCAAAACTTTATTGATATCAAATGAAGGACTGCTATTCATTTGAAAGATCTTTTAGTGAATATTCTTGTATACTATCCAACCCAAACTGAATTATTCTAAATGTACTATATTTTCTTTGGAAATCAGTAGCAGACCGTAGAAAAGCTAGGATTTTGTGAACCTGGGCAGGGGAAGTCTTTGGAATACATTTTTTTTTTAATTACATATTTAAAAGGGTAATGAATCCTTTGTCAAACAGCAATTATCTAAGATAAACAGGCAATGAAAAAATCCTGTAAAGTTATTTATCACACTACAATCTCAAGTAAATAATTTATCTAGGAGCATTTTTGTATGACTAATCAAGATGGCTTTCCATCATTTTAACTTTGTAATTATGAAACTATAGTGTAATTATGAAACTATAGTTCTAATTTGATCCTGAAGCTGGCAGCTTTTCTTATCTTAAGGGCTTGACAGTTTAATGTCCGGCATGAAGCTAAAAGTTCACTTGATATACAATTTAAGGCTTAACCCAAGAATCACAGTAAAAGCAGAAAATGATTGATAAAACTTCAGAAATTTCCAGTCAGAATCCTTAAAGGCTTGGAAGCCATAAATCTAAAATGGTTTGTCATTTTTAAGTGATGATATAGATGATTATAAAAAGAGAGTGAGAGACATTATAATTACTCTTGGAGTAATAGTCTTTTAAAATCCACTTTAAAAAGGGAGAACAGATAGAGATTTTACTGTTTACTATTGTATGCACATTGCTTTTGCAAATCTGAAGTATGTGCCAAAATATAGTAACTCATAGGAAGAAGTGATACTGTGATACACACTGTAAACAGTAATTTTGAAAGAAAATAATGATGTAACTTTCAGTCACTTATAAAACCAAAAAATTTTACTACAGATTTTCATATAATTTCAAACATAATCAACATTTATTATAATTTGTTATATTTTATTTAATGGTGACAGAATATTTAGAAAATCCTGCAGATATAAGACAAAGTTTTCTTGCAGACTCCATGTGACATTTTCCATTAAACCAAACACGTACAAGGATGGAGTCGGAGAACTTAACCACATATGACACAGATTCCTTCAAAACTAGTCTCTCAGGTGGGAGCAGACATCCTTTTAGTAACTTTTGTACATCAGGAAATTTGTACATCAGAAAATTTTCTGCATGTGGATTTAGATGTCATGAGACATCTGAGGGCTCAAAATCTGTCTTATTTTGCCCAGAAGTCTTAACAAATAAAAATAAAAACAGTGAATATAACAGTTGTTATTACTGATACACTTAAAATATTACTAACACATTCTGAGTAAGTATCAGAAATATCTTATTGATAATGCACTTAAAATTGTACAGAAACTTCCTAGGATCTATCTTTTTTTTTTTTCTGGTGTTGTTCTCACCCTTCTGATCTCACTTTGGATCCTCTGCAGCTTTGGTTTTCCTCAGGAGGATGGAGATGGCATGAGGGGATAGTTATGGTAAACAACTAGAGGGATGAATTCTTTGCCAAAGAGTATGATGGTGATGATGGAGCTTTTCTTCTCTTCAGTCTTGGGTCTACTTGGGGTTATTTATACACATATCTTTAATCATATTCTTATACACATTTCTCTGGGTCCCAGTTAAAAAGTGTTTCTGTTCTCTATTCATTCTTGTACAGTGACGTGATTACAAAAAACGTTGCCAGATTCACGTTACTGAAAATACAAAGCATCAAAATTTTGCATGCAAATAATATCTAAATACATATTATATCTCTACATGATGTATCATCTTTAATTTGACTGTATTTCCTACTGGAGTTTCAGAATTTCTATGGCCTAAAAATTTTTCAGGAAGAATATTTAATCTTCATAACATAGAAGAGCTGAATGAATAAAAATATCTACCTTTTCCCTCACTCCCAGGATTATCTGTAGTCTTTGGGTATCCACCCGTTTGATTTAATACTGTAAGCAGCATCTCAATCAAATATTCCAGTAGAATGTTACAATTCAGAATTTTTTTTTTTCAAAGTTGAGACAAAAAGTAGTGTGTTTCAATCTCAGACTTCTCTAGACATTGTATTAGTTTCCATGTTTTTTGGTCAGTGTAGCCAGTATCAGTTACTTATGGGATGTCTTTATATATTTAAGGGAACACTATATAAGCCAATTCCAAAACCAGAAAGGGAAAGAGGATAAGGACTGGGTAGAATGAAAATCCCTCCAACCCCACAAAATCCCATTTGTTCTAGCATAAACTTCTTGTGCCAAACTGGTAGACTATAAAGGGTTAACTAAAGTGCCTAATGTAACATGTAGGTATGCCTGGAATCCCTAAGGGATCCTGCCTGGCCTTCAGCTCTCCAGAAGAGCATGGATCCCATGTTAGTCCAACATCCTATCTACCAGCTCTGTGTTGATGTCTCAAATATCTCATGGCAATAGAGAGACACCTGAATAACTTAGGCTAGGACTTTTAATTTGAAAAAGGTTGATGCAAATGGAATGAAATATGCAAATGGTGTGTAAGAGAGAATTGCTGTAAATAAAAAAAACCCCAACAGGATTACTACAGGATAATTTAATTTTAAATATGTTTCATATGCAGGTGATACCAACTTAAGGAGATGACTGCTTGTTTTGCATAAGTGTCCTACGTAAAGTTTTGATTTTATCAGGGTACTCTCTTTAAGCTGGTCACTTAGTTGTGACTGATCTGAATAGGTAACAATCAGATGTATGCACATACATTATCTTATAGGCATTTTGCTGATTACCTGTCATCGCTCTCCTGCAGTTATTATATACTTGCTAGGCTTCATTTTAAATAGCAAACAAAACTATTCCAGCTAAAATTTATGACTTTTTGCAGAGTTTTGCATATAAATGAGACTTAAGCTCTGACATCAATGTTCTGTAGTACCCAGTGAATAATAGTCAATTAGTAGGTTACTCCAGATATCTTAGCAAAGTACACTACATTCCTTTTTGGCGTTTTATAGTATTTTACGAAGTGATATTCACATGTTGTATTTTTACTTGTTAAATTTATTCTGCATCCACTAAGCCACAAATAAAACCTCTCCATGTTTTCATATAAATTTAAGTGTAGACAAATTAAAGAAACATAATGATGGTGATAAAAGGCACACCTGAAAGCTAAATGGTATCAAATAGCTCTAATAATGATCTGTTTTGCATGAGGAGCTGTAATGCTTGCCATGCTAGTAACTTGAATGTTCATTCTAAAGATCCCCGTCCATCTAAACTGTGCATATGTACCACTCATAAAATTAAATGCTTTGGGATAAATGTGTATTTCTTCTTCTGCTGGTAAATTACTGGTACACTATGTAGAACTCATCTAAAGATATCTTAATATAAAAAAATTAACAAAACCATCAAAAAAATTGCTAATATTGCAATTACAATAATTTTTCAGGAAATCATTTCCTGACCTTTTGAGTTCTGGGCTTCTTATCACTCCCTGTTCTTCCTTCTGGTGAGACTAGAAATACTGATAACAGCAGGACATGAATTATCAGTTTGTTTCAGAAGACTGAGACTGAATTTCACTGCAAGCTGCAGAAAATGCATTATAGCAACATTAAACATTATTGGTATTTGCAGTACTTCTATCAAGCATAATTAAAAATATGCACCTTTTCTTCCAGTAAAAAATATCAGAGTTTACATCTTTTTTTTTTTTTTAAGTTTCCGCAAGACCAGCCTATGAATTGGGTGTTCTGGAATACAATTAAAATGTGTTGCAAAATGAAATGTCTCGGTGAATCTTATTTAATATATAGCTGGTTTACACCGGGTGTTCAGCAAAGTAGTGAAGAGTTAAGAGTTTTTTGTGCATGTGTACACTGAATTTTGTATTTCACATATAACAGCAAATCAAAGCATTATCATGAATGTATGTATTAAAAAAAAAAATTGTGAATTTATTCTAAGAATGGAAAGAGAAAAGGTAGATCTTGAGTAAGATGGACTAACTTTCATGTTAAACCAACTTTGAGCAACAGGTTGGACTATTTGACCTCCAGAGGTCCCTTCTGACCTAAATTTTTCTATAATTCTAAATTCAAAGTAAATAATAATAAATAAGAATATGGCTTGGCTACAAACACATGAAACCAATTTAATGTTAATTGTTAATAAAGCATCCTAATCTCCTACACAATTTGCCACACATTGCTAACTTGGGCTCCAAAAGTATGTCATAAATATACACAGCTCAATCATGCAATATATGTTCGTTACATATTTTTGACAGGTAAATAGTATGGGTATTGTTGGTCTGTTAACAAACTCTGATGAAGTTATTCTCCTAGACTAGAGAAAGTGTTACCATGTACAACAAATAAAATGGTGTAGAGCTGAGTATCAGTAAAGCAGTGCTATGCGTACACAAAAAAGGTCCTTTCATCTGAATCTCAAATATAGTGGTTTTATTAAAGGAAAATAAACCCCCAAACTCTGTTAATCCTTTAATGTAAGAGAATGTTCTTTATGGATATATGATTTCACAATGATTCTCTTTGGATTTCCTGTTTGAGTTGAAAGCAGAAATATCTTCTGTGAGCCTAAAGTACATAGTTTAATCTTAAATTCCCTCATTAAAGTGAATCATGATCTCCTTTCATCATATTACTGCAGAAAATTAATCTAACACATATTTTAACATTGGTCTGGTGTAAAATATATAATTCAATAGATGTTTGAACATAATCCTAGATAGTTCACTTGTGGTTTGTGGGGTTTTTTTAATCTGTTGATAATCTGGACCATTTTCAGTGTCCAGTTTCTGTATCTTAGTATCATCTTGACTAAGTACAGTTTTCTCAGACTGTGATACCTTACCTGGTTCATTGTCCATGAAAGCCACTATTTTTTTATTGATTCCTTAAATTACCATGTATAAATAGTTTTAACAAATAATACAAACTGTATACTTTTAAGTCAGTTGCCTTCTCCATTAGGAAATATTTCTTGGAAAGGCAATTTGTCACACACAGTTTTATTTTTCAGATAATTAACCATGAGTTGTGCTTTTTTTTTGTTTCTTAGGTTAACAGGATTTCATCTTCCTCCACCTGTGACAAGTACAAAATCTGTATTTTCACTGCGCTTGACAAGTGACTTTGCAGTTAGTGCTCATGGGTTTAAAGTTTACTATGAAGGTAAGACATTCATAAGATTCTGGATTTTTTTTCTCTGATCTCTATACATAATAAAACAAATGTCACACAAAAGTATACAAATACACATTTATAATCTTAGCCAAGTTAGAAAGTTTGCTTTTCTTGTGGTCATTTAGATGCATGAACACACATCTTAAACCAAAATATTTAAAACTTTACCATCCAGAGTCCATCCAAACACAAATGTTTTATGACCTTTACTTTAATAATGCCAAATTCTTTAAATTCTGAAAATAATAATCATCATCATCTGCGGTGTATTGAGTCTCAGATGCATTTTCAGTGTAGATTCAATTCCGCTCTTCATTGTGGGTTCAATTCTGTGGAGATGAATATTGCTGCTGTCGCGACAACTGCTCAGCCTGTCTCTCTCAATAATCATCATCAGAATCATCTTTGTGGTCTGGTCTTCTGGTATGCTTATTCAAATGAATTCCAAGACATTGCTACTCTTATATCTGCAAGTTTTATGGATGGATTCCTTCTTATACTTTTGCATTGGAGAAATGCTTACTCAACTCTCTGAACTGACATAAAGCTACTTCCCTATTGCAGTTTTCACAGTTGTCTACAGTTTTCACACGGACTCTGAAGTAAATGAGTAGGCACATGTATTCCTGAAATCTAGGAGTTCATAGTATGTTCCAGGAAGGATCTTTTTTGTGATTAAACTCACTTCAGTCATGTTTGAAAAGTTAGAATATATCATCCATCCATTATTTAATTCAATTTCTTTGCACTGGGACTATGAACCTTAGCATGTGTTTATAGACTATAAACAGAAACTGTTGTTTTTCTCTTTTTCTTGTCTTTTGTTGTGTTTTTTTTTGTCTTTTTGTGTTGTTTTTTTTTTTTTTCAATTGATATCAAGACACTTGATCTTCCTGCCTTTGTTAAGTGCCTCTGTCAGCAATCTAGGAGTTACAGCAAACTTCCTGGAGAAGCTCTGAGGCCACTGTACTCTCATAAGTCCCACCTGCAACAGAAACTGGTCTCGGAGATAGCAAAGTTTTACTCAGCTAATTACTAGGAAAATGTCTGAAAACTGGTAATGCAATGAAGAGATGCCATAGAAATAGAGAATCACTCTGTAGTAAAGCATATTCAAACACTGACATAGTTTATCTTTGGGTATGGTGCATTAGAATGCTACTTCACATAGAAATTCCCTCCTATATATACTTATGTAAAGATATGAAGTGGAAAATGTAAGAGAATTTTCAAGCCTTGTCCCTTGAGTTGTTGTTGAAAATAAATGAGGCAATTACACACGCTCTTTTTTTCTGGTTTGCACACAAAAAAGAGGTAATTAACAAAATATGAATTCAAGCTATGTGTAACTGGTTTTGGCTGGATTATAGCTAATTTGTAGTCTGTTCATTCAAGCAAAGTATGACAATTGTTTTTGGCTAGATTATAGCTACTCTGCAGTCTGATAACTTTTCAAGTGTTCAGTAACAGCATCATTATATGTTAAGAAGAAACTCCTTTGGGTTTTTAACTATGCAAAATACAGTATACACTTCTTTTGTGTATATTAGGAAAATATGTATCATTTTTTTATCATTGATTTGGTGACGTAAATTGGGAAATTCAAATTCACTCTATATGGTATCATCTTCTGTCCTTATACATCGTTTGCCATAAGGTTTTGCACTGCTAGTAATAGATAGTGTACTATGCATTTCAGTTATGAAAGAGAATGATTAAACTGAACACAGAAGATCACCAGTAGAGTTCAGTTTGCACATATGACTGACTCCTCACATAGTTCCTTTCTATACTAAAATAACGTGCTGATTAGTAGAACTCAAGCTCCTGAATTGCTTGACAAGTCTAGGGAAATTTTACCTTCAACCACAGAAATCAGCATTTTATAACAAAATATAAACATGTTACCTTGAACTTTATACTCATCTTTTTCTGAATCTGCGTCTTTATTTTGTGAAATCAGGAATACTGAAAGAAATTTGTCATGACCCCAGAGTTTTAGTTCATTGGAGTCTCCCATGTCCTGGCAAAATCTACTTTTTTTAAGAGTTGAATCAAGGCAGCTTCATTCAGTGAGAGAATTTTTATTTCAGTTCCTGTTTTTTGACTTCCTATGAAGGTACCTGTCTTTATATCCAGCTAGCAATGAAATAAAACTCATTACATTGCATTCATTTCATGCATCATTCCTTGACATGAGAGAATATGTATATTTAAATGATAATCACATCAGGGCAATCTCCATTTCTGTTCTTGTACTCTTTGTGAATTCATATAACCCTGCAATCAACATTTTCAGATCTGCTTCTACCAAGTATCCAATTTTCAAAAATTGTGATTGCCCAGTAGCTCCTTTTTAGCTTCCTGATGAAACATCTGCATACTTAGTACCCCTAAATATCAGACCACATACTTAAGTGCTTCATTATGGATTTGTAATTTCAACCTAAGATAGAAATGATTAGCAACTTACCATTGCAATAACTCAAAATGATAGACAGAGGTAGCATGAAAGGGCAGGATGAGCAGTAGAGACATAGATCTGAAAGGATTAGATCCAGGTGTGATTTGAAAAAGAAGAAACATACCTTTCATAGTCAGTGATCATTTAAAATACTTTCCTTTGAAATGTTTAGAAATAGGACGTAGACAGACATTTATATGAGATGCACTGCTGTTCACTGTCTTAAAAAAACCCACCAAACAAAAAAACCCCACAAATAAGCAAAGTCCACCAACATCTCTTTCTTTGACCTCCCATCCTCCTTGGCATATTTGCAGTTGAGCTGAAAGTTGACAAGAAACTCCAGAGTATCTGACAGAAGCTGGCAACTATGAATCTACCATGGAGTTTCTTGATCATAACACAGAGGAACATACTAATTTTCTTCTGTCCTGAGAATAAGAATGTGTATGAAAAGATATGAAATTATATCATCCATAGAAGTACTGTGCTCAGTCATCATATGTAAGCACCTGCAATTACATCCAGTCCAACTCAGTATACAACAAAGCACTGAAACACCCACTCTGGCCTCCTACCATCAATATCATAAGCGTGAGTCTGCATCCTCTGTCCCTCCATCCTTCTCTCTTTCTCCACTTCTCTCCTTCTTCCTCACTTTCTTTCCTTAATGTCATGTGGCATATTTGGATTAGCTTTGGTACCGTTGTGCATATAATTCTTTATGTTCAGTTTCTCTATGTTTTGGGAAAGAACACATTTGAGAAATAAGGAGATATAGCATATCTATAGAATGTATCTGTATATAGCACAATACCCTTGGAGAAAAAGGATTTCATGAGAAAAAACTGAAACAGATTGCTCAAAAGAAAGAGACTTCACATACAGTGACAACTGAAAATGATAAGATGCACTGAAAATTAAGGAGGCATTTTAAGAAAAAGACCTTGACCTACAATATAACCGGCAGCAATTTTTTTTTTTTTTTTTTAAATCTTTCAGGGTCACTGTAAAATGTATGGGAGTATTAATGTATGGAGGAGAAATGTTATACTTAATCCCTTATTTGGCCATTTAGGCCAATGCACAATGTAGTTGTGTCCTTTTAATTTCATTTCTGATAAGACTATTTTGATGTCAGAATAGAAGAATTTATTGCACTTTTCCATTTCCTGTTGTCCTGAGAAAATAAGCAGCTTTATTCTTTGAAAGCATGTCAGGGGAAATACATCTGCTAAGAAAGCAAGTGTGCTTGGCCCATACAGCAAAGGGCTTTAGTGGCCATAGCCCTGCTTTGAACAGTGGTTCCTTTTATTCTTACTGGGTTATTTTAGAGCTATTCAACAGATAGCTGACATTGTTAAAAACTGACTTTATTAACGAATTTACTGCTAGAATTTATGGCAATCTTTATTCTAGGTAAATAAGATGGACATTTTTGTGCTATTCCAATGATCACGTGGAAGAAAAAAACCCACATAATATATTATTCTTATAATGAAAACTCTGAATGTCCTGGAAATGAATTGGAATTATTTACAACAGTGTTATGAAATACAATTTTATCTGTTTTGTACTACTATGTGTCTTTTTTACAATGGAATTATAAAACTGTAGTATTGGACTGTATAAATAATGAAATGGTCTTCATGTTGTACTGGAATTTTGATATATAAATTCAGTAATTTCTGCTGAAATGCTTTTGAGAGGGATTTGAGAGAAATGTTAAAAATTTCAAGACTAATCTCATCTTTATGGATAATGACAGGGAGGACAGGAAAGAAGGGAGCAGATGGTGTTTATTAACAGAAAAGGATTTCCATCCAGTGACTTCTAGGGACCTATAATGAATTTCTTTCAGTATATTAAGAAAAATTGGTAGCTGATGTACAGAATTATTGAAGCATGTATATCAGAAATACCAGTAGGTATTAAATGTGCCAGGATGTGAATGCTAAAAATAATTTTGGCAGTTGGTATAAAGCTAGAGAATGTGAGCAAATAGGATAATCTATTTTTAGCTCTCCTACATATCAGAATTAAGAATTGTGACTACACATAATCTAAATCTTGGATTTAGGTAAGGTTCATGAAGTACTAGCTGTATTAAGTTAATAATATCGCTATTAACTTCAAATAAAAATTTGAAAGGTGTACCAATGAATTCTTCTTTAATATTCGAGTCGTTTCTAAAAAAGGTCCACTCAAAAAGTGTTTGCCAGGTTGGAGTTATAAAAGCCATAGACTTTAAGCTGTAATATTATCACCAGGTTTACTACCTGACAGCCTCTTTTTCTTTTTTTTTTTTTTTTATAATCACAGTTTGCCATAGCTGTTTTGGATATTGCTGTTCTCTGTCATAAGATTGCTTCAGCAAGCCCTTGATATAAATGGAATTAAACTGAGTTTGCCTAGTGTTTCTGAAAGTCAGAAGAAAAGAAAAATGAAAATACAGATTGATTACATTACCTAAACAGATAGATTCATCTTGAAAAATCCTGTTTTGAAAACTAAATATTGTAAATCTAACAAGGAAATATACTAAACATGAGAAGGTAATCCAAATTCTGATTTTTCACTCCATTCAACCTTTTGGATAACAAGAAAAAAAACCCAAAGATGCTGGAGTTTCTTTTGGCTTCATATTACCTAAAATTATATAGTATATCCTTCTGGTCTTGGAATACTAACTGTGGATAGAAAACATCCCAACAATGCTTGTTTATAGACTTGTATCTACTATCTGCAGCACGTAATGCAGAAATAAAATGTCTGTATAGTCAAGGAAAGAGAAAACATGAAAGATACTTATCAGGCTTTGAACTTATTACACCAAGATAGTACTTCAATATAGCCATTAACATGGTAGGTAACTCTGAATTCCTTTGTTATATAAAAGCCAAAGGGAAAGTTATGATTTTCAATATTTTAAAATTTATTTAGTAAATGAAGGAGAGTTATCTAAATCATAAGCAAAGTTTAGAGAAAGAATAAATAAATAAGGTAGAAAATATGGTGCTAGTTCATGTTGCAAAGTGATTATTTTCTATTGATGTGTTTGCAGTGTAACTCCCCTAAGAGAAGTAAAGGCTACTTCCAGGAACTGAGGGAAGGGTTACTAGTATATAGTGCCTGTGGTGGTCTGTCTAGTCATGGAGGTCTAGCACTGATTGCCATAATTTTTCATTGATTACAGACAGCAGCTTTTCAGTCATGATGGAATATGAATGTGACTATATTAAAATTCTCCATGTAATCTCACTCTTACCGCACACCCAAAACTGATTGCCTCTGTCCTTTCCAACTATACTGATACATAAAGTATACTGATAGATTCTTCTTGTGAAGAATGATTCATGAAAGCATCACATTCTTTGCCCTTTTCCATGCTGTTCATTGCTGTTTTCAGTGTATCTGCATTTTCTCCTGTCCTTCTTTGTGCTACTAGCATACTTCTAAATCCTGTTAGCACACTAGAATCCTGTTTAACACTCATCACCAGTGTTAGTGCTCCTTAGACTCTGGTCTTCTTCATTTTGTCTTGAGTACTGAAGCAACACTTTATACTTCTTTCTTCATTTTGTATCCTTTTTATTTTTATTTTTTTTCTCTGTACTTCTTTGCATTGTAGTTCATTAAGAAGCTCCCTTGTTAGCTTCATAAGTAATTTGCCAAAGTTCACTCCCCCTTAAAATAGTTGGTTGTCTTTTAAAAAAAATCATCTGTCTCTCTGACTGCCCTTCCTACTCATAATTGCTTCCCAGGAGATTCAGCTTTACAATTCCCCAAATAAATCCAAATGTGATGTCCTAAAGTCTAGTGTACCAATTTTACAACTTATTTGTAGCCCTTTCTCTAATCCTAGGCTTGATTTTCTTCTCTTGTACTCTGTAGTTAAGCCTCTGTCCCCGATAAAATTATTTTTACCTCCTTTTGAGGTAAGCAAGTCCACCTGCAGTTATGTTCTTCTTTGTCTTGATCAGGTGGTTTCATTTCTTCCCATCAGTTCTACTTCAAATGAGGTACCGTGATCAAGGAGGCCAAACCCTTAAAGACAACTGTGCAGCTAGGCATTGGTCTGCTGAATGCACTTGCTCATATCCACAGCTTTTCTCCTATCCAGAAGGATTGTGAGGGATACCAGCACCATGTGGGATTATATCCCCCTCACTCTCCCCCTCAGAATCCCATACCAATCTTTGATCTGCTTAAGGTTTCCACCGGCCATGTTATTACCACTTACATGAGTGACAGTATGAAGTAGCAGTTGTGAAGTTGAACAGCAATTGCTCTGTGAAATTATGAGTCTGGGCTCCAGGCAAGAAGAACACTGTCCAAAACTATAAGTCTGACTTGCAGACAGGGAACTGTGCCATGCAGGAGGGAGTATCTAACTGGTAGTACCTCTCTAAGGCACAGTATGGATGGCTGTGTCACTTTATTAACAGTATGCAAAAGTACAGTTAAGGATTGCTAAGAATTTACCATACTATATTTAGAGAGAATAGGTAAAAAGTTCATTTAGATAGACTCTTCCTTGTTCTTTCATTTGCAAAATAGTAAGTTATTTGTGGAAAAAACCCTCATACACGTGTGCTTGATTATAGATGTGGTGTTTTATTCTACTATAACTACCAGTTGGACTTAAGTTTTTGTTTGTTGGATATCAAATTTTCTTTGCTAAATCTTCATGAATAAATAAATAATTAATTGATTGATTGGAGTCACAGAACCATGCATAATTTTGTTCCAGGAAAAATTAATGGAAATATATTAATTTGTCTTAATATCAGCAAAAAAAGTTATTATTTGAAAGTTAAAAGACAATGTGTAACCTATCATTTCTTCTGCTTTAAGAAATATTTAATTATTGGAAGAAAAAATGTCTCTCCCTTAGGCTGGAAAAAATCCACTTACTATTTCAATGTTCTGTTTAATTTACTTCTTTCAGAATAATGTTGTTAAATAAGCTATATTTGTCAACCCATTGTACTATAATTTATCATTCTGATACATGTCTCATATTGAAGTTTAACAAAGACAGTGATTAATTTGAGATCTTAATTATATGTCAGCCTTACTTTAGTATTTTTCTTATCTTTTCAATGTCTTTTTTCATTAAGAAAAAAAAAAAATTATATATATATACATGTAAGTCTTGAAAAAAATTCCCCAAGAGATTCTGAGGTTTTCTTTGTGAACTTACATTCTTCAGCTACTGGACTGTCATATTATTAAGATAAGTACAGTACCCTGACAAAAGCAAATCTTAAGGCAATCTAATTTAAGATTCATATTTTGATCCCATGTCTAGACAAGTAGTGATAACTGTAATCCAATATAGTTGAAACAGTATTGTGTGGGAACTAATATACTGCTCATTAAAGTATCAAATTAAATGCAGCTCCATGTTTATAAGCAATTGCTTCCTTCATGCTTCTCATAAGTTAGAGCTCATTGAAATTTTGAAGCAGTAATACACAATCGCAGACTTTGAAATATCAATAAAGTTCATAAAAATGGAGCTACTGATAGGTGGCTCTTATACCTCTAAAATCCTGCAACCTGCATTTGGTATTTGATGGAATTTTGGTTTTGATTTGTGTAATCTTTGATGAACTTCTGCATCAATAATATCAAAATAACATATATATGCAAGAATAGGTTCAGTATGCTCAGCATGCCATCTTGAAAAACACTTTAAAAGGAAAATAAGAAACTTTATAGCTTGAGAGGTTTATTTATGATGAGAATATGAATCTCAATAATACAGAACTATAACCTAAAACCAGACTCATTTTGTCATCCTAACAGATTTTAAAAGTTTGTCAGTTTTTCATGTGTTAAATTTATAGTTCATATTTGGACTCTTAGATCCATAATGATATTCATACTATTCAGCATTTAGTAGCTCCCATCAAGCTCAATACAAATTATGTGACATATAAAATGCTTGGGAATAGGTGATTTTTTATTTTTATTTTTTTCTTTTTACATTTATTTTTATTTACATTTTAAGGATCCGGTTATATCAGTCACTGACACTGTCCAGAAAGATATTATTATAACCATTTAGCTGTGATTATAATGATGATTTTATTTTAACAGGAAGAGAGGAGTAATTGTTTACTCAGCAGTGCAAAACTTCACCTTTTAAAATCAATTAAGATTTGTTAGAAGTTCATTTTGCAATACACTTGCTTTTTTGATCAATTCTTAGCAGACAATTGCTCTTTAGTCATTAGGTCATTCAAGCAAACTTCAGTGTAAATTTTTACAGCTTTGAGAACAGATGGATAATAATGCCATGCTAGTCAAATGTCTTAAAATTTGGAAAAAAAAACCCCAACCCAACAAGTTAAAATACTTCAAAGCAATTGTATCTAGAAGTAAATGTTAGTCTTCTGTCTGGAGGAGCTGTTCTGCTTTGATAATTCTGCTTTTCTGTTGATAAATCCCCACCTGAACAGCATAAAGAAAAAAAAAAAAAAGGACATTCCTTTGTTAAATGGTTGGCAGCAGGCCACTAAAATCCTATTAAGTTGCATGTTGCAGGTAAAAAATAATTACCTACACTGCTTATCCACACTATATATGTAATTGAAAAAGCTGACACAAAATATTGACACAATTTTAAAACTTTTTTTTTAAATGCAGCTCTATGTTAGAAATACTTTAAAACTCCAAAGCTAACCTATTGCTTTTGAACAAAAATATTTTTTCCTAAGGAAAAATCATAATGAATTCTTTAAAACCTAGTAGTTTACATACATCCAAAACACCAGTTTATTATATTAGGACCCACAAAAAAAAAAAAAAAAAAGGAAAGAAAGAAAATAATATCAGTGGAGTCAGTAAGAAGTTCATAAAAATATCAGCTTAAGTTTTGGTTCAGAATTCTTACACGTTCTTTGCTTTTGGTTTTCATCTTACATTCTGTAGTTTCCCTGCTATATGACAGTATCTCAAGTGAACAAGCCTGATATCAGACAGCAATCCTCCTGCTTCCATATAAAAAATAGAAGACTAAGAGACTCCCTTAAATATTTATTGTATAAATAAAGAAGAAATAAAAGCATTAGCATCACAAAGATTTAATTTTTTTTTTTTTTTTAAATTGAATTTAGCATTTACATTGCTCTTCCCTTACTGTTCTGTCAGTGGAAGGAATAAGTGGTTTTGGTTCTTCTAGGACCATTGCCCCTTGTAGCATTTAATTCCCAGTCTCTCTAAGAGTTAATCACAACTGATGCAGTTAGTGGCAGTTGTAGAGCCGATTTTGTGAAGAAGATATGCATCATCTGGGAAATAATTTGAAACCTTAGGCTAAGAAAACACCACTAAAATATGGCTTCTCAACAGGAGTGTTTTTGACTGGCTCTGAAGTGGTGATGTAGAAATGAAAGCCTCTTCCGTACTCTTATTCCTTTCAGCATCCTGTCTCTCTAGTTTACTAGTTATTAGTAAGTAGATGGATGACAAGAATAAGATGCTTATAGACAAGTAATATTGTAAAATAACAAAATGCTATGTCATATTTAATTACAGTGTAGCATTGCTCAATTCTGTACTTGTCACAAGAGCTCTTATTGCAAGCAATAAGAATGTGTTATGCTAGGCATGAAACATCTTCATCTGGAAAAATTTTCTACTCCCATCCATAATTCTGCTACTGTCACATCTAAAATACATTCCGACTTCATATATTGCTGAGATGCAATGAAATACAGACTCCTTATACATCAGTCTTTTCCAAGGCTCTGCAATTACTTGAAAGGGACTTTTTCTAAAGCCTTCTTTATCAATTGAATACATTTATTTACTATTCATAGAATACCTTTGAAAGTACAGTATGAAATAATGTATAGAAATTCAGGAAATATTGCTCAAAAACAAGGAGCTTATTGGTCAAAGGAAATGAAATATGATAGTAAGAAAGGAAACAAGCTAAGTGTTGGTAAAACAGATTTGGTTGTAACTGCAAAATGGCACAAAGACTCTTAAATATAAAAATCAGTTTTGTTCATACCTCTTTTGCAAGCAGAAAAAAAAATTACAAATTCACTAAGCTGGTGATTAATTTTTCCCTATATTATTTAAGAATGATACAATTATAGAAAAGTTGGAAGGGATCCATAAGGACCATCAAGTTCAACTGCCTGTTCCTTGCAGGACTAACTAAAATAACTATATGACTAAGTGCATTGTCCAGATGCTTCTTGAAGTCTGACAGGCTTGGTGTTGTGACCACTTCCCTGGGGAGCCTCTTCCAATGACTACCACCCTGTAAGTGAAGAACCTTTTCTTAATATCCAATCTGGACGTCCCCTGATGCAGCTTCATTCCATTGCCTTGTGTCCTATTGCTTGTCACTAGAGAGACATCAGCAGCTTCCCTTCTGCTGTCCCCCTTAAGGAAGTTGTAGACTGTGATGACATCACTCCTCTTCTCCAAACTGAACAAACCTTCTCCAAGCTGATCAAACTGAGTGACCTCATCTGCCCCTCTTAAATCTTGTCCTCGAGGTTTTTCACCATCTTGGTCACCCTCCTTTGGACACAATCTAATACTTTGATGTCCTTATATTGGGGCACCCAAAACTGCACACAGTATTCAAGGTGGGGCTGCAAAATTGCAGTGTAGGGTGGGACAATCGCTGCCCTTGGCCAGCTAGCTTTGCTGTGCTTGATGCACTCCAGGACACAGCTGGCCCTTTTGGTTCCCAGAGCACACTGTTGTCTCATAGTCAACTTGCCATCAACCCAAACCCCCTGATCTCTTTACACAGTGTAAAATGCAAAGCACAAAGACAAAGTGACTTTGCAATTTACTTCCTTTGTTTTTTTGTAATGAATATTACTAACTGTGCTCACACCATTTTAAGAAGAAAAAATTAATATGTTTCACCTTCTTGTTATGAAATCTTCCTTCTAAAGTCTGATCTCCTAGTTGACCCTGCTTTCAGCAGGAGGTTGGACTTAGAGCCTCGTGATATCCCTCCAACCTGAATTATTTTATGATTCTAGATAAGAAACCCGTAGAAAGAAAATGAATAATTCATCAGTTACCATTGAAAATTAGCCATTAATCAAATAATGAAAATTATTATTTTTATTTTCCTTCTTTAATGTGAAAATTGAATATGCATTCCTGAAGGATTTATTTCCCTGTAAATAGAGATAGATTTTGGAGTTGGCTTGAAGTACGTCCAATTAAATGTAATTTTACTGACAGAGAACAGCAAGAGCTGGAAGATAAGGAATATGAAAGTGAGGGTCACTCCACACAGACTGTTCCATCTGCAGTGAGGCACAGTTCCACGGAGGCTGAATATGGGAGGCAGAGCTGGGGTCTGGTAACAAGGTCCATCTACGGAAACATGGGAAACAGTGAGCCAGGATGCATCCAGGGAGCAAAAAGAAATAGGGCCAGGGTCAGTCTGGGTACAGGGTGACAGCATAGTGCTGAAAGTCCTTGCAGGAGCTAAAGTCCCTACAGTGAAGGGTCAAGGCATCCATCCAGTAGACATCACCTGGAGACTGGCACTCCTGCAGTGCTACTGTGTCAGGGGACTGACAGCTCTGGGCTGAGCTGAAATGGGACTCCTAGTCCCATAGGCAGGGATGAAGGTGACAGGTGAGGCTGGTCAAGGTCTATTGCTGCTCTCAGGGCCTTCATATTTATTTTGTCTCAAGTTATTGAAAGGTATCTACTTTGTGTACAGAAGTTGTTGGTTTTTTGAACTGTGATAGCTGTAACAGTGTGCAGACCCTGCATCTTCACTAGCTGTTTTGTTCATGAAATCTAAAAGTAAGCAGACAGGCTCTGTTAATCTTTACTACTTGATTCATTCTTATATTTCTGAACTGATAGGTCAGAAGTACCTCCATGTGAAGTTCCACAGGAGTATAACTTTAACATTTATAACCAGCTGATCTCTACCTTCAAAATACATCTTAAAGCAAGATGAAGGAGTCTTTATGCTGCTAAATTCAGGCATTTAGTTTATCTTAGAGCATTTAAGTTGGACTCTAAATTGTCCTCTGAAACGGATCTATTTTTTTCTGTATATTTTGTGGAAAACATTGTCTTTTAACTTTGAGAACCAAAATAGGAATCTTACTGGGGACACCATAATTATATTTTTGTTTTAGCAGAAAACTTGTCGGAAGAGTTCAGTGCGTACCTTTGCTGTCAGAGTGGTCTTCAGAAAACCAATCAAAAAAACCTCTTTATCTGCATGTGCTCAGCTCTGAGTCTTAAAAGTTTACATGACTGTCTAGTCTGCTTCTTCATTGCATGTCATATTCTTAAGCACAGAAATGTATATATATGTTCTGTGTAGTGTTTCTGTCAATTAGAATGTTATTGTACTATGGTACATTTCTAGTTATTAAGGTATCTTCTAAATTTGATGCAACAGATACAAGAAAACAGATGTTTTCTTTTAAAAAATATAATGGCACCACTTTGTCATCTGGTGCAATGAAATTAAGTGAACTATATTTCAGATATTTTTAAAGTGTCATTAAATTACATGTATGTTTTCAAAGATATGTAAAACACATTTCCTGTTCCTGAAAGGTTTGCAAGTTGTGTGTGCTACTGACCATAGATGAGACAAAGGGCTAAAGGAGTATATTTCTACTTCAAGTTTATAAACCTGGATTAAATGCCTAAATTACATTGCTACCACAGAATACTTTCTTAAACGCTCATTCCTTCTGGAGCAGCTTCAGCAATTAAAATAATGAAATTCAATTAATTAAAGCAGCATAAACTCATCACAGACAACAATTTGCATATTTTCTGCTAATTTTTATGGCCAAATACCAACTCTAAAGCACCTAAATGTGTTTAAATGGTTGTTATTATTATCCATAAAAGACTTGTGCCTTAATTCTATTTAAACACTATTATCTTTACCCTTTGGCATGTTAGCTCTTTAAATAGATGGGACATTCTTTTAACTTTGCTGGTAAGAGTTCATCTACTTATTCCAACAAATCATTGAGAGATTATTAGGAGGACATACTTGGCTGCAACCTGTTTGGTAAACAGATGTGTTTTAAAAAGAAAAAGAAGTTAGTATATAGTATAAAGTAAATCTCAGTT
This sequence comes from Todiramphus chloris collaris, assembly GCA_025345505.1. Classification (NCBI taxonomy): domain Eukaryota; kingdom Metazoa; phylum Chordata; class Aves; order Coraciiformes; family Alcedinidae; genus Todiramphus; species Todiramphus chloris. Next base: position 6,028,600 of record JANVCC010000070.1, on the reverse strand, counting down.
TAAATGTTTTTAATCTGAATTTTTAATCTTTTCTGGTTTTTTGTTTGTTTTTTTTTTTTTTTCATTTAGTAACTGTCAATCATTCTGTGATTTACCTGGAGCCAAACTTATGTTGTCACTGATATATTTCAAGTGAGAAAGTCTTGAAGCTCATAGTACTGTCAGTAGAATATATACTGTAATATTAGAGAGATCTAATTGTAAGGGCATAACTTCACAATCTGAATAAGGTTGTCAGAAAGATAGAAAGATGACAAAAGGAAAAAAATATCTGGTCTTATCAAAGAGCCTAAACTAGTGAGAGAGTTGTGGTTGAACTGAGATGTCATGAAAAACTAAGCAGTTCAAGAAAGATAATTGTATTATTGTAAGACAGTGATGAAAAAGAGTGCTGAAAAGATAACAGGAATGGAAGAAGTCTACAGTTTGTAGAAAAAAAAGGAAAAGTTTTCAGCTGGTTTAGATTTTAAAATAGAAAAGGGGAATTTAAATCTTAGATGAGTAACTCATCTTCCAAATAAGGCTCAGTCTTACAGTGATGTATGGAAATGTAAAAGTAATTTCTCATATGGAGGAAGCAGATTAATAGCTTTGAAATCTGCAGAAGATATCTATCATCAGGTTGGGAATTCCTTGTATTGATTAGAAAACTTCTTAAAGAAAAGACTGAAATGTAAATTTCCACTCTGCTTGTAAATTTAGCTAAATTCAAACTGGGCACTTATTCAAGGTCTAGACTATGTGAACCTATTAATTAACTTGCTACCAGATAGTCTGTAGTGTGCATCTCTCAATCTAGATTGTTGCAGCTGTTCCACTTGTACGGACAATTAGGTATTTATTTCATCAGGGATTTCAATCTCCTCTACTCCACATGAATATACAAAGAAGCCATAAAGTTCACTTCTTTCTTAGCAAATTTTTACCGCCTAGTCAGGTACTATTCTTCATATATTTGTTTTTTCAGCTTTACTTTAAAATGCAGAAGATTATTTTCTCATTCACAAATTTGGTATTAAGAATAGTAATTTCTGTTCTTCTGAGTTTGTTGTAATGAACTCTGTTTTAAAGATATGCAGTTAAAAGTCTATGACAGCAAAGTATTAATTTGCAGGATCTGAGTAACAATAAAACTGAAGAATTAAATCCTTTATATTAGAAATATTTAGATAATGTTAGTAAGAAAATAAAACATATTCTCTCTGTTACACAAAAAAAAAAACCTTTCTTTTTTTTTCAATAGGGCAGTAAAAAAAAAATAAGTACTTTTTAAACAAATGTTTTTGCCCAACTTATTTCTTTAAACCAGCAGTATTTAAGAATGTGGACCTTCTGGGGGTCAGATCAACAGAGGAAAATACAGATAAATACATCATGATACATCATAGTAAAAGAGACATTAAGATGAAGTAATATCATTAAATATTTGCATTTATAATTTCTTTCTGTTGCATATTATTATGTTCTATTGATTACAGTTCTTTCCTGTATGGTTCATTCTGCTGAAATAGAAGTTTCATATTGGCATATATTTATGTTCATGTAGTTTTTCCTTCATCCAAAGAAATGAAGTAACACCTGAAATACCCTGGCTCCTTACAGCAGGAGCAAAGGCAAGATTCAGAGTTTATATGGAGTCCCAGGCCTTATAACAAGAGTTCTGTGTACTACACTGGGTCTTATTTCCCATACAGCATTACTGGTATGATTTTTGAGAAGGAGGAGCCTTGGTGGTGTTTTCCATTAAAGCTTGCCGTTAAAGTTCTATCAAGCCACAGCAAAACAGTAGCAAACTTGAAAGTTGTTCTCATCCCCAGAACCCTAACAGCACCTTCCTGAGGATGAACTCAGGTAATACTAACTGCTCCTGATGTTTTTTTTTTTTGAAAAGTAAAAGAGAAAAATGCACTGTCCAATTAGCTATCATAAGATATTTGTTGCATATTGGAAGCAATGTTAAACAACCTTAGTAACTGATGTCTCCTTCCACTGTCCAGTCCAGGGGTTCATATACCCATGTGTTAGCAGAGACTGCAATTTGATAGCAGTTTGACATGAATTAGATCAGTACTTTTTGCTGTTCAGTATTTAACTGTTTTTCTGAGATGGCTAAACCATTCCAGGCATGGTGACAACTTCCAGCACTCTTACCTGATGCACTGTAACTTCCTTCACAACTTTGCCACAATCATAACATTGTTGTGGTGTCTTGAGCCAGCAAACTGGGAAAAAAGATCTGTTATAAATGCAGTATTTAAATATATTTAATAAGCAGCATAATATTCTATTAAATTAACTGACCCATATTCAGATATGTTTCATTTTAAATAAAATAATCATTTTTATCTAGAGGATTTCACTGTGGTGATGTAATTTGCACTTTTATTGTCTTTGTAGGTATTTAATTAAATCTTAAGAATGTTGAGCTATTTTCTTATCAGCTAATGAAAGTAAACTTTAAGGAAGTACCTTTTTTTTATTTCAAAAGAAATGTTTATTATATTCATTAAATTCTCATTGAATTCTATTGACACTTCATATGTTCTCTTTAAAGCAGAATTATTTTAGTCTTATTTTCCTCTCCTGTAATCTAATGCATAAATGGAAAAAGCAAAAGTCAACAAGTTACACTTGTCATTACTGACAGATGAAAGATGATAAAGGAGAAAATTAAGTAGTCACTAAAGTCTTCACTATTGAGGCTAAAAAACTACTAGATTAGAAAAGAACTCCATATCTACACAGATACTCCCACCCCCATCCCAACTCTGTATAGACCAGGTGGGACCCAGGACAATGTAGTGTTTCATTTCAGAAACGGTGATATTTCAAAAATAATCTCTACAGGGTCTATAACTGCCAGCTTGACTGACATAGAAAATCTAGAGGATTCTAGGTCACTTCTCTACTGTGAACTGTTGAACAGAAGCTTTGAATTAAAAATGCTTCCTGTCAGCATTTCTGCTGCCTGCAACATAACACAATTTTTAAATGGTGAAGGAGGAACTGTGTAGGCCTTTTCGCTTTTCAAATGCCAAGAGTCCCAGACCTTTGGCTCCAGGGCAGACTGGAACATTGTATTTTATTTTCTATAATCTATGTTTGTGTGGATGGCAGAGGAGATGTGATATCTGGGAGCATTTGCTTAAGATGACAAACTCCAATAGAAGTGGCCTTGTAAAAGAGATTGAATAATGAGCTAGGAGTCTTTAAAATCTCCCTCATGTTACCTTCAAAATTATTTTTAATTACCATTTTCCTTTACCATTTTATCTCCAGCTGGTATTTGGACATACCTGCAAAAATGGAAATACCATGCAAAGTTAATGACAACACTCACACCTCTTACCAGTTTGTTCATAAGCATAGTGCCTTTGCCCAATCTCTGTTTCTGTGAAAAGCAGGTTTGAGCTGGTATGTCTTTCCTATCATATCCAGTAGCACAGTGTGGTTAACATTGCATGGAGAACTTGAGGTGGTAACTGAGAATAAGAAGAGGAAGCTTTTTTTTTTTTTTTTTTAGTAGCAAGGTAGAAATGTTAATATAGTCTAGTGTGCAAAGCAATCTCCTTTTCAGGATAAGTGGTTTATTTAGGATATAAATGGCTGGAAGAGCTTCTCTATAAAGGTCTCTAAGGAGGATTTCTATTATATTAGTCCATGACAATGATAAACACTTTGATAGGACAATGTTAGTGTATTGAAACTTAAGCAAGCTGGGGAAGTGATATTTGATATTTTAGTGGAACAAAAGTCCAGATAAGGCTGAAACAAAAGAAGATTTAGAGTAAATAAACTGATACACTTATGTATTCTATTTACTTTTTGTCCTACTTCCGGATTACAGGATTTTTCTTTTTTGACACCAGTCAAAAAAGTCAGGTTCTGGCATAGTTGCCTACAAAATGCAACTGAGGGCAAGGTTAATTTCTACCTTCTAATTTGGAACGAGTGAGTACAAGTAAGGATGACCAAATGATGTCTGTAGTTTGAACATAAAAAGTATGTCAGAATATTCAGCAGTCAGTATCATGGAAACAAAACTTTGCTTTTATACCTCCTTTCACAGAATATCAAAAACAAGGAAACATCCCCTAATGCAAACTAGCAGTTTCACAGTGCTCCAGAAGGACGCAGGACTTAAAGTAACTTCTAGCCCGTAGTTCAATTGTACAGCTCCCAATTACATTAACATGAATTTTGTGGGTGAATTTAAGGCATAATTATAGCCTAATTACCCTGACACTTGCACTGTGTATAACTTCTGCTGCACAGAAACACCACCAACAATACAGTAAGTTAAATGAATGTTAATAATAATAAATGTACACATGAAGTGGATGCAATTTTTTTTTGCATGTAAATCATGTCTCTACAGGAAAGGGGACTAAAAAACAGTCTAGGTCACATTTCTTGCTTTTTCCTGACTTCAGCTTCAATTATTTTTAGAAAATAGAAAGCAATGAGAGTATTCTACAGTATTATCTATTGCATTTTGTACGTTTCCATGAATATTCTTATTCTTAGTTTTATTATTATTTTTCATTATTTTGTTACTTTATTATTTTTCATAGTGAATTAATTTCCTATCCATGTATATGTTAAAAATTCCATGCTTATGCACTGAAACTGTAAGTTTTGTTCCAGCTTTACTAAAAGGCAGTTATCACAAGGAACTGCATTTATTTTGTTCTCTGAAGTCCTTACTCATGTCATGTTTCTGCATATGTCTTGTGGTGTTTATAAATCCATTAAGCATATTCTTATATCTGGATGTCCAGCCTTCATCCCTCTGTCAAAAATTATAGAGGTCAGAATGAATTTTGATACATAGCAAAGTAAGAAAATCAACCTGCAACAGGCATACCTGATCAAGCCTGAGACTATACATCTAATTATGTAGGACACAGTACAGCCACTTTCAATTTGATTCAGGTTAAATAGAAAATCCTATTCTCAGTATCTGTAGTAGTTATTCTCATAGAGAGAATCATTGTGAGAGGAAGATTTCCAATTTATTCTACTGTATGTGTAGCTAGAGGAGTTTCTTTCATTTCATATTTGAACAATTTAAAACCTGCATTATATGCATAAAAATTCAATGCATCAATTAAAATTTTTTCTTGTGGAAATAAAAGATAAGATGTTCTAGACAATCCTTATATTCTAGTTTAAGTAAATGAAGGACTATTATTACTGAATTGATGAGGGGTTGGGTTCACGTCATTTAATCACAGTTGTTTACAGTTATTGATATCTGAATATGAGCTAATTACTTGTCTTATACTGTATGTAAAGGGAAATAAAACATAAGCCACCCAACTTGGTTTACACAGCCTCATTCTAAAGCTGACATCATTCATTAAGCTAATTAATTAAAGATGGTACTTTCAACTAATTATAAATGGAATGCAGCCAAATGGTTCATAGATATATACAGTATAGATGTCTGAATTTATTATAACTGTCTGTTGCCGTGCAAAGTCTTTTTTGCTTCCTGGTGCTGTATGTCATTTCTAATATTTTGTTTTGCTTTTCCACAAAGGCAGTATTTAAGCACTTGATATAGCAAAATAATGACTGATGCATATGACCTACTACTGTGGAGTAGGAGTAGTTCTTTATTGTGCTGTGTCTGTCTGTTGCAGCATTACTATCAGCTTTATTAATCATGACCTGGGAACCAACTTTAATTAAAAGGAACTATTGTGGCATGTTCACCTTTGGCTATGATAAAAGAATTATATTTGCCAAAATTTGTAAAGAGTTCTTTGGAGCTAATAATGTTCTTCAAGGACTTGTTTGTCATCTCTGTAACTCAGGTCATGCTGGCATGAGATCAGGAAGTGTAACTGAAACAAAATTTTCAAAATGAAAGACATAAAAATTGTCAGCAGAGATTTCACCTAAGAGTTCCTGAACAGTTAATCTAGGGAAGCTCAATTTGCATTACCAGCAGAGTTGATAAGCATAATAAATGGTTCAAAATTCTCCAGCAAATTGTAGGTACTGTGTATCAGCATCTACTGCATTGCGCCTTGTTGCTGGCATTCAGGGCTCAAGAACTTCTGCTGATCTATTTCTTTACTAGCATATATGTAGCCTTAAACTCCTGGGTGACACACACATAAAAATCACATCTTCTACACAGTTATCTAGTTCTGTATGCTCCCATGCTCAACATCCACATCTGTGAAGTATCTTTCCTTGACACTTAGCTTTTCCCTTGTATAATATGTGGAGCTAAGTCATGGAATGTAGATTTTTTAGATTTTACCTTGGAAGATGGGAATTTAAAATTTAGATAAGGCAACACAGGATCTGTCAACTTTTTGACTCTGTTCATCATTGGATTTATACTCAAAACCATTCTAAAGACAGCTAGTTAACAGTTTCAGTGATGACAGGAACAAGGAAAATCAACTCATGATAGTTTGGTATCATTGGAAAAAACAATCACTTCAAGGCACACAGTCTTGGATGGGAGATAAAGTATCATTTACCTGGAAGTGAAGGGCTTTTTAAGAATTCGTTTCATGATTCAGAAACAGTCTTTAAGCAGTTAGGAAAGGTGCATCTTTATCCTGGAGAAAAGGGAGCAGGTACATGTCCATATAAGATGAAGCCCTTTACAAAAAAAAAAAAAAAAAAAAAAAAGGTCTTTTTAAGCATATGGTAGTTTGGTATATTTGAAAGTACTTTCTGATTCATAGTTTAAGTAAATTATTATGTTTCTAGGTCATTAGAAAGCTTTGCTTTGTGTGTTAGGTTTCACATGATATCCATTAAATATAAAAGAACAAACAGTTGCTGGTGTAGTGTCACAAATCAATTGAATGCTGCTTAATAATCCTCATTTCATGCAAATCACTGCTACTATTGAATGGATAGTGTTTTGAGATAACCATAATTGTTTAATAAATAATCCCTTTAATTTCAAAATTTGTGGTGTTATGTATAAAGATACCAGATGGCATCTTAAAAATACATGTGACTCTGTTGATCTGAGGTTTAAAAAACCCATGTTTTAGGATTTTCGTGACATGTCACTTCTAACCTTAGACTCTGGTTTCTCGAATCATTCAAGAGATGACTGTTCTGGCATACATATAAAAAGAAACAAAGTAAAAACAGAAAGAGGTAAACGAATGGGATGAGGGCATGTTAGATGCTAACTGCAGAGAACTAACTTCCTTTTAATCTATAAAATGTATCAGGAAAAATCTGGATTAATTTGAAATTGATATAAATGCAAAATATTATAGAAGTCAGCAATCCACTCCATATTAGTTTAACCTATGCCCAGGAGCAATTGCCCCAATTTCAAATCAACAGATCTATATTATTTCAAATTTATGGCAGCATCGATGAGATATTCACTTTGATGTATGAATATTATGCAGTATATTGCATGCTGTGTCTTAAAATATACAAAGATCTGTATGATTGCTAATATTGAAAATCTCTGGCAAAGTAGAAAATGAAGAAAAAAAGATAAAGAAAGGGAAGGTTTGTCCATTAGGATGATGTGATACTGTTATTTCTTCTGTCACCAAAATTACTTTTCATAGGATCATAGACTGAACCATAGAATGGCTTGAGTTGGAAGGACTCTATAAACCACACAAAATAATATCCAACTTACCCTTCCTCTACTTCTTGCAGGAAAGAGAATATTGACACTTCTTTCACTCCTGCGTTTACAGAAAATAGACCCTGAATGCCCCTTTTCTGCATCTCAGAGTAATTTAGGAACTTCCTGCCTAGTAGAAATAACTGCTACTTAAAAACAAAGACTAATCCTAATTAACATCAAGGAAAAAGACTGAAAGACAGACCAACAGATTATAGTAATATACTGAAGATTCAGTTCTGCTTTTCCTGCAACCATGCCCGCTTCTGCTGTGATGCTACTTTACATCCTATTAAACATTCTTAGGACATAGAAGTATTTGCATGGAATAGTAGAAATAGCCCCTATGACATGAAAAGTACACTGTGCCCTTGCAGCTTCTTGCTGTTGCCTGTAGAAGCCTTTCTGTCTGTGACAGCAGGCTGGATAGCAAGTTGCATTGAATAAAGTGGCCTGATGATAGCGAGAGAGCTAACATCAAGCCATTGTATGCCAAAATGTATATAAAAATCTCTGTAGTCTCCCAGATTACTGCTAGAAGATGTTTGACATCATTTTCCTTAGTAGTAATTTTTCCTTAGAGATAGCACTGAATTATGGGATTGCTAAATGATTGTTATAATCTAGCAATGACAACCTTTTATAGACAAACAGAAGGAGAAAGCATGTTCCAAAAAAAACTTTAAAAATTTGACAACACCTTCATGCCAATACCAATATCAAATCCAATATCCTGGCCAATTAGTATGAGTGATTCAGTCTGCTGACCTATTTTGAAATAAAAGATATTAATTTCCTAACCCAAGATACACTGAAGATGTACTTCATTTGAAATACTGTTTTGTCAGTGGTGTCAGGACATTACCCAGAGATAAAATATTTTGGAAATAGACAAGCCTGAAAAATGCAATATATCAGCTTCATGAAAAATCATTTAGTTGATTACTTAATCCAAAACAGTACATAGGTAGCGCACTATGCAGTATAAAGTCTTTTCAAAGGAATAATTAAATGATATTTCTAGAATGGCAAAGTAATTGATTTTGACCAAAATGAATGTTTTAAAAGCAAGAGTATTGAAAGCCCAAATTCAGAGTGAGGCTAAACCTCATATAAACTCTGAACTGAGTAAAAGATAACTCTGAATTCTAAGAAAATGTAATTATCAATGCAAATACTGAAGGACCTTTAACAAACTAAAAGCTAATTAATTTAACCAGGTAAACATTCTTCAAATGAAAATCAACTCAGAATAGTTTGATTTTAATCAAAAAAGTAATCGCTTTAAGAAATGGGCAAACTCATAGATAAATATTTTATGTAATGAAAAAGTTTGAGATAATCATATATTAGTGCATGAAGCATATCTTGATAAAGTTAATTAACAATACAAACTCTTATCTGAATACATTTCACGCACATGCTATATTTAAATGATTAACTTAATCTCCTTGCCCTATTGTGTCATGGTTACATCATGACTTTTCACTTCATGGAATGCTTCTTGAGAACTACCTTTGCAGATGATTTTTAAAAAAAGAAGTTACTGTTCAGGTGATTTGTAGTATTTGTATTTAATATTTAAATTGAGGATCAGCTTTCCTTCAAAATATTTCACAGTGGATTACTTATCATTACGTAGATGTATCTAATAAATGTATTGGACATTTTCCATTGTTTATGATGTTAGTTTAAGTGGATTTTTTCCAGTTTTCATTTTTATTAATTTTTATGAGGAAGGTTTTTTCTTCCTGTCTGAACGCTTTGAAATGTTTTATATACATTATACACTTTCAGAGATAATATTGAAAAATTGGCAGAGTAATGTTTGTATCTTTTATTACCTTGTCTAACAATGGCTATCATATGAAAACCTGTAGGTAGCTCAAGCTTAGTGAGACAGTCTCAAAAACATGGAAATGCTTTAACCTCTCAGAGACTGCGGTTATAGAATCATAGAATGTCTTGAGTTGGAAGGGACCTTAAAGATCATGTAGTTTCAACCCCCCTGCCATGGGCAGGGACATTTTCTTGTTGGAAAAAGTTACTAGCTGGTTAATGTTCAAATGGAAAGCTGGTGTTGCGAAGCATGTCTGTTACATAGAATGTGAAGTATATATGCATACGCCAGTTATTAAGGGTAGAGCGATGTTTCACTGAAAAAATTCTGTCTTAAACTGGAAGCAATCAGAATACCATGCATTAAAGAATTTTAGGTTGTAGAAATATGAAAAATATACTAATTACATTGTCAAGTGAAGATAATGTAATTATTAACAGGTCTTTGAAATGTATCCATTATTAGTCAGGTCTAAAATTTATAGCATGGATCTATTATTGATCAGTAGTGAGGGACATTTAGGAAAAGATTTTACTAGGAATTGAAGTGAATGAGGTTTGATTTGAACTTGATAGGTGAGTTTTATCTATTTGAGGTTGTCTTGACACCTGTTTCTAACTCTTTGTTAAAAACCTGCCCTTTAGTACAGTTCTGAGGTGAAAATGACCACTTCAGTGTCATTTTGTACTCTGATGTGTACAAATTGGAAATAATTATAGTTATAAACAGTACCTGGCATTTCTGGACACTGCTGATACTTGGAATTCGAGCTCCAGCTACGAGCCAGAGGATTATAATGCTGAAAACTGTACTGACTTTTGAAGAAAAGCAGAATTTCATGCTGTTGATAATGCAGTCAAATTCTTGAGCGGTTCTGTGGATTCTTTTCCATTTTTATCACCATCACCAGACCAACCTCAGTAAAGACTTCAGTAGAAAGCAATACAGAGAAATGAATATGTTTTTCCAATACAAATGATTATAACTAAAGTTTGGCTTTGCATAACCAAAAGTACCTTTGTCTTGTCTATTTCCAAAAACCAAAGCAAGACATCTCTTCAGTTTGAAATAAGTATGTAAATACAATCCCTCTAAAACAATATATAGAAATATATGAAACAATATTGATAAAAAGTTTATTTCTTTATTCCGTCATAGTAATCATGACCAGGAACAGTATGGCCTTAGTCACCTGGAGCTTGAATTTCTATTTATATAGCTAAGTTTTCATTCAAACACAACTAAATAACTCAAAGGTTTTAGTAACTAACTCATCGCATAACTTGTAATATTGGAGAAGGCTTTATGTACATCAGAAATACAGCAATGCTAATAATACCCTTAATGAAACAGCAGCTAAGGAGAGTTGTAACTCCTGATTTTAGTAAATAATTTTGTGTCTCAAAATATCTTTTATTTCATAAAGCAAAGGAAAAATAGTAAACAAGTAAGGATGCTACTAATGAGAGTAGGATCCCCTACTCTCATTCCAACTTTTGATACGTTACAGAACTAAAGTATAATAGTTAGCCCTGAAGTTTTCTCAATTCTGTTGAAAAATGCATTTTAAAACAGAGAGAGGAGGATCACAATATAAATCTGACATGCTGATCTTCAATTTCTCTCCAGTTTATAGATCTGATTTATTTAGGTTTTTTTTACCTTTTTACAGTAGTCAAACCTGTCATAACTGTAGACTTTATACTTAAATCCTCTTGTAAAAATGTTGTTGGAAAGTAAAAATACACATACTGATTTCAGTGAAGAGATTATACTTCTGTTTCTCATGTCTCAGAGTACTCCCAGTATTTTGTGCAAAAGTTGCAATGGTAAGAGGAGAGCATTACAGGACTTAAATAAGTGAGAGTTTTAAAATGGAAGAAACTACTGCAGAAACAGAGATATGAAAATATACTTAAAAGTATGAGCTTATGTAAACACACCAGTGCAACTGAGAGTTACTAAGTCAATTTTATTTTCTTTTTTTTAATGTAACAAATATGCAGAGGGAAAAAAATACATCATAATGAAGACTTGTTGGATTTGCCTTGAAACAAGACAGAAACTACAGAAATCACGTCAACACTCTAGTCCTTTCTAGGTAGTGTCATATGTCTGGTAGTAAATATTTGATTAGGCATAATTGATAAAGAAGAAGTTTGTTAGGTTTTCCAGATGCTTATATGGTGGTATGTACTAGTTAACTGAGCTATCATTAAAATACAGAAAGTTCACTGCCAGAATTATCATATTTGAATGCTGGGCTGAGCATTCAGCATTCTGATACCCAAAATAAGCAATCTGGACATCCATAAATTTCCTTGCCTCCTACTCAATTTTTTTTTGGTTTTTTTTTCCCCTTACATCCTTTTATTTACATTTAGTCAATACATTAATAGACAGAACATCTGATAACCAAGTCAACATTAAATGCAAAAGTGCTCCGGTTACCACAAACATGTCTGATGAAAACAGACATTTACCTTGAATGAAAACACATCTTTCTAAACTTGTTGAGAAACAAATTAAAAATTGATCTTTAGCCTCATTTTTCTCTTCATCTCTATTTTGCAGGGGAAAATGGAGGGGAAATCAAACTGAAATGTTCATCAGTTCATTAGTGCCTTTCCACCAAAAATGGAAAATTAATGCTGAAAATATGTTTTCTCATCATATATTAAAGTAGAATTCTGTATCACATGGTTGAATGTCAGATATAGACCTGAGGGTACATTTGTGAGTACTCCTTACAATTTCAGACTTGCTAACAGCTTACTTGTATAACACGTATTTCTTTAACACTGTTTAGCTCTTCTAACATATCAATCTGTCACTCTTTAAAGAAGTTTTGCAAAGATCTCCGTAAGATATATGATCTTTCAGTGAGTTAGCACTACAGCAAACAGTCTGTCAAACAGTGATTTGTGCAGGACTGAAGCAGGCTATTAAACTTACATTTTCCTAGAACATTTTTCTTTTTCTCAATAAAAGCAGAGAATATTGAAAGTTCTTAAAAGTACAAGCCAGAGGGGTGTTGTTCAAGTAGTTTGTCAATATGGAAATACCAGCACATTCAGCGACATAGCTGTCAGGGTTGTTTCAATATTAAACTTTTGTGTAGAGATACCCAGAGAAACAGTGTCCTATGCAGATGTTTCATGAGAAATTACATCAAATCTTATGTTATGAATGATAAAAACTTTCTCTCCCCTCAAATGATGACTATTTCTACTCATTCCAGTAACAGGTCAGTCCAGAAAGGAATGACCCAGAGCAAGTACCTGAAGGTATGAGGATAAAGTAGCTGATATTCTTGGTGTTAACATGATTTGACAGAAGGCTGACTATATGAGATCAAAGTTGTATTGGTTAAAGAGGAAGACTTTGAGGGAAGAAAGTGAATATGTCTATGTCACATGAATTACTTTGCAGATGCTCTTCATCACTACAAAACAGTGGTCTACATCTCTGCAAAATAGGACGAAATGCCTTTTACTGCTTATGTCTCAAACACAATTATTTTGATGCAGGAATAACAAAGGAAACTCAGTTCTTGCAGGAGTCAGACTAGAAATTACAAGTAGCCCTTTCTGATTTTAAAATCTCTGAAAAAAAAGATACCTATAATAGTCCATAGCCCAGAGGTAATAATGTACTGAGTCAAGTGTATTGCTACATAATTTACTTTTTCACTAATAGAAAGAAAAAAGAAATAATAAAAAAAAAAAGATTAAGGACTTTTCATGAAGCCCCAAAAAGGATAGCTTATATAAAGCAGGTTCCCCTGTGCCAAATGATACTTGCTTATATAATAGTCTTGGTACATATTCAGCTTGACTGTTGTGGGGTTTTTTTAATTTCCCAGAATTTTAAAACATTCTTGCATAAAGAAATCATGCTTCATCAGAAAATAGGCTACTTTCATTCTTCCATGCTTGAAAATTTCTAAAAATGTTTTCCTAAATGTGCCAGGGAACTTGCCTTCAACATAAGGCAAAACACACAAATTCTGAGGCTTGAGAGATGTTCTCTGAGAAATACACAAGCTCATGCAATGAAGGTGATAATAGAATGCTGAATACCAAAGCTAATGTTAATTTTTGCAAAAGGAAAATGATAGTATAATGCTGAAATAAAATAACAATACAGATAGCTGCTTTCCAAGTGAGGGACACCTGGGAATTCTTACTAAAATTGAAAAGGAAAAGTGGAGTAGATGGGAAAAGTGGACTTAATACTTTTGTGTTTCGAGTAGAATATGCTTTTCCTCCCATGTGAAAAGATGACTGTTTTGGAGGGTACAGTGTCAAGGGTGCACAGCTCAGCACTGAGTTATAAAACAAAGTTTTATGGAATGTGTTATTGAAACGTTTTGTGATTGTTCTTGAGAATGGCCTCTTGCAGATATTTATTTATTCACATTATTATCCATTCATTTTTTCACACTGTCTTTCCTAGTTAATGAATCATCATGTAAATAATTTGAACGAGATCAGTAATGTTGTATTATTTCATCATATGCAGTAGAGTCATTAGGCCATAACATAATTCAGCACTGTGAAATTATCAGGGTAAGTACCATTAAAAGCAGAATCATGCATATATCATTGACCCAGTATTTTTAAATGTTCTGGTGTCTCAACACTTTTAATGAAAAATTCATATTATACCTGACCTGAACAATTACCAAAGAGATATCTTCTAATAAAAAGGACCATCTGCTTCAGACTTTAAAAGTCTGACTGTGGTTAGAAAAAAATGACTGAGAATAGCACTTTATTATGCAGGTTCTGCATTTTTATGTATTTCTGAGTAATACCATAAAGAGCAAGAAAAATGAGCAAACTACTACTATTAGTTGTACGCTTTTAATTATAAACTTTCTCTTGCTTAATGTACCAGTAGTCTTTTCAACTATATTCTGAATGCAAGATCCTTGATCACTGTTTGATATAAAGAGAAGAAATTACACTTCAATCCTGATATGAAGTAGAGATTTTATTTTAGCATTTTGATAAAATTTTTTTGATTCACAATAAGACATGTAATTTATAATATCATATTTTTACTGTACTTTTATTTACATTTTATCACAAATTTAAAATCTTCAGAGTATGAATACATATTAATGACATTATGCACTATAATAAAACATGGCTAACTGAATAAGATGTATCATAACCATATGTAGTCTGAAAGCTATACTGGTGTACGATGAAGCATTCACAAAAAATCTTTAAAAAGAAGCTGTGATGAAAGATTTTAAATTTCACCTGGTGTTCTGAGACCTTGAGACACATAAAAGGATAAAGAATTTGTTTTTCTGAAGATGTTCGGTTAAAAGGATATCATAAGAACATTCAGAAAAGTAACTGCAGCAATCCATTCTCTAAACAAAGGCACTGCCTAATCGCAGCATATCCTACCTACTGAGCAGTAGTCTCAACCTGCCGGTTGATACTCAGTATGAGGCAGAGAAAAGAAAAGTGCTCTAAACAGATTGGTAACGTCCTCAATGCATCCTAGATAGCTGGTTATGACCCTCTGCCATTGAATACAATAAGGGCATTAATTCTATCAAGAAACAGTGGTGCTGGAAAAACAACTTTGATACAGATTTTTGAGGGAATAATGATTCATTCTTCTAAAGGAAAATTCTAAGCCATAAAACTTTCTAAATGAAAACAAAATTCAGGAATTAAGACCCACCTTTCTTTTGTCAAAATGTCTAAAACATAAACATTTAGAAAAGAAGTACGGGAATACAGCTCTAACTTTGTAAACATGTTTCCTGTAAACAGTGTTCTTAAGGAATCCTTCATACCAGTAATAATAGTGGAAACTGAAATTTCACTGTAAAAGGCAGCATATCCTCTGAGAAAAAGAAGGAGGTAGTCAGTGAAGTGATCCAAGTGCCTCAAACATTTGTACTTCTAACAGGGTGTTATAGTGTCTCCTACTAGTAATTCTGTATCTAAACATATATATAGTAACACATAAATATACCAGACATATGCACTATATATATATATTAAAAAAAAAGGAATTTTATGTTTACCACTGATACATAGCGAAGGAAATATTTGTCACTCTGCCAGGTCATACAACGGCTCAGGATGTTTCAGGTGCCACCTAGTGCCTGGTTCTCACGTGTCAAAGTCACTTCCACGAGGAAAAACCTGATTTTCTTTGTTCCACTTTATGCCAGTATCTAATGATATGTCCATCCCACACGTTATAAACTCCAATTTTAAACTGAGTGATCCATTGTAGCCGATTTTTTTTTTTTTAACAACTTGGAAAGTTCATCATAGCACAAGTTCTCTACCTCAATATTAAGACACAATTTGTGAAGAAGGCATGTGGCAGGAAAACCTTGGCTAAGTCAGACATGAGGCATGGTTGATTTGCTATGAATACACGAATATATCATCTATCCTCACCCTATATATTGGTCAGTTCAGATGAACTTTGTCAACAGGAAACTGGAAGAGATGTTGAATACTTTCTTTCCAAGAATAGCCAGTCTCTATCTTACAATTATTTAAACCATAAATCTTTTAGATTAGACTTTATAACAGTTTAAAAGTCAATTCTCTTATTAGGTACACCACCTATCAGTGCCTGAGTCTCAACTCTTACATTTCTTATGTCTCCTTAAGAAGACCCAGTAATTTTCCACAAAATGTGTTTTATTTCATTCTGTTCTCTGCTTTCAATATTCCTATAATCTTGAATATGACAACTATACATCTCCCTAATATTTGTGTTGTGTCTTGCCAAATGGCACCCTAATTTCAGTAGGATTCTAGATATGACAGGACGTATGAAATTTATTTGATGTGTATATATATATATATATGCATGCCTGTGAAATTTGAGTGGAGACACTGTTTCTATGATACCACACAGCTTGCTTGTGGTATGACATCCTCCTTTGGTGGGTAAACTCCTTTTCCCAAAAACAGTTAGTTTTCTCTGTCTTTGATTACTGTAAATTCTCCAGCTAAGGACAGACAGCGAGGAGCAATGCAACATTTATAAAGTACCTAGCATAAAGCAAAATAAGTTGAGGCATTGAGGCAATAGTGGAATGAAAATAAAAAATACTGTGACATATTTCTTACCATAACAATTCATAAATTGAAGATGATATTCTTTTGTATAACTCTAAAAGGCATAGTAAGAAATACATATTGCAGAAGGAATAGTGATACAGTTTAGGTTTTAGGAACATTTTTTATTTTAGATTATCCTGGGTTCTGAAGTAATCTGTGCTTTGTAATTAAAACACCCTCTTCCCAACTGCCTACAGAAGACAGCTATGCCAAAAAAGTGCGCACAATCAGTGCAGTCTAAATGGAACAATCTTGTTATGACTCATACGCGGACATATCTGTACAGCTACTGCATGACAGGTGGTGTGCATCTGAGCTTTGTCCACCTGGGAAGCTGAACAACCACCACATGTGACGCATACAGTACCTCAGGCTTTGGACTACACTGCTGGGTCGTATACTTTCAGAACAGTGTGGATGGAGCAAGCTCTGTTATATGGTCTTTTCACCAGCAACTCTACACCCTTTAAAAAACCTCATGTAGTCTGCAGTTCTCTTTCTCAGTCCATACATTATGTGAATTTACCTGCCAGCCATAACTTGGGGTCTAATTTGTGCCCTCAAGCAGCTGTACAGGAATTTACTGCAGATAAGGCTTTAATTTATGAAAGCCTAGTGGGATTTGGTAAAGGCAAATAAGCGTGGCTGGTGCTGTTAACTGTGCAGCTCTTGTAGATAACGATTTGCTCTTTAGCTGTTTGTCATTACCTTTGAGTAATGCTTTGAAAGTGTGTCTGATGGGGTAATGTCAGATTTAGCCATATCTACTGAAGCCTATAGTCACCTTTCTGTTGATTTCTCTTGGTACTGGATAATGCTGTCATATGGTAAAATCAGTGACTACCATTGTCTTTTTTGCATGCTCTTTCAGCTTTCTAGTGCTGTTCTGTCTTCGGCTGACCTGACTTAAACGGATACTCCAAACAGTGTATTGCACATGAAGGGAATGTACTACAAACCCTGGACTGGTTCTTGTAGTACATTTTTCATACTCACTGTATCAATGCTACTATAGTACTGCAGTTACTACTTGTTTCTTTTACACATTCTGGATGTTTTTTTGCTGTACTTGTTGCTTTTGCTCTCTTGCTTGTAGAAGAATTATATTAATGCAGTTCTAAATTAGTTAATGATGAAATAAGTTTTTTCCTATAAAAATAAGATATGACTTTAGTGCTATAAATAGAAATATTCTTATGTTACTAACAAAGAAGCCAAAAGCAGTGACTGTTTCTTAGAACTTAGTACTTAGAACCAAAATCAAACTCGGTATAAAAATCTACATTTAAAGTTCCCTTAGGACACAGTTTTAAAAGACACGTTTATACCAATCAGTTCTTTTACTTCAGATAAACAAGTTCTTCTGACATTTTTTTGGCAGGAAAATAATTTCAGAGGGAAGAAAAACCCCCCAAATTATTAATTCATTAAAAAATAGGTAAGAAATTATGAAATATAATTAACTGTATTATCTTTAGTGAACAGTAGAGACCCTCAGTGAGGTTACTATTACAAAGATACTTCTCTATGAAGAAAGAGCTATTAAGAACAGCAAAAGAAAAAAAACCCATGTTTTACCTCTTTTACTCCAGGGGAAAAAAAAAAAATATTCTTTCTCATGATTCCTCTTGACTATTATTTATAGACAGGTGCCAAAATATGATAATCTCTTCTGCCTGACCCACATAAAATGCAGAAAGCAAAAGTAAAACTTCAGATAAGTTTTGGTTGTTAGACAAGCTCATATTTCTATTACTGCTGTAAACAAATTTTCAAATAGTGACTCCTCATTCTGCACTCCATTCTGCATCTTGAGATGAAAGACCTGTTGGAATCAAGGAATAACCACTTTTATTGTTGAATTGCTACAAAGGAAAGACCTGGATTTTGGCGTAGAGGATTTTTTTTTTTTTTCATATCTGTTTTAATAAATCTGTATTGCTCATAATAGGTCTTTCAAGCCATTTATTTATAGTGTCTTTTTGTTTGCTCTCTGCACCATACATATTTGTGCAGTTAAATTGCCCCATAGATATTACATTTTTCATTTTTTCCTTCACTGCACTGACACTGTCTACTCCAAATTTTTATCGTGGTTTTCTTCAATCTGCAAACTCAAGTGGGACAGGTATCTATATGTATATTTCTATATGCATGTAGAAAGACAACATTATTTCTACACTCTGATCAGTTAATTCTTCTAGTCCCTTTTAGATCTAAATCCAGACCATGCTTACTCATATATTCAGAGCAATGTGAATGAGGGCAGAATAAGAAAGGAACTAAGCAAGTTATGTTTTGAGAAAAAAACCAAAATATTATGAAGTAGAAATGATGCATCTAAGTTATTTTTAGTTTATAAAACCTTCAGAAAACTATGTGCAACTAAACCAAACCATTACAAGATTCAATATAGGTGAGTTTAGCAGAACTGAATTTCAAGCTACATCCTATTGTTACAAATCTATCATCTTTCCTAATATTTGGAACCCTTGGTATGTATAGCACTCAGTATATCCACACACATAGTACATGAAGCAATTTTGAAATCAGTCTTGAGTCATCAGTACCAAAACATTCTCACTTGTCAATAAGCAGGTTGAGGGAGGTTCTCCTCCCCCTCTACTCTGCCCTAGTGAGACCACATCTGGAGTACTGTATCCAGTTCAAGAAGTACAAGGAAATACTAGAGGAAGTCCAATGGAGAGCTATGAGGATGATTAAGGGACTGGAATATCTCACTTATGAGGAAAAGCTGAGAGACCTGAGGCTGTTTAGACTGGAGAAGACTGAGAGGGGATCTTATCAGGGTTTTACAAATATCTGAAGGGTGGGTGTCAAGTAGAAGGTGCCAGTCTCTTCTCAGCGATGCCCTGTGATAGGACAAGAGGTAATGGTCACAAACTGGAACACAGGAAGTTCCACAACAACATGAGGAAAAACTTCATTCCTGTGAGGGTGACGGAGCCCTGGACCAGGCTGCCCAGAGAGGTTGTGGAGTCTCCTTCTCTAGAAACTTTCAAACTCCACCAGTATTTGTTCCTGTGTGGCCTGCCCTGGCCAGGTGATCCTGCTTTGGCAGGGGGGTTGGACTCGATGATCTTCAGAGGTTCATTCCAGCCCTCCCCCATTCTATGATTCTATGTTATATGTTGCTTTTTCAGCGGATATCTGTGCACAGCAATGTTCTAGTATTTCCAGGTACACCAAGTCCTGTTCAAACAGACAACAGGAATGGTCCCTAGAAAGGCATCTTTCCTGGACCATGCTCAGATTTGTCTGGCAGAGGAATTGATTTTTGGAGTAGCAGACACAAGTGAACAAGCAGTCCAGAACTAGTGCCATGCAGTAATACAGGGAAGTATCCAACTGACAGTGTAGGGAGTATTGAATTTCAGAAGTAATAAATTTAAACTAATAGGAGCCTCTATTGGGATCTTTCATATGTTTTTCAATGAGTGTGTACTCATGAAGATACACATTTAGTATTAACAGTGTTTCTCACTTTAGTTTGGGAAAAATGGAATCTTAATGATTTGTAATAACTGTGAACAACAATGATAAAGATATGGATCAACCCTTTAAAGAAAGACAAAATTCTTTATGTTCCTAAATTTCTAATATCAGACTTAGTGTGTGAAGAACATTAATCTTCAGTACAGAAAATACAAATAGTTTCCGCTGAGCTGAATGCAGTTCAATTATATGACAAATGTGGTTTTTTTTTTTTTTTTTTTTTTTATTTACAAATATTGGTTCTAGATATTTGGACATATTATAAATCTCATACATAAATGGTTTAGGAAGGACAGGTGCTACTCTTGTTTTTACAAAAAACATAAAAGAAAAAATTCCTAACTTAATAAATGAATAAAAATAAGGTAACTTTGAAATATCTATATCTTATTATGACTTGTTTCTCCTTGAATGAATGCTGAGACAGAGGCTGAATTTCTGCCAGCCTTGTTTTTGAAACTATTGTCACAAAAAAAAAATGTATTTAGTGTGATTTAATTTGAATAGCTTCTTAATTAGTATTTATAAGTGTCTGAATTTCTACTAATTAAACTCTTTAAAGGAGTGTGTCCATTTCCACTAAGCAGAACTTGCTGAGTCATATTTTACCCCCACTCTTTGCACAGAATTTCATTGGCATTAATAAGAATTGATGAAATGGAGACTTAATGAAAAGCATTTTGATCTTGGTGTTTTGTCATCACATATAAATAAAAGAGGACAAATAAATTCATATGTACCTCACATACAGGTGAAATATCGATTTAAGAAAGCGTTTTGGTTTTGTGCAAGCAAAAAAGGCACATGATTTCAGAGATAACTGTCAAATCTAGAACAAAGAAAATTCTTACTTGGGGAGAGATTAAAACAACTGGGACAGCTTGATTTAAAAAGATGAGCAACAATAAGCAATAAATATGTAAAAAAGTAGGATGGTGTAAAAAATTCAATTATGCTTATTTTCAGAATACATGAACAAGGAAAAGTTCAACCAAATTACAATGTGTCAAATTTAAAAGAAAATACTTTTCTGTGCTTCATATCATTACTGAATACCAGTCACTGAAATCAACAGTCTGCACAGAGCTGAAGAAAAATTACAATCTACTTTAGCAATTCCTGTGTTCCGTGTAAGATGATAATCTCAAGGTAGCAATCTGTAGCTTTAAATGGCAGGGAGCTGGTATCAGAGTGTCACATTCAGTTTGAAAACAGATGCTACCTATCAAAGAAGACTAATGCAGTTACCTGGTGAAGTACACCCCCTTCATCCCCACCCCCCAAATTAATGCACTTGTATTTGTTCAAAATTAAAATACTCACATAAGTAACTAATATATTTTAAATTGCCTAATTTATTTTCTGCTTTATCTAGAATCAGGAGCAAAATGACTTGAAGAGTTAGAAGTAGTAACACACACTAGCCACTTTGATTATTGAAAAAGTAATGGAAAATGCCAAGTATTATTTTTAGATGAGTCATATAGTATTGCAACTGGATAATTAGTTTTGTTTTAGAAGGAGGATTGTTTTTAATTAGTACTTAAAAATATAATTTCATAAGAATATATAGCCGTATGTGGGTAATTCTTGATGAGACAGCAATAAAAGTAAAGCAAGCAATTTTAGGCAGTGATCGTTAAAGGCATCACTAATCTTTATATTCTTCATTTCAAAGGACATGAAATCTTTTTGTGACCTTTTTTACAAATCTTGAAGTAACACAGGGAAGAAGCCAAAAATAAGAACACTGTGTACTGGTAGAGTTTTCAAGTTAGTAGTCTATGATTCATAAGATAACCAAAATCCACAGGATGATACTCTTACCTCCATTCTGACATGCTATGATGATAAGCAATAACTGGAATGGCCTTGAAAGGATTTGAGAGTAATCCCTTTGAAAAAATATGCAGGAGTCAACTGCAGCATTGCCTTCTTTGCAAAGCTTGCAAGGAAACTTGGGGACATGGAAGTTTTTTTTTAGGGCAGAACACTTATCTTGATAAAACAGTAGTAAGAATATCAACAATTTGCATGAGCTTTGAAGTAATCAAGATGACACCAGCTATCTTCTTACTTCTGTGCTGTGTCCTTGTGCAAGGCAACAAAAGTCAGATCTAGATCCACAGAGTTCAATATGTAAGAGAAAGAAAGCAATAGCAGCAATGACATCAGCAACTAATCTGCATATTTAACATATTCACATCTAAACATGATTGATGCAGCAAGTCTTGCAGATAAACAGAGAGATAGCATATATTTTATATATAGTATACAAAAGTATAGCATATATATCATATATACGACTATACTGGATTCTTTTAATAGCTATTATATATTTTTGCTTAATGGCTGTTACCAACATCTAACAATGTATCCTAGTTCTTGGTAGTCCTTGACATGGAAGTTTTACAATCTAACATATCTCATGCACCATACTTCTTGTTTTGATAACCATTTATACCTTTTCTCTTCCATATAAGTTTGAATCATTTTTTCCATAATATATTTATATATGTTTATATAGATATGTGTATGTGCCGGTGTGCACATGCTCATAAGCACATCAAGGATGCAGAAGAATAATTTATATGTGTATATGAGAAGCTTCGGGGCATGGTCTAGTGGTCATGGAGGTGTTGGGTAGAAGGTCAGACTTGATGATCTTGGAGGTCTTTTCCAACCTTAACGATCCTATGATTCTATTATTTAGTTACATGTAACTCAGGAACAGAAATAAAAACAATACATATATACTCTTCTGTTCTTCCATCTTGTTTCCTTACTTTGTAGTTTAGAGAGATTTGCTGTGAATCCAAGCTTTGAAGAGCTCAGGATGAGATTATGAAATCTCTTTTGCTCACATTTGTACAAAATCTATCTTAATGTCCATTGCCTAAAGGACTTCAGCAGTAAATTATGGGAAATGTTGTAATCAAGCTATTTATGATGCTGAAACATAAATCAAAAGGTTACACAGTTGGTGTGTGAGCACCACCTAGTAAAACTTTAATTAATGTCCTCATCAATCAACAGCTTCCTGATCACGCTCAGGCTTATGTTTGTTAAAACCTTCTCCCAGTGTTCTGTTTTGAGTAATTTTATTTATTCTTCCAAATTTTGTAGATTCAAGTCAGATGTTCTTTCATGTCTGTATTACAATTTTATTTATTGTTTTTCATTTGTATAACTTGAGTCAGAAATATATCAAGTTCCTTTGTTTCCTCTTCCTACGTAATGAATTCTTTGTTAGCAATTAAGAAAAATACATGAATATATCTACACCTGGAGCTTAAGGAAAACCTCATGCTCATTTTCATATAATATGCTACCTTGGATATGTGGGAACTTGAGCAGATACTTAGTAGACTAAGTCAGTAATGGCTTTTCAGTGTTAAGAGTTGTGTAATATCCATGAAAATGCTCTATCTGCCCACAGTTGCAGATATGTTCTATATTCTTCAGCAAAATGCAGTATTGATTCATAAAAAAACATTATAAGTAATAAAAATATGTTTTCTCCAGAATTACAGAGTAGTTCCTGTGGCAATCCAGGAGTTCCACCAAAGGGTATCTTGTACGGTACAAGATTTGATGTTGGTGACAAAATCCGCTACAGCTGTGTGACTGGATATATTCTGGATGGCCACCCTCAGCTTACTTGCATAGCTAACTCTGTGAATACGGCATCGTGGGATTTCCCCGTTCCTATCTGTAGAGGTAAGAAAACTACCACGGTAATATTATTGAGTATATACATTATATATATATATATAAAATATTTATTAGTATGAACAAGTTTATGTCTGTTTCAATTATTAACTTTTAGACTGTGATTAAAGAAAGAAAAACCCTTTTGCATATTTTGGTCTCTTGCTCACATATATCATAGAATCGTAGAATGGTTTGGGTTGGAAGGGACCTTAAAGATCATCCATTTCTAACCCCTCTGCCACAGGCAGGGACACCTCCCTCTAGATCAGGTTGCTAAAAGCCCCATGAACACCTCATCCTATCACTACAAGCCTTTGTAAAAATCCTCTCCACAGCTTTCTTGTAGGCCCCCTTCAGATACTGAAAGACAGCAATACAGTCTCCCTAGAGCCTTCTCTTCTTCAAGCTCAACAACCCCAACTTTCTCAGCCTGCCCTTGTAGGAGAGAAGTTACAGCCCTCTGATCATCTTTGTGGCCTTCCTGTGGACCTGCTCCCACAGGTTCATGTCCCTCTATATTGGCACATGTTGGGGGCTCCAGAGCTGGATGCAGTACTCCAGGTGATGTGTGATGCATCTCAGCATATGCACCTACTAATTTTTAAGCCAATGCTCTATTTAAATGATATTTCTCTTTTATTTTAAAGTATATATAGTGAAATAAGAATTAGAAACCTGGTAATAAATAGGATATAAATGTCTGTTTTCAACATGGTTACAACTATGCTACTGTAAATTTGGGATCCGTTAGTATTTCCTAAGGACTGACTTTTTGTCAAGTATGAATTTGGATAATGAGCAAATCAAAGTCTGAAACTACCCAAACAATTGAGTTAGAGGGACTTCCACTTATACTTAATCAGATTTAATATCTTAAGATTTCTATATAGAACATCCCTTGTATTCTAACAAATACAGGTCAAATCCCATTCCGTTGCTCACAGTAAAAATATAGCAGTAGTAGGGAATCCGGCTTTATGGGTAAATCTTATTTTCTGAGACTGTTAGAAATAATGGTTGCAGTGTAATGAAAGGAGCTAAGCTGATAAAATAGATTATCACTACTGTACACAACCAGATACAATATAGTATTTTGTTAAAACACTGTTATGTCAGGAAAGCTTGAGATCCTTTTCTGGATTCACAGGTTAACTTTACAGAATATAATATTTATATTTGTCGGACAAAATTGATGCAGTCTTGCAGGGACTGCAAAAACATACCACCTGAAAGTTGTTTTGAAACCTGGTTAACCAGTGCAAAAAAGTAGTTATATATTGAAAGTGTGTGTCATTGGAAATAACATTCTATTGTTTCCTATTCTTGGCTTAGAGCTATTTAATATGTTTATCCATGATGTTGAAGAAAATACAAATTTATTACCACTAGCATTATTTTCTAGTAAAATTATTTATAACTTCTGATTCTTCCCCACTGCTTCTCAGAGAAATGCTATCTAATAATGAAGAGTATACACAGTTAAGGCATAAATCCAAATTCTGTTTGTGGAAATGATCATTAAAAAAAAAAAAAAAGAAAAGGTTTAACGATAATATGTTAATTTGCATAAAACATTTGTGTCAAAGTAGAAAGATAGTGGACTTCACTATAGCCCACTGTTCAAATTCTTCATCTTCCAATCTTGAAATGAATTGGTATACAAAATTAACTGGGGAAGATGAGAGACTTGAACCTGTCACAGTGTTACATACGCTTTCTTTTGGTAGAATGCTTTTCAATGAAACTTTGGAAAGATTTTATTTCAAGGAGTTGTGAAAATACATGGTGTAAATCTGAACTGGAATTATAAGATGCCAAAGTAATCCTGTGGCTAAACATAACCCTAGTGTGTAAGCAGAAGACTATCACATAAGAATATGAAAAACATATTTCTTTTAGTCATCATTACGGAGGTCATTATCTGAATAGTGTCACTCCAGGGTAAAATAGAGTTGAGAAATTGGAAAGGATTCAGAAAAAGAGGAAACAGCTTCTGTTCGATTTCAAAATTGGCATTTTGTCTAGAAAGTGAAGGAACTCAAAAGTTTTCAGTGTATCTGAAAGAGGATGAAGAGGTGACTTGACTTCAGAAACTCATGCAGACAGAAAATTTTTTTTTAGAATAATCTAAGGTTTGAAGGCTTGGCGAATAAAAAATGAAACCCCCAAGGTACATATTTTAATATTAGTGGTTACAAATTTCTGAAAAATAACCTCGGAAAGTGACAGATTTGTGATTTAAGTTTTAACATCAGGCATAATGGCTTAAAGGCTTAATGCCCTAAATTACTATTAAGGAATTTTTGGTCTATGTTCACAAAGTATTTAACTGAGTATTTTCAACATTTCCTTCTGTGAGTCTATGTTTGATATCAGAAACATCTAACTTTGCATTTAATATGGACACCTTTGTGCTTCCATTCTAATGAATTCATCATCATTTTGTTTAATGCAATTATCCAACACAGAATTCATCTGAAGGTTGTTAAAGGTGATTAACCACTAAGGAGATTCTTATCTCTTTCTCTCTGCAATGGAGACTCTCCTTCATTAAACACTCATCTTTAAAGAGTTCCTCTTTAAAGGTCTTATTGTTCCCTACCAATAGTCATTACATCAAAAATATAGAATCCTGAAACAAACAAATCAAATGGTGTATATTTTTGACAGTATATGTCTTAATTTTTCTCAACACTAAACAACTTAACTACTGATTTTTGGTAGATGGCCAGGTCTCTTCCAGAAATGCATATACTAGTTGTGCCTTTTAATAGAATTGGTTTGACTGGGGAAATACAGAGTATTTCCATGCTATGGACTAGGAAATGTCATCATCTGATCTCTTAGAAAGAAGGCCCAAGAATAGCACAAAAGTGTACTCTATTCAATATTATTTTGGGTTTATTTCTTTGTTCTTACCTATAGGAAATAAATCAAAGCTCTGAATTTACAGCATGCTTATATATCAGTGGACTTAAACTCAGACATGTCTTTAGATCATCTGTGTGTAAATATCATTGTAATCTGCTTCTTGTAATACATAACAATTAAATTTGGTGAGTAATTTTATTTTAGATCATTCCACTTAACATTGCTTCACTTTGAAATCAAGAGATCAGGAGGAGGTCATGCTTGTGTTTTAGCAAAAAATTCTTATGGATTGATATCTCAAGGAAGGGAATTTCATTCTAACCAATAGTGCTTCATATTGCCACAAGAACCCACACAGAAGACCATATTACATGTTTATTGTTTAAATTTGGTGCATAGCACTGATATTTGTATTTTTTTAGGTGACACAGTTTTTGGACAAATATTATCAATGAAGATAAGTTATTCTTCAAATGGCTTCCTTTTTCTTTACTAGTCTCCACTGGATTGTGTTGCAAAATCAGTGCACATACCTAACAATTGCTTTATTTCATATCCTGTTTGTCAGTAAACATAGTTTGAATGCACAAAGTTTTTCACCTGTAATTTGCATGTTCTGACATTCATTAAAATACCGTAATTTTTATTAGATTTACTAGAAGTGCAAAACCATCTTAATTAAAAGTAAACTAAATTGGATTTATTGTATTGTGGTCAATTATACTGTCCACAACCCGTGACTAGTTTTTAAATAAAGTGTTCTTCCCTGACAAATTAATTTTGATAAGGTTGTTTTCAACAGTGAAACCTGACAGCAGCTTTATCATTTCATCTATTCCTGAGATAATGTTGCAGCTTGCAATTTCTCCATAATGTAGCAAGTTATGAATAATTGACTGAGGCTAATAAATAAGGTTACGTTTATATAAATATTGTCATTCTATAAAGGTTATAATCATTAGACACCTTCATAATCAAGGAAGTATTCTGATTTTTATGTTTTTTAAGTTTTTTCTATTCCAAGGTAAAACGGATGTTGTAAGAACCTCCATTCTAAACCAAGATTTTTTTATTATTCAGAAATTCCAAAACCAGAATATAGTTTTATTTGTATTCCTAGAAGTTGTATTAAAATATTTTCATTATTGCTTGTACATACACCTACAAAATATTTGTCACTGTAAAACTTCTGTTTATATTTTTAACAAGAGACTTTGGTTTTCCACTTACTTGAATTGACACGCGTGTTGGTCAGACAGGTGTACAACCCACTGTCTGTAGGTACTTTTTCTTGCATTGACAAAAATACATTTCTGTTATTTTTCTGGGGGGATATTAAGATATTTTTCTGTATATTTTCATGACAGGTAAAAGACTAAAGAGGTTTTCACTAAATTCAAAGTCTAGGAATTCTATAATTCCCCTGCAGCATATATATATATATATAAAAAGATAAGTTTATTTATACCTAGCTGTATAGAAGTATACTTAATTTCTTCTTCTCCAGTGAATTTATTTAAAATAAACTGGATTGAGGTATTTATAAACTCATATATTAAAAAGTGATCTAACAGGTGTCAAATATGAATATTAGAATATTCATCTCACTATTGAAGTTTTTTTCTGTTTCCTGTGTGCAAAACCCAGTGGAGAGGAAAATTAATTGCAAGTCACTGGTATAATTCTCTGACTACATATATAGATGACTATACATATTTCAACTGCATAAGGTAAGTTAAAACAGTATCATCTTCAAATGAAATAAAAGCATACCTAAGAGTCTTCTAGACCCTCCAGTACACTTTCTTGATGGGATATATCTGTTTATATATGGCCTATAATAGTACAGAATTTGGAAAAAAAAAAAAAAATTAAACTTCACATAACTGCCAAGAAATAGTTATATAATAATGTAAACATTTCAGTGACAGATAAATTTAGTTGCGGGTAGGTAAGTATTTTTATGGCAATGTGGCAAACAGAACCTAGTGGTAAATAAGTTGACTGTGCCTTTGTGTCTTTGTTGTAAGCTGGGCTTTGTAGACTGTGGAGAGAACAAAGAAGGAGAAAAAGTCTATGTACTGCACGTGAAGCCATGCAGTGGATTGACCAGTGGAACTGACAATATACACAGAGGAAAATAAAGAGCACTAACTTAAAAGCAGGAATAAATTAAACATCATGGAGAACAAGCAATTGTCTGAAGACAATTCTTATATACAAAGAGTTATTACTGCTTACGCTTTAGAAAAACCCCAGTATAGCTTTGTGAGACTGGATTAAAAACATGTTGGATTATTTAAAGAAAGTTAAAAAGAAACCCAACAAAAATATTTTGTGGAGTGATGTATTTGCGTATGAGATATGAAGATGACTTCACACTAATGAATGAGCAGTTTTTCAGAGATTGTTCCACGTATCATTTTTGGGACATTGCAAATCAGTGGCTTAGAATGGCCAACATTCTTACGGTTGGTGCATTAAAAAATGTGAACAGTCTACAAATGGCAATGATGCTGCCCTAAGATTAGAGAAGTTAATTAAGATTTTGGGGAAGAGAGGAGAAATGATAAAGGTCTACCATTTTATTGAAATAGTACAGGATAAATGTGTGTTTTCAAGTAGCTTGTTGTATGCTTTCAAGCAGGGCCTGGAAGCTCTCCACAATGATACCCTTAAAGACTTTTTTTAATGAGGAAAGTTACATTACCTTTTGTTGCTTAGAATTTTTGCAATAAAAGAGCTTTGTGAGTTATTCACTTTATCTATGCCCAAAATATGTAATTTTTAAGACCAATAGAAGCAAGCTTTTGCCCCTATGAAAAGCATTGATATATTTCTCTAGCATATCCTACCACACTTGTCTTTTCTCATTATATTAGTATTATTCTCAGGATAGTATCTGGTTCTCATTATTAGGGATGTTTCACAGAAATACAGTTTAGTTGTGTGAATAAATGTATCTGAACCTGAAGAATAGGGAAACCCCACATGAATTTTAACTTGTGATCTGATCCATGGATTTCTTATTATTTGAAGTAATGGTGAAACTGCTGAATTATTAAAAGCTACTCTAAGTTATTACTGAAGTGTCATGAACCAGGAACTTGGTACAGAAATATGCTTGTTATAGTAGAATTATCATATATTTCTAACACTAATGCTATAATATACTGGTTTTACTGTGCTAATAATAATAACATTAGCATTACTAATATATATAGTGTCTGATAAATGGAATTCACTGAAAATATACAAGCATTAATAATGATCTAACGTAGTACACATTCCTTAACCAAACAACACTATTTGTGAGAGTACCGATTGGTTTTAATACATTACATTCATGTCCCAAACCTTCATTTGTTCATTTATGGTAATGAAGGACACATAACTAAGTTCTTATCATGGGTGGAGAACTGGAAGTACCCATTGTGCTCACCTGGGAAAACTTACAGTGTGCAGTAATGTGTAGTAGTTACCATACTTAAAAAAAAAAAAAAAAAAAAATCATTACTAATTTTAAGAAAGCAAGCTCAGTATGGAAACTTTTTTAACAAAAAAAAAAAGTAATTGTATTAGTTTTGCTTTTTTGTTTGATTCTAATCAGGATCTAAATGTTCAAAAGGTGATGTAAAAGATTTGCAAAAATCAGGATGGAGTTAACAGCTTATGAAGCAATTACAAAATGTCTTAAAATGTTTTCCTTACTTTTCCTTTCATTAGCAATGTATATATGCATCTGAGAATATTAATTAGAAAATCAGAATCACAGTTTCATTTATTTTACATAGTTTGGCTCTTCGCATCCTCATGGAATTCTGATCAGTAGTGAGGAAAGTTGTCCCAAAATCTTTTAGAAACTTAAATTAGTAGTGGCCAAATTCTCAGCTGGTATATTATAGTTCAGAATAAAAAGGTATTTGGATCAAAGCAATTAGCATTCATCAGTGCAGTAACTGTCTTAATTTGGAAAACAGGCATCTTAAATTACATCTCCAAGCAGTATATAGAGGACTCAAGAAATCAACAGAACTGAACTATGTCTAAATAAATGAAATTATGTTCAGGAGAAAGAAAGTATATGTAATTATTCGAAAAAGGGAATGTTTGCATACATTTATAGTTCACACAAAAGTAAGGAAAAACCAGAAATAACAATGCTTTATCTTGCTACTTTTCATGGAAAAATACCAATAAGATCAAATTTAATAACAAAAGATTGTCATAACATTTGATATAGGCAACAAAGAGGAAACTAGAAATATCAGAATTTAAATTCAAGAAATCTAACCCAGTGCTGAACAAAATAAAACTTCTTGAATACCAAAATATTTGCGCCCACAGTTTTGTTCAAGTCTGGGAATTAGGACTTCTTACAACATGTGTGTGGAAGTTGTTAAGGAAAAGCACACCAAAGTAGTCATCAAAGCACAATCCTAGAGGTGTTAATTCCAGCAAAGCCCCAGCCTTTCACATGAGTTTTAAAACAAATTTCTAATCAACTTTATTTGTTAGAGACCTCTGAGAGGACAGCTGTTAAATGTGTAAATCTAGCTTGATTCCAGTTTCACCCACTAAATTCTTTTTATGTTAGATAATTGTTCCCCTGTAACATTTTACATTTACTTCTTAGATTCATTTTCTGTGTGACATTCCCAGATAAATCTTTCCTTGTGATCAATTAGCATAAACAATATTTGTAAAATAATTTGAGATAGTTTGAAAGTAATTACTGGTAAATCCCAGGTTTGTTAATTCAATTTACTAAACTGTTTAATCCCAAAATATTTTGCTCCCATAGACTTTCAAATAGACTAAATTCCTCAGATTATTGAAACTATAGGTTTCTTTTTAAAAATTTTCTATATGTCTCAATTTCTGCCTAAAATTAGAATTTACCTGGGTGTAAATAGAAATTATGAAAAGATTCTTCAGTATTTAAGTAATACTTTGTATTCGGTATTTTAAGTAACACTTTGCAAACCCTGATTTATAACTCAGTTGTAATTACATCTGAAAAGCAGAAGTCATAACAAATTATTATTCTGAAAAGTCTTTGAAATCCTTCAAATATCACTCTTAAGAGAAGAACAGTTTGCCAGTAGTGTTTTTTTTTTTTCAGGCAAAAGATTTTATTGCTGAATTTCTAGCATGATATTTAGTATTCTTCAAGACCTTATCTTTATCAACCTAAAGTATTATTATTATTCCACCTATGGAACATGAATCTTTCATTTCAGCATTAATAAATCTTGTTCTTGTCATTGGCAGAGTGGTGTTGTTTAAATATTAAGACAGTATTGTGAGATGGATTTCAGATCAGTAGCTAGTTTTTAAAGAAATAATATTTAAAATTGTCTACCGATGAAGGTGGATCAGTTCTGTTACAACAGTAAATTTAGGATTTCACAAAATTTATTATTCTTCTTATTAAGTGCTGCAAATTCAGAGGTTAAAGTAATCTGCTATAAGTTGTGATGAAACTGGAAGAGCAATTCAATGTAACATAGAAGCTGTTCAGAGTTTTGCTACGTGTGTATAAAAGATTCCATTGTATGTAAGGTGGCCAAGAAAGGCCTAGCATCACAGACTTAATCTCTCGCAGAACTGACTGTACAGGTAAGAGGTCTGCTTTGTGACTCATTTTTAGTAAAAATATGATGGCCTTCTTAGTTTTGTTCAGGATGAAACCTTTCATAGTAGACCTGTACAAATTTATCGCATAGCATTTCTTTCACGTATCAGTCAATTAGTGGAGCTGACCTTATTTCACCAGAACAGGGCAGTTTATGGGCAAAGGTTCTCTTTGCTGCTCTACATCATAAAGTTGATTCTGGGTTCTTCTAAGACTATCTGGGCGGGGGTAAAAAACATTTAACTGTGAGAATTTAGATCACTAGTTGCTTCATTAGTTTAATCTTCTCGCCAACAAGACCAGCTGCAGTGCGGGTCAGTCCGCGCTGCGGAAGGGAATAGCGGCGACAACGGCCACCCACAGCCTGTCTTGGTGCTTTTGGAGGCTGGGAGAGCTGCTGGGCTGCGCTGGCGCCTGGCAGCTGCTGGGCGGCTGCTGAGGCCACTGAGGCGGCTCAGGCAGAGTAGCACCACCGGAGGCATCTCGAAATGAGGCATAAACCTCGCCAATGAGCACCCGCCAAAACCACCCCACCCTCATAAAGGAAGCCCTTTGGTACCAAATAGGCAGCACGGAGAGGTCATCTTGGGGGTCACATGGGCTGGCAAACAGGGCAAGTTCGCCGAGGAGACCAGCTCCAGAGGGGTAATCACAACAAAAAGGGTCTTAAAAGAGTCCATCTAAATATGAGGAGAAATTTCTGTACTGTGACGGTGGAGGAGAACTGGAACAGGCTTCCCAGGGAGGTTGTGGAGTCTCCTTCTCTGAAGATACTCAAAACCTGCCTTGATGTGGCACTGTGTAATGTGCTCCAGGACAGACTGCTTTGGTGGGGTGTTTTAACTAGGTGATCTCTAGAGGTCCCTTACAGTTCCAACTATTCTTTGATTTTGTGATCTTCCTAATCCCAATACTCTTAACACTGGCTGATATTTTACACTTCAGAGAAAGAATCTTCCTGCTGTGCAATTAGGTTATTAATTCTTTTTGTGTCACAGTTCGTTTTTCCTTTCATTTTGAGTATTGGATGTCATGTCCCAACATTATATATTTTGTATATTTTCTATAACTTTTTTCCATATTATTACAAATAGTTATATTTTAATTTTTTTTTGTATATGTATTAGAACATTTAAAAGGTCCTTAAAGCATAATTTAAAAATTAATACAATCTTTGTTTTTGAGGCCTAATAGTTCCTAGTTTTCTCCTCTTGAGTAAGCCATGAGGAAAAATGGGAAGCTTGATAAATATCGATATAAAGTATGAAAAGTTTTTTCAGTGTTCTGTAATTCTTAAAAATAGTAGTACTCTATGCTTAACATACCTGTTTTTTTTCCTATGAATTGTGATTCTCCTTAGAGCATGTATGTACCTACATAAGGGAATATTCATGTTTGTGAACAAGCTTCTTGCTGATTGCTTTTAGTTTTCACTGTTAACTCTTATTGTCTGTTTGTCAAATGTATTTTAAATACTCCATAAGATCCTAGGACATTATCACAGTGTAAAAACCAGCAGCTTGCATACAAGTAAAAACAGCTTAAGGTGAAATGCTTGTATAACGCAGATATGTTGGGATGAGAAAGAGAGATAACTCAGGAGAACTTCTTTTTCTTTGCCTCAGTGCATTGACATGGTATTTGGAGCTGAGATTTATCCAGAGAGAAACTTTATAAGCTAGTACATAGATACTGTAAAACATTACTGTACGTGCCCAGTTGCAACCTTGGAGCATCCTGTGGGTAAATCAAATTCAGCTGTAGGTCCTGGGAAGGTGGCTGGGGTGGAAGTCAACTTCTATTGAGTAAATGGATTGATTTGACTTTAGAATTTTTTGTGGGCCAAATATAGAGCCAGGGAAGCTATTTGATTGCTTTTCTGGTACAGTAATGCTTTCTGAAAGGCTGTACAGAAACAATATTCAAGACTAAGGAGTTATGTGAATGAAACAATTTAATAGTGCTAGACTGAAAGAAAACCTATTCATTTAAAATGCAGATAACTGGTGGCAATATTTATAAAACTGCAAAAGCTATATGAAGTAAAAAAGACAGGAAAGTTGGATCTTGAAATTTAATATAAGGCATTCATAAATGTGAATTGTCCCAATGAACTTAATGGTGATGATAAGAGTCAAAAAAAGAAAATAACAGGGGAAGCAGGCAAGACTAAGTATTTGGAGGATGATGCTGCAACAGACATACCATGCTATAAGAAGTATAGGAATTTCAGAAAGGGAAAACTTTATGTAGGAAGCCCACTATCTGTCTTCCCTTTTAATATAAATCTGAACTTATTTTGTATGTTGGATCCATAGTCCCTTTTTCCCAACATACCTTTTAGAGAACTCCTAAGATGATTCTTGAAAAGTGTATGTAAATTCAAGATGATATGCATCTGCACATAAATCTGTCTTTCAGAACTGTAGTTTTCAGGCATTTGTTCAACCAAATTTTCTGCCTCTCATAACTCTGGAGTTGGCCACAAGAAATGCAAAGACATTGCTTTAAGTATCATAAGCTAATGTTATTTTACAAGCAGTATTTCTTCAAGAGGAGAAGCTAATTCTTGGATTCCAGGTATGATTTCTGATTTTGGTCAGTGAGTGAAATTATTTTACAGTTTTTCCAAGCTTTGTTTACTGGAAAAACTACAGGTTAATCTGGTTTTGCAGTATCTTCTTCAGTCTGTGATAACACATTGATATTTATGTGGCGTGTTTCTTCATTATGAATACTTCCTTCTGCTCACCACCTAGGTTTAGATATATTGCTTGGCTTAAGGTTCATACATGCATAGAAGAGCCAGACAAAAAGGGTCATCTATCCTGAAGTCTTAAGCATGACACTTCGTGTTAATTCTGTTTGGTTTGTGTTATTGCCTATAAAATTATAACCATTCTAATTTCAGTTATTTTTGGCTTAAATGTGTTTGTATTTTGTATTTACCCTATTTGCAAGACTACCTGCCATTTTGAACAAGGATGCTATAATAATCCATCAGCCAAATAACTTTCTCTGAGACATAAATTCCAACCCTGCATATTATCTGCCTTGTTCCAGCACTATGGAGATGGTTTACAGACATTAGTAATTCTGAAACCCTCTCGTCCCAGAATAAATTAATGTATAATCTGCACGTTGTCAGATCAGCAATTGGCAGGCTTGGTAGACTCGGCTGCACTTCAGCTGTTTCCTGGCTAGGCTAGCACATAGAAAGTTCAACTGAGAAATTTTCTAAATATGCACAAATAATTACACTAAAAGCTCCCTTTTCTGTCATCTCCAGTATTTCACTTTTACAATATTTCTAAAGATCAGTCTTCCTTCTTATTTATTGTATCATCATTTGCATAACAGTCTGAAAGATCTGTGGTTCACATCAAGAAGTTCACACAGAATCACAGAATGTCAGGGGCTGTAAGGGACCTCAAAAGATCATGTAGTTCAACTCTCCTGCCAGAGCAGGATCACCTAAATCAGATCACACAGGAACGTGTCCAGGCAGGTTTTGAATATCTCCAGAGAGGGAGAATCCACAATCCCCCTGGGCAGCCTGCTCCAGTGTTTCATCACCCTCACAGTGAAAAAAATTCCTCCTCATGTTTGCATGAAACTTCCTATGCCTCAGCTTCCACCCATTTCCCCTTGTCTTTTCATCGGGCATCACCAAGAAGAGCCTGGCTCCATCCTCCTGGCACTCACCCTTTATACATTTATAAACATTGATGAGGTCACCCCTCAGTCTCCTTTTCTCCAAGCTAAAGAGCCCCAGCTCCCTCAGTCTATCCTCATAAGAGAGATGCTCCACTCCTTTAATCATCTTTGTGGCTCTGCGCTGGACTGTCTCAAACAAGTCTGTGTCCCTCTTGAACTGGGGGAACCAGAACTACTAAAGAACTTTGCCATCAATATTTAGATATATTGTGAATAATAGCTTGAACTTTATCAGCAGTTCCTGGAATGTTAGCAGAACAAGTTTATTTCTGGACAGTGTTCAGCTACCTCTGTTAGATAACAGCTTTTTGTTAGTGGATCAACATCACACACATTTAGAGAAAAATATGTAAAAACTGGAGGTATAAATATACTCATTAAAAACTAACAAACAAACTTTCTTAAAGTAACAATGCCTGACAAAAAGCTTGTAAACTGAGGAAAGAAAACAGAATTCTGGAGCAGTTTTGTTTTTTTTTTTTTTGAGTTATGTTCCTCTCCCCATCACCTATTTATTTTGGGAGTTCTAAAGACAAACTGTTTATGTCTGACATTTGTAATAGCTACCTCCAAAAATTTTATGTTGTTAAAATAACATTTCACCTTCATATGAAAATCTAAAGCAAACCAAAATAACAAATAAAGATAAATGTAGTGATTAAGTGACAGATACTTCTAGTAGGTAGGTAAACACATGATTTACAAGGTCTTGTCAAAACCCCTCCCAGAGGCTGCAAATCTTGGTGCAATTTATTTTGTAACATTATAGATTAAAAATTCAGAAAACAATCAACATTATTTAATGTGAACAAATATTTGACAAGCAAAGTAGAACTGTGCAAACAGAGGCCTTTTGTAGACTCTGGAAAAGTTGCATGCATAAAGACCATGTTGCAGAGTTGGCTAATGAGAGCAAGTATGGAAGTCCATCTAAGAATAAGGCTGAAGTAGAGGCTGTCCCAGAGAAAGCAAGGAACTCAGTCCTGTCTTAGGGCTCAGGCATATTCTGTGTTTCAGAACTCAACTCCCCTGACAGCAATTGTAGATTCACTGTGTATGATGGGGTGTTTTTCATACATGAAGCAAGTCTAACATTTGGTACATGCATATATGCAGATGCAGATTATTTCTTCTACTAAATATGCAAGAAAAAATGCATAAGAACGAGAGTATTCTCACTGAGCTTCTATACAAAAAGAAATGTGTTGTTTTTGTAGATTGACATCAAACATGCTAGACGGTTGGGCTCAATTCAGCTGAGGTAGATATAGGAGTTCTTTTGCAGGGTCATTTGGAATATTGTGCACTATACTGTTTACTGAAATATGAATTTCTAGAAGACATTATTTAATTTATAATTTATACGTGTTATGTATTTAAAAAATATATATATTATTTAAGCTTTGTGTAACTGTAGAATTGGTGTGTGTCAACATTACTTTATCCTTTTGTGTAGGGTGGTTGCATGTTACATTGTTTTCCTTTTCTTTAAGAAATATATCCTGTGTACTTCTATGTCAGTTTAAGTGTGGTATTAAGTGAAGAGCTGTACTTAAAATCATAAAACAAGTTGTTGCTAGACAATTAGGAAGTCTTGCATTGTTTCATTGCCGGTTCCTGAGAGGATTCTATCCAGCACAGTGGCAGGGTTTCCATGGAAACAACAACCCTATTAAAGCCTCCAAGAAGTCCAGTCTTTCTCTTACCCCACCTCATGTTTAGCTAGTTTGTATTGTGCATTAGCATTTCATTTCAAATGGTGCATAAATGGAAGACACTCATCCTCTCTTTAAATGGAATATATTGCTTTCCATAACAAGCTCTGAAATTCTGTGATCTCAATGTTCTGTCCTTCTGCCGCTGTCCTATTTTAGGCAGCTTTACGCTAGGGAGAATTTGGAAAAGTGACCAAGATAGCTATTTTTCTGTCACACTTTCTCTAGTGGCTTAAAAAAAACCAAAAGCATATACAAATTCACTTCCATGACTGACATGTTACTTACATCAGGTTAACTTGTTTATCCCATCTTGGAATTTCCACAGGTCTTAAAGAGTACTAACACTCAGAGTGTGGGTTTTTTTTCTTGAGCTGAGATGTTTGCATATAAGCATTTCTGCTGTGCTCTGAACTATATGTATGCAATTGAGATGTTTGATGGCAACTGCAGAAAAATCCTACTTGCAAAAATATATTGTTTAGTTAAGAAAATACTTTAATGAAAGATTCATTCCAACAGAAAAACAGTAAATACATTGTTAAATCTATCTTTGTCATGGAAATGAAGCTGTGTTAACTTAGTAATAGAAAAAACATATTCTATACAGGATTTATGAAAAATAAGAGTTTAAGGAAATGTGCTGGGGTTTTTTTGCATTTCTCAAATAAGCCTTTCTTCTCATGATGACTCATTTTCATATTATGTCAGTAATTCACATGACCACCACTTAATATTTTTAATTCATTATATGACAATTCTCAAAATGCTTAGAAGTTAGGAAAGCTGTTTAATGACCAAAGAGTTAAGTTGATATTGCAGGAAGCTTTTAAAGTGAATCTACAAACTGAAGTGGTGTTTAGCTGGATTTGGTATAAACAGGATGTGAGGGATTCCTTCAACCATTTAAAATACAGAAGTCTGTATGTTGATTAGTTGCCTGGACTACATTTAAGGCCACAAGGGAGAATAAAGCACTTATGGTCTCTCCAATGTTAATTGTTAAAATTAATTGTAGAATTATGATGTCAGGTAGGTTGGAAGGGGCCTCTGGAGGCCTCTAGTCCAACCTTCTGCTCAAAGCAAGGTCAACTACAAGAAGTTGCTTAGGGCCATGTCTAGTAGAGTTCTGAGTATCTCCAAGGATGGAGACTCCAAACTCTTGCAGTCTGACCTTACTCATGGAAAATGTCTTTTTGCTTACATTGCATGAGAATTTCCCATATTTCATCTTGTGTTCAGTCTCTCTTCTCCTTCCACTGTACACTTTTTAGAAGAAACTGGCTCCATTTTCTCTGTACTTTCCCATTAGATAGTTGCAGACAACAAGATCTCCCCAAATCTTCTCTTCTCCAGTCTGAACAGACCCAGTTCTTTTAGCTTCTCCTTCACATCATATGCACCAGACCAGGATGCCTGTGTCTTTCCTGTTGTGGTTGTTTGATCCTGGCTGGATGCCAAGTGCCCATCAAAGCCGCTCTATCACCCCCCCATCCTCAAGTAGATGGGGGAGAGAAAATACAATAAAAAAATTTCTAGGTCAGGATAAGGACAGGGAGATTGCTCACCAATTAACCATCACAGGCAAAACAGACTCAGCTTGGGGAAATTATTTTAATTTCTTACCAATCAAATCAGAGTAAAATAATAAGCAAAAAACCCTAAGTCTTAAAATCACCTTCCCTCTACCTTTCGCTTCTTCCTGGACTCCACTTCTTATTTTCTCCACCTTCTCCCCCTAAGCAGTGCAGGGTGATGTGAAATGGTGGTTGTGGTCACACCACATGTTGTCTCTGCTGCTCCTTCATCCTAAGGGGGAGGATTCCTCACAGTCTTCCTCTGTTCCAGCATGGGGTCCCTCCCACCAGAGAGAGTTCTACATAAACTTCTCCAACATGAGTCCCTCCCATAGGCTCTAGTTTGTCACAAACTGGTTCAGCATGGGGCCCTTCCATAGGGTTTAATGTTTCAGGAACCAATTGCTCCAATGTGGGTCCCCCATGGTGTCACTGCCCGCAAACCTTTGCCAGCATGAGTCCACAGGTCATGTTCCAATGCAGGTTTCCCATGGGGTCACAGCCTTATTTGGCCACATCTGCCTGCTCTGTTGTGGCGTCCTCCATGGGCTGCTGGTGGACATCAGCTCCACTGTTAATCTCCATGGGCTGCAGGGGGACAGCCTGCCTTACCATGGTCTTTACCACAAGTGGTAGGGGAATCTCTTCTCTGGCATATGAAGCACCTCCTCCTCCTCCTTCACTGACTTCGGTGTTGCAGAGTTGTTTCTCTCACAGTCTCACTCCTTTCCTCGGGCTGCAGTTGCTGTTGCACATTAACTTTTGTCTTCTGAAGTATGTTATTACAGAGGTCCTGCCATCATCTCTGATTGGCTTAGCCTTGGACAGCCATCTTTGAACCGACTGGCATTGACTCTATCAGACATGGGGGAAGCTTCTAGCAGCGTCTCACAGAAGCCATCCCTTGTCCCTCTGCTACCAAAACCTTGCCATGCAAGCCAAATATACCCGTACTGGACTTTTGAATCAGATATGGTGCACCTTATCAGTGCCTATTTCTCAAAAATTATTATGAACAGAGCCTAAGGTGACTAGATGAAATACAAGCCTCATCTGCTTCTTCCTCCATCATCTCTGTCATTCCTACTTTAAAGCTGTCCAGGTTGGCCAGCCTGTTGGCAAAGATACTTCTGCCTCACTTCTTGGGTCCCATCTCTTCCAAACAGTTCTAATCTTCAGAGATGCCATTGCCATAAAAACTGAATGCCCATTGTCCGTATCTGCTATGTAACAACTTGTAGACTGTCAGGATCTGTTCACTTCCCTTCACACACCTTCCCCTTACTGGCAGGAACTCAGGTAAAAAAAAACACCTGATCCCCAACTTAGCCCTTGTCTCTCACCTCAGGGTTGTGGAGACATGCTTGGTATTTTCCAGGTTCTCCCCTTGCAGTATTAGTGCCCATGTGGAAGAGCAGCAGGGGTCTGCAGGCTGGAGAAGCCTCAGCAGTGTCTGGGATTTGAGCCCCTGACAAGCACCAAGCCTCTCTACCTAACGTGGAGGCTTCCATCCCCTGCAACAAGTAGTCTACCACTACTGTCATTTGCCACTTCTTCCTGCTTCTGCTGTAGAGCTCAGGCTCAGCTGGTTTGCATGCTTTGTTGGGCACAGGTCCCAGCCTCTCAACTGCTACCAGGCCGTTGATTTACTTACTCTAGCTGCAGAGCTGTAGGAGGAGCAAGAGCTGTCTTTCTCGTGCTGGAAGTCATAACCTTCCAGTCTGCATCATCATGGAGTCTCCATTTCCTGTGGTACTAAAAAGGTAACAGTAGCAGCAAAGGTAGTGAGGTTTATCTGCGTTCATTGGGTGATTTTGACAATTGCCTACCATTAAATCACTAATCAGATGAAAAATAGTTCCTTGTCCGCATATACGTTTTGTGTTCCTTTTGCCCACAAGAAAATCTTAAGTGGAACACTAAAACCATCCAGTGATAGGATGAGATAGGAGTGATAGAGGCATTTGGATACAGGAAGGAAATATATTCAACTTCTACTTGAAAAACTTCTTTGTACGTCCCTCAAGCAGAATGCTGAAACTCTTTATTTCTAAATGCAGAAGCACTTAGAAATAAAGTAAAAATCTTTTTCATCAAGTTCTGATTTTAGTTTTCCAAATTTGAAAATGTCTGTGAACTTTTCAAATGCAAGCAGACTTAAGTTTGATAAATTTTGGCAAACAAGATAACGGAGCTGCCAAACCAGTCATCGTAAATTGGCTGAGAAAATGTTTTCAGAAGAGGTTAAGTCCTATTTCTCTCTTCTGGCAAAGCAGTAGTCACAGATCACATTCAGGAGTGCTGAATTTTAAGGTCTCTGCATAATTAAGCAACAAAAAAACCTTGACTATGAAATCTCATAAACATTTTGTAATCCTTCAGCATTTTGTGCTGGGATAAAAGGCAGTTTCTTTTAGATGCATAACATTATAGGAGTAAGGAGATCACAAGTGTGCCACAGAAACTGCGCTTCCTGCTTTGCACGGTGCTCAGTAAAAATACACCCTGTCATTTAGCAGTTTTATAAACCTGAGCATATGGAATTGTACATTTTAGAAAGTATTTTTATGAACATTTACATTTTTCTTCAGTTCATAGAAGTAAATTATTTTAAGCTGCATGCTCATTGTAATCCTGTTGTCATGAGGCCAGAACATTCACAGGACTAGGCAATGAAAATTACGACA
Source organism: Todiramphus chloris collaris (assembly GCA_025345505.1). NCBI lineage: Eukaryota > Metazoa > Chordata > Aves > Coraciiformes > Alcedinidae > Todiramphus > Todiramphus chloris. Next base: position 5,986,574 of record JANVCC010000070.1, on the reverse strand, counting down.
GACTCTTATCCCACTAAGGTTCTGTACAGAATGTTATGTAGAAAATTAGTAAGAGTTGATTACATGGTGGTTACATAAAAATAGATTTGAGTGGTCTCATTCCACAATTTTTATAGAAAAGATAAACATTGTTGAACTTGTATCCATTGCAATCCTTTTTCTGTTGCACAGTCTAAAACTTAAAGTTGATGCATTTGTTCTGAGGAAAAAAAATACAACTTTAAATGTCAGGCCAAGTGACTTGAAAATAAAAGAAAGGGAAGTATTCTTTTTTCCCCTGATCTTACTCTAGATATTCCATTATATTATATCAGTGAATTCAGAGAATATATGTTCCTCTTTTTTGATTTTGAATTTGTTTGTTGTTCGTTCCTATCTCTATCATAGAAATGATAGGAGAACCTGTTCTGGGAACTGAGGTTATCAAATTCAACACATGTCTTAAATCTGACTTTGAAGTTAGATATATTTGCTTAGGGAATTGTTTAGCTCACCTTTTAAAATCTCCAAGGATGGGAGTTCCACATCCTCTCCGAGTAACCGGATATCAAAGTCAACATTTCTATCCTGGTTTTGTCTGGAATAGAGCTAATTTTCTTCTTAGTAGCTCATTTCTTAGTATCTAGTATAGTGCTGCATTGTGGATTCAGCATGAGACCAGTGTTGATAATATACTGATGTTTTCAGTTGTTGCTAAGGAACCACGGACTTTTCAACTTCCCATGTCTTGCTAGTGTGCAGGTACACCAGACGCTGAGAGGAAGTATAGCCAGGGCAGCTAAACTGGTCAAACTGATATTGCATACAACAGAACATCATATTCAATATATAAACGAGGGGGGGTTGTCCTGGGGGGACAGATTGCTGCTCAGGCATTGGTCAGTAGGTGGTGGCAATTGCATTGTACATTATATATATTTTTTGGGAGTTTATTTCTCAGTTTTTGTTATATACCTTTTCATTACTATTATTATTGCTATATTTTATTTTATTTTAGGTAATAAACTGTTCTTATCGCAATTTTCAATTCTCTTCCCAGTCCCATAGGGAATGTGACCATTGCCTCTTATTCTTATTGCTGTGCACCCTGGAAGAAAGCCTGACTGCATCTTTTCCATAGCCTTCTTTTTGGTAGTCACAGATTGGGTGTTCAGCCCAATAAAGTAAGAATTACTGATATATTTTAAAGTACATTTCCTCTATAGGTCACTACAGAAAAGGAGATATTTCCTGTATGCAGTCCTCATATTGACTATGTTATGAAAACTCTAGTAAATAAAGAACTCTCTAACAGTCAATTTATCATTAGAAAGCAGGCTTTTCTTTATTGTGGCACTGGATGCATAGGGGATAGTTCACCTATTGTGCATATCATACCCAGCACTCGTCCAAACTTATATCCTACCTTTACATCCATAGGCATTAGTTTTCCCAGAAAGTGTATACATGTTCATTCTGTTTCCAAGAATCAATTGTCCTATACACATAGTTATTACTCATGCGGCCTGGACCTCCAAGGGGCTTCCCTGAGGGTCTTTGTTGGTCTCTGGTGGTCCCTAGTGGTTGTTTAAGAGAGGTCTCTTAGTGTTTTTTCCATGAACTTTGAGGCTTCCTTCCACATAAGGTAATATCTTAGCCCATCTCTCAGGTTGTAGAATCTTTCTTAACTGGCATCTGCTAATCTCTGCACTCCTCCAGGATGCCAGACACAGTTTATGCCCTTGATTGTGTTCTTATCTGAGGCCCCATACAACCTTTACATTCTCCAGGATGTGCCAGTCACAGTTGTAGTTGATATCCTTGCTTTCATTCCTGCCTGAGGCCCCTTAGAATATTTCTGTCCTTGATACGTAACAACTGTAGGGCGAGATTTCAGATTTTATTCCCATCTCTAAATCCAAAGGAAGTATAAAGTGATTGTTCATAGTTTAAGTGTCTCTGTTAGATAAAGACATGATCTGGACCCAAGATATTATGAAGGTATGTGTTTTGATTTAGCTACATCTGATTTTATTTATTTATTTATTTGTTTGTTTATTTATTTTCTGCTTTTGCATACCCCAAATGTGTGAGTTGCTGATCCTTTGAGATGCTTTGATGCTTGCTTTTGACATAATTCACATAAGAACAATTCATAAGATTTAAGGGCTGCCAGATAACCACTCATACTTCAGGTTAAAAAGTGTCCATCATACAGTTTCATCAACTATTTCTGTCTTCTGTATATTCAGGCATTTTTGAGAAATGATAATTTTTTTCTAACAGGTACCTGTGAACTATAAATTGATTTTTTTAGGCCACAGTGTAAATTCTGGAACCTCTGCTCCAGTGCCTGTAGCACCACTTGTCCCTCTTTCTTCACTGATCATGGTGTCTGCAGGGTTGCTTCTCTCCCACTTTCCCGACTCCTCTCTCTCTCAGTTTCAGCACAGCATTTTTTACCTCTTCTTAACTATGTTCTCACAGAGGCATCACCAGCATTGCTGATTGCCTCAGTTTTGATCAGTGGTGGGTCCAGTTTGGAGCGATCTGGAACTGGCTCCTCTAGCAGCCTTGTTCCCTTTCGGGACCTCCCTTCTGTACAATCTTCAGTGTGTTCTCACAGGCACCTACACATTTCTTTCTGTGTTCCCTTTTGTGTCTCTGGCCCCTTGGGTGGCTCGGCTGTGGCTTGTCACATGCTGGGTCAGTGCCATTTGTTGCAGAGCTGTCTGGAATTAGCTGTGTTCATGGTGTCCTCCCACAGAGGTCACTCCTGCAGCTCCCCTGTCAAATTTGCCCAGTACAGGATTCTGGGTAGGTACAAGTTTTTTTTGGGTGATGGCAGTGTTTTCTCCATGGCATAGCTTATTTTTGTGGTTCTATCTCAAAAAAGGCAGGTTTGGTGGCAATTTATAGAGAACCATTTAAGCTCCTGAGCTTCCTCACCTTTTTAGCTATGGATTATACTATTTTTTTTTTTTTTTTACTGGCTGTCAAATCTTTATAAATTTTACAGATATACTGAGCACACAAGTAGAAAGTGAGGGATTTGAGGATACGAATCATGTCAATTTATAATCATGCCTGGGTATAGTTTGAATTCTAAATCTGTGAGTTTTACAAATCACAACACAAAGCCATAGAAAATAAGGCTTCCATATGGCCTTAGGAAATGTTTTAGTTCGCTTTTATCAGAAGGTAGTTAATTTTATGAAATTAATGACAAATCTTCTGCAATCCTTAAAGATTTTCAGCTGATAAATGTTTTGCAATCATGTAATTTAATTTTCTGAAAGCTGTAAGGTTATTCTGTGTATAAATTATGAGGAAAGGCTGACATTTTTAATTCTTGCAGGTCTGTAGAAAAAGCCAACATAAATGTTACTCAGAAATTATATATATATATCTTTAATTGTGTTTGGACTTCTTAGACTATATGAGAATATTAAATGAAAATAAATGTAATATGCATTATACTACAAAGGCTGTTCTCTACAAAAAACCCATTATTTTGGTCTCTGACTCTGAGCGTTAGATTATTGAAACTAAATTAAACTAGTTGGTTAACTAGTTTTTATTTAGTGGAGCAAGAGCACCATTGCCAAGAAGCTTGTTTCTTTAATGAGGCAGGATTTAAACTAGGTTTATCAGGCTTGGTGACCAAATCTTGCAGACTTACTGGGGAACAGAGGATGAGGGGGAAGCATGTATGGAGCAGGATGAGGAGGACTTGCACTCTTTTTGAGGAAGTAGGGTGACCAGAGACAAATCCAAAGTGCCTGTATACAAACACTTGTAGCATGGGAAACATAGGAACTGTAAATGCATGTGCAATTGCAGCTCAGTGATGTAGTTATAATCACAGAGCTGTAGAAGAGCAGCTGGTACTACTGGAATCCTGCACTAGATGTATACAGACTTCAGGAAAGGTGGGTAGGAAACAGAAGGAGTAAGTGGATGATCAGAGGGCTGGAGCACCTCTCCTATGAGGACAGACTGAGAGAGTTGGGTTGTTCAGTCTAGAAAAAAGAAGGCTCTGGGGAGACTTCATTGTGGCCTTCCAGTATCTGAAGGAGGCCTACAAGAAAGCTGGGGAGGGACTTTTTAGGCTGTTGGGCAGTGATAGGACTGGAGGGAATGGATTAAAACTAGAGATAGGTCGATTCAGGTTAGACATTAGGAAGAATTTCTTCACCATGAGGGTGGTGAGACACTGGAGCAGGTTGCCCAGAGAGGTGGTGGAAGCCCCGTCCTTGGAAGTTTTTAAGACCAGGCTGGATGGGGCTCTGAGCAACCTGATCTAGTGGGAGGTGTCCCTGCCATTGGTGGGGGGGTTGGAACTGGATGATCTTTAAGGTCCCTTCCAACTCTGACAGTTCTATGATTCTGAGTGTAGTTTGTGCAAAGGAGGGAACAGAGGGAACTCTGCTAGAAAATGACATTACCTATGGACCTTAAAGATATTTTTTGTGACTATGTAATCTAGTATTGTGTTCATTTTCAAGTTTCATAATTGGATTGTTATACTACAGACTTTAAAATTGAGTTTAACTCTTCAGGCACTTCCACTCCAGCCTGTATAGTTTCTTTTCTGCTGCTTGTCTGTAGCCAATGAGGAAACTTAGTAAGAAACACCTTCTAAGTTGTTTTTTATGAAAGCAGTATAGGATGTGCAGAAATTTGCAGAGTTGAGTGTATGTAAGAGCATTGGATTAAACACTGGCCAAGCGTGACATTGGAAATTTGTGAAAGTTGCTAATAGATAAACCAGCAAATTCAGACTTGTGGAAAATTAAATTCAAAATGTGTTATGAAGCTCCTTCTCAATGCTGTGGTCTGTAAAAAAAATTCTGAGTCTATAAACATACAGACTATATAAAGGGGAAAATACTGAACATACAATGCTTTTGTAGTAATGATATTCCAATCAAGATAATTCTGAGCTTCATCCAAAAAAACCCAGTAAATAATTCTGTATAATTAGTATAGTCACATTTGAAAACATTCATAAAGAGTGCCTATTGAAAACATAAAAAAAAATTCTCTAGCAGTGGGGCTGCTATCTACGTAAGATATTTTTATTTAGTTATTTTTTAATTAGAGCTAACCTCTATCAGACTTTCAGAAATAATAAAAAGAGACAAGGTCCTTTGGAAAGAAACCACCTTCTGATTCGGAAGTGCTTGTGTAACTTAACTTACAGCTAAGATTGTGTACTGCCATTTTAATAGACAATAATGTTTGATTCCTCATGCCAAGTTACTGCCTGGAGAAGATAACGTCATTTTCTTTAACTTTTACTTTGAATATAGAGGTAACTGATTTAAAACCTTACTTAGAAGATAGTAGAATTTTATAACAAAACTTTTTTTTTATTTTTCCATTGCATAATTTCCATTTCCAGTCTACTTTATTGCATCAAATAATCATGAAAAATTTCAGAAGGATTTAAAAAGCAATACCTTTCATTAGCAAAATATGAAAATACTTAGAATTATGCTTCACTTTCCACAAAATTATTTTATGCAAGTGGTTAATTTATTTTTAACATATAATAAATATGGTGTGAGAGACTAGATAATGACATATTTCAGGATCTCTGTTTTCTTCAATTGCTCATCAGAAGTCTTAAGTTAGCTACTAATAATTGAGGCAGCAGCTGAGCCTGAAATAAAATTGTAGGTGGTTAGAGTTTGTTTAGACACATGCATATGTGCGTGTGTTTGCTATGCAGAAACACGTAAAGTAGTTTTTCACACTAATGGAATCAGTAGTTAGTGTTATGTGTTTGACTATATTAAATTCTTTTGAAGAGTACTGGAGTTTCTCAAAGACTGCTTTCTAATGTAAAGATCTTTCATGTTCTTCAGATGAGAGATAGTTACTTGTATATTTAAGAGCAATAAATAGTATGACTGTAAAATGCTTTAAAAGAGAATGATAGATAAGTTCTTTAGATTGCTCATCTAATTTGTCTGAAATATGATTGTCTAAAATTTGAAAGAGCAGACAGCAATATGTCTGGGATTGTACCTGAACTACATTGTGAAGAGTGTGTCATGCATTTCATAGAGTCTGTGTAGCTAAAATCAAGGTATAGAGGTAATGCTGAAGGTCCTCTCAGCTTTTCTTGATAGTTTTCTAAGTGGCTCAGCTTGCTCTGTATTTTTACTGGCTATTGTAAAGATATTTTTTTTAACTTGTAAAGTTAAAAAAGCTGTACTCTTCCCCCCCGCCCGCCCCCCCCCAATTATTTTCCAGAATAGATAACATGCCTATTACTCTGTGATGAGTTGAGTTATGAGCTGAAGTTTAATTGTTCGGTACACTATAAATATCTAGATAGATAAGATGGCATCATGCATTCTCTGCCAGATTAAAGCTTGATCTACTATGCAGTCTCATTGAATTCTAGTTGAAATCCATGAATTTGCATGGTCTGTAAATCACTGATAATATTGCCTATCTTTGATCATCTGTCTTCTTGAAAATTATAATTCAATATTTATGTAACATTATTGTGAATATCACTGAAACATAAAAGAATAAGCATAAAATTATATTTTAATAGGACTAAATAGAAGAATAGATTCTCAAAATCTATTGTGCAAAAGGAACAGTGAGCAGTAAACTGAGATGATGGTTAGAAAATAAAATACAAAATGTATGAAATTAATTTTCACCAGAAATTATTTAAATGTATACTCATTTAACAATTTTATGTACATTTATTCATAATTGAAAAAAAAAGGAAAAAAAAGGCTGCATGTTTCTATGTATATGGATGAAAAAACAGTCTATGCCCACAAAAAGCAAAAAAAATACCCCAAACTCTCAAAACCTTTGTACTCTCATAATCATCACTCATCATAATATCAGTGATAATATCAGTGATACTCCCTCCGCATAAGAGCTCTTATGCATATTCAAATATAGATCTTCATTTGAATTCATAATACCTTGAAAGCTTTTCTAAGCCAAGTCCCTACTTGCATATCACTTTGAAAAATCTTTCCCTTTCAGCATATGGTTAAGATCAGAGAAGTATGTTTGAAAAAATGACATCTTGGCAGTATGTGTATTTTTTGCATTTATGCCTTCATATCACATTTGCAAGTTTGTAGGTTAGATAAATTTTCTCAGTGTATGGAAAAAAAAAAATTGAAAATATGGGGTAGAAACTTTAAAAGTAGATATTTTTACAAATATTATCAATGTTAACTATCTATTTGTAATTTCATAATGTCAGATTTTTTCAGGTCTTAACCAAATTACTGTCTTCTCACCATTCCTGTGAGTGTTTGGGTATTTTTTTCCATATTTCATAATGGGAAATTAAAAAAATGGGAACAGGTACACAGTTCTTTCAAGGCACTTAGGTGCTTAACTGCTGTTGAGGTAGTGCATTTTGATTGCAGTGATTGTAGTGTTAGGCACTTAAGTGTTTTTAAGGACACTTACCATGGTGGTTTGACAGAATTCAATTGGTAATTCAGATAGTTGTGGAAAGGCAGCTTTTCGAGGCTCTGTACAGAAATCACTGCAAAGATTATCTTTCCTCTCTTTCCTCTCTTTCTTCCTTGTTCATACATCGTTATTGGACTTGCTGCACATTGATGAAGATGGGTCAGTGTTGGTCTTTATCTATGATCTCTTCATAGTTATTCTTTTGTTTGTAATGTTTCATAGCTGACATCTAAGCAATTACGCTGTTTCAATGAGATAGCAACACAGGTGCTAAAAGCAGATTGCAGAGAAACAATTATTTCATTTTCTTTTATTTGTCAGGGTCTTAATGCACTATGAATCCAGTGCTAGAAATGTTGTCAACTTCAGTGTTTGTCAGTTTGCTTGAAGATCAATTCTTTTTTTCTGGTGGCTTCACAATTTAAAGTACCAAACATTTTCACGGGGATTAATGTTTGTTAGCCTTCTCCCTGATGTGAGCTTTTACCTGTAAGGATGTGACTGAAAGACTGGAACTAGATAAATCACAAGCGAATGATATTGTACGTGGAGGAATATAGGAACACAGCACAGTAATCCTGTTATTTATTGGGCTAATGCTTCCTTTGCAGAGGCTAAGTTGATACCTGATGTGCTCTTGGATATATTTACAGCACTTAAATGTAGTTAGTTTTAATTTTATTTGTAGCAAATTTGCTACATGAATCAGAACAAAATGCATGATGATTTCGCTGGGCCATTTTGCTGATGGGTATCAAAATTACATTTTGGGAAGAATCTCTAAACAGGTATGTCTCAGAAACAGCAGGCATGTGCATTAACACAGCTTGTATCTTTAAACATAGTCACAATTTATTCTTTTAGGTATTGGTAGAGTACAGCAATATTCTTAGTGAACAGGTTTTTTATATTGATAGAAACTAGGATAAGTTTATCTATATTTCACTTGTGAAAAGCAAAAAAAAAAAAAAAGAAAAAAAATAGTTCTGTAGTAGAGTATTTTTCAAAAACACTTCTATGTTCTAAGGGAAAGCTATTCCGAAGTCTTTAGACTTGCATGATACTCCTATTTTCCTGCTTTTAACTTGTTACATGAGGTGAAAAGCTATTTCACATGCTATCATCAGTCTTTCCAGTTTGCATAAGCTTTAGTACTTTAGCTATGAAAATTTACCTGGAAGAACTTTTTGAAATCAGTACTTGATAAAACATATTTCAAACAATATTTAAAAATCAATATACAGATACTTTAAAATCATTGAACCAGTATGTTATCCATTGTTTTAATGGACATTTTACTTTTGTGAACTAACTAACAATTAAAAAATACTCTCCTAATTGTCCTTAGTGCTTGAAAACAAAACTATTACCTTTTTAATATTTTTTATTCCTTTCACAATAGAGGACCTGAAGATATGATGTGACAAGGTTCCTCAGTTTTGTTGTATTTAGTGGATGCTAAATACACTGGCGGAACAGTAAGATTACACCCAATATATGTTTTTACTTTAAGATTTTCTATCTGGTCATGTAATAATTTAACAGATTTTTTAAGATACAAAACCTGGTATTTTTAAACTCCTAAACTACTGCAGTTAGGAGGTTCCTTGCAATAATTAAATGTTTTCTTTCTCTTAGAAGGGAGTTATTATGTGTGTCTGAATTCTTGAAAGCTTTTGTTATATGATGCTACACAACTTTTTTTTTTTTTAATCCTTGTCATTAATTTTTCATCAATATTGACTTTTTTCAGGCTCTAGGACAAGTTTGTTTGGTTTGGTTTGGTGTTTTTTATTTTTCTTCATGCTAGCACTCTAATTAAGCAGAAACAAGAATTGCTTTTCAGGTATGCTTCAAATGCTTAGATGATAAACTGGATAAGTAATGTGATACAGTATTTCCATCTAGTAACACAGTATTTCTGTAGAAGTTATTTCTGTAGAAGTTATTTGAAAGGTATTTCTACTTCTGAAAGTAATAGCACTGCATTCAGAGTCAATTTTATTAGCTCACAAAAGAAATTTACACGTGAACCTCAAAAGCAATTTTTGATTTATTAGGCGTATATGCACCATTAAGATAGAAGATACACAACATCAGTCATGTCCTCTCACTTTATCAAAAGAACTCTGTGAATCGCTATTTGAGAACAGTGGTAGTGTTAGAACCAGTTTATTAAATCTCCAGTATTTACCTAGCTTATTTGGCATAAGATTGTGTGTTAGAAAATAGATCATTATTGTATCAGAGTCAGATATTCTCTGACCAGGTCCTTTTAGATATGCCTCATGTGGAAGATGTAATGTTTAATATCAAATTTACCTATTGAAAGGTAGTTGATGTTATACAGGATTTCAAATATAGCAGAGAGATACAAAATATATCACATAAGAACACAAATGTCAGTTAGGGGTATACCTGCTGGAAAGCAGCTCCATGGAGAAGGACCTTGGAGTCCTGGTAGACAATGTTATCCCTGGGACAGCAATGTGCCCTTGTGTCCAAGAAGGCAAATGGTATCTTAGGTTTCATAAAGAAGAGTGTGTCCAGCAGGTTGAGGGAGGTTCTGCTCCCCCTATACTCTGCCTTACTGAGACCACATCTGGAGTACTGTGTCCAGTTCTGGTCTCCCCAGTTCAAGAGGGACAGGGAAATACTAGAGAGAGCTACGAGGATGAGAAAGGGACTGGAACATCTCTCTTAGGAGAAAAGGCTGAGAGACCTGAGGGTGTTTAGTAGGCTAATTAATGTTTACAAATATCTAAAGGGTGGGTGTCAAGTAGAAGGGGCCAGTCTCTTTTCAGCGGTGCCCTGTGATGGGATGAGGGACAATGGTCACAACCTGGAACACAGGAAGTTCCACCTCAACATGAGGAAAAATTTCTTTCCTTGACAGTGGTGGAGCCTGGACCAGGCTGCCCAGAGAGGTTGTGGAGTCTCCTTCTCTAGAGACTTTCAAAACCTGCCTGGGTATGTTCCTGCGTGCCCTGCCTTAGTTGATCCTGCTTTGGCAGGGGGATTGGACTCAATGATCTCCAGAGGTTTCTTCCAACCCCTACCATTCTATGATTCTACACTTAGCAAAATCTAGTAATTGCAATATATAGTTATATCACAATATTGATGTGATTCCCTTTATGCTGTCTGTAATATGAATGGCTTCACGTTCACCGGCCTTGCACCTTGTAGGAGATTTTAACTGCCCTGATATCTGCTGGAGAGGTAACACAGCAAGGCACCAGCAGTCCAGGATGTTCCTGGAGTGTATAAATGATAACTTCCTCCTCCAAATGGTGGAGGAACTTACAAGGAAAGGGGCTATGCTGGACCTTGTTTTGACCAACAGGGACAGGCTGGTCTCTGATGTAAAACTTAGGGACAACCTTGGCTGTAGTTATCATGAAGCAATTGAATTTAAGATCCTCAGGGCAGCTAAGAGGATGTACTCCAAGCTTACAACTCTGGACTTTAGGCATGCAGACTTTGATCGCTTCAGGGATCTGCTGGCCAAAGTGCCATGGGACAAAGCCCTAGAGGGTAGGGGGGCCCAGGACAGCTGGTTGACATTCAAGGATCACCTTCTCAGTGCCCAGGAGCATACTATGCCAGCAAAGAGGAAGGCAGAAAAGAATGCTAGGAGACCTGTCTGGATGAACAAGGAACTCCTGGACATGCTGCCACGCAAAAAGAAGCTCTACAAGGAGTGGAAGGAAGGACAACTAGAATGGGGGGCGTACAAGGAAGCTGCTCGAGCAGCAAGAGACCTGGTCAGGAGAGCTAAAGCTCAGTCAGAATTAAATATAACCAGGAAGATTAGGGGTAATGCCAAAAATTTCTATAGGTATATGAATGGAAAGAAAAAGACTAGAGAAGGTGTGGACCCCCTCAGAAAAGAGACTGGAGAACTGGTGGCAGGTGATGCTGAAAAGGCTGAGGTCCTCAATGACTTCTTTTCCTCAGTCTTCACTGGCAAGGGCTCCAGCCACACCCCCAGATCCACAAAAGTTGATGGCAGGTGTTGGATGAAAGAACTGCCCATTGCAAGTGAAGATCAGGTTCATGACCATCTGAAGAACCTGCAAGTGCACAAGTCCATGGGACCTGACGGGATACACCCACAGGTGCTGAGAGAACTGGTGGATGAGATTGCTAAACCGCTATCTATTATATTCCAAAAGTCATGGCAGGCCGGTGAAGTTCCCACTGACTGGAAAAGGGGAAATATAACCCCCATATTCAAAAAGGGGAAGGTGGATGAACCTGGGAAATATAGACCAGTCAGTCTCAATTCTGTGCCTGGTAAGATCATGGAGCAGATCCTCCTGTAGGCACTGCTGAGGCAGATGAATAATGACAAAGTGATTGGCTGTAACCAACATGGCTTCACCAAGGGCAAATCATATCTGACTAACCTGGTGGCCTTCTATGAGAAGGTCACAACATCAATAGATGGGGGAAGAGCAACCGACGTCATTTACCTGGACTTGAGCAAAGCCTTCAACACTGTCCCGCATGACATTCTGGTCTCCAAGCTGGAGAAATATGGATTTGATGGATGGACAATTCAGTGGATAAAGAACTGGCTTGATGGCCACTGACAAAGAGTGGTTGTCAATGGATCGGTATCCAAGTGGAGACCAGTGACAAGTGGAGTCCCTCAAGGATCAGTACTGGGACCAGTCTTGTTTAAACATCTTTGTCAGCGACATCGACAGTGGCATTGAGTGCACCCTCAGCAAGTTTGCTGATGACACCAAGCGGTGTGGGGTGGCTGACATGCTGGAGGGAAGGGATGCCATCCAGAGCGACCTTGACAGGCTGGAGAGGTGGGCCCCTGCCAACCTCATGAAGTTCAACAAGGCCAAATGCAAGGTCCTCCATGTGGGTCGGAGGAATCCCAGGCTGGGCACTGACTGGCTTGAGAGCAGCCGGGAAGAAAAGGACTTGGGAGTGCTGGTGAATGAGAAGCTCAATATGAGCCATCAGTGTGCTCTTGCAGCCCAGAGGGCCAATCGTTTCCTGGGCTGCATCAAGAGAAGCATTGCCAGCAGGTTGAGGGAGGTGATTCTCTGCCTCTACTCCACTCTTGTGAGACCTCACCTGGAGTACTGTGTCCAGTTCTGGAGCCCCTGTTACAGGAGGGATATGGGCATACTGGAGACGTGTCCAGAGAAGGGCCACGAGGATGATCAGAGGGCTGGAGCACCTCTTCTATGGGGACAGACTGAGAGAGTTGGGGTTGTTCAGTCTAGAAAAAAGTAGGCTCCAGGGAGACCTTATTGTGGCCTTCCAGTATCTGAAGGGGGCCTACAAGAAAGCTGGGGAGGGACTTTTTAGGCTGTTGGGCAGTGACAGGACTAGAGGGAATCGATTCAGGTTGGACATTAGGAGGAATTTTTTCACCATGAGGGTGGTGAGACACTGGAACAGGTTGCCCAGAGAGGTGGTGGAAGCCCTATCCTTGGAAGTTTTTAAGACTAGGCTGGATGGGGCTCTGAGCAACCTGCTCCAGTGGGAGGTGTCCCTGCCAATGGCAGCGAGGTTGGAACTAGATGATCTTTAAGGTCCCTTCCAACCCTGACAATTCTATGATTCTATGATTCTATAACCATCACAGTGGTGGGCTTCCCTAGTCACTTGAAGGAATACAGAAGTTGAAGAGAGCTGAAGCCCATTGCTGTCTTTACAACTCTTATTAGTTGACTAGTTTTTGTACTCTATGTTGGACTGAGCCAAATATTCACTCCCCCCAAGCTGGTCTGGCTAACTCTGTGAGACACTCGTGTTCTAAATGAAGAAGAGAAAACATAAAGAGAAGAGCAGCATTTCACCACAGAGAAACATTTCCACCACTGTCAGTTAATCCACTCAACTGCTGATGTCTGTTTATCCAAAAGGAAGACTACCCCTTTGTCCTTTTCATATTGAGATAAAAGCCAGATGCTTTGCTACAGCTGTGCTCAGTCACACCCTGTATTATCCTCCGAGCCTTCTTCCATTTCAGGGTTTTATTGGTGTGTTTACAACCAATAAATAATTGATTGTGATGATACATGAAATAATTTCGTGGTTATTCACATATAATGAAAAATGTATTCGTATGGTTGTATTTGAAATACATGATCTATTAAAACTTAAATTAAAATGATTCTGATGTAAATATTTTAATTGTGAAAGTGTCTTACATCTGACACTTGGTATATCACCCATATCTTATCTTTTTTGCAACCATGGCTTTGGTTTGACAACTGGTCAGCTGTTTGAAAATTTGCCAAAGATTATTGGAGAAAAAACTTAAAGTTCACTACATGTTCACTAAAATAGTATTAATACAGTCAGCATAAGATGGGTAGGATTGTCATGCTTCTTTTCTCAGTATAATGTGGTTGCCACACATCGTGTGTGAGACTGCATATGATAGGGATTAAATCTTGCTTCATGAAAATATTTTTTGCTATGGCTAAAGAGGAAACAATGAAATGTTTGCAAGCTTTTGTTAAATGAACAAAACAATGCTAATCAAAACAATAAATAGTGGATTGTAAAAATATGTGCCAGCACTATTATAATTATCTTTAAATAATTGAAATCCAAAGCAAGTACTTATTAACACATTAACTTTGCAACAGTATACAAAGTCTAACTTTAAAAAACATTAAACCGTTGTTCACCTAAAAGGTAATAAACTCCTATTCTCAAGAACAAGGTACACATTTGGTTTAGCAGTCATGATAATGTTAGGTAGATGGTTGGACGTGATGATCTTGAAGGTTTTTTGCCAACGTTAATGACTCTGTGATTTGTAAGGGGTTATTTTAATGACTTCTTTTTTTCTTTTTTTTTCTTTTTTAACAGCCGAGGATGCATGTGGAGGAACTATGAGAGGATCCAGTGGCATCATCTCAAGCCCCAACTTTCCTAATGAATATCACAATAATGCAGATTGCACATGGACAATTGTGGCAGAGCCTGGGGATACTATCTCACTCATATTTACAGATTTCCAAATGGAAGAAAAATATGATTATTTGGAAGTAGAAGGTTCTGAACCACCCACAATATGGTAAGCCAACTATCTCAATTTTAATGTGGTAAAAAATCCCCACATGATGAGATGTGGAAGGATAACTTTTGTTAGTTTTCCTTTTGACAATAGATAATCTTGGTGAAAACAATAGTGTTGTTTTTCTATGGCATAAATGTTGATATTTTAATTGCAGCTGTAAAATAATTTCCAAATGCTTTCCATGGTGGTAATATCAAGATGAAAGGCACTGTAATTTCATTCACCTCACTGTCTGTAGGTCTAACCATTCTAACGATTATTGGATTAAATATATATATATATTTAGAAACAGAGTGGGATGTGCTGTTGTAAGGATTGGTGGAGCCTTCAGGGAGTTTATATCATGTCAGAAAGTGAACGGTATGGAGTCCTTTCAGCACAGAGCAGGGGAAAAGAGAACTGGTCAAACCTGTTGGTCAGATGATCTCTGGAGGAATTTCTCTATGGAGAACGTCTCATATAATGTGCTGGGGGTATGGTTGCTGTTGCATTCATCAAGAAATTTCCATCCTGATCTGTGAGATACAACACCCTGAGCTGAGTAGCCACAGTACTTTTTGGCTTGGGTTTTATACCAAATATACTACCTTTAAAGAGAATTTCTGTTTGTTTGTTTGTTGACTTAGTGATTGTAACAATGTCTGCAATTCTTGATCTCAGTGTAGATGTGTTGTGTAAAACAAATAGAAAAAATAGTAACCAGCCTCTTTCAAGACCAGGTTCAGTGAAGTAGAAAAAGATGCTTTCAGGCTTGGTAGTTTTATGGTAACAGCATGACAGTACTCAAGAAATATATGAATATGATAAATCCTTCTGTTTGTTATGTAACTTAAAATATACTATTGGCTCACAAAAAAAGATGATGTGTATAAAACAGTAAATAACAGTGATGCTCTCCAGTAAAATCTTAAGCTCTTACTTAACTGGTTTAAAAAGCATTATGAGGGTTCTGCACAACAGAGACGTTTGAACAACAGATGATGGAACAGGAGGTTGGCTAGCAACATTAAAGTGAGTAGGCTTGTTTTCTTATTATAAATATAGAAACCTAACCAAACATAGCATAAACTAAATAAACTAAATTAATTTTATAATAAGAAAATATCACAAATTAGATAATTAAATTGGTTTGGAAACATCAGTCTCAGTTTCTACAAGTGATGCTTGTAAGTAATATTCCTTACTACTTCAGGGTATAGTAGAGGCCTATACACTAAGCCTCAGCTTTAGCAAAGAGTGTTTTATAATTTGAGTTAATTCATACTGCCACCTACATAGTTAATTATCTGTATTAGAATATTACTTAATTGCTATTGAGATTTTCAAGCTGTTAAACTGAAATCTTTTGAACTAGCTGTCAGCTAAAATAGTTTTAAAACAATAATTTATAATAATTATTAGTGAAGTAACACCAATGACATGCAGACAATATGAATCACTTGAATAGCTAAACGTGCATTCTACTACTCTTGAATCTGGTTTAAGTATTAAGTCATAAGCTTCAAACTATTTTTTTCTGCAAAACTATTTGGTTATATTTAAATGATACATGGAAATTCTCATCTGTTTACAAAATATAAAAAAATTACAATGCTAATTTAATAATTGCTCATGTACGGAAGCAGATTGAGACCATATTCTTTTTTTAGCTTGTCATTTATATTCCCTAAATTAGATTGATGTATTCAATTATGCAGAAGTATCCCCCCCCATATGTTAGCAAAAATGGATTTGGAAAGCTTAATTAACAACAATTTGTTAATTAGATTTACAGTTGTAATACTTGATTATCCACTTAGACTATAGCTTGAGGTTTAGTTCAAGATATCTTAGTTTTTAAAGTCTACATAGAAGTATTAATCTAAAACTAAAGCCAGGCTCTTGATCTTTCATTCTGGAAAACACAGAGTACATAATCTGTAAAATTACTAGAAATGTATCAGTTGATCTGGATAGTAAGTAGTATTACATGATCATTCTTATATATTACACATACTGATTTAAAAAAAAAACCTCAAAGTTTTCTTATTCTACAGAACTAAAATATCCCTACTTTTTAGTTCTAAGTAAAACAAAGAGCTAGAATATAGATCAAGTAGATAGTTTAGGGTTGTCCACAAGACAGGGTTTGTAATTCTTCATGAAGTGCTAATTTTCTGTAATCTTCCAGTCAATTATGCCAAGTCTTTTCTTTAAGAAAATCTTGATAGTCCACTTTCATTTAAGTAGTGGGAAAAAAATTGCATAGATGCCCTTCAGGTTTTTTGTTGTCTGATGTCAAGGGCTGATTCTGGTGTTTGGTAATTTGAATTGAATGAAGGTGGTTTTTTTAATTTTGAAAGTGAAACAGAGATAAAATGATTCATTTGAGGAAACTGGTTTGTTTTATCAACAAAACAAACACCTGAAAATAAATGAGATCTAATGAAATGTTTCATTTTGCTTAAGTGAAAAGTTAGGATTTGAGACATCCATTGGTGAAAGAAGTAGCCATATCATTATGGGATAATTTATTTAGTCTGTGGAAGTTCAGAGAATATCTCTGAGAATATCTGAACACATAAGAGTTTTCTAATGCTTGTCTCTAGGATACTTCGGTTGGAATGTTTCAGCCTCTTATTTAGCTGGTGGTCACTTTTAATGGAATATTTAATAGCCACTGAGCAGAAAACTGGAATGACTCTTTAGGCTGCTTTGACACGAGTATCCTGGATTTCAATGGGTACTCTAGTCTGAATTGTTAGGGCAATTGTTAAGACTCTAGTTGAATTGCACAGAGAAAGTGGTAGAATCTTCTTCCCAGAATGTTCTATGAGATGTGCTTAGAGCAGTCTCCTGATGAGAGCGAGGATGGAAAGTATATATTTCACAACTTTAAATCTGTATCTTCTATTCCTGATTATCATCTTAATTTAGCTGTTGTTGAAAAACAAGTTGACCATTTGTCCTGGATTTTTGGAGAGCTTGGTTACTACAAAAACAATGACAAAAATCAGGATCATTTCCTGGGACAATTGCTTTTAGTAATAGAATACAAAAGGATACAAAGTCTCTCACTCTGATATTTCTCAATGATACTTTTCTTAAAATATATGTGGCATCTTGTGTGCCATTTTCTATGTTTTTGCTCTCATTTGTGATTTAATGATGTGGAAAATCAGTATTTCCTGACTTTTAATCCCATTTTACTAGTGCTATGAAAGAACAAAATGTTAAACGTTCAGTGCTTTGCAGAACTTGCAAGCAATATTAGTGAAGAATACACCAACTAGTGTTAATGTAAAGCAAAATGAGGATATGTAGACAGATGTTAGTTATTGTAGAAAGGGTTTGGGTTTATTTCTGGGCGCAGGGGGGGAGGGAATATGTAGTTAATTTTAAAATTCCTTCTGAAAGATAATTTCTATTTAACTGAACTGACAATTAAAATTTACCATGTAGATGTCTAATGTGAATTAAGTATACTGTTGTTGATGATTAACCTACAAGAGACGCACGCAATAGGATCTCAGTAATATCTTCATAACAAAGCAGTTGATATATGCAGCCATCCAGTGTCTGAATAGGTTATATTTTCAATGTACATGTTCAAATGATGCTCACATGTAAGGCTACAGAGGAAAACCTCTGCCTGACATAAATGTTGGCAGCACAGGGATATAAAATCACACCTCAGTAGTATAAGTACCAATGAAAATAATAATGCATTGGAGTAAAATAACCACCAAAACAAAACAGAAAAGATAAGAAGCAGAGATGCTCGTAAATAGAGATTAAAATGGGTGTGAAAAACTCTACCTCGGGCCTGGCAATTGTTTGAAAAACCTTAAAAAAATACTTGAAATTAGAAAATGACTAGTCTAATTATTTTCTTTTTATTAATGAAGGCTGTTGACACAGCCTTAGATATAATTACTGTTTTTTCATTACTTCCTATACAAAGATTTTAAATCTGAACTTAATGCTCAGAGGAAGGACTCGGGCAAGTAATGTGTATGAGTAATATGATCCTAACAGAGATGTTAAATGCCCCAGATGATGTTTTGTAATCTGATACAGTTGAGCTAAAATTTAAAGAATGGTGGAAAAATTGATGCTGCCTAACACAGGAAATGTGCCTTCAGACGAATGTTGCGTTAGTAGCCAAACAGATGGAAAAAATTATTCAATTAGTACGGCAAACAAACTGTAGTCATAAAAACCTGCTGAAAGGTGATTAGCAGAGTATTTGTTTACTGATGGTGGATAGAATTATTTTTTATTGGATTTAATGAAAAAAATAACTGCAAAAACCAGATCAATTTTGGAGTGCGTAGGTCCTACTTCCCTTCTAAAATGGAACAGAAGCTAACAGAGATAATCTGTAACTGTAGAGCAAGGTAAACACAAAGTCAGGAATAGGAGGAATATTAATGATAAAAATACTATCTGATTTGAGTCTTTCATAATCATGCATTGTGCATTATAGTTTTCATCTTTTTCTGAAGGACTAAGAACAGAAATGAAGTGATTTGCTTTCTTGGCAACAAAAGCTTTCCATAGAAACTAGGTATTTTTGTCCTTTAGTGTTTGCCTGTGTGGTTTGATTTTGTAAGTGGCAGTTCAGCATTCCACCTGTGGCATTTCCATGAGGTCATACAGAGCAGTCCAAGAAGCACAGTGCATTCCACAGTGTGTAGGGTCAGGCCCAGGGGCAGTGTTGGTTTGGCCACCACCAAACCATGTCCCTAAGCACTACATCTACATAATTTTTAAACATGTCCAGTGATGGTGATTCAACTGCTTCCCCGGGCAGCCTGTTCCAGTGCTTGATAATCCTTTCAGTGAAGAAATTTTTCTTAATATCCAAACTAAACCTCCCCTTGTGCAACTTGAGGCTGTTTCCTCTTGTCCTATTGCTTATTACTTAGTAGAAGAGACTGGCATACACCTCTCTACAACCTCCTTTTGGGTAGTTGTAGAGTGATAAAGTCTCCCCTCAGCTTCTTTTCTTCAGACTAAATAGCCCCACTTCCCTCAACTGCTTCTGAGAAGACTTCTTCTCTAGACCCTTCATTGCCCTTCTCTGGACCAGCTCCAGCACCTCCATGACTTTCTTGTGTTGAGGGGCCCAAAACTGAACACAGTACTCAAGGTGTGGCCTCACAAGTGCTGAGTACAGGGGAACAATGACCTCCCTACTCCTTTTGGCCACCCTCTTTCTGATAAAAGCCAGGATGCTGCTGGCCTTCTTGGCCACCTGGGCACATTGCTGACTCATATTCATCTGGCTGTTCAACAATATTACTAGGTCTTTCTTTTGACAAGCAGCTTTCCAGCGACTCCTCCCCAGGCCTGTAACATTTCATGGCGTTGTCGTGACCCAAGTGCAGGACCTGCACTTGGCCTTGTTAAATCTCATACAGCTGGCCTTGGCCCATAAATGCAGCTTACCTTTGCTGTTTTCATGAGCACTGCAAAAGTGAACATTTGTAAGCCTTATCTGAAGATACATATTTTCATTATTCTTATTATACTTTTTAATACGAATGAAGTTATTCTCATTTGAAGTCAAACAAATATCCATCAGAAGTTTTTTTAAATAAGCAGTCAGAGATTGGATGGGCTTTTTACATCCATTCTTCTCAGCAGACGTAGGATTATATTACACTCTTTTCCAAAGTCTTACCAACATTCAGAAACAAATTGAAAAACAATCCTCATGAATCTTTATGTGGTAGAGGGGTAGTCAGGTTTTTTCACCATCCGTCTTGGGCAAACATTTACTGGCTACTGAGTTTTTTGCTTCTGCAGCCCCCTTTAACCCCCTTGGGATGGAGCAACCCAGAGTGCTTCCAGTATTTCTTATCTGTAACTATTTTGTATAAACCAGATAAATAATAGTGTAGATCTAGGGCATTTACTCATGCATACTTAAAAAGCATACTCAGTAATAAAAACAGACAAATGCAAAAAAATCTGGAGTCTCTGACTCAGCAGTTTCTGGAAAAAATTATAAATAGGAAGATGGCTTGATGATTTAACAGGGAACACTTCCACTATGCTTACTCCAGCAGAATGCTGCACTTGTTTTGATGTCATTTACTACTGTATCAGGATGGCAATTGCTGGAGTAGTGAAGGAGACTGATTGCTCTGGTCTTGACTGAAACATCAGTGATTCAACTGACAAATCTCACAAATAGGGCTGAAACAGCCATATTTTATGCTGCATGAGTTGTATGGTGGGGGAAATAAAGCACAGAATAACATAAACCTCAAAACAAGGTAGGGAAAAACCTCCCGATGACCGACTCACAAACCGAAAAATAACCTAAAACCAAAATATGTAATTGTTTCATTTGTCATTACAGAGTAATGAAAACTTCATACTTCCTTGCCATACGTTCTGAGTCCTTGTCATGATCTCTTTTTACTTTATTCAGCAAAATAAGTGACAGGCTGTGGTAGAGCAGTAGTTCCTGCAGAGATGATTTCAAATCACACTTGTTTCCAGATTCTGGATGGAAACCATTATTATGTGTTGTACATGGGGTAAACTATATGCATTCATAATTTCATCTTTTGTGTCTCAAGCCATAACAGCCAAAACTATAATATTTTGAATACATGAATGAAACCCTTTGCATTCATGAATACATCCTGGCAACAAGAGGAAATCTTGCTTATATGGGGCCTACAGACTATGCAGAACTTCAAGTGCTGTTTCTTTTGTTGTTGTTGTTGTTGGTTTTTTGTTTTTTTTTTTTTTTTTTTTTAATCACTGTTCATCTGTTTTGTCTGTGAAAATCACTTTAGGTGATGTAGAGTGCAAATTGTAAAATGAACCAGTACCTAAAGCAAACCATTAAGCATCCTATGATTCTGCTAAAGCACTTTCTTTATATTAAGGATTGACACAATGTCAAACCTGTGTCAGAACAATTTTGAATAATTACATGCCATCCAGTATGTAGCTGACTGGTCACAACCCCCATCTTCCTGGTCATGACATAACATCCAGTAAAAAAGAAAATAAGTCAGTCATGTACGCTTAGTGTCCCATTTCTTCTGCATGTAGTAGGTCATGCAAGTGAAAAAAGAAAAAAAAAGAATCAAGATTAAGAAATCTAGAGCTTTGAAAATGAGCCTTGAACAGATGATCTCAAAACAGTCCCACTCTGTCATTAAAAAAGCCTATCTAAATAATTGTGTCAATTTCAATAAATATTTTTATCCCATAGACTTTTAAACTGTTCTTAAGGTTTACATTTTTAGGTGTTTCTGAATGAAATACAATGAATTCTCATCATTTTGAAACCCTGAGGCTAAATTAATCTAATTATACTTTAAAACTTTAAACATTTGAAAGTTAAATGCAGTTTCCTTGTGACCTAATTCCTGAACAACATTAATGTTCTGATATCCTGTGTCAAGGTAGGTATAATAACATGAGAATAGGTACAGAAAAGGGAAAAAGGATGGGAACAGAAATGGAAAAAACATATATAAGGAGAGGAATAAAACAGACTAAAGCTTTTAAATCTTAAAATATGTGAGAATATGAAGGATTCATAAAATTGTGAAACTTATATGTCAGGTGAATAAGAAACATTCTTCTTACAGTAAATAGGGACACTCAATGATTTAACAGGCAGAAAAATTAAAACAAAAGGTAAAACTTTTCTCTAGCATAAATAATTAAGTAGTGGAAGTCAATGGCATGTAATGTTATAGATAGAAAACTTGTAAATAGGTTTAAAAATGCGTCTGAATCAGGAACAATTCATAAAAGGGAAATTTTTCAAAGCATATTAAATATAAAAGCCTGCTTGAAGGGCTACATTCAAGAACCCCACAGGCCATAAAATTGCTGGAAATTGTGAAGACTTATGAAGGGATGAATCTCATTCTGTATAATCGCAGTTGCTGACACTCCTGCTGAATTATCTGTTACTGCTCATTGTCAGAAATAAAATATTAGTCTGAGTGTATTTGTGATCTGACACATGAATACCATACATCCTTAGATACTATCAAGGATATGATGGATATTATACAGGGTATTATAATTCCAAATAATTGTAATACCAATAATTATAAACCAAATAAATGATCATAACATAGATGTATTAGGAGTAATAGCTTTGTATCTGTAGAACATTTTGAGGGCTGAAGTTCAGAACTTTTCAGTTTGTTATAAAAATATTCTGCCTTCATTAAAGGTTTGTGATAAGAAAAACTAAAGCTGCCATCATTATTTAAGGCTTCAGCAAATATGGAATCTAATATTTCACCTGGCATGATCTAATGTTTAATCACAACCACTGCTAAGATGTGAGCTGTACTTTTTATGTAGTTTTTGTCTGGTTTCATTTTTCATCCAATTAGAAATTCTTATTGGACTTTTCTTCCCTCTACTAAAAAGCTTCTTATGAAGATATATAAATATCTTCATTAAGCAAATCCTTAATCTTCTTTCTTGGCTAAGTGGACATTTTGGAACTTGTCTGTAAGATCCAGTAAATTAGTTGCTGATGCCTTCACAGCTCTTGATGAGCCTTTCCTGTACCCAAACTTGCAGTGTTGGACTGGTATATTTGAATCAGCAGGAAAACTACCTACCACATAGTACATAGTCTCTCATCCTTGAAGCATATAATTCAGGTCCTGACATCTTTCATGTGGGTATGTTGCACTGCCACACAACTTCTTTTCCCCATTATTTTTTATGTCAGAGGATAAACTTTTATCAAGTACAAAATGCTGTAGACTAAACGAAGACGACAAAGGTGTAAATATAAAATAAGGAGTAAATACTCAGACAGAGGAATAATACCCAGTAAGTACATCAGAAAAACACAAAAAGTAAGTAATCATAACATACATTAGTGAACAGTGCGTCCTTGTGTGCACTATTCACATAAATGTGTGTGTGCATGTGTATACGCATGCTTTTGTGTGGGCAAAACTAAGTTCTTACAGAATTTGTCCTGCGTTATGCAGGACACAACTTTCATAAGTTGCAAATAGGGTTAATAAGGATGCTGAAATTATTAAGTAGCTGAAAAAAACATGTAAAGTTAAGTTTAAAGGTATATTTTATATTCATACAGCCTTTAAAACTGCATTAGCAGTTACACTTTTTTTTTTTCTTAAACAGGTTTCCTAATCAGGTATTTCTCAGTACATCTTTCTTAAAAAAAAAAAAAAGAAAATAAAAATTTAAACAATCTTATATCTTTAGCTGGTGTTGTAGCTCAGTCAGCCTAAAATTTATTCTGCGTGTCATGCTAGGATGAGTAGTAAAGGTTAGGTCTAAGTACCCTAATACAGCTGTGGAGCCCCAGCTTTCTTTCACCTGCCCATGCTTATGTGTAGTCTGCTCTGGTTATCTTCCTAGTCATTTCATCCTTGAGAGTGCAATACATCAAAGATCAGTCAATTTATAACAAGTGAATTAGTGATCTACTATCTTTTATCAGTTATTAGATCTGAATACTTGCAAACTTTCCAACTCAGATATATAAGAATAGCTCAGATAACATTATCATCATTACCACTAATACCAGTAAAAGGCATCATGTAAGAAGTTAATAGATACTAAACTCTGATACAAAATATTTTAAAGCTAATGTAGGTGGGTTTTTATTGTATAATTTATATCACTTTCCAGCCAAATGTCATGCACAAAGGTCAGATTCTTTTGGTGGAATGTAACTGAAGTTTTGTCAGTAATAATTGATTTGTATGGTAAAGTAAATAAAAATTATTATTCTAAGAAGTGTTTACTTACAATCTACTTTAGTCTAGAAAATCCACATAATGTCCAGAGTGGTATGTTTCATTCTAACAACACAGAATATTGATAAATCTTCTAAACTTGGGCTTTGTTCTGTAGCAAAGCTTTTGTATGTATTAGTCAATATATGAAACACTTAAATGAAATTTATTATAAAGAAATATTTCAATAAATATTTTCTTCATGTCCTATATAAAAGTCAGCATTCTTTAGCTGGGTAAAGTTCAGTTTTCTGTGGAGAGAGGAAAGCAAAAAGGTGAGAATTAACAGCATACTATACTTACTTATATCATGTTACATTTACATTTTAAGACAGAGACAGTCATTTTAGATGACACTTGAATCCAGGGATTTTTATAAATAGCACACATTGAACTAGTAAAATAAATTTGAAATATTCTCAATTACTGATCACCTTTTGTTATTTTATAGTGTTAATTACCCACAATTAAGAATGTATTGTAAGATTTTGTAGCTTTCAGGAGATTCTTACATACTTTACTTGGTTTATAATTTCTTGTTGGATTGGTTTTTAGACATTTATTGCTCTTTATATCATCAATATGGCCTCTGTTAACAGGGAGTGTGATGTCTTCTGTTGGACAAATTAATCTACAAATGTTCAACTCAGAGGCATGGTTCCACAGCATAGAGAGGTTAAAATGCTGTGACATGGAACCCTGTTTCACATTGTGATTTACAGGAAAAAGCAGGTGGCTAGCTGTCAAACTTACATAGTGGTGGCCCTGAAGTGCATGTTTGCATCTGAGAGCAGCATTTAGTTTTTGAAATTTTGATTTCACACACACATGTCTATGGAGAACTGACATCAGTAAAATAATTTTTACATGTGTACATACTTAGACCTTGATTAAGAAACAAAATTACCAATTTAGTCACGTTCCTTATAAGATTTGCAACAAATGATGCTTTTAAAAATTGTTTTTACAATTGTTCTAAAAAGAAAAAAAGAAACATACTGAAAAAAATATATGTCTATGTTATTCTGGACATCTTAGCATATAGAAACTTTATAATCTGTAGTATATTGGTAGTATATTTTGGTTCATCCTTTTCAACATGATACTTTGAAAGTCAGTAGAGTTCGGCCCAGATGCACATATTTGACTTTACACACATATCACTTCATGTATATCAACAAGGTTTGGTTCAGTGCCATACCAGTCTAGGTCTAGAACTGGAAGCAGTACAGATGCATACCCCTGCTTGCGGTAGTTGCTCTTGCTTCTGTGTGCATGAATATCTCTGTATATTGTTTCACTTTGAAACATAGGAGTATGTTAGCTCTAGCCAGTTATGTGGCACAAATGGGAAGGATTATGGTGCTCTGTGGTACAACCTTCTTCATTCAGTATCTGATATCCACATTCTGTAGTTTCAAGTGTTTCATAGTGTACAAGCAGAGATATGATGCTTAGAACTCAGATTTCATGAGGTGCTTGGTGCTAACTTGAGTATCTCAGAGGTGTTGCTCATGATTGTCTAGATATGCCAGTTATCCACAGAATCTATGCAGAACTGAGGAGGTAGTTGGTTTTCAGTAAAGAACAGAAAAGATAATTTCAAACACTTTTTAGAGCTAGTCTCTGGGGTCAGTAATATAGGCAATATCTTGGATGAGAAAAGCAGTACTTGCAATTTTAATAAGACTCACTACACTTTTCATAGATACACGGTCTAGTGACAGAAAGAGCTAGTGGATAATTTAGTAGCCCCTCCTGTAAATGACAAACTCCTGATTTTTGTTTGTTTTTCTGTGTTTATTTCAAAAAACTTAGCCAGTCCTCTACAGTCTTTATTTAAAAGTGCTAAGTGATAAAAACCCCAACTATCTTTTCTTTTTATAAATTATTCTAATAATTACTCACCACTGTTTGCAAAAATAAGAAAAAAAGCCCTCATATTTTGAATGTGTTTGTCATTGTCCTCAGCTGCTGTCTTTTTCCATGTCTTTTCCAGGTTAGACAAATTAATATTCAGTGTTTTTTTGCATTACTTTTCTCTTAAATTTGAGAAGTTGGTACCTCAGTTTTGAGTGAGGCATAAAACTTTCCTTTTATTTTCTCAGTAATTTCTTACATTGTAAAAAAAAAAAAAAAAAAAGAAGGCTGGATGCAATATTCCAGTAATCACTGCATGTCTACCATAACCAGAACTCAACTTGTATCTGTATTTCCACATCTTCCTTGATGAAGTGTCTAAGGTTCGTTTTAGTCATTTGTGCTGCAATATTGAGCTATATTAAAGGAAGAAGAAAAGTGCTTAGCTAAGAAATTCACTTAGGTCACAGGTAAGATGGCCATATTCTTTTCATTACCTTATCAGTCCATGAGTATAGTCAGTTTACATTGGCTTGATGCCAGGGGCCCACCAAGTTGCTCTGACACTCACCCTCCTTAACTGGACGAGGGAAAGAAAATGTAATAAAAGGCTTATGGGTTGAGAGAAGGACAGGAAGATCACTCATCAATTACTGTCATGAACGAAAAAGAATCAGCTTAGGGAAATTAGTTTAATTTACTACCAATCAAATCAGAGCAGGGTAATGAAGAATAAAACTTTAAAACACCTTCCCTCCACTCCTCCCTTTCCAGGCTCAGCTTAACTCCTGATTTTCTCTACCCCTTCACCCTGAGCATTACAGGGAGATGTGAAATGGGGGTTGTAGTCATTTCATCACACATTGCCTCTACTGCTCTTTCTTACTTGCTCTCTTCCCCTCCTCCAGCATGGGGTCCATCCCACAGGGGAGAGCCCTTCATGAAATTCATCCGTGTTCACCATGGCTGCAGTGCTTCACTAACTGCTCCAGAGTAGGTCCTTTCCACAGGGTGCAGTCTTGCAGGAACAGAATGCTACAGCATGGGTTCCCCAAGGGGTAACAAGCCCTGCCAGCAAAGCTGCACCAGTGTGGGCTCCTCTTTCCATGGATCCACATATCCTGACAGAACCCCGCTCCAGCATAGGCTCTCCATGTGGTCACAGCCTCCTCTGGGCACATCCAGGTCATCTGGCATGGGGTCCTCCATGGGCTGCATATGGTATCTTACCCACCATTAATCGCCATGCGCTGCAGGTACCTGGAGCACCTTCTCTCCTTCTTTCTTGACTGACCTTGGTGTCTGCAGAGTTGTTTCTCACAGTCTCATTTCTCTCCTCTGTCTGCTGTTGCAGTTGCTGTTGCACAGTAACTTTTTTTGCTCTTCTGAAGTATGTTATTACAGAGGTGCTGCCACCATCTCTGATTGGCTTGGCCTTGGTGAGCAGTGGGTGGTGGTCAGCAGTAGGTCCATCTTGGAACTGTCTGGCATTGGCTCTGTTGGACATGGAGGAAGTTTCTAGCAGCTTCTCACAGAAGCCACCACTGTAGCCCCTCTGCTTCCAAAACCTTGTCATGCAAACCCAATACAGTTTCTATTAACAGAACCTGTTTCAGCATAGTCTTCTCCACAGGCTGCAGGGGAATAGTTGAAGCTCCTCCTCCCCTTCCTCCTTCTGTGACTTTGGTATTCACAAGACTGTTTTTCACATCTGGGTTTGTTGTGTTTTGGTTTTTTTTTTTTCCTCACTGCCTGTGCAGTGTTTTGCCCTTTATAAATACATTTTCACAGAACTGACACCAGCTTGGCTGATGGGCTCAGCTGTATCCTGTAGTGGGTTCACTGTGACTGGAACCAGGTGTGTCTAGCACACACCTGAGTGTGTCTCTTGCAAAGGCCACTCCTTCAGCCCTCTGTGGCAAAGAAAGTAAATGTTCTAAGGATGTTTTTCTTAGGATCTGCCAGTCTACAAAAAGAAATAAAAAACAAAGAGCCCTCCTGAAATGCATGACAGTTTAGATTGTTAAATCTTGCCTAGTCGTATAAACACAAACAGATGCTGTGTTCTTAACTTTCAGCTTTGGAACATTTTTTATTATGAACCATCAAAATGGGAATTGCAATCTAAAATCTTCTAGTAAGGAGTCAAAATATTGTTCAAAACGAGGCATTTTGCATGTGTACTGCAATTATTTGTCCAGTCTTCTCTCCCTTTTTAGCTCTAAATAGGGTCTAGACGTGGCCCTGGCAGTGTCCACTTTTTTCTTAGATTTTTGTGATGGAGAACATCTTACAGTCTCTGTGTGCTTTGGAAGTTTGGGTTTTTTTTAATGAAATAAAGGATGACACAGTTTCTTGATATTAAGCACTCTGAGATGAAATTTCTATAAAATAATCAATTAAGAAATTTGTTACCTTACAGATGCATTGCAGAAGAGGGAAGTGTCATGGATAAATGTAAGCAATTTTTAAATGTAAATGTTTTATATGATAAATTCAGTAGAACTAGAAGGAGACCAGGTATTTGAGATACAGAATGAAGTTGTTGCACAAAATGTAAAGTAAGATGGAAACTGAGGTGAATGGTGATCTGCATGGATTTTTTTTTTATAGCAGTTATATTTAATTACGCAATGAGTAGCCTTTTCTGACAGATTTCATTATCTACCTTGATACATGTTCAGAGGCAGAAAACAGGAAATAGGAATGAGTGAACTCTCAGCAAAAGATCACACATAGTTTGAGTTGAGCTGCTTAATTTTTATCCTCTTATTTTGTATTGATGAGTTGTTATTTAAAGGCATTTCAGGACTTGCACTGTCTTATTATCACCCTTAAAAAAGATGAAATAACTTGGCCCTAACTTGACAGCATTTTGAATTTTTATTCTAGTGTTAAGGTGCAGCTCTTCGAAGATGAATTTGCATTTGGATTTAATATCTAACTATGAGTAACTAGAGTGGTAGATACTCAAGAAAACTTTCATATTCTAAAAGTACTTTTTCTAATAAGACCCATGGGGTCTCTAATTTTGCTGCAGAGTGGGAGTAATTTGACTTATATTTTAAACTTTATCTCCAGCCAGAATTGCATGCCAATTTCCTTTTATGCTGCACAGAAAATATAATTAGTCTTTCACGAGTTTGAATATTGCATACCTGTATGTGCTTTTCATTGTAACTACTGGAGTTACATGAAGTACTGAGGATTAGGGAGAGAAGTTAAATGAGAATTAGCTGCAGGGAGAAGTACTCTTTCCTTCCTATTTCTGATGCCACCCAAGTTTCTTTAGTGTCCATCTTGCAGTACTGAAATCAACTGGTAGCCTAATAAATATGACTTTTGCCTTATTCCTGGGAAGTGGCCACAGACTTTGTATTGATCTGACAGTGGGATTGTCTTAGCATGTTTCTGAAGTGTCTTGTCATCAGCTAGTTTTAGCTTGTTTGAGTTCTGATAACTGGTCAAGTGCCTATGTGACTGTCATGTACAGTAAATGTCTGACAGCCCTGGGCAGTTGCTATGTAACCCACATTGGCCTTCTTTGTTAAATGAGGCTGGGGAAGGCTGGGAATCAATAAGAAAAAAGCAGGTTCTGTTAAGAAAACATCAAATAGCCCAAAGATGATTCAAGATTGAGGAAGGGGAGTTTTATCATTAATGTCTTTCTAGGGATGATGTCAGGATACTGATGACCCAAC
This sequence comes from Todiramphus chloris collaris, assembly GCA_025345505.1. NCBI lineage: Eukaryota > Metazoa > Chordata > Aves > Coraciiformes > Alcedinidae > Todiramphus > Todiramphus chloris. Next base: position 5,956,737 of record JANVCC010000070.1, on the reverse strand, counting down.
AGTAAACATTACCCCCTTCTCTTTTGAAAGAATAATGTGCTGATCTCAGGACACAGAGGGACAGTGAAAGGGTGAGCATAACACCAGGGAAAAGTGATAGATATGAGGAACATGAGTTAAAGTTGTTACTGGTGTTATTAATGATAATGCCCAATATTTAGACTATTAGCCTCTTAAAGCATTAATTGGACTAAAAGTAATTTTTGTCTCCTTATATGGGGTGTTCTCTTCTATACAGTAATATTGCATATATGTTCTTTTGAACATCAAGCTGTAGGCACAATGGCTTTTGCTTGGTTAGTTTATTAACACTTACCGGAAAGACTCAACGAACTTCCTTCCTCCATTTGGGTAGTAGACTTGTAAGTAGAATAATTTGCTACATAGAAGTATAAATGAAATAAAGTGGAGAGAATAACTGGCTATGAAACAGTAAGGTGTTGGCAACATTCTAAGAGAGGTAAACTATGTAAGCCTTTCACAGATAATGGTCCCAGTTACTCAGTTTTATTGTTGCCTAAAAAAGTAATTAGTCAGATACATGTTGTGTTCAATTCAGTTTTATTTAGAGTAGCTGTGAAAGCAGAGGGAAGTCATGTGCAGAATGCCAGGGAAAACACTCAGAAAATCACATTCATCTTTACGCCTGTCCAGGGTCCTCAGCATTCCAGCCAAGGCCTTCAGAATTTCCTTGAAAGACAGTGTCCCATAGGTTTGCTTTAGCACGTGCAGGGAAACAAATCCTGTGACAGCTCTTGGTGTCCAACTTATTATAGCTTTTGGGCAACCAGTCCCTTTGGGAGAGGCCTCACCTTCACAGCCTGCTCAGGCTGGGGCTGTATCTTCACAGTGGTTCACTCAAAATCACCTGCCTCTGCTTCTTTCTCATTGCCCTGACTGTGACTTGGTCTTGTCAGCTACACCAAGCAGCTATTTGTGTGGTAGGGAACTTTTGTGTGGTAGGAAGACACATAGGGTGACCATCATGTGCAGCCCTCATTAAATAAATATGTATTTATATTGATACTGTGATCTGCTAAGGAAAATTGAGCTGTAACTATAAGGCCACTTTGTGTGTGAGGTATTTCCATGACATTTATGAATAACTGCTCCTTCCAAGTCCCTGACATCTGTATGAAAATCAACAACTTACAATACTAGTCCTTAGTGCAATTGGGACAGGAACACTGTCCATCAGTGTTATGTTTATTACTTATGTCACATTATTTGTATCATAGACTAACATTTTGGAGTATGTGTGTTTGGAAGTCTCCTTTTACCTTTCATCGTACTTTATTATTCTGCCAAGCCAACAGATTAATTGGAAAATCTTTGACATAGGAGTATCTGGCTTTATAAACTGCAGTCTACTTCTGAAGTTAAAAAGTATTTTTTAATCTTGGCACTTCTCAACATTTCATATCCACAGTGCTACAAACTTTCATTAATCATCAGTTGGACCTTTATTCAGTCCTTAATGATCATAGAGTGGTTTCTTACAGACACACTTTATATGACAGTAACTTTACTTCAAAATGTAACTTTTTACAACATTGCAAAGGCACGACAGGGCTCCCTCTTATGTTTTCTTTATCTATATGCTTGCTGTATTTCCAAGGTAATCTTTCTTTTACTATGTTGTTTCTTGTTTTCATTATTTGAAGACTCAGATGGGAAACTTTGCATATTTTGATATTGTAATTGCCTTTCAAATTAATCTGTTTTCTCAAACCAGTCTGTTATCTCACTATATTATCAATTCCTGAATCATCCAGGGAATGAATGACTTGAGTGTACTGGATGCACACACAAGAGAAGCCCCGATACCCATCTACAGCTTGAGTTTCATACATATAATTAAATGAAAACTTCTACTTTCATAACAGTTCTATAGCTTCTGTCTCTGACACAGACGTCTCACTTAAGCTTTTTTTCTGCAATATGGATATTCCTATATGTGTTTATGATGCATAAATGTAAGCTGTAACTGAAATTCTAGGAAATACACAGCTCTTAAAATACTTACTTTCATGTTGCTTGGATATTTGTATTACAAATACTTCCAGGTAATAACAATTTACAGGCAATTATCCACCTTGTTGACCTATCTTCTTATCCAAAGAAAGCCAAAAATATCTGTTAGCGTGAAAATAAAAAAGAAAAAAACCAGTACCTAAAGTTGTCATGCAACAGACATTCACATAACTACCATTAAGACACATTAATTTCATCACTGAAATTGTGAACATAAAGGGTATTGATAGACCTAGCCATACACAAATCTTAACTTATTTAGTGCTTGACCAAATGTTAGGTTGCTGTCTGAATGTCAATATAAACATCTTATTAACTAGGTTGATGAACAAAGAGGGCTATATTAGCTTAATTATTAAAATCCTTCAGGATCTTTCAAATCAAGCAATCTGTTAAATATTCAGTTAGCTTCAGCTTTGCTTTGTCAGTGTCAGTCTGGTACTTTCTAAACAGACCTGGAGTTATTTAATCAGAGACCTGTGTTTTAATCTTGTATCCTCAAATGAGTGTCCTTACATCTGTGTTGTAGGGTAGATTGTTTTACAAAAGATGTTCATTATGAATCTTGTTACAAGAATTGTTGTTTTATGGGATTAAGGTAATCATGCAAAACAAAAGAGAGGATGCAAGAAATTTTTGGTAATGAATACATATTGTATAGAAGTATTACATTTATGTTTAATACACCTGCTCCCTAATTTAACCAACATTTAACCAAACCAGGTAAGTTACTGCTTAGATGCTGTTCTGTTGGGGGGGGGGGGGGCTCTTTCCTCTTTCAGTGTTTCTATTATGCTATGTAAGTATTAAGGCCCACTAGCATGTACATCCATGATAAGCCATATCAAAATATGTGATATGTTTCCAGTTTTTTAAATCAGAAGCTTTTTATATAGCTCTTTTATTTCAAATAAGCAAATAAAACCAGTGACAAAAATTCCACACAGCTGCAGTTAGCACCAAAACAAGCGCTGAAGGTTTTGAAATGCATATATAAATAAAGGTGCATTATTTCAGAAAGCATTTTTTTTTTCCCCAACTACGTTTTTCATTAGGTAACAGCCAATCTAATGTAAATGTTTTTGACTATACATAGTGGTGAGATACTTCAAATCTCTGGTTCACCAGCAATGATCTGAAGATTCTCCATGAATATTTCTAAGAGATTATTAAAGACAATTGCAGAAGGGAAGCCTACTGTCTGTTGACTTAAATTTTCTCTGTAGGAATCTGTGCAATTTTGGGGGAGAACAACATCTTTTGAATTTAAAAAGAGATGAGACAGCTGCATTTCCTTTATGGTAGATACGGTGGTTTTCTTTGAACTTTAGGAAAATATTGTGGATGATGCAGTGTAGCTATGCTTGGAATAGTAGCTGGCACAGAAGTAGGGTGGGCTGGCAATGAATTATGGTAATGGTGAACAGCTTTATAATTTGCTGAGAAGATAAATTGACATGAGAAAATGGTCAGTTATATGATCAGAATAAGCAATAACTTTCTGCCAGTCTCCATTATAAATTTTGTCAGCTTGCAAATCTGGTTTCTGGGAACAATCCCATAGAAATCATGAACTGTAAAGATCAGATTTTAGGAAACTGTTTACAGATTCTGTTTACAGAATTTAGTTACAACTCTCATGATAGCAACATGTGTTTAGTTAGCATCATCTTAAGTATAACCTTTAGCTGTCGAGGATAGATGTGTTAATGAATAATTTCTTTGATATGTAAAGTTAACTAGATACTAGATATTTAAAAAAATAAAACTCGTCTTTTACCATGGGCTAGGTTGAAATTTTCTCCTGCCATGGACAATAAACTTGCCGTTCATTGTTCACATGATTTTGTGATTATTAAAGAAAAAACTTATTATAGGCAGAATATATAGTAGTGAAAATAGGTGCTGGGAAATGTGCTTTACAGACTTAATTTCGTTTAAGTTGTTCAGTAAGACCTCTTCCAGTAATAGGTTTGTTCTCAAATATGTATGCCGTGAAAGGTCATTGCCTCTATATTGCTTAACAATTATTTATAGGGTGAGAGTTTAAATAAAAGAGCTATTTTGTCTTGCATCATTAGGTAATAGTATTATAGAGAGAAATAGCTATACCAAAAAAGAAAGTTTGTTAAACCTTTACCTTCCAAAAACCAAGGATCAAACTAAAGTATACTTTTTACATTTGTAACAAGATATCTGTAACTATTCAAGTCACTTTATGGCTGTTAGGAAGTGTTTCATGCTGAAACATTTCATTTTTTCTAATCGAAAGGGGTAAGCTTCTGCCTCTTACCCTGTATACAGGTTATAGTGCAGTTCTCACTTGAGTCAGTACAGAGCAATGTGGAAATCCAATTTAGTACCTAGCCAGAACAATGTAACATACAGTAAAGCTAATCAGAAGAGGAAATTAATCTGGTTTGGGGTCTTCTTTTTTTTTTTTTTTTTACCCATGAAATTCTGGATGTCAGTATTATACATATGTTTATAAAATTTCCAGTGGTTTGGAAGAAAATATTTTTACACCAATGGGGTGTCAAATCAGAAAAAGAGAGCTAAGAGGATCACCAAGACACAAAACTGATAAACAGGCAGTTAGGGAGTCCATTGCTAACCTGGTAGTCATGAAGCAAAGTAGCATCAGGCTAACCACCTAGGAAAATATTTCTTCTGATCTTACTGACACCCACAATTTCATACCACAAATATCAATTTGAAATTAGAATTATTTGGTAATAAAATAATAAATAAATGATATTGATATAAAAATGAGTCTTTCCCCTATTAACACAAACCAAGAAGGATGCTCTGCTTAGACAAATGATTATCATGGATATTCATGACAGGAATCTCTGCCAAAGTCTGAGTCTACCACTGAAATCCAGATTCATGGGGAAACTTGGGTGCCAAAAAACCATAAATAATCTTGGAAGAGAGTTGGAGATTTGAGGTTCCCTTTTTATGTCAGCTGCCTACAGTCTAACCTTTGCAGGCTAGAACACTTTTCATTTTCCTGATGAATATTTTGATCCTTTAACAGAATGACACATTAGTAATATGAATGGTAGAAAGTGCACATGAATGAATATGCATATGTCTATCAAAACTGCCTCTCTCTATAAACATCATCTTGTGTCAAGGATGATGAATGTAAGTGACCATTTTTTGCATCGTACCATTTTGTCTGAAACAAGGTTTAAACTGATATGTTCAGTTTCCTGGAGAAGTGCTGTAACTTCTTAATTGTCAATATATATTAAAAAAAAAAAAAATCAAGAGACACCATTAAGTAGTGTTTCTGATTATGCTTTGCATATTTTGTATTAGGGATGGTATTACTGGCTTGAACCTGTCAGAGGACTATGTGGGATAAAAAGATTTTACATATCAACTAGTATGAATCATAGAATCCTAGAACTATTTTGGTTGGAAGAGACCTTTAAAATCATCACATCCAAGTGTTAACCCAGCACTGCTAGGTCACTGCTAAACCATGTCCCTCAGCACCTCATCTCTATGTCTTTTAAATACCTCCAGGGATGGTGACTCTACCACTTCCCTGGGCAGCCTGTTCCAGTGCATTACAACCCTTTTGTTGAAGAATTTTTTTTCTAATATCCAGTGTCACTGGCTACTTGGAAGAAGAAACTGACCCTCATCTCATTACAGTCTCTTTTCAGATAGCTGTAGGGAGTGATATGATCTCCCCTGAGCCTCCATTTTGCCAGACTAAACAACCTCAGTTCCTTCAGCCACTCATAACACATGTGCTTTAGACTCTTCACTAGCTTTGTCACCCTTCTTTGGACACACTTCAGCACATCAGTGTCTTCGTAGTGAAGGGCTCAAAACAGAACACGGGATTCAAGGTGTGGCCTCACCAGGCCTGAGTACAGGGCATGATCATTTCCCTGGTGCTGCTGGCCACACTATTTCTGATACAGGCCAGGATGCTGTTGGCCTTCTTGGCCACTTGGGCACACTGCTGGTTCATATTCACCTGGCTGTTGACTAATATCACTACATCTTTTTTTTTTTGCCAAGGAGCTTTCCAGCCACTCTTCCTCAAGCCTGTAACATGTCATGGAGTTGTTGTGACCCCAGTGCAGGATCCTGCACTTGACCTTGTTGAACCTCATACCATAGGCCTCAGCTCATTGATCCAGAATATCACCATCAAAATTCCTTGGATCTAGGATTTTGAGTAAATTTCTTCAGCTTAAAAAAATCGGCTTTTATGTGTTCACCAACTAAAGTAAATAAGACGGGGTTGGTCATAAGACTGAAATGAATGGGATGGGATGCCATCCAGAGGGACCTGGACAGGCTGGAGAGGTGGGTTCAGGTGAACCTCATGAGGTTCAGCAAGGCCAAGTGCAGGGTCCTGCACCTGGGTCAGGGCAATGAGCATTATTAATATAGGCTGGGAGAGGACATGCTAGAGACTGGTCCTTTGGAAAAAGACTTGAGGGTACTAGTAAATGAAAAGCTGGACATGAGCCACCAATGTGCAATGGCAGCCCAGAAGGCCAATCAAATCCTGGGCTGCATCCAAAGAAGTGTGGCCAGCAGATCGAGAGAGGTGATTCTGCCCCTCTACTCTGCCCTGGTGAGACCTCACCTGGAATACTGTGTCCAGCTCAATTCAAGAAAGACGTGGACCTGTTGGAGGTCCAGAGTAGAATAAAGAAAATGATCAGAGGGCTGGAGCACCTCTCCTATGAAGACAGTCTGAGAGAGTTGGGGTTGTTCAGCCTGGAGAAGAGGAAGCTCTGGGTGGACCTTCCAGTACCTGAAAGGAGACTATAAGAAAGCAGGGGAAGGTCTGTTCACAAGGGTTTATAGTGACAGAACAAGGTATAATGGCTTTAACTTAGAAAAGGGTAGATTTAGGTTAGACATTAAGAAAAAGTTCTTTAATATGAGGGTGATAGATCTCTGGAATAGGTTGCCCAGAGAGGTGGTGGAGGCCCCATCCCTGGAGACACTGAAGGACAGGCTTGATGAGGCTTTGAGCAGCCTGACCTAGTTAGAGATGTCCTTGCTTATTTCAGGGGGGTTGGACTAGATGACCTTTAGAGGTCCCTAACAACCCAATACATTCCATGATTCTGTGACTCTAAGATGACCTAGTCTGTTTTCATAGTATAATAATGTTTGAAGGAGCTTTAGTGTCTTGTGGTGCTAGTCAAGCATTATGTCATTTATATTAGTGCCTGAGGGAAAGCGGATGCCAGCACAGTTTCAGAAATGTGGAAAGGGGTCTTAACCATATTTTGTTTCCATGTAGTGTGGATTATTTGCTTGATGTGGTATGGGCAGAGCCGGCAGTGCCTGTGCCTGCAGGAAATGAGGCACAGTAACCACACCCCCGTGACCATACCCCATGACCACACCCCTGTGGCCACACCCCCTTGGCCACCCCCCCGTGGTCACACCCCCGTGACCACACCCATGTGCTATAAGATGCCTCAGGGAGGTCAGGTGGGGTCTATGCAACAGGTGCTCAGCAGCTCGCAGCTCCTGGGGTAAGGCGCTGGGGCTCTGCCAGCATTCAAAGTACATCCAGTTGCTGTTAGTGGTCCCTGTCCTGCACTGAGAGCAGAACCAAACTAGTCGCCTCTCAGGCTGCGAGGCAGCGAAACAGTTGGTGCTGTGCCTACATGGAGGTGAACAGGGCGTTCCCGAAGCCAGGCCAACCCAAGGAGAGCCTGGGAGCACCATATAAAATTATTCAGTCTTCTTATTTGATAAGGAATTTCAAACTGTCAAATTTATTTCTACTTGAAACAAGAAAGACGTACCTTTTTAAAGAAAACTCAAAGCAAAAATTACTAATTTAACAGAGTGGTAGGGGAGGACTGCACATTCCGTTTCGAGCAGTGCAGTTAATCAGCAGGCAATGCTGATTTGATTTTAGTTGTAAAAGCCATAGCTCTGAACTTGCAGGTTTTCTCAGTTTTGTTTTGGTTGCTGGTCCACTAGGTGAATGAAGTTTCTTTCCTTCTCTATGTATGTGTTTCTCTGTCTGTAAAATAGAGATAACAATATTGATAGTGGCATTACTGCATTCTGCAAAGCCACTTCAAAGTTTAGAAGAGAAGTGCTTTGTAAAAGAAAGGAATTTCTAGAACAGAATCCACTCATTCACTTGCTTGTGGATTGACTGAATAGCTTTATGACCTGTTTAATTACAGACTTTATTTATTTATTAATTAAAAATAAAGAGGAATCCATAATGTCTGTTTGTTCTAACTGCAGGAAGAGCTCTTTTTAGAAATAAATGGCAGACCATAGATAAGTATGTTGACTTCCTGAAGTTATGACTTATCTTTCTTGTTTTGATAAGAAGAATGTCTTGATGGAAGGATTGTTTATCTAAAGCTTATTCACCTTTCTAACTATAACATCATCTGATGAGATGTGGTGCTTAGTTACAAGGTTTAGTAGTTGATTTCGCAGTACTAGGTTAAAGGATGGACTTGATGATCTTAAAGATCTTTTCCAACCTAAATGATTCTGTGATTCAATGATCTAATACAAAAAAAACCCACCAAAACCCTCTAATTCAGACCTTCCTAATGAGCAAGTCAAGATGAAAGACTACAGTATTTGGGCCAATGTCCTGATATTAAAAACCAAACAGATAATCAACAGAAAAATCCAGATCATGTTGTATATTGCATCTATTGGCTTGAAGTTAATTTTCTTTATAGAAGTCCATGTGGTGCTGGTGGTTGAATTTGTGACTAAACCAGAGTTGATAACACATCAGTGTTTTGGCTGTTGATGAGCAGGACTTGCACAGGATTAAGACTTTCCTTTTCCTCTCACTCTCTCCAAACAGTGAATAGGCCAGGAATAGAGAAGATGCTGTGAAGGAAGAAAACCAACACAGCTTACCCAAACTAACCAAAAGGATATTCCATACCATGTAACTTCATGGGCAGCAGTAAAAATGAGGAGAGGGGCCGGGGAGCAAGTAGTCATTGCTTGGAGACTGGTGTGATTGATCTGCTTTTGGGATGTGAACGGCTGCCTTTGTATCACTTGTTTTTGTAGTGTTTTTTTTCTCCCCTCTTCACTTACTAATTTGACTTTTGAAGAGTATTTTGAGCCACAAGTTTTCTTGTTTTTGCTCTTCCTAATCTCTTTTGTGTCCTGCTGTTGGGGTAGGGAGGGGAGTGAGAAAGCTTTTGTGTAGTGCTTAGCTGCTAGCTGGGGTCAATCCACCATAATTCCCTAATGTTCGTGTACTTTTAAAAAATAATTTTCAGATTCCCTGAAGTGATGGAGTATTTCTTACTTCTTCATACCTTGAATTTAAAAAACTACTTACTCTTGAAAAATAGATGTCTGTTTTATAGTTTTAGATGGCGGCCTGCATAACCCAAGCTCTCTTGTTTCCTGTCTTGAACATGAAAGTCACAGGGTACAGTCCTTTCCCTGGTTCCCAGAATAGTGTTCTGCCTAACCTGTTAACTGACCTGGATAGACACAAACTCTTTCTAGCCTGATTTTCATGTACTTGCATCATCATAGTGCTGTGCCTGATGAGTAATGTGACCCTTTGGTTTCTGGATTAGCACTGATTTGTATCCCATCACTTGTTTGTGCATAGTGGACTATCTTGTCTGGTCATGCTTGTCATAACATACTATTCATTAATAAAAAGCCTCACAGAGGGCATATCAATGAACATGTGTTTGAAAAAAATTGGTTTTCATACAGGATCTTTATCAAATCTACTGATCTTCAGCCCTGGTCATTTATTTTTTTTTTTTTATTTCTTTGTTTTAATTCAGGCTCTCTGGGATGAATATACCTCCTCCAGTTATCAGCAACAAAAACTGGCTTAGACTACATTTTGTAACAGACAGCAATCACCGCTACCGTGGATTTAGTGCTCATTATCAAGGTACATTCAAAGAAATGCTTTTTTTGCTGTTGTTTTTGTTAAAATAATAATAATAAAAAAAAACAAAACAAAAACCAAAACCAAACCAAAAGTGTCTGAAGCTGTAGAGGAAATGCGAACAGCCATTTTAAAAAATCCTCATAAAGGTATAGATTGTATTTGCAGAAATGATGAATTCAGCTCTGCAACCTGTTATATCAATTCACAGTATGTTAAAGTATGGCTAGTGTATTATCTAGTGTATCTAAATGCAGTTATAAAAAAATTATAGCAGGTATCTACTTCACATTATCCTGTGCAAGTACTTAGCTTTTACAACAATCCTAATGTTATGAAAAATATTGTCTAAAAGATGCAGAAATAATGTTTTTATCATTAAAACAGTATTTGCCTCTATGGCGTTATAAGTCATGTTTGTAAAACAGTGAGTAAGTTTCTACTTATTAATGTAGCATTTAATCAGCATTATCTCTTACTCCCTATTTCTGAAGGCATTGTGCTATTAAGTGTTTAATTAACCTGTAAGATTCTTATCCACTGTTTTTATGAACAAGAATTATTTTGAGTAAGATTGAAAGCATCTGAAGCATTAAGTTGGGAATATCACCATTTAGAACAAGGTCATTCTAATGATGAAGTCTAATGAAAACTGAGCTTCATTAGTGGATGGTAATACTGTCTGCTTTCCCTAATCATTACTGTAAATACTATTTTTCAATATCTACAGTGTATCAATGGATCTTCAGGGAAGAGTTACCCCTTATGTGCTTTTTGTGCTTTTCTGTTTTATCTGATGGACAAAAAAAATCACAGCATTCTGAATGAGATTAGTTCAGGAATTTATTTTGCAGGAAATTTAGCACAGGAAGAGATTAGCTACATATTTTTTTTCAGAATCTGATAAAATAAATCAACTAATGTAAAAGTTACACCTAATAAAAGACTAGGACTACTTTTTTTATGTAATTGATTTTTTTTTTTTATAATAAACTTTTTACAACTCTGTGTAACTGCCTCAGATAACATATTCTATACAACAGAGCAAATTTTATTACTACTTCAGTATATATACTTTATGTATATATACTTTTTAATATAAATTGTATATCTCTATTCAAACTTCCCGAGTTCATAGATGTTCTGGAATGTGTATTCTGAGTGAATTTAGGTAAAAGGAACCTTGCTATTTCAGCTCCTTGGTCTTCTATAACTATTTAGGAAAAGCACAGACTTGTTTATTTGCATTGTATCCTTCATGCCAAATATGATAAACCACACTGTTTACTGGGAAATCACTAGTTTATGGGAATTTTAAAAGAGAGAAAGTATAAACTTTCTCTGTTGGATATTTCTCCACAATTGAGAAACCATGTGATAAGTATTTGGTAGTATATGCAAAGTAAGAACAAACTATGTCTTAGATGACATACTTGCATTCCTGCCAAAAGTGTGAGGTAATAGATAATGAAAGAGAATGGTCTTTAACTTCAAAATCTGTTTTCTGCAAGTCATAAAAGATGTGAGTTGGTAGATGTGAGAGATTGAATATGCTGTGTATCTTCTGTTTCTCTTTACCACCTAAGTTTGTAGTAACTTACATTATGGGGTTTTTTACTATTTTTTTTTATTTGCTCATTTGGTTTTTAATGGTATATTGCTGAATGCATGTTAAACTATACACTATACTAAGTTGTAAAATGCTGCAGTAGTCCACCATGAAAAAAGTATCTTTTACAACTCTTTGTAAAAAACAAAATGTAAAAAAGTAAATAATTTCAGCATGTAAAAGTATTAAAAGTGCATACTCAAGCAGATCTAATCACTAAAAATTAAGCTTGATAGGAAAAAATGGAAAACGCATTGTCAGGTAATAAGGAAGGGTAGACTTTGGGTCAATAGTAAACTGAAGGAGAGACTGTGAGAAAATTTAATAAACATATTTAAAAACTTTCAAACATTTAGAAAACAGAAAAGTAGAGCACAAAATATTTCAGTTTAAGAACTGATATCTTTAGTTTTTTTTCATGTAGAGACAACTTTAATCCTGTTTGTGAAGACCATTTTCAAACAGTAATTTCATTGGTGTGTTGACATGAGTTGTCACAAAAGCAGAGAACTGATAAAAGTCGGAGAAAGTATTCCAAAAAACCATGTAGTACAAATGCATGTGTCTGGTTTTTTTTTTCCATGAATTTATTTCTGCATCACATTTGAGAGTGTCGGTTAATCCTTTCAATAGCCTGTATCACTGTACTACACTGTAATAACTTGGAAAAACTCATTCTTTCAGCTGCTTAATTACCATAGATATGGCTTCCTTCTGCCTTTCCTCCTTGAAATTTAATCTTTCCTATGTAGTATTGCTACAATCAGAATGAGTAGTTTCTTACCACTTCATCTACTTTAACTTTATTATATTTCTGCATCTTTAGAAGGAGCCAGCCTCCAAATTCTGAACTTCTGACCACTCATAATTCTTACTCCGTCACTGTTTTGCCTAATCACTCCCATGGGCCACTGGTTTTGTTTGCACTGCTGCACGTTTTGTGCTAGTATATTTGGTTGGTGGTTTGACCCTGACTGAGTAGCAGTGAAGCACCCCCACAACCACCTGGTCACTCCATCCTCTCAGTGGAACAGGACAAGAAATAGGAAGAATGAGATAGAGAAAAGTTGTTGGTTGAAATGAAGACAGGGAAAATCACTCAGCAACTGTCCTGAGCAAAACAGTCTTAAGGTAGAACACTTAATTACCATTGTAGGGAACCAAAGCTAAATAGTTAAAACACCTTTCCTCTCCCCTTTCACAGGCTTAACTTCATTCCATACACCTCTCCTTCCCCTTCCTCTATCTGCTCCACCACAGATTACACTTTGTCACTTTGTGGTGCTGTGACAGTGCAGGCAGTGCAGGAGGTTCAGGTCAAGGTGTAGGTGTTTCTTTCTGTTACTTCTCATTTCCCAGTCTTCTTCTGCCATTCCCTTCTTCTTACTCGTTTCCTCTGCTCTGATGTGCGTTGACGATGGGCCACAGTGTCTTAAGGGAAGAACCTGCTCCAGTGTGGCTCCATGGGCTCTAGACCCTTTGAGGGTGTTATTAGTTCTGGAATGGTGCATTCCTGCTCTGCCCTTGTTCCTTTCTCTCAATATCTTAAATATATTTTCACAGAGATGCAACATATTCTGCTGATGGGCTCAGTTGTGGTGGGTCCTGAGATGAGTGCAGAGCCAGCTGGAAGCAGCTGTGACCAGCATGGGGCAGCACTTGACCTCCCATCACAGAAGTCACGTGTGCAGTCCCCCTACCCCTGCTACCAAAATCTGCCATTTATACCATTTACAATCTGAGAAAAACCTTTTTGGTTGTTGTATTCAAACAAAGGAAAATAAACAGGTTTTATGACCGATTTTTAGGTAGGACATGAAATAACCAAAACTTTTTCCCTTCTGTTCTCTTAAATTTATGAAAATTATGGTTTTAAGATTTTTTCACGGTGCAGCCTCACATGGCCTAGCTTCAGTGTATTATCTAAGGCTACTGTGGCCTAGATATTTGAAAGGGAGACTAAAAATGATTCATTGCAAATCTTAAAATCTAGCTGCATATAAAAAAAACCCACAACTGAAAACCTAGGGTAAACATCCTTTTAATTTCATTAATTACCATGTTTTCCCAGTTTTGTGTTTAAGGCCTTGAAAACACATTTGAAAATACTCAAATTGACATATAGAACAAATTAAATTTACTGAGGTACTTTAAACTGTAACAGGCATTTTAAGTTATGAAAAATGTGGAACTATACAATATTTAAAATTTGTTAGTAAATAATGAATAAGAGATATGTCAATTAGAAGAGAATCAAAATGTTTCCCTACCCAGATTGTGACACCATAACGAAGATACGCTTATTCTTGCTTGTCTAATCACCGATGTTTCAGCCCTTCATTCTGTTCACTGAGGGTTCTTTGTCTTTAAGTTTTCTGTGTTCATTGCTTTGTTAAAAGTTCTTTTAAACTAGAAACTGTTGTCTGAAGTAGTACCAAAGCTTCTTTGGATCTTCCTGAAGGTGTTGCTTCAATGTTTCTTGGCAGTGGTAATAATTTTTTTGCCATGTCTAAAACTATTTGTGCTTTTTTACTCCATCCATTCACAGTTTCTGTAACTGCTCCTTTTGCTTGCTGCTTTCTGGTAGCCACTCTTTGCAGTCCAACATACACACTCTATGGGTATGTATCCATATTATCTAAGTGGACAGAAGGAATTGTTAGCTTCACAGCTTCTAGTCTTACAGGCTGGTGTACATGAACTTCAGTATTCAATATCAATAGTCAAGCATATCCAGACTTTGAAAAGGCTTTTGGTAAAGAATTCTTCATTTTCTGATAGTTAAAATTACTTAAAGAATGTGTAACTTTGCCATCTTTTGAGATCCAGTATCCTTTCACTCTCTCTTCCCTCTCTTCTTCTTTAAAGCTCTGTAAGGTTTCAGTACTAGCCCTGTACCTGCTGTTTATTTCACTTGTGAAATCCATTTCTTAAAAACTTTAGCTTCCTTGCTTCCTTTCACCAGTTGTTTGTTTGTTTTTTTTTTCTTTCTTGTTTAAGCCATGTACAGCCTAATGCTTCCACTACAAACAAAATAGTATCATATATTACTGATTGAGTTCAGAATTACATCTGCCTTCCCTTAAGAATCTCTGCTTATAGGAAAATACAGATGAAGAGATGAAATATATCCATGAGATTTTCCGAATAAAAAAAATTTAGCTGTCATGTTCATGTTGAAAAGCATGCGAATGGTTACTGTGCTTAAAACTTGACAGTCAACTACGTAGAGCTGAAGTTGGATAAATGCCAGCACTTTCAATGCATAATGCAGTTTGGAGAAAACAGATGTTGAAAAGTTTTCTCTTTCTCTGCTTGATTTTCCGTTGTTCTTTTCTTGTTCTTTCTGTCATTTGATGTATGAATAAAAATGTATCTTCATTCAGAAATGATTTATGGACTTAGGCTTAGATTTTTATGCTGGTTTTGCTTTGAGAGAGAGAATTTGAAGCAATTGGCAATCAGGTGAAGAACAAAAGTAAGTAGTACTAAGTTGCTTCAGAATATCATGACTAGAGTTGCCAAAAGGGGAAAACTATTTATCAGTTTTTTTCAGAACACCTAACAATTTTAAAAGAATTTGTCATTCATTCTTCATCTTAAAAGTTGTTGCAACAAGCAGTACACAGTACTACTGCAGGAAGACTCAGTAGTCATAATGGTGTCTTAGGTGTCACTCTGCTCCAAGACACCAAAATGTAGATGTTTCTGTATTGTAACCTGTATGTTTAGACACTTACAGGTCTCTAAATACCCATGAAAGTTGGGAAGCTATGGGGCACGGTTCAGCTGTACATGAATATATGTGCACTGATATATGAGGTCATCTGAGATATCCAAGATATTTTCATGGCAGTGATAGAAGTGCAAAGGCTCTTTTGGCAAACAAACCAAGGTGTTGCAAAGCAGTATCTTATGAAGTAACGAAATTGCACTAACCCAGAAAGTGTGTGGACAACTAAACCTTCGCCATACCTACCTAATCCTGTCAGTGCAGGTTGCAGAGTAATTCAGCTGACTACATGATAGGGGTTGAGCATAGGTGCTCTAGAGTAAGTGAGACATTTGCATGGTGTTGGCCAATAAAAATTTACAGGAGTAAGCTACAAGATGGGGAAGAACACCTAAAATAACAACAGACAACGTACAGACAGATATTATGTCTTCAAGGTGTGTGCTTAGAGTTAAAATACAAAATTCCACGGACTACACTGGCTAGCTTCAATTTATTCTAAAATATGTAATATTTTTAATATATAATGGTTTATATACCTAGTGCAACTATAGGCACACAGATGTAGGTGTCTTAATCTCAGGTTGAATTTCACATAATATGACTACTCTTTGAAATGGCTTTTTACTACCAGCATGCTCATGGGCTTGAGATTCCCTAGGAGAAATTAAGATGCTGCATTACTTTAGTCACATCTGTAGAAGTCTGCTACTTAAACATGGGCTGTTCCTGCTTCTGCTTAGGGCAGTGTAAATAAGTTCCTGGTTGCATTGGTAATTTATTTGACAGATGACAGACTTTTTATTTTTTTAGACAAATATTTAGTTCTCAGAATTGCAAATCTGTGACTTTTTAGTCCTTAAGCTGCTGTTGTCAAAACAGCCTAGATGAGTAACTGATTTTTGCAATGGATGGAGGAGAAAGAAGCCCTCTTTTCATAGAATGAAAGGAAATTAACAGAGCTTCTCAGCAGATATATATATATATATATATAGCCTCCAGGAATAACAAGAACTTAAACTGCATACATTGCCACACAAGTAAATATTTTTAGTGTATTTTCATACTCGTGGGTCTTCTCAGTCATCTTCATCTTATACAGAGATATATTTTCTGAAAAAGACATTTTTTCACCTTTGCACTCTTGATATATCTTATTCACAGCTATACACCCACACAATGACAGTGATTTTGCTGTAGTCAAGCCAGAGAGGAGAAAAATTGCAGCATTTTGTTGACCCTCCCCTGTTTTAAAGCACTTAGTTTTAAAATTCTTTCAGTTATAGGTTTTATTAACAGCACTATTGGTTGTTAGTTGTTAGTTCTGATACTGTAGACAGACAGAGAAAGATCAGTTTATAAAATTTTAATTCATTTTTTCTGACTTTAAGTAATATCACCATTCATTAAAAGTCAATAGAACTAATATTGAATATGAAAATATGGTAGTCTATGTGTATGTTTAAATTGGTGGATTATAATTTACTTGTGAAATAAATGTTAAATGATGCAGTAAAGAGTTCTTCCTATTTTTTAATGATCTAACAGATGTGCCTTCTTAATTTCATACTTATCCTAAAGAAAAACATCTAATGTTTTAGGTGAAAACATTTTAATGTATTTGTTTCATTTACTCTTCTACAAACTTCTGTTCATTGTTTACAAAAGAGCAAATTGTACTGTTTTATGTACTACTGATGGTAAATAATTCCATCTGTTTGTAGAAGAGAAAAAATGTACTGAATTACTCTTTATTTCAATTTAAGTAATACTTAGAAAGTATTTTCCTTATTTAGGTCCATTTTGTTGGAAGTTCAGGAATTTATACATTGAAATTCAAAACAACATTTCAAACAATAAAAAATCCAGGAAAATGGGCTATTCAAACTATAAAATCCATAAGTGATATAAACATTCCCAGTTTGTGCAAAGGAAAAAGAAGTAAGTGTGTGTGTATGTATGTGTGTGTGCATATATATATATATATAAAAAGGACTCCTCTAAAGACATCAAATGAAATTCAAGAAACAATAACTATTAAAATAGGTATTCTCTGGTAGTTCTACTTTTCTAATAATACTACATAAAATGTAGAGTTTATAGGACCTTCAAAATGTTTCATTTCGTTCATGTGAAAACATTAATATATTAACTTGTATAGCTGTTTGCTTCATGGCCACCAAATAGTGTAATACATTGCACTGATGATCTGTTCATGTCAAGGTGATAAAACAACTGAGGGAAAAACCTGAGATAAGACAGTTGTTGACATTCATAATATTTAGTGATATTGAGATAAACTGTTGGAACATTTTTTTTCCCCTTTGAAAAATGTTGACATTCAAATGCTTCCATAATATGCTCAGGCTTTTTCATTAAATAACTTATTTTTTTAATACCTTCTGAAATATTCAATTGACCAAAATTATCAAAACAACCCCAGGCTGAGACAAGCCCTCCTCAGGTCAGCAGAATCTTTGTATTACTAATGGTAAAATTATACTTATTAGGCTACAGCCTTCAGAATTTCTACATCATTCTCTGTTAAGTTTGCTAGAAACAAGCAGAGTAAGCTATGAAGAAGTGCTTAAGTATGAAGGTTTATATTCTTTACTATGCAATGAACATATACAAACTGATATTAATGTACCTTTTCTGTAAGCTTGTCTTTGCCATTTGCCTAGTAAACAGTCTTTCTAAGAATTTCATGTTACTTCTAACAAGTACTAATCTGTTTAAAAATAAATAAAAATATATTAGGTCTAAAATTATCTTCTCTGTAGTGAAGATTAATACGTTGGATAAATTTTTCGAATCTAAAAATACTTCAGTTATCTTTAGTAATAACTTTGTGTCAAATAGCTCCTTGATACTTAACGTTGTATTTGGAGTAGAAAATGTTTATATTAAGCTTAAATGAAAGTTGATTATTACTAGCTTTATATTCATTACTTTTTCAAGCATCTGATCTTCCTTGAAAAAAAAAAAAGTGTCAAAGTCATATCCTTTCCTCCTTCTGCTGTATTCTTTGTGGATAAAGAATATCTTGATGGATAAAGTGCTGTGATGAGTGCTGCTGCCTAGCCAGCAGCAGGTCCAGCCAGGGGTTGAGTTGTTTGCCCACTTCACCTCACTGTAGCACACATGTGGCATCATTCAAGGGAACTTGCCACTCTTGCAATGCCATAATTCAAAACAGGGATAGATGAGGAAAGGTAAGGGTGTGTATTGGTACCAGCTGCTGGGCAAGAGAGTAGAACAAATATGGCATGTGCAATGTGTCACAAAACAAAACCCTAGAAATCAGAAGATTTAAATTTTAATTTTATATTAAATTTATATTAAAGCCCATTTTATATTATCCTGTCCTTAAAAAGGGTAAATAAATCTTTCTGTTACACTATAATTTACAAAAAGAAAATTGCCCAGAAAATAAATCTATAAGGCAATATTGTCAAGGCTTTTTATGTGAGAAATACAGTAAAGCTACTTTTTTTGTAAGATGACTACTAGTTAATAAGATAAATAAGTGTGAATATTTTCCATTCCCAGCATTTTATTATTCATTTCATATATTCCTACAATATTGTTCAGAGTTTTGAAGATTTTATACAGTTTTTTAATGTGATTTATATAATTATATGATTCTGCAGACTTACTGATGCACACTTCTTCTGAGAAGAAAGCAAAGTATGACTATATGTATACAATAAGTGATCACATAAAAAAACCCTTTAATTTTTCAAATCACTGCTTTCTCATTTACAAACATTCATTTGTGTAAAAGTTTGGGTTTGTTTTTGTTTTGTTTTTAAAAGTAATAGGCATTTCAAAAAGTATTTTCTCACTGAATTTAAACTAACTGAAAGAACAGTATTCATATGTGTGCCTATGTTGGTAATTTTCACACTGTTTTCAGGTAAACAAACATATTTTTCTGGGATAAAATCCATTATTTGGATAGAGAGGTGAAAAAAAAAAAAAAAAAAAAAAAGTAGTAATGGTAGTTCTTGATATGTCCTGAGTTTAGATGAGGAGACCTAAAGCTGTTTAAGGTGTTCAGCATTTCTGTATTATCAAAAAGTAGGAGACTGATTCTGTCTGAATAGAAATTCAACTTTTCTAATGTAAGCAGTTTTGATAAAATTAAGATGCATATGCTTACCATATTTTCAGTACCTACTTAAAAAATTTCAGGTGATTGTACGTTCACTGAGAGAAACATTTGGAAAATCATAGACATGCATTGTATGTACTGAAGGATGACAAATGTCTTCATGTCCTGCATCCATGAAAATTTCAGGTCAATGATTCATTGTTGTTTTCAGACTGTTCTGGTATATATGTCTTACTGCAGCAGTTGATTCATATTTAAAACTAATATAAAAGATGAAGAGAAAGAGAAGAAAAAAATAAAATAGAGAGTTTGGGGGGGAAAAAAAAAAGAGAGAGGAAAAAATGGAAGTAAAAAAATACCATAAGGGAATGCAGAAATAGGAAGAAGTCCCTTTTGGTACCAAAAAAAAAAAAACCAAAACAAACCCTTAAATTCTGAATCAATTCACATAAATCACAGACAACATGAAAACAGAAGGAAGCAAGAAGTACATATATTAAACTTCCATCTAGGTAGCTTTTGAGTCTTTGCTATTTGGATAAATCCAGGGAACATGCCTGTTTGAACTGAAGTCTAGAAACTTGTGCTGAACCATAATTTTTTCAGTCATATAGTTCTTTAAATCCACAGTTTTATTTCCTTCCTGAATAACTGGGAATCAAAAATAAACTTGGTCATAAGAATGCTTTATCTCAGCCATTTATACTGATTTTATATTCTTAAATGCATATTTCTGTTCCAGATTCTTTTCTGTTACTTACTCATACATCAATAGAAGCAAAACTGTAATTTGAACTTAAGAGCAGGTAAAAATACTAGACTTTTATGAAGAATAAAAAAAGAGGTCTGTGAAAAATATAAGGCTGGAATGTCATGTAAAAAATACGTTAAAAGAATGAAATAAGATGTTATATCTAACTTGAAAATTGCTTTATTAGGTCCAGAATACATTCTTCTAATTAGTTTTGTAACTTTATTGGAAAGTCTTACAGGCAGCTGATATTTAATGACAGAGAACATCAAAGGGAACAGTTAATTAAGATATTTTATTAGCAAAAAACCCCTCAGCCCTTCTTAATGGGATGCTCTGGTCACTGCAAAATTGGTTAACTACAGGAAGTTTTAAGTAAGAAAACTAAGTCTTGACTGAAAGTCCTTGAAGTTCTGAAAGAAGAATGAAGATGGAATATAGTTATTCCTCTTTTTTGAAATTCTGTATTTAATTGTAACCCCCTCTTTTTTTTTCTTTAATGAAATATATATTTTATTTTTCTTAGGACTGTCAACACTTGTTTCTCGATTACTAATTGCTAAAGGGAAAAATAGCTTACTTCTTGCTGTTAAGATACACAGGGAAAAATCTGGTCTGACCTCATTAGCACTTTACTATAGTGACTCCCATTTAGGGTCATCTGCATTAAAGACCTTTAGCTTTGCTTGGCAAGTCTATATTTGGATAATGTGTACAAGGACTAATAAAATCCTGCATCTTCAGTTCATCCTGAATAAACAAGACAGTGAATATCCCTATTTGCTCTCACATTTTGAACTCAATCTGATTCTTAGGACTTAATCATCAAAACTAATTATAATGGATTAGACTAGCTGCTAAACAGTAGCCTCAGATCTCATTTGTTTGGTCCTGTGAGCAATTTGCCAGTTTTCATCTGTTCTTCCACTGCTGAAGTTAAAAACCTGCAAATTTAGAAGACTGTCATAATAAAAACAGTATCAAGTGGAGTACTGTAGGAGTCTACCCTGGCACAAGTTCTGTTCTGTGTGACACCAAAATGTCAGTCAACAGTTTATGAATTGTCTGTGAAATAAAAACAATGTATAAAAATCTTAAATTTTTTTCCTGAATACTTCTTGATGAATCAACATTTCAGTTACATTTCAGATATTAAATGGTGTTCTTTCAACTTAGTCAAGTTTTGCTGGCTATGCTTTCAGTCTGTGGGATTCTAATACTTGCCTGGCAATATCAGAAGTTATAGGAACATGCTTCATGTCAAATCTTTATTTAAAAATGGCTTTGTGCTGGAAATAGTTTCTTTCAGCCCAGTTGATGGTTAATAACTGAAAGCATGGTAACTTTTAAATTCAACACTGTCACTTTATTTTAGTGAAGTAATTGAATTTACTTTTAGACCCATCCGTTTAATTCCTGCTAAAACATAATTCTCAGTTGTATCTTTTAAGAAAGAATGCCAATTAAATATTGGTAGTTAATTATATTAAATTTATGAAAAAAGAAACAATCTTAAATCATGTGTTAATGCATGTTGACTGTCACTGATACTTTGCCTTGTGGAAGCTTGTGGAACTGGAAGGGAAAAATAATTCTGGTTTAATAAGAGACAACAGCCATAGCTGAAATCTTAATTTTAATCTGGGATTCAACACAACACGTTAACATAGCACAAAGCTCAAGGTTCTAAAATGAGCATAAAACTCAGATTGTCTTTTCTGAAAATAAATATTTGATTAAGAAAACAACTTATTTTAAAATTGTATAGAGATTCAAATTAAGATCTATAACAAGAATTGCTTTTGTCTGATTCTGCTTTCCAACATATTTGAACTACTGTGAATACTTTTTTCAGGTCTGCAGTTTCTAAAAGTTGTTAAATTTTAGTATAGTATTGTCACATTACATACAACTTCCATGAATGCATTTTAAATATCTATGCTGATGGGAGAGGGAAGATATGTTGTCCTAACATTCTCCTTTTTAAAGGGAAGCTTTCCCAAGTTATAGTCTTCTAAAAGGGAAGGAAAAAAAAATCAATGAAAATATTTTCACTGTATTAGATACCACTTTCTGCTTTAATTTTTTTGCTGGTGAATGGTTCTGCAGGGTGGGTAAAGATATTCATTATCTCCCTAGGTTATTCTATTCCCTCGGGGATTACTTGTAATCAGGTAGTCCATTAGATTTACTTAAATGAGAACTACCACTGAGTTTTTCTGCTGTAAATTTCCTTTGCTATCATGTTTACAACAGGAATTCTATGTATACTTGTAGCATATTACATATGCAAAGTGTGTGCATCTAGCACAGATTCATAATCTATTTTTAGAACTTTGTCTCAGGCAAATGTCAAAGGCTCTTGCCTCTTTTCTTTACTAAAAATGATCCTGAAATCAGGAGCAACCTCCACTCCTATATAAATAGAAAGGCTTATGAGTCTT
This sequence comes from Todiramphus chloris collaris, assembly GCA_025345505.1. NCBI lineage: Eukaryota > Metazoa > Chordata > Aves > Coraciiformes > Alcedinidae > Todiramphus > Todiramphus chloris. The sequence goes on along the minus strand of JANVCC010000070.1, from coordinate 5,934,134 downwards.
CCATATGTTTACATTATCCAGAGTTTTAGTAGTTGCAACACTTTTGAATAGTGGTTCATTCAGGCTATTTTTCTGAACTAAATTGCTCTGTAGATCATCAGCTTGATCTCCTTCCACTTCTCCATAGTTGCATAGCATATGTGTAAATAGCACTTCAAATATTTTCTCATCTAAGCAGCCTAATTTGACATGTGGAAGGTCCTCAGTTTCAGTAGTTTTAATCTGTTCTCCATCCACAGGGACTCATTTAGAGAAATGGTTGTTTAGTCTAGTAGGTCTCAGATGGCTTTAGTCTGGGTTGGTCAGGTGCCCTTTCTTTGTGACCCCATGCCCCAAGCAACATTTACTCTTTCTTGCCTTCACATCCTTATTGCTTCCTCCCATGGTGCAGTCTGGTGGTTCCTCAAGGCTCAGATTTTCTCAGTTGCTGACTGTGAATTCAAAGTGATGATCTCCCTCTGAGTTGAGTTCAGCTGACTGAAAATTGTTTCTTTAAATTTTATCAAAAAAGTAGAAATAATTTTTCCTTCTTGTACAATTTTTTCATTGTGAGATTGTCTTTTTTTTTTTTTTTTTTTTTTTTTACCATAATATTAAGAGAAAATAACATACTGGGGATTTTGTGGTTTGTTTTTTTGAATTATTTTTTGTATCATACAGAAAATCATAATTTAAAAAATTGTCTCTTTAACAAACTGAAATGTCGCATTTTACTGTAAATGATTGGAGAATATGTTACATGCCCATTCAACATAGGTGTTACAATTGATATAAACCTCTTTTCATAGAGTACTAAGACATTAAAGTTCATGCTTTTACAGATTACAAATTAAATTCAGGCAGAAATGAATGCATCTGTTCTGTTCAGTAGCTGATATTTTCTAGATTGTTTATATAGAACATTAGTTTTTTCTTAAAATTTTCCATGTAAATCACACCATGCTAATCTTCTGCCAGAGTTCTTTTTTGCAGTGTAAGTAGATGTGGAATCTTAGTAAGCTAGGTGTTTTGCTTGAAAGTTGCTTCTGTATCAAAGTAGTACAGTACTTTTCAAAGTATAAGCTTTAAAGCTTTAAGGAACCATAATTTTCCTTGCTTTTTTTTTTTTTTTTTTCTTTCCGGTTGAGATTATCCTTCTCTACATTTTTTTTCTTTAAGAGGCTATGCCTCTATGAAGCACTAGGACATACCATGCCATTTGACTGAGATTCTAAATGCAATTTTGCTATGAGCTTGATATTGGGAGCAGGTGACTGCCTGTTCTTGTACATTTGCTTGCATGATAAAGATATGTCCACATAATTTGCTTTAATAGTTATGGTTATGTAACATGCAGTAAGTTTTCTTTGTTTTAATCAACACTGTTCTATTCCAAAATAGCTCTTGACTATGCATTTGTGTTTTAATCTTGGTACCAGTCTGTCAAAATTTATTGTACCTTGTATCATAACTAGTCTAGGCTTTTGGTATTACTCATTGTTGTGACAGTATTCTTCTATTCTGAAATAAAGAATAGTTTCTGGTTCAGTCCATGGCACACAAACCTGGAGGCTTATCTGGTGTTTTTAAGGTTATTTAGTTTTGCAGCTGGAACAGCCACTGTATGTTTTAGAAGTGTTGTACTACAGAACATAATATTAAAAAATTAAATGTAAGACAGCAAAAATAATGTGCACTCAATCAGCCTTATTAGTTGTTTGTGTAAAGTTTAAGTATTCTGTAATCATAGTATTTTTTAAAATAATAGTGCAAAAGTAAACATTTTAAACCTAAAATTTCTGCAGTAAACAAAAGATTTTATTAGAAAGACTGAGTATTTTTTACATTAGGATCTGTTCTGTTTATTTATACAGTGAATTTGGTAATTCTGATCAGATATGTTTTACTTTGTGCATGAAAGGTGCTATATACTGCTCAGTTCCTCTGGGACTTTTATTTCTATTTTCTAGTGTATAGGCTCTTCAAACAGTGCAAAAACTCTGGTTTATTTTCATCCTGTCATCACCCACTACACTTACAGGACAAGTCTCGAAGTCTGTATGAGAGGGTAGCTCAGAAGCAAAAAGAGAAGTGTGGAATATTATTTTGAATGACTGTTCAAGAGACCCTTAATCATTATTATGGAATAAAAAAAAGCGCCATGTTTTAAAGATACTACTATAACATAGTACAGTTCATTCTACACCAACATTTTTTATGTTATTACGAATTTTATTATGCATTGCACAGTCATTTATTCATTCCAGTCAAGACAGTGTTGCTACTGTGTTAAATGTTGTAAATGCGCACAGGTGAGAGACTTGGTTTTCAAAGATTTACAGCCAAATCTGGGGATATGTGGAAGGATGGAAAAGTTAATAAAATATTAAAAATTCCCACATGGGTTATATATTTTAGCTACTAGGCAGGTTAGAAGTGTTAACTTGATATTTTCACAAGCAGAAAATGGACATGTTTTTATCTCATGAAACATCTTGTGGGTGGTTTTTTGAGTAAAATAATCTGTCCTATTACAGTAATCAGTGAGCAAAAAGAGAATTACAGATGCAGCCTTTGTTCAATATCAAGTATAGATAATTACACCTAGATGTTTTGTTTAAATATGTGTGTTTTGCTATCCATCTACCCTTGGCCTTGTATCAAGTCTAAATGAGTTTTTGAGGCTTTGTCAAACTTTGATGAAAAGAATTAAATGTGTGAATGTATTTGGCAGTGTTACTAGCAGTAGGAGTACAGAAGCTTTGCCTACTACCTAGGTTACTATATAATTCTGCTGTTTCACTCCTTGATAAAGCAGTTCTCACTTCTCTACACATGGGGTTCCTTTTAATAATATAGCTGTATATTTTGCTCTAGCCATGCTGATTTCAGGACTGAATTTGCAGGGGTGGAAATTATGTGCTGTCATTCTGACTGGTACAGAAGTTTATGATGTAAGTTTTTGAGGACATTTAAAACTAAATGTGTAATTTCACTATAATTACAAAATGTTCACTAGCATTAAAAAAATGTTCTGATTACTTAAAAATTTTAAATAAAGTGTATTGACTTTCCTCTTTTCATGTCAGTTGTCTTTACTATGTTAAACAAAAGGAAATTTAGTCTCTTAGGTTGATCAGGAAAACATAATTCAAAAGAAAAAGTTAGCATCCAGTGCTACTATGTGTCCCACAGGTTCTTCCACTTTGATCAAAACTGCCTCCACTGGTGAGTTAGAGGAGCGTATTGCGGCCACTACTGGTGCTATTACTGTTGCTAGCACATCTGCCGATGGTACTGTATCCAGTGCAGTGACCACCTATAGAAAACCTTCTGAAGAGCAACAAGTGCAAGCTATGAAAATAAGAAAATCAGTTCTGGAGTCGGCCACTTCCAAGGAAGCGCTCTCCCTTCATCAAGCAAATTTACAAAGCACGAGAAGACGACCAAGAAATGCTGAGCAGATAGAAAGAACTAAAGAACTTGCAGTTGTTACTCATAGAGGTATTGGATATTATTTTACTTGTGCCCATGTAGTTACAGAAAAATATTTTGTATAAATTAAAAGTGAAAGGTCAGGTATACATTCAGGGAATGTAGTTGAATCAAATGGGAAAGGGATTAAATTTGCTTAAAACTGAGGTTTAAAGGGGCAGCCAGATGGAAAAATTAAATTAATAATAATGTCATAGTAATTTACATTAATTTGGGTTATATAAAAAGACAAAAGGGAAAGATAAGGGATTTTCTTTTAATGACACTTTATAGCTTATATCGTGTTTTAGTATCAAGCCTACTGTAAGAAAAATTTGGTGAAAGTTTAGATAATTGAGGTTAAAATATGAATCTATTCTGAATATAAATTTAGACAACTGTAGCATAAGAAATGTACTTTACAAGTAGCCGCTTTATTCTAAACTAATCAGTGATGCAGTTGTAATCATTTCCCTTCTGCTTAAATCTTCAGCAAAATTTTGGCTTTTTAAAATATCTGTACATTTTTAGTCTTTCAAATGTGAATGAAGCAAAGTTTCAAACACTAGGGAATTCAGTTGCCAGTGTCAAAGTAGTAAACCTAAAGCTTTGATATGTTCCTATATTTACATTATTTAATCCACATGCTAAAATACTAATAATGGATAGCATTTGGTGTATAAACAAAGCATTACTGATTGTGTTAAAAGGCAAATGTTGATATCTAACACATGAGGCTGAGAAGTAGCAGTACTGGAATTTACTTATTTAACCAACATAGACATTCGGAAATAAATTGCATGTGGTATGTTTTTACACATATACAAGTATAGGGAAAGAGTAAGTTAATATTGCAGGCTAATGTTGAGTAAGATTTATTATATATTTGTAATTTTTACGGTGTGCTAATCCACTGTTACATATTAATCTATTTTGCATGAAGAATTTATAAGCTCAAATTATGAAGGAGGAACATTTTTTATACTTAAAGCAAATTGTAGAAGTCTCATTTTATGGTTGATATTTTGTAAATAGTACTTTAGATTGAAATCTCTTGTCCTGCTGGATCAGTTAGTCACTATAAGTCCTTGTTGTTTCACCTATTGAAGCATCAGTGTTGCAGTTCTATAGAATTTTAAAACATGCAATTTAAGTAGGATAACTGAAAAACAAGCATTGTACTTGGTTTACATATGAAACAAATAATTTGTATGAATTTCAGTGCAAATATGAAGTATTTTTCTGGGTATCAAATGGTTTAAGTTAACTGACAGATTTTCATTTGTACTGGTTGTGTGGCTATGCATCCACTTCAGAACAACTTTGGTCAAATTAAAACAAAGGCTTATTTTACATTATGAGGGAGTACCTGGAAGTCTGGAATAATATCTTCCTATTTAAAGATGTGGCAGTTAAATGTGGCAGTAATTGTGATATACATATATCTCATGTTGGTAATCATTACACCGCAGTGTCATCTTCACCCACCGATTTCTCATTGTCCTTTTCCTCTCTGACATATATTTTGATATAAGATATAGATTAGGTGCATAGTTCTGAATTACTTTGTCGTATTAGTGTGCTAAACATTACGTTCGGGGAAAAAAAAAAGAAAAGCAAAGAAGTTGGAGACCAAGATACTGCTAAAATAATGGTGCTTATTAGTCACATAGTAATGTAATACCACAGGAACTAAAAGGTACCAAAGCCCACATACTGATCAGTCTTGTCTAGACCTTACTGGAGAAGAAAGTGCATATGTAGTTCCTTTTGCATTTCATTCCTTCATGCCACATTTAAAGTCTTGGTTTTACTACCATTCTTTGTACAAAATCTTTAAAGTATGTTTTTACTGCATCATACCCACAGAATATTGTACATGTGCATGTGATGGGTATTCATATACCAAGTAAAAAATTACCATTTTTGTTTGGCAAACACCAATATTTGATAGTATACATATAATAGTGATGAAAACATCAAATGAGTCTCATTCAATAACTTGTAATGGATGTCCATAAAACATTCCTCATTACAAAGACATAGACATGTTTTAAAGGAATGTTTTTGAATGTGAGACTATTGTTAATTGACTTGAAGAAATTTCCTTTATAGGGGCATAATTCTGCAGGTGTTTCTGTGGAGTTTCCTGTAGGTTTCTGTGAAGTATTTTAGCCATTCATGGACAATGAAATATGCACAAAAGTATACAAACTACTTGTATTGCTATGCATATTAAATTACTATGGAACTATATGTAAGAACTACTTGAGAATTTAATCTAAATTACTTTTTAAATTCTCTCTATATAATAGATACTAAAAAAGAATTTTTTGCGGGGAAATATGTTTTCTCCTGTGATCTTGATCATAATAAAAATTCTGCTCCCCAATCTATGTAAAATTTAATACATGAAAAGATAAAATATATTAAAGATACTAAAGCTTACTGCATCCTATATGTGTATATTTAAAATAGTAAAAATGTACTGTACATTAATCTTCACTGTAGGATTTTTGTGAATATTGCTAGTGAGATCAGAATAATGCTGTTTTATGATATATTAGCATTGATGCAAAAGGATAACTCCGAATAAGAGGCTGTCTGAAGAATTTCTTCTCTAAGGTTACTAGCTGGAAAGCACAGAAGGAAAGACTTTGTCTTCTGACAGTTTAAGAGAGGAAGAGGGAACACCAGATGCGTTTGGTAAAATATATTAATTAGAGGTAGAGAAGTACAAGTGTCATTTCATAAGGGAGTAGTGAGATCTCATGAGGAATACTGTACATGATTATAGTTCCTTCATCAAAAAGAATTCAAACTGAATCAGATAAATAAAAGAACTATAATGGTGTTACATTGTTCGCGTCATCCCACCTTACAAAAGAAAATGTATGACAAGATGAAAGGATAAATGTTTCAGGAAGTGGATGCTACGTGTGGAGAACTTAAATAGGGACAAATGAGTATATAATACATGAATAGATACATTAGGGAGAAGAGTGAGAAGAGTTCTTTTTATTACAACGATGAAGTCTTCTGGTAGTAGGAGGGAGTAGATGGGGGGGTGAAAAGCTTTTTTTCAAGATGCAACTTGATACGCTAGTGAATAATGTATTTAGATATGATATCTGTAAGGGAAAGAGCATCTTTTGTGTCCTGAGTTCTAATGAAACCACAGACCCAAACTCAGGAAAGTGTTCCTCTATTTAGAAGGAGGGTGAAGACAAGGAGGTAACATGTAATATAAATCCAGTAAATATACCTTTTGCGGATCATGATGTTCTGAATCTACAAGTGGTTTTAGTGTCAAATTGTGTTCCCTAACATCTGGACCCAGTGCAAAGTAAACAAACAATATTGGTTTATGTTGTCTAATTAATAGTAGTGTGGAGGGAGGAACGTTGAGAAGGCAAATTCAGAGGAAATACTAACTTTTCTCTCTGTCTTGTGAGAAAAAAGAAAGAGTCTTGAGACAATATAGTCTCAAAGACTTTCACCCCAGGACTTCTTTTAACCATTATTTTTGTTTCAGACATTATCAAAGAGAATCTTTTTCAGTTGACTTTAAATAAATGTCAAAGATGAGAAACAGAAGAATATAGAGATTAAACAGAATCACAGAATTGTCACGGTGGGAAAAGACTTATAAGATCACTGCATCCAACTGTCAATCCCCAAAAAACAAAACAAACCAACCAAAAAAACACCATACAAAAAAAGCACCTCACCATCCCACTAAAGCATGTCCTGAAGTGCCTTGTCTATACATTTTTTGACTACCTCCAGGGATGGTGACTCCACAACCTCCCTGGGCAGCCCATTCCAGCACCTGACTACTCTTTCAGTAAAGAAATTCTTCCTAATATCCCGTCTAAACCTCCTTTGGTGCAACTTCAGGCCATTTCTTCTAGTCCTGTCATTGTTTACTTTAGAGAAGAGGCTGCACCCACCTCACTACAACCTCTTTTCAGGTAGTTGTAGACACCAATAAGGTCTCCCCTCAGCCACCTCTTCTCCAAACTAAGCAATCCCAATTCCCTCAACCTCTCCTCATAGGATTTGTTCTCCAGACCCTTCATCAGCTTGGTTTCCCTTCTCTGAACTCGCTCCAGCAACTCAGTGTCGGCTTTGTAGTGACAGGCCCAGAATTGAACGCAATACTCAAGGTGTGGCCTCACCAATGCCAAGGGCAGGGGCATGACTGCTTCCCTTCTTCTGCTGTCCACAGTTATTTCTGATACAGGACGGGATGGTGTTGGCCACCTGGGCACGCTTCTGTCAACCAGCAGCCCCAGTTCCTTTTCTGCTGGGCAGCTTTCCAGCCATTCCCCTCCAGGACTGTAGATTGCCTATGGTTGTTGTGAATGTGATAGGCCCCAAACCCTTCATGGGCATTTGTGTATATGTAATACAAACATTTATGTACATAATAAGCAAGCTACTGCCTTTTTTCAGTTCCTGTCAAGGCATGTTCACTGCCTTTTTTTCAGATGTCATGTGAGGAGGGATGTACATGCCAAGTTGAAATAATGGTTTTGATATTATGATACTGTTTTCCATCTCATTAGCTGAGTGAATATAATGTGAGAAAGTTTAATGAGAGAGGAAGGGCTGTTCCAGTGTTTGAACTAGTTTCAGCTACATGCAAGGGCAAAAATATATATAAGGTCAGGAGAGGCCCAAGTCTTCATGATTAATAATCTGTATAGTTACTTTTAGTAATGGAACCTGAGTACCTGATTTGCATGGAAAAGTGATGTTTCAGTTGTCATCATTTTAAATGTACCTTATACTTGGTATAAAGGTTTACAAAATCATATTCAAGGTTGCTAGGAAAATTATACATCTAAGTGTTTCTTTTATAATATACAACCTTAAAACTTATGTACATTTATTCTTTTTTAGCTGAGCTCCTTTTTTAATGCAGTCTAACCTAGCCTGAAGAGTTAAAATGCAGTAGTTGTCTGGATTACTTGTCTCTCACAAGTGTATGTAGCATATATGTACATGAGTATCCATAAATACACAGAATTATATAACCTTTTTATCAAAAATAATTAAGACAATATTTTTTTCTATGTGTCTAAAACTTTGCCTGTAAGTGCTAAATTCTTCCTTATCTCGCATGAGAGATTATTTTTGTGAAAAACTACAACAATTTTTTTCTGAACGTATTTCCCTTTACATATAAATTTACTTCTTGAAAAGTGTACCGAAGTCCAATCTCTCTATTCACTGAAAATTATCTCACTCATCTGTCAAACTTCTGCAAAACTTCTTACCTGGAATTCTTCCATTACAGGGCTGTTCATATCATTCTCTCTTCAATACTGCATTTAGTTCCATCTTTCATATTTGCAGAAAACACTAGGCCTTATAACTTTTTAAAAAAGGTACATAGGTTAGAATCTTCTATTCTGCATTAAATCCATTTGAACAGGAGAAAAAAGCATAAGCATTGTTGAACATAAACTCCAAGGTGGATGCCTAAATAGTTTTCAGGTTGCCAGGGATTTTTGACATAATCTCTGATTCAGTGTCACACAGCTGTCATGTTACCATTTATGTTTCATCAGGTCACATGATCAAACTTACATTCAGGATTCTCAGAGATGTGTTTGGATAGATGTGCACCAGCACTCCAGCCCCTCAAAAAACCAAAAACACCCCTAAACAAATAAATTTGCTGACTTCTAAATTCAGAAACAAAAATAAGAAGTAAACAAACCAACCTATAAGCCATATATATTTGAAGTAGCATTGAAGAAGATTTTAAACATCTCCTTGCATTATAGCACTGGGCAGGTGGTTATGTCAGAATATAAGTTCTTTGTAAGTTTTGATTATCTTTAAAATTTATAGTCTTTTTGATTATATACTTAATGATCTGAAAGTGCTACTGAAGATTTGTTCTATTGTAGATATAAATGATTAGAGTTTGGTCTCTAAACTGTTTGATTTTCTTGATCTAACTTTTCAGTTTTATATTTGGATAGATTATAAAATGGCTTGGCAGATAGGGCATAAAGGAATCTTTGGGTTCACATCTGCTTAAATTTATGCAATATTATTCTCCAAAGCATTGGAGAATCCTATCACTGCCTTCCATCTACACTAGTATGACTTCATAGTGCTATCCTACTTTCTTTGACTAAGCTATTTCCCTGGCTTTTGCTTGTTCAGATATATAAGAATGGACTGCTCTGGCCATATTTAGCTGTTTGTAGCATTATGACATCTGAACTATTTGTCTCGAGGGAAATGGGCATATCAAAGTTTAAATTAATCTCGTGAGAAACTAGATATCTAAGGCCAGATCCACTGAGGCCTTCAAGTGTCTGTTTCTCTTTGTGGGTTATTTTAGATACGTACAACTGTACTGTTTGCTGACACGAATCCATCCTCTGAGAATTCTGCAAAGTGAAATCCACTTCCAGTAGTTATTGTCATGTGTATGCTGAAACTGTTTTTGAACAGTTACTATTATCCTCACTGGTTTCCACATTGGCATGTGCAAAATAATGCCTAGTTTACCAAATATTAGAGAGTATGCTTATTGTGCTTTGTAGATGGCATTTTTTTAGTGATGGTGTATTTTTTATTTTTTTTATTGTATGTGCATGCATACACAGCCTGACAGTTTAGCATGTTTGAACCAAATACATTTCTATAACTACTCCTTCAAAGTGTGTTTAGGAACTACTGTTTGATAAAACAACATAAAAATCCAGTTAAAAGGAAAATTCTCTTATACTGTAAAAATGCTTCAGAGATCTTTAGTTGCTTGCTTTCCTAATGTTATTTAATAACCTTGGAAAAGTGATGCAAATAATTATAACAATCTCTGATTGTTTTAAATATGTTCACCAAGACAGTTTTGTAATTATTTTCAGTACCACATTAGATCTTGTGAACTCTTGTTTCTTGTTTGTGTAAACTATGAACATGTCATTCAGATGTTTGAGGATGAGCAGACAAAAAAACCAAGCCAGTCTTCCTTTAATCTGTTACAATTTCTGAAAATAAAGGACAAATCTCTCCCTAATGCAAGTATTCAAACACATCCTGGCACCCAAGATCACATATTCAAGCCCATTTCCATTTCACTTAGGTATTGGAAAAATAGCTATGCTTATCTTCTGATTCATAAGGAGTTATTTTATGCTGATGTCCAGAGAAGGCCAAAAGAAGCTTACTCCTACAATTATATTTATGTAGAAATCGCATCTGAGAAATCTCACACAATGATGAGAGAGCACTGCTGTTATTCCAGTATGATCCTACTGTGTGAAGGTATTCTTCTTGGGTCCATGACTTCCACTGAGAATAGAACTGCTTATGGACTTCAGTTAATTTGGGGCATGGGGAGAGCTCTTGGTGTTAAGGGTAAAAAGAAAATAAATAAAAAATATAGTATTTTGTGGCAACCAAAATGTGTTCCTACTAATAGCATAGTTCCCAGAACCATTTGAATTGTTTATAGGTTACATATGATTATGTCATCACATCCTATATCTGACCTACAAACTGTCTTTCTTAGTAGTATGCTATATTCTTCTTAATCTTGGTCTGCTTTTGTGCATGGTAATGATTACTTTTATTTATAAAAAAAATCAGTAGTATTTTGATACTTTAATATTTATGCCTCATGTAAGAGTTTCTTAGACTATTCATTGATTTTTTTGTAAGAAGAACATAATGGGTTCTGAAAAATTCTTTGATGATGTGCTTTCTCCTCATGTTAGCTTCTCTTAGATCTAGTTCCTTTAATCTCTGCTGTCTTCATCAGCACTATTTGCTTGTATCCATAACAAAACATCTTCTTCCATACAGCTTTTAAATATATCTAATCTATAAAGTCACTTGATTGTGATGTATCTAAAATTATCCATAAAATTTAAATTTTTTTAGGACCATTTTTATGTATGGTTCATTAATCACTGGAGAATAGAGGCACTTAGTTCAGTGATGGAAAGGAAGTTTCTTGTGCTGTTTTTGATTTATTTTCTCTTACCTTTTGGTATCTGTTAAGTTTTGCTTTTTTTCACTTTTTATTACTGTTTTGTTTCAAAAATATGTTGAGATCCCATGATTTGCCTGAATTAAATGCTTTTATCATAGCCAGTCCAGAATAAGGACTGTTACAGAAATAGTTCAGCTTTGGTCTTAGGGTTGAGGTGGGAGCAAGCTACCTTCCATATTAGACTTTGCAAGTAACAGTTCTTAAGCTGGGAAGAGGACCAGCTGAAGTACCAACAGTAAAAGAGTATACTGTGGCGGTTTTTTGTTGTTTTGTTTTTGTATCAAAATCTCTGTAGTGAAAACAGAAAATTAGGCTGGTGTGCTTAATTTAATAATGCAGTGGTTTTACTGTGATCAAAATACTTCTGTTTGCTCTATGTGATCTAAATACAGGTAATAATAACTCAGTACTTCCTGAATAAAAATTATTCTTCTGTACTGAAGCTAGGAACATAGTTAAGGTAAATTTTGAAGAAAACTAGTAGAGATACTTTCAGAATGGGGAGGTAATCTGGGTGCCTGATAGATCTTGAGAATTTACTTGAGTGTGCTGTTTTTAGAAGGACTTCTTGTCTAGTAAAACTTATAATTTTTCAGCTCTTGCCTCTTGTTTTCTCTTTTCCCCAAATGTGACACTGACTTTTATTTTAAATTTTAAAATCTGAAGTACCAGGCAAAATATGTGGACAAAAACATATGTTGGCATTTCTACTGCTGAATAAACCTCGTCAGAATAGATTTGGATTAATATATGTCATGTATTGCTTGAATGCTTATGGAATTCAGATCTAAGCATATATACTGGATTTCAGTGTGCCTTTAATAATGTGTTGTGAATTACTCTTTTTCCATTTTAAATTCTCTATCACTGGAAAGAATAGTTGGATTAAAATTTCACCAAAAATTAGCTCTTAAAAAATGTCATAGAACCCTTTCTTAAAGGTTTTCAGTAGGAAGATACAGTATTCTGTAGGGTTGGGGTTTTTTGTTTGTTTGTTTGTTTGTGTTTTGATGAAGGAAGCAGAGGATAAGAACTACTGGTTCTTGACACAGAAGAAACATCAGATAAAATTCAACTGTTTAACTGTTTTGGAGCAAATATACCTATCACTCTGCATTTTCCAAGTTCCATAAATGTGTGACAATGTTTTACACAGCTATATGGTTCATGATAATAAACACGTTTGGCCATAATTTTTTTTTCTTGGTTACACAGGAGAAAAAAATAAGTTACAAACCTTACTTCTTTCTATTGTCAGATGTACAAATGGGTCTCAAAACTCGTTTTTGTAAATTGATTTACAGCAAAGGAACAGAATATGAGCTTGTGAGGTAGCCAGTACAATACTTTTTATATACCTCCATGATAAAATTTGTCAAATGAAATGAAATATTTTAGACTGTATTGCCTGATATCTGTTTTTGTTTGTTTTTTTAACTAGTGAAAAAGGCCATAGATTTTAAATCTAGAGGATTTAAATTGTTTCCAGGGAAAGACAACAGCAACAAGTTTTCTATCTGTGAGTGTACTCCTTTTTTGTTACTTTTTTCTAGTGCAAGAGTGAAGTTTGTGCTGTGTTGTTTGTGTGTTTTTAAGATTGTTTATGTATTTTTGATAATATAACTGACCTAAACCTGTTTATTCAGTCTGCATGGTGAATTTTTAATATGATTCTACTCTAAAGGCAGGCTTTCTATAAATCTGGCATTGGAGAAAGACAGGTTATTTTGTCAGTAATTACATGCTAAATTTGTGATATTTGCAAAGAAATAAATATTCAACCTCCCAGGTGTCAGCTGAAATCTTAACTGTTAACAGGAGATGTGTTATTTTAATTTAAAATTAATACTAGCAGCAAAAGGCTATACAAACCAAAGCCTAGCCTCATTTACAAATGTGTAAACATATTTTTTTCAAGTGACATATAAGGTCACTTTCTGAATGGGTTTTTTTTTTCTTCATTAACTTTGACATTTTGAACTGATTAACTAACTGTAGTTATAAAAATTCTGGAAATGCTTAGTGTCTTCTATTTTAATTACAGAAAATAGAAACAGGAAGTACTTGGAATCTAAGAGGACCAGGTGCTAATAAACTCATAAGGAGAAGTCAGGCAACTTTCTAACAAAAATTAAAGTGATATGACTCTAAATATGTGGAAGATATTATCTATCGCAAAAGAACATGCCATTTTTATAGATTTCCTTTTTGGACTAGAACCATATTTTAAATATTTAGAAGTAATTGGTTAAAATAAAGATGGACTAAATGCTTAGCCTATGTCTGCTTATACTCCATTTCATTGTTCTTCACAGGAGTGAAAGGACTTGCTTTAGAAGCTCCTTAGGTTGGACACATTTACAGTAATTTTTTGTTTAAAGTGTCAGTAATGGATTCAGTTTCCAGAACTCAGCAGGGCACGTTGATATAACTTGTAATGAATTTTTCAGTTTTAGATTTTAATCTGTCAAAATGTTAGATGTTTTGGGTTGGGTTTTTTTTTTATAAAAAGGTGTCTTCAAAGCAGCAAGACCCTTAAATATTTTCACAAGTCAGAAAAATAAAGCAAAACACACTTGTGTTAAATTTTCCTAATAAAGCATATTGCCATATTCAACTTTTCTGTAAACTGCCTCAGCTAAATAGTTTCTTAAGGTATTTCTGGTTTATTTGAAACCTTTTTCTTTTTATGCGTATTGGGTGACTGGAAAGTATAGTAATTATACAGCACGAAATAACAGTAAAGTAATTACAGCAGTGCTTATAAGGTACATCACTGAGGTCTCTGTCTGGTGGTTCATCCATAATTTTATAGTTACAAATGAGAATAGTACAGTGGCACATAAAAGAGACTGTTTCTCTAGAAATTTGTTTTGCACAAATCATTAAATATACACTATACAGACATTAATAGGAATTGCATATGATAGTGAAGTACCAGACACTTGTGATATCAAAAGGTGATTTTTATGAAATTAGTCATGAAATTTATCAGTATATCTTTGAAAGTCTTTATATATCTTGTCATATTCTATGTAAAGCTGGAAACTTTTGTATCTTGTTGTGTTGATCATGCAGAGTAGATTACCTATACAAGTCAATAAGTGAAAGTGAAAACCTTGGTGATTTGTACCTCTAGAAATCATAATCTTGCCATAAATAGACAGCTAAGATTTTATGTCATGGTCTAGCATTTTGTTAGATAGTCACTTTGGTTGCTGAGGAAATTGAATAGGCAGTATTTCATGAAAAGCCTATGTATTTAGCTGTTGACTTTAGATGCAGTTCCCAATGTGGCCTCAGCTGGATCGGTACTTGCATTACAGTGATAGATAGGCTTCTTTAAAAAGAAGAATGAACATCATTCAACTATTAGGGGAAATAAGATAAGTGAATAGCTATTTTGCATCATCCCTTGTATTAGCAATGTCTTTAGAAATATCATCTAACATTTTTCACATGTATGCCTTTTCCCTATTTTACTTTTTTTCATGTATCAGGTATATAACATCCAATGCTAATACACAGGTGATTTGCACATTGTGAAGCCAGGTGGTAATATCTGATATGATGATAGACTTTGAAATAAGTATGCATCAACTTCATTTTGCAAGTATTGAGATTAACAAAACATCACTGGGGGAACTAATTCAATCTGGATTAGAACTCTGGAATTTCATGCTCCCAGTATCATGACCAGATCATGAATTAATGCTTTTCCCAAAGGAGCCTTTAGTTTACAAGAGGAAACCTTTTCATTGCTTATTCTCGTATGTCTGCCTGGGGTGTAAAACAAACAGATATCTGTGAACCTACATATTGCTGCATTGCAGAAGACTGAAAAATCAAGCATTCTGTCTGGAAAAATAACATCAATACAAAAATAATAAACTGTGCATTTGGTTTTTTGCTAATTATTGAACAGAAATCAGAATGGATTTAATTTTTTGCTTAAATGCATTTTGGATCAAATCAGAAACCAGTTTAATGACTTCTACTTATAACTTTTCCTACTGAATTTTTACTCTTCTATATGTCTTATTTTAATTTTGTTACTGTAATTGTTTCATTCAATTTTCTTAAAATAAGCCTTTATAATTTTATTTATGAATATTAGTAACATCATAATTCATCACTTAAAACTTCATTTCATAAGAGTATTTTTAAGAATGGAACTTTATAAAGAAGACATCAAAAACCAGTAGGTTTTTCAAGCTTCCATTTCTGGTAGAAATTGATTAATATGATAGTTACTGTGCTTTGAAATCCAGTAGAATATTCTTTTTTCATATGAATATTCATTCTATTATCCGTGTATGGAAAAATATAGTGTACATAAGTAAAATAATTATTTGAAATTTTGAAACATGGATTGCAATAAATAGAAATAGGTCTGTTTAAATAATATTTTTTTTTTTATATATAGTAAAAATATCTGTGTGAATAGGTAGATGATACAGCCCTCAAATGGAACAATTTAATTTAAATTTCTTTAATATTATTATCAAGCATCATGAGTAATTTTCTAACTGCAGTTTTAACATAGATTTAATGTCAGAAAGGTTAACAGACTCTCACAAATCTGAAGTGTCTTTTTCCCTACTTTTTCTTAAGTATACTTCCTTTCCTTTCCTGCTCAGTGAATCCTGTCTACCCAAAGTTTTAAGGTCTTTCCTATATATACAGGCTGCTTATGATGATCCTGAATTTCTTGAGTCTTGATAGAGGTTTTGGAACTATAGAACAGCACTCAGATATTTTAGAGAGTTCATTCTAAATGCTCATCCAACAGTTTCCTTCTAGGTGGCATATATTCAAACATTAGCAGGAACTTGAGTTTCTATAGGTAATATACTTTCATCACACCTACAAGTATTGGGGGAGGAAAAGACTGAAACCTCATAATATGGATGGGTTCTATAGAAGAGCTCTTCTGGCCCAAAGGTCCTCTGGCCATAGAGAGGCAGATGAACAGAAATTGCCTTGATTTGCTGGAAGAACGACCTTGGACATGGTAAAGCATTTTCTGAGCAGAGGAGTATAAGTACTGTGGTTCCAATTGACATCAGTTGAGCTTGGTAGGTTTTCTGAGCAGTGTGCTAAATTGAGATGCTTTCCTTTTAACCCCTTGCAACATTTTAATTTGGCCTTTGTCTTCCTCAGGGATACCAAACCGATTCTTCCCCTTCTGTGTGTGTCGGAAGATAAATTTCAAGGAAGGGAAAACTCCCAATATTCTGAATGTTATTTTCCTTAATTAAAAGTTGAACTTTAATGAACACCTTTTAGAAGTATACTTAGAAAGTACATGGTTTTATTTGTTAACATTCCGTTTACAATATAATGTGATTAGCCTAATTATATGTAAACTTTTACTTTAAAGGAAACCTAAATCTAATACTGCAAATCAAGTGATCTAGTTCCTCAGAAATAAAGAGGAATAAAGGTGAAAATCTCTTCTTCTTAGCATAAATCTCTTGATTTCATGTCAACTTACATTTTTGAAAAAAATACTCTTCTATCAGGCCATGAATTTACCAAGTAATACAGGGCCAACAACCTTTGCTAATTTCTTAGGGGCAACTGATACCTCCTTCATGAACTTCAAAACATAAATACGAATTTAATCACATTATTGTGGCCTAAAATTGTTTTTGAAACATAACCTTTTGCAAGCTGTAAAAATTACAAGAAGGTATATAATGCATTGAAAAAGAAAAACCAGAAAACAAACAAGTGAAGAGGTAGTTGAATATGCTGAGAGCTAGATTGCTGCATGTAAAGTTCTGGAAAAACACACTAAAAGGTTCACAGGCAGTTTATCTCTGAAGATCCATTTTAGTTTATTGTAAAATAAATGTATGCAAATCAAACTGGCATTTTGAGTTTAGCTTCAAATCACCATATTTTGGGGTTACTACATTTTCAATACTGATTAAGGCAGTTCTCTCAGCACGAGCCTATGCATTCAAGTTTTATTATAATACAAGGAGAAAAGGTTAGGTCTTAGTGGAGATGATATTTATTAGATTATGTTCAGAGTAAAATCTTACAGCCCTAATCTTGAAGAACACTCCTTTAAATGTTAACACTTAGAAAGGAATAGTAATATTTCCTTATGAGTTCAGTAATACTACAAACAAATAAAATAGTTTAGTACAACTTTTTAAAAACCTGAGGTTTTTTTTTTTTTTTTTTTTTTTTTTAAATACAAACCAGAAAATACATGATTGCTTATTATAGGCAGGAGAAACTTATATATTCACAGAAGAGATTATATGGGTGATCATATTCTGTAGAAAATCAGTTTCAAAGGACTTAAAATGCAGATAATGTTCTTTTTCATATATGTTAATTACTTAACTCTGTATTTCCTAGAACCTGTATTATTGTATCTTGTTTGTTTGCTTGTTTATTTTTTTTTATTTTGTTGTTTGTTTGTCTTTTTTCAGTAAATGAGGGCGGTATTAAACAGGCATCCAATTTGTGTCCAGATCCTGGAGAACCAGAGAACGGAAAACGGATAGGCTCAGATTTTAGGTAAAATATAAACCCTACCATTGTATCATTGAACGTGCAAAATGTATATGTTAAAAATATATTGCTGTGGTTGAGCTACTCTTTTAAAACCTAACTCTGAAAAGTGAAATGGAATTCTGTGTAAAATTATACAGTGCAATAAAGCCTGTACTTAATATGCAAAGAAGATAAAATACCTACTTGGAAGAGAACATATATCATTGATAATCTGAAAAAAAATGGATTGAAGGTAAGTTCAAATAATTTTCACATGTAAACTCTGCATTAGATTATGAATATTGAGCATGTAGGTACTGGACGTTTTTGTGAAGTACAAAGCAAAACTGAATGCAATACAAAAAGAAGACCTACACTCAAATGTTGGCCTACTTTTCTCCTCCATTCTCAGTTATTTTTCAAGTTCCTTATCTTGTAGGGAAGAAAAAAAGTTTACAGTACTCTTTCAAAACATTCTATGTCTTTTTCTCAGTGAATATGTATGACTGATATGGTCATAGATAAGGCCGTCTAGATACGGTGCTTAAGGATATGGTGTAGTAATGACCCTGATAACAGTTGGACTTGATCTCAAAGGGTGTGCTGTTCCAGTTCTGCCCTGGCTTTCTTGGAAGAGGTTTTCTGTAAGGTAAAACCTGAATCTCCTAAACTGCCCCTTGTATGCTGTCTGCCACAGTAAGAAAACATTGGTTTCATTGTCTTTGTAACAGTTCTTGAAGTAACTAGATAGTATCTGCACTTCCTCTTTGTCAGACTAATTAAGTGTATCTGTCTCAACTTTTGACTGTAGATCATGTGCTTTAAGCCTCTGACTAACTTCCAAACACTCTATTTTTTATCAGTATCTCTCTTTAAGTGGGAGACCAAACCCTGGACTTACTACTGCAGATAGTGCTTCACCAGCTGAGTAATAACTTTGCTTGTTTTGCTGTCACCACTTCTAATATAATTGAATATATAATGTGTTTTATTCACAATAAAAACACATTACTGATCAGTAGTTCAGAACTTTGTACCTCTGTTTACTGAGTTCCATGATGTTTTTGTTGGTCCAGTGCTCAGCTTTGTTAAAGTGTTTGGATTTAAGCACTGCTTTTCAGTGTGTCAGCTACTTTTCCTAGTTCAGTATGATCCATGAATTTGCTGGGAGCTCATTCTGTCTCACCATTAAGGTTGAGGATGAAAATATTAAACAGCATAAGACCTGATTTTCTGGTGCTCAGCTTGAAAGAGTGTAGAGGTAGATAATATCAGGAAGATATTTAAAAATACTAATCTTGACTAGGCTTTAAGTTCCTGAGGGACCCATTTTCTTGACATTGTCTTGACAAGCTCATGGTATTAAATATAGTGGCCTTTTTGGATGTCATTCTTACACTGTAAGACCAGCAGTATTATACAGTTTTCCTGCAATTTTTTTTTTTTTTTTAATTATTATTGTTTTGGTCCTATTTTTGAAGTGCTTGTTTGATTGTTGATGTTACTGTCTTATTGAGTTGATCTGCCATAGGAAGTGATCTTTGGCTCTCAAGATTTCTTTCTTAGAATGGTGCATTATCATTTGCTTATCTAACTGCTCTGACATGACACACAGTAGAGATTTTGTAAATTTTCCAATCTTACTGTGTTTATGAGTCCAGTGTGCTTACAGTCATATACTCTCAAACATCAATTTAACACCAACATCGATTTGGACAAATAAAGTGAACTAGGTAATGTGAGTGTTATTTATACTTTTAGAGGTGATAAAAATGATTATCAGACTTGCAAACTCCCTAATAATGTCAACCCTCTGAAATTTTTGCCAGTTACAGTATTGACACCATGAGTTATTTTTTGTTGAAGTAAATGGTGTACTTCCTGCTCAGTGTTTTCTCTTTAAATCAGTCCATGGTTACTTAAAGGATATATAATTCCATGTTACTTTTTTTCAGGTGCTCTTATTTTGAATAATCAAAGGGGTTCATATTTTCTCAACATGACTTTCTACAGCAAATAGATTCTTGTTAAAATGTAATCTTGAGAAAGCTATCCTTGTTTTCCCAACTGCTACCTTTTCAGCCTTTCTAACCAGATAGTCTCTGGAGTAGATGAGTATAATTTTTAATATTAATGATAAATCAACTTCATATTTTATAATTTAGAATTTTCATCCAACTCTGTGTCCTGCCTCATAGCTCTTTTTCCTCATTCTAATATAGAAGCTTTTCAGCCTGACCTTGCAAGGGCCTTTACATTACATTTACTAGTTTATTTTTCTCAGTTTTCACTTTTATATCTTCCTCTGTTTTTCATGGACTCTGCAGCATTTCTTTATATCTATCTTTCACAAACATTCTTATTTATTATAGAAACAGGAACTGGTTTTTGGAATAGTGTATAGAGCTTTTATCCACTATTAAATCCTCCTTTTCTGAGATGTCTGTTCAGGTCACTTTCACATTCTCATTATTTATTATTTGTGTTTCTATAAAGCCAAAGCACTCTCCAAATTTCAACAGCTATATTGTTTTGACATCATTCTTTTTCAAATATCCAATATTTCTAACTTCCTTAAATTCATTCTTGTTACATTTAGTATAAATCCTCATTTACAATCCCTCATTTACAACTATATATGTAAACAAAATCATTGTGAAATGACAAAAAAAGTACAGTGACAAACACCATTAAAAAAAAATATACTTTACCATGCTGTTTGTTTTTATATCAGCACTTTCCTTGTCCCATGAATAAGGACTGCTCTTCTGTTTTCACCAAATATCAGTACACCCATATTTAGTTAGGTTATGAGTGGTTCTTTGTGTCCCAGTGCCTTATGCTTTCTAACATCCATAGTATGAGCTGTGCCTAGGCTAGGGAATACCATTCGTCATGTAATTTGTGTTAGCTATTACATATAAAGGAAATCTTTGTTAATATTAGACCAACTAAAAATAAGGTTAATGAAGGAAAAGAAATGTGTGCTTTTCCAATTTTTGACATTTCCTTTTTGGAAGTGTTACAGTTTAGACCCATCTGGGAGCTAAGTACCATGTGGCCACTGCCCCCCTCCCCCCTGACTGGGAAGGAGAAGAGGGACAAAAATACAAAACCCCATGGGTTGAAATAAGGAGAATTTAATATCACAACCCAAAAGTAGAATTAACCACCACAACAACAGTAATAGGAATGAAACAATACACAAAAGGAGTGATACAGGGCAAACCTGACAAATGCGCTGCCACTGAGCTGACCTGACCTCCCACCAGAGACCCATGTTTTGCCCAGCCTGCCCCCTGGCGCTTATATAGTGGATATGACATAAAGATTTATCAGTACTCACTATAAGATCAATAAAAACGATGATAGTCCTCCAAATTCCACTGACAAAATGTCTTTCACTATAAAATACAGAGTTTTTCATGCATGAGATTTTCAAAATACTAATTTTTAGTTTACTTGACTCTTCTCTGAATTTCTTCAGTAACATCTCAGCTTTAGTCTTTTGACTTCATTCCTTCATAATTAGAGGGGAAGAGTGTTTCCCAGCTGTCATTCATTTTTAGCACAAGTGTGAGGTAACGCACTAAATCACAGATCTATGAGTCTTCTTCACCAGTCTTATATAAGGAATAGGATAAATAATGCCACCACTTTTTAATTAAAAAACATAATGATGTTCAATTAGTGACCAATAAGGTGAAAGGTGCTTTCTGAAGACCTTTGTGACACTATAGGCTGCCCACAGTCACAGTTTAGAGAAATACTTTACAATGATTACTTTACAGACAAGATGTTAAAAACAGGAAGCTGAAATTATGGGGTGGAACATCTCTTTTCAGAGAAAGAGATGACTATTGACTATTTTCAACTGTAGTCAGAACTTGTAATAATACTTACGATATTAAAGTAGAAGAATTATCTTACTAGTACACATTTGTGTATTGAGTTTTTCAATTTTTCCAAACTGGAAAAACCCCTAATCTTCCCCTCAGTAAAAGATAACATAACAAGCCAAATAAGCAAGTTTTTTCTGGGTTCCCTTATTTCCTCTTTTGTTGTTTGCCAAGATTGCAACACCAAATGTTAGCTCCGTATGGAGAAATAGAAAATCTTTTGAAGCCAGTGTTAATCTCTCCATAAATAATCACAGCTAAATACCTAGAAAATTGGTTCTAGAAGTCTTTTATTTTTTCCATTAATTTGAGAAACACATGCCAGTTAAAGGATCAAGTGTTCATATTCACCTTGTAACTTTCATTACCTAGTAGTTGTTACATTCCAAATCTTGTTACTGGCAAGAGAAAACTCACCATTTATATGGAGAAAAGACTTCACTGCTTGTCTGATTTAAATCTTAACCTACTAATCAAAATAAAGACCAGCTATTACTGGTCTGTTTACAATAGTGCATTCCTCATACATATGAATACAAGAAAGTCTTATTAATGATACCCCATTTTTTTTAAATACAAGAAAACTTACTGATATTTAATCCTTTCCTCTGGTATTGTGCTCCCCTTTCCAATGACCCTCTGAAAAGTCAAAAGCACCAGACTTCTATAAGAGAAATCAGGGTTGGGGTATATTTACAGCAAGTCATCTGCATCCTGAGGTCTTCACTGGGAGGAATACAATGGTTAGAGTGGGGATTTCCTCCTCAGTCTTCTGTTTGACCTCTTGAATCTTCTAGGTGATTTCTTTATATCTCTTTTTTTGTTGCCTAGTTTTAATTAACATAAATAGCTACTGTTTGTTACACACTGCTCAGGTTTGTCTCTATGGAAGTCAGAAGTTAGGTCAGAAAATAGTCACATGACCTCCAGATGACTGTTAAAAAGTCGTAAGCAAGCCCAAAGAGGTCTTAAGGCAGTGGTCTGTCAGGCTTGTACATAGCTGGCAGACTTTTACTACTAAGAGCAATTGCTAGATTACGTTTGTTTTATTTGTCAGGAGCATCATATCTAAAAGAATGGAAAAAATGACTAATTTCCATTTGTAAAATAATACTTCTTTTTCTGTTATTGATTTTAGCTTGGGAGCAACAGTACAGTTCTCCTGTGATGAAGACTATGTGCTACAAGGTTCAAAAAGTATCACCTGTCAGCGGATAGCTGAAGTTTTTGCTGCGTGGAGTGATCATAGACCTGTGTGTAAAGGTAAAGAGAAAATCTTACCCTTATAGTGATTTGTTCATTTTGCTTGTAGCTATTGTTCGATAGACAAACCTAGTCTGTAAGTACCTGAATTTTTAATCCTAGTATCCACTCTTTCTTAGTAAAGAAGGTCCCACCTATATTGTCTTGTTTAATGTGAACTTTGTCTGTATTTCATTATGCTTATTTTACTTGGGAACTTAAAATACGATGTTCACTTCATAATGATCTGATGAAAATCTATCACATGCTAAATATTGAGACTCAGCAAGATGGATTTCTAAATTGCAGTGATTCAATATGCATCTTCATTATGTATTTGCTAAGCAGTTACAAAATACTTGAATTTAGACTTGATAAGGACTGGAGAAGTAAGTCTGTGTATGGTTTTGAGCCTGACCAAATGAATAAAGGGCAAAAAAGCAAAGAAAAATGTAAGAGAAGTATAAAGTCATTCTGCCGAATATATTTGATGTCCAAATGCTATGTAAAGCAGTATGATAAATACCTGAATGAAGGAAGGAAAGTATTACTGTATACATAATATATATATATTAGTGTATATATAATGATAATATTAGTATGGACATATACATAACTGACATAACAGCAAAGCTTGATATTGAACCATATGGTTTTGTTCACAAGAAGTATTTGGGTATGGGAAACAGAAGGGACGTTTATCTTGTAATTCAAGTCTATGGATACTTATAGTAATGTCCAGAGAGACCTGTGAGATGTTTCTGTACGGTAGAAGAGGGCAAAAAAATCTGAGGGTAGTATCCAGATGGTGTATAGTAGAAATCCACAAAAGCTGGAAAATGACATGGGTGGGGGTTTTTTTTGGCTAATAAAATACCAGGACAGTCTAAATGGGACTAGCTGTGGATGAGAATGAAGTGATAGGTGTAGGCTGGAATAATCAGCTACTCAAATCTGAGATGGATAAAAACATAATAGGTGTTAGAGCTGCAGAAATAGGTTTACAATAGATGATGGCAGTATATGCTTCAATAATAGAATAGAATTCAACAATAGAATAGAATAGACTAGAGTATCACATAAACAAGTAAAATTTTTAGTTGTATACACAAATATTAAATAATATTAACATTTTGTATACTGCTGTGTACTATACATATGTGTAATTACTAGAAATTGATAGATGCACACACAAAAATATGCATACATAGAATTAATGATGTACAGCACATAAATGTAAACTTTATTTTAAGTAAAATTAGTAAGGTTTTATCTAGGAGAGTTTTTCAGCATATACACATATCGAAAATTAGATGCTTGGTTTAGGTTGGTAGTCTCCTAATCTTTCAGTGTAACCAGTTTGTAATGTAATCATATTTGTAACCATGTGTCTAATGATAAAGTAAGCACTAATTCTGAACTAGAAAGAAAAAGAAAACAATAAATTCATTGAAAGCTAGCAATTCTGATAAACTCTATCTAAATGTGAAACTGCAGAATGTATGTTAACTAAATATCCAAAACCACCATTATCCATGAGTAGAACATGTTTCACAACCAAAAGGACAGTATTTCAGTTCTTTACACTCACCAGCTTCATAGAACTATCTAATTCCACCTTAAAAATCAGAGGATCAATATTAAGAAAGTTATTAGAAGTTGATACAATGCCATATGGTGAAAAGCCAGACAGATGGTATAGATATTATAGTTTGCCACATATGAAATACTTTAGAGCATCATTAGTTGCATTAAAATTACTGATTTAAATACCTTTGCTGTGTTACAAATTTGATTCTTTTGATTAACAAGAGGTTTCAATTAGGCTCTTAGATATGCTAAAGCTGGAATATAAATATTTCTTCTAGACTAATAATTATGCCTTCTTTAAGTTTCATGCAGAGAACATGCAATAATTATTTCGAAGGAATTTTGCCTAAGTAGCATAAATATCACATAGTAACAGGAAGAAGATATCTGCAAAAATATATGTGCATCTGCTTTTTGAACTTGCATGTTCAAAAATGTTCATGCATGCCCCCATTTGAACAAACAAGCTAAGCAATCATGCATAAATGTTATGCAAGAAATCGATACTTTCTTGTGAACTGATGCAGCTTTGCAGATAATGAGGGGACATGTGATATATTAGAAATTTCACTTGTTGCTCTTTAAAATATCAATTAATGTACTGCTCTTTCTCATTTAGTGCTTCCTATTTGAACTGTATAACTTGCAGTTGTTTGAATTTGTTTCTATAAATTATACTGTGTACACACCAAAAATCCCCCAGTAATGATAATTTTTTCAAAACCAGCATGTGAATACAATAATTAGTTACATTACTGCAATTGGTCAGAGTTCTTCTAGGCAGGAAATTTCTAATTCTGTTAGATACATTTGATTTGACATCATAAATCCTCAGGACTTGTTCTCATAGGACATATGAGTGGCTAAGTGTAACTGCCTGCCAAAAAAGAAAGATTAATGCTCTTTAGGAGTTATCATGTAATGACAGCTGAAACTGGCGTAAGATCTTATTCATGAAAGTGAATCTGGAATAAGTCTGAAGAATTTTTACAGGAGAAATAGAAGAGGACTTTGAGAAAGAAATCTGATACATCGCTCCCAAAACATAGGCAGATATTATAGATTATTGACATCTTTTAGACTTTTCCAGGAAAATGCTGCTCTGGAGATTTGGCTGATTTCTGAACCTTTTTACTTCTTTTACTTCTTTACTTGTGTCCAAGAGGGACATATAATTGCTTGAGAGAGTCCAGCGCAGAGCCACAAAGATGATTAAAGGAGTGGAGCATCTCTCTTATGAGGAAAGACTGAGGGAGCTGGGGCTCTTTAGCTTGGAGAAAAGGAGACTGAGGGGTGACCTCATCAATGTTTATAAATATATAAAGGGTGAGTGCCAGGAGGATAGAGCCAGGCTCTTCTCGGTGATGCCCGATGATAGGACAAGGGGCAATGGGTAGAAGCTGAGGCATAGGAAGTTTCATGCAAACACGAGGAGGAATTTTTTCACTGTGAGGGTGACAGAACACTGGAGAAGGCTGCCCAGGGGGGTTGTGGAGTCTCCCTCTCTGGAGATATTCAAAACCTGCCTGGACGCGTTCCTGGTCCTGTGATCTGGTCTAGGTGATCCTGGTCCAGCAGGGGGGTTGGACTAGATGATCTCTCGAGGTCCCTTCCAGCCCCTGACATTCTGTGATTCTGTGATAGAAGAGACTACGAGAAAATTGTAAAGTTATATTGATCTCTTGGCTATGTTTAATTGCAATTGGATTATCTGTTAGTTTACCAACTTTTTTTTTTTTTTTTAATTGTTTGCTAAAGAAATATGGCAGATAATCAAGGCTTTTGCCCTGTTGTGATTTATGGACAAGGTATATTGAAAACAAGTTAGAATTTGGAGCTATGAGGAAAGCATGGATTTATATTGTAGGCAAACAAATTAAGCAGCATCTGAAAATTAACTGGTTGCTTTCTGTACTTTATTGTAATTTTAAAGTCAATTCATTCTCTCAGACACTTTTTATTTCAGCTGGACATTTCAAAGATCAATGCATCATGAAGCCTAAAATTCTTCTGGAGATCTTAAAATTTGTTCCCATTTAATTGGCCTCATGCAAGTCTTGTAGCATACCATCGTTACAGGACAGTAGAACAGGAAATGCCTTCCCATTCTTCCTGAGAAATTAAAAAAATGTTTAACAAATGACATGAGAATCCTTGCCCAGGTATTTATTACACATTGAGTTACAGCTGAAGTTAGTTATTTGAAAGACTAACATTTCTGCAGTTGTTAGTTATTTCTTATCCCAATAAATGCTTAATCCATGTGGCAGTGATAACATGACTGCTTATATCAACTTCTCTGTGATTTCATTCAAGAGAGAAAGTTTAAACACTTCAGGATTGAGACCCTACTTACTTATCTGCCAAGGGATTCAGTATATCCCTACAGGGCAATGCCATTATTACAAAGCCAACTTGCTTAAGCAGAGACAATTATCTACTTTATGAAAGGATTTGCAGTTGATAAATCTCTTCCTCTCATTTATGTTTCAGGAAATGAAACAGATAGATGTATTCACAGTTGGCCGATTAGCCTTTTCATTTTCATGCCTGCCGCTCCTGTTTTCTCCTTGTCTGTTTCTCAGACCCTGTGGAAACATTTATGAGTGCTGTCTTTTATAACTCTGCTGGCAAGTCAGCAATGAGTTTTGCAACAAATACAATATTTTGGAAAAGCTCATCTAATCTGTAGAAAGAAAAAGTATTTTTGAAATTTGTATCTGAGAGAACTAAAGGAGATACATGATTTATGGTTTAAATCATGATCATCTATTTAATAGGCAGGCTACAAAATAATTTGTGTTATTAGTAGGAAAAGGAACAAATGATATTATATATTTGAATTGGTTTCTGAAAAATTTGGAACAACTTTTTTTTTCTTCACCTTACTGTTTTGCTCAGTGTGTTTCACTGTCTAAAGTGATTTTTAAAGCAACAATTAACTAATGCACTCAGTATCTTTCATTTGATAGATTGTAAACATCGGTTTTATTAACAAGGATATTGATGCAGAATGTACATTAAGAGTTTTAGATCTTGCTTTTATAAACACCTTTACTTACCTATAGTATATTTTTGAAAAATCCACCTTTGACTCATTTCTCTCCAAAATTTGGATATGTATCTGGACCTCTTAAATGTGTTGGTGACAATGTATGTGTGTATGTATACAGCCATATATAAGGGCAATGCATCATAGATAAATGGGGATGAAAGTGGTCTGAACAGATCAGCACTACATCCTTACTCCAGCTATATTTATTCCCAGAAGATGTTAGTCTGACATCATTTATTTCTAAGGAAAGTGCTCATAGATGCTACTTGAGCACTCCAGCTATTCATTAGCCTTGCAAGTAGAATTTTTCTAATTCAAATGTGAACCCTTGTTTCTGTACTTAAACAATTTCAATAGGTGCTTCCATGTAAAGAGCAGGTTATTTAATTAGCCTTTTCAATGGATTATTGTATACTTTAAGAATACCTGTTTTTATAGTTCTTATTTCTCATGGGTCATATTTATAGACCTCCAGCCTTCAGCATTTTCCCAATGTGTACATGTGACTTTTTAAAAAGCACATTTCTAAAAATGTGCTTAGTATTCCAGAAGAGCCTTTCTCAGTGCTTAGTGGAGAGGAGGAATTGGGGTTTGCATTTTCACACATGTTTTTCTTCCTATAACTATGTGCGCATCTTCCAGTTTGATTAACTTTTCATACCAGTAGCATATTTTTACTCAGGTTATGTTTCTAAGCTCCTGTAATCTCTGAAGGCTTGCTGCCAAATGACTTGCCCCTTATATGTTGTATTGATTATTCCTGATTTTCTGCTTTGCCCTATACTTGTCTCTACTGAATTGCATCCTATTTTAATGACATTTCTTCAGTTTCTCATTTTTATTTCTAATTATGTGTGCTAATGTATTCACGGTCCTTCCCAGGTCTTTTGTTAAATGCAGATTTAATAAGTATGCACTTCATTCTGCTGTCCAAGTTGTTATAAAAATACTGACCCAGGACAAACCTCTGCAAAACCCCATTTAGTTATTTGTTCTTTTAGACACTGGTCTGTAATTTCCTGGGTCCTCCTTCTTGTCCATTTTGAAGTCTGGAGTGATATTTGCTTTCCTCCAGTCCTCAGGCACCTCTCCTGTTCTCCATGACCTTTCAAAACCGATGGAGAGTGGCTGAAGAACAACATCAGCCAGCTCCCTCAGCACTTGTGGGTGCACATCAGGGCCCATGGATTTGTGAGAGTCCGGCTTGACTTAATAAACTCTAATTTAGTCCTCCTCAAGTAAAGGAGAGTCTTCCCTCCTTCAGACTCTCTCTCTTACCTCAAGGGACTGGGATTCCTGAGGGCCATTTTAGCAATTAAGACTGAGGCAAAGAAGGCATTCAGTAAATCTGCCTTCTCTATATCCTCCATCACCAGGGCACCCACCTCATTCAGCAGCAGGCCCATAATTTCCGTAGTCTTCCTTTTCCTACTAATGTACTTGAAGAAGCCCTTCTTGTTGTCTTTGACATCCCTTGCCAGATTTAATTCCAAGAGGGCCTTAGCCTTCTTCATTTCATCCCTGCAATACTCTGGCAGTGTTCCTGTATTCCTCCCAAGTGGCAACTTCCCTTTTCCCTGTACTGTAAAATTCCTTTTTCCAGATTCCCAAATTTTCAGAAGCTCCTTGCTGAGCCATGCAGTTCTCCTGCCTCCTCTACTTGACTTTTTACTCATAGGAATGCACTGATCTTGAGCTTGGAGGATGTGGTGCTTGAATATTAACCAGCTCTCTTGGCCCCCTATCACTTCTAGAGTCCTAACCCATGGGATTCTTCTGAGTAGGTCTTTAAAGAGGTCAAAGTTATCTCTCCTGAAGTACACTTGCAATCCTACTTACTGCCCTACTGCTTCCTTGCATGGTCCTGAACTCAAACACTTCATGGTCATTACAGCCAAGGCTGCTCCCAACGTTCACACCCGCAACCAGACTTCTTTGTTTGTTAGTACAGGCTCCAGCAGCACACCTCTCCTTGTTGACTCCTTCATCACCTGTGTTGATACTTGTTGTTGGGTCTTGATACTCATTATTTGTCTATTTCTGGCTAACTGTTAAAATGAAGGAAAAGATAACATAAGCATCAGTGTTTTTCACTTGAACTGCAAGGGCTTTATATTCTTCCTTGTTTCTGCCCAGGTTCTGGCTCACAGCATCATTCACGCCCACATAGAAGGGTAACAGTGGGTAGTAGTTGGTGCTCTTGACATGCTGTGGCACCCTCTTGGCAATGTCTCACATCTTAGCTCCCAGGAGGCATCAAACCTTTCATGACTCCCTGTCAAGTCAGAAAATGGATGCCTCGTTGCCCTTTAACAGGCAGTCATCCAGTATGAGTACCAATCATTTATTTTATGGTATTCACTATGTGTTGCTGGTGAAGTTTCTCCACGTAGAGCTTTCTCCTGGGTGTCTATAGGTGTTAATGCTTCATATATGGTTCTGGTAGTGACATTAGCAGATGGAGGATGAAGCAGAGTCCTATCTTTTTGGGTCACCAGGGTCCAAAACACCTCTTTCTCTGGAGTGTCTGGTACAGGAGCATGGTTTTGAAAACAACTATCTATCTCTGTCTTGGCTCCTTTGATTCTGCGTAGCCTTACAACAGTTCCATGCACCTCAGACACCTGCTATAACAGATTTTCTACCTGTGCACACCTTTTGCAAGTACTTATACCAGAAGAAGAGTCTGGGCACTCACTGCAACCTACTGCCTGCACCAAAGTTCATGCCAGGTCCTGGATACATCAGACATGGCTTTCTCCCTAAGTACACTGGTTTTATCTCTTAGGAGAGTTCCAACCATTTTGGCAGAGACCTGGAGCACTTCCCTGTGCTGTGGAGCCACAAGCAGGATGCAGGGCCCTGCTCCAGTCACAGTGCTCCCCTGGGGACTCTGCTGCTGCGGCCTTTCACCCCTGAGCACTCCTGGTAGGCCTCTCCATTCTTCCTTGGGTTTCCCTGGCTCCAGGACTGTCCCATTCACCTCCACCTAGTGCTCAGCCTCAGTCATAGGTATGGTTTACAATACATAATCATTATCTAGGACCTGCAGTCCTACATTCTGTTTCACAAACAAAAATGAAGTTGTACTGCAATAGAGAAGCACAGAAGAGTTGTATTTTTCCTAAATGAACAGTGAAGAATAAAGTCTATGCTCAAATCTTAAACGATAAAATCATGTACTTCCTGGTTATTTAGGATTTTAAGTTTGTTTAGAGTCATGTTGATAATTGAAACTGCAGAGCATACTATGTTGTGAAAGTCTTACTAATGCAGAGCTAATATAACTGAAACACCATTATCAAACTAAACATACTACTGTTTATTTTGGAAGAGAAATTGAACTCTAAAATTAGCTCACCAAAAGTGTCAATCTTCAAGCTTTTAAACAGGGATGTGACAATTGCCCTTGAATTTTCCTGCTGTTATGCATTGCAGACTTTTAAAGTTTAAGAGATGTATTACATTACACTGCAAAAGACTTTAAAGAAAGGGTTACATTCAAGTAGTTTGGATATCTTAACTAATGGCTGCAACATGAAATATATTCCATTTTTTAATTGGAATGATAAATAATTGTGGATAGATGCAATAGCTACTCATAGGGAAAATGTGGGGAGACTCCTCAAAACCTTAGTATTTTGAATTTACTTTAAAGTAATGGTCACCAAAACCTAATTATTGTTAATTTATGGTTTGTACATTGTGAGTGACTAACTTAAACAAGACTGCAGAAAACTATCTTAAAAAAAATCTGTCTGCTGCTTCCTGCACATTGATATAAAAGCTGTATCTCAG
This sequence comes from Todiramphus chloris collaris, assembly GCA_025345505.1. NCBI lineage: Eukaryota > Metazoa > Chordata > Aves > Coraciiformes > Alcedinidae > Todiramphus > Todiramphus chloris. Next base: position 5,902,555 of record JANVCC010000070.1, on the reverse strand, counting down.
TGAAATGTTAGACAAACACAGATTTAAGTAACACCTCAGAGAGGTGAAACATATAAACAATGACCTAAATTAAAAACCATGAATCATTCTGCTATTGTACTATCAGTTGAAGGATATATTTAAAGTGGGAATGTGTAACATATAACTTAAATGGTTTTGTAATACTTCTGCAATGACTTAGGTGTTGAGGTAAAAACCCATGAGTCAGCGAGAATATATCTTCTATACATATGTGGCTGTAAAATTTCATATATATCTTCAATTAAGTTTAATGACTTCTGTAGCCAGACTGGAAAAACATTTTTACTAAACAATATGGACTGTTACAGTACTTATTATATAGGAGGCCTGGTTTATATGCCCAACTCCCCTTTGCATATCTGGGCAATGAGAAAAGTGAAAATTGAGTTGTTAAAATTCTTTACAAATGTAATATCTGAAAAGTGCCATGTAAGAGTTAGGTATTAACACAGATCTACATAGTTAATGTTATCACGTTACAGGAAACCTCAAAATATCATTATGAATCAGAGGCTATGGCTATATATTATATTATTACATGATGTCTATAGGAATCTTTTATCTTTTTTTGTATCTCTGTACAGTTTTAATTCGAGGTGAGATTTTGCTCTTCTGAGTGCATCTCTTCACACCCTGGCAATGCCCTTGTAGTTCTCAGTGGGTATTTGTCCACTTTTCCATCTCAGGTATGCTTCTTTTTTAGTTTTGAGCAGACTCAGAAGCTCACAGTTAAGCCAAGTGAGTCCTTTTCTCCACCAACTTCCCTTACCTTTAAAGGGGATGAAGTTTTTTTGTGCTTCTGGGAAAGCATTGTTGGCTCCTGCATCCTCCATGGAAGCTTCCCATGGAATCCCTCCCAGTTCTTAGCCAGCGGAAGTTTGCTCTTATAAAATTCAAAACCTTTGTCTTAGTACTAACCTTCCATGTGCTCAGCCAGATCACAGAATCACAGATCCCAAACTCCATAATGTTGTTATTACTGCAGCCAAGACTATCACCAACTGAGACAGGTTTTCTTGATCTGTGAGCAGCAAGTCCAGCCTTGCTTCATTCCTGGTTGGTACATCTAGCATTCATATTGAGGAAGCAGTTCTCTATGTATTCAAGGAACTTGATGTGAGCTACAGTATTGTTCTTCCATCAAATGTCTGGGTTGTTGAAGTCACTCATAAGAACCGGGTTCTGTTGACCTGAAGTTTCCTTGAGTGACCCAAATACTGCTTTGTTGACCTTATCATATTGGTTTGGAGGACAGTAGCAGGTGACCCAGAGGCATTTGATAGGGCTTCTACAATCACCATAGTTGAATTGTATACATTCAAGGCTCTTCTTAATGTAAAGCATGACTCCTCCTTTTCTTCACTGCCTGTCTTTATGAAACAGCCTCTAGCCATCCGTTATGACCCTCCAGTTGCATGAGTTGTCCTACCATGTTTCAGTTATTCCTATGATATCATAACTTTCTGACTGGGCCTAGAACTCCATTTCCTCCTACTTGTATCCCAGACTGCATGCATTGGTATACACAGCCCTGAAGTGGCTGGCCTTCCAGTTCATATCTTGGAAGGCAGCTAAGGAACATTTTGTTACTTCTCTGGTTGGCCTGGCTTATTTTCCAGCTGGACTGGATGTCATGATCACTGTTGCTTTATGTAGTTTAAAGCCTGCTGCCATGTTGGCCAGTCTGCTGCCAAAGACTACCTTCCCTCTTCTAGGCAGGTGGATTCCATCCCTCCCTAGCAGGCTATAGTAATTGAAAAATGTCCTGTTGTCATAAAACCCCAAACCCTCACAATGGCACCAGCCATGAGGCCAGAAATTTATTTGTATCACATGTCTATTTTCGGCTGCACTCTTACCTGTAACTGGTAAAACGGACAAAAAAATAACATGGGCAGAAGTACTTTTTGTTTGCTTTGTAGTCTCCCCTGATTCTGACCAGGCTTGCAGTGTCATTTGTGTGACATAAAAGAGTAGCAATGTATAATACTCTGTGATCTTGACAAGTGGTGACACCTTCTCAGCAACATCTCACACCTTAGCTCCTGGGGGACAGTACACCCCTTGTGACTCCCTGTCAGGCTGGCTACATGTTTTTAGATTGATACATCAGATTTTTGTCTCCTATGGATATGTACAGCTCCATTCACTACCATGGTTCTCTATTTTAAATAAATTAAACAGAGAGAAAGAGGTTAAATTTCAGCTATTCAAAATATATCGTAAAGATCAGAAAAAGAAATCATACTCCAGAAGGAATATTTCTGCCTTCCCACCTTTGGTCATATTAGCTTTCCAGTACTCACCAGTTACGACTACAGAGTTGCTATCCTACAGTTTCTTTGTGTAAGCTTCATAATTGCATCTCTGTATGTATCATTTTTGCTTATCTACATTATTTGCCATGCTTATCATGGTTTTTCTTTCTTCATACTAATCTCAGATATAAAATTCATGTGCATCTCTGAAGTTAATAGCAAAACTCACAATAATTTCTGAAGAGCAAATTGGAGTATTGGAAAGGCAAAAGCTTTCCACTAATTTACTGATTTTTGTCTCCCACCAAGACCTGATACAAGATTCACATAGTTTCATACTAAAAGCATAGATAAAAAGCTGTTCTCATCATTAGTCTTACTCATGACCCTCAATGGTTTCAGCTACTGATCATAAATCAGGAGTCTTCCTCTCATGTCCCTCCTTTCTTCTTGTTTTCAGGCATCTGGTGTGGTTTTGAACAGACTTCACTAGAATATTGCTTCTCTGAGGTGCAGGTTGCATGGAAATAGTGACATTCTTTCTGGAGTCTAATGGGAGGGAAGGAACAAGTCTACATTCAGCAGCTGCTGAATCTTCCTGTGTTCAGTATTGATCAAATCAACATGTTTTATGAAAGTGTAACACAACTCTGTAGCAATTTCACATATCTTAGTGTGATTTTTCTTTTTATTCAGTTAAGCAAGATGGTCTGTCAAAATACAGAGGCAGCAATAATTCTTTAGCTTCTGCAATTTATTGGCAGTGTCATAGTACTCCCTGGAGAAGTAAAATAAGCTCATGTTTAGCTGAGGTTTCTTGTCAGTTCTACAGCTTCATACAGGAAAAGTTAACCAATAGTGCATTCAGCAAAGATCTGAATATCAAGGAACCAACAATAAAACATTTATTGTCTTCAGCAGACTGTGAATTTAGTGCTTTAAAAATGTCATTCACAAGCAGGAAGGATGTTTTATGTCTTTTGTGTTTCTTATGATGTGAGATGAAACCTGCAGTAAATAAGGATATTTGTTGCTATCTAAGATGTGCTACTGTAAATAGCCATACGGACTTTGATATGTAAATAAATAGCCTTTGTAGTCTTTAAAAATTTAAAACACCATTTTGTGTAAGTCTCTTAAAAGTTTCCTTTAAACTTTTCAGTGCTTCAGCCATTGGTTCAATGGGTTGGATAGTGGTTATAGCTGAAAAAATGTTGACATCCCATACACTGATATATTTGCATAAAAAATGCACAGTGATGAAAGTGATCTTTGTGTTCTACTATATAAACCCTTGTCTTTCAAAATATTAGGGAAGGTAATGTCATAAATTATTTCTTTAAATGTTTTAAAAATATAAATAGCAGTTTCTCTTAATGTAGGTACTCTTTTTACTCCAAATACATTAATTATTTTTGGTGGTTTTTTTAATTATTATAAGCTTGGACAAGGGAAAGTATATTTTTCCTTGTCAGAATAACTAAACATGAATATTCTGTTATCTTGTATGAGGTGGTTCTATTTTTGGTGAATGGTATTTTAATCCTTCACATCTTGATTAATATAATTTAAAAGTTGGTTTATGAATCTGCTACATGTATTTTGTATATAAATTAAAAGCTAAACTTTTTTTTTTTTTTTTTTTTTGCAGTCAAGACTTGTGGATCCAGTCTTCAGGGACCTGGAGGCACTTTCACATCACCCAATTTTCCATTCCAGTATGACAGCAATGCTCAATGTGTGTGGGTCATCACAGCTATCAATATTAATAAGGTAAATTTAAAATTCTGGGTTTACATTAGAAAAAAAACACACCACAAAAACAACCAACACATACACACATGTGGACCATAACATTTTTAACCAATATGATTTAGTTCTACAGACCAGTGGCTGTACTTGATGCATTGCGGCATTTCTAAGAAATGGCTGATATTAGATTGGTATGGACAGATGTTGAAAACTTTTGTTTCCCCCAAGAGTGTTTTGCTTTTTGTATGCCAAGTAGATGCTGGCACATTTTTATGTGATTTTCTAGATGAATTCCCAGAAGCAACTATCCAATGTTGTGAAGCAATGTCATAGGTCCAGTGATACTTTGTTATAATCAGTGGAATTGTTTAGTGTTTATGAGTGTTTATATCATGTTTGGCCTTAGACTATGTGAGAAATCACCAAAGTTCATGAATTCACTTTCATATCATGAAGGACTGTTCTAAAGTTGTGTATTCTATTTTATTGTTTGAACCTTTATATTAGAATCCCATGTAATTTATTCCTGTAATTTAGACCAAAAGTACTAGGTGTTCTGATAATGCCAGATGAGTCAAAGTAGAGCAATAAAGCTGAGTTATGACACTAGTTGTCTTTAAATTCAAGAGCTAGGCACCTGGCAGCAATGGCTGTGTTCTATTTTCAGGTGTGTCGTTTTATCAGAACTGAGCATAATGGAGCTGTTTAGATATAATAAAACAAAAATTAGCTGTACAGCTCAGGAATGTTTTATAAAGCATTATCAACATCTATTCTTGCTGGTACAGGGGTATATTCTACTGCCTAATTTCTGTCTTATATTGCCATCTGCATCACACACCATTAATTGATCAGAGAGGTCTAGAAGGCCTACCCCTTTACACCTGAATTTAGCAGAGGATTCAGTGAAAACCTGATTACATTTCAGAAGCCATTTAGCTACATTGGTATATTTCTTCCTCTAATCTGACAAAACTCTGTGTGGAAGTCATCCTTATGTTCCACTTTGGAAGAAGAAAAAAGATTTTTTAATCAAGTGATTAAAAAATCCGTAATGAAGATAGCAGATGTTTGTTGTGGGGGAGGGAGGGTTGGTTGGTTGTTTTATCCTTTTTCCAAGGACTGCTAATACAATTTATCCAATTTATAGATCATCAAAAATGTGTTAAGAGTCCTTGAAAGATGATGCGATCTCTGTCCCACAGATGGACAAGAAGTTCAGAAGTAACAGTTAAGACCCATTTCTCTGGCCCAAAGAAGCTTCATATTTTTATTTCTTTAATCAAAAACTGTTAGTGAGCAAAATGAAATCTGTGCACATCTAGAATTTATGAAACAAAGTTCCGTCTATGGCAGTAGATAGAATGTAATATATTGTTTGAGGAAATTGAACACAGCTCTTACTTTGAACAAGTGCTCTAAATGGCTTGAAAATCACAACTGAGAAGTTGTATAAAATGAATTTAAGACCTTTTGTCTATATTTTGCGTAAAATGGTTTCCTTTCTTAAATACAGCAAGGTCATATCTACATAATAAAAAAGCCAAATAAGATTTTATACATTATGCCAATGGTAGAAGTGAAACTTGAAGCTCACAAACTGGTATGTATCTATTGGGAAATCACAGGTGACTGCAGGTTTAAAATACTAATGACCAGAAGAGTATTACTCTCAGAGAGAGATATTAGTGTTTTACTGCTGCTTTCCTCCTCCCTCTCCACCAATTCACAACATGGTGATGCAGTGTTTTCTTCAAAACCTCAGAATTTTGTTTTGACCAAAAGTATTTTTCACTGGAGTATTCAAAAACATTATTCCTCAGTATTATTTTCATTACAAAATTCCAGTTTCTGCTTTTAAGGAACTTTGAATTTAAAGATGAGTGAAAAAAAAAATTCTGATGTGACCAAATGCTTTGTCTCTGGTTGTCAGTGTGGTTCACAGAGTTACAGAATGATTGAGTTTGGAATGGACCTCTGAAGATCATCTAGATTAAATCCTCTGCTCAGGCAGGGCCACGTAAAGACAGTTGCCCAAACAGTCTTTGAATATCTCAAAAGATGGTGACTCCATGGCGTCTCTGGGCAACTAGCGCTAGTGCTGTCACCCTCACAGTGTAAAACTGTTTTCTGATGTTCAGACAGAATCTCCTTTGTTTCGGTTTTTGACCAGACTCATTGCCACTGGTCCAGTCACTGAGAACCAATGGAAAGAGTTTGGTTCCATCTTCTTTACATCCTTCCCTCAGATGTGTATACACATTAAAATCCCTCTGAGCATTCTCTTCTCTAGGCTAAGGAAGCCCAGCTTTCTCAACCTTACCTTATCTGAGAGATGTTCAGTCCCTTAATCATCTCAGTGTTCCTCCAGGGGACTCTGGAAAGTAATAGCTGCATATCCCCCTTGTTCTGGGAGGTGCAGTTATTAGGCTTGTTTTCCTTCCTCTCAAAAGACTTCAGAGATCAAGTTATTCCATGTGTATAAATTCCAGTTCTAATAAAAACAAAATAAACCCCATCTAGCCAGAGGTCATGCCTGCAATAGTTCAAATAACAGGTTTTCAAAAAGTTATTTTATGTTGATTTTTTTATCTGAAACTGTATATACTACATAATCATAATCCTGGTTTTCATCCATGTTGGTTAAAAAAGCTGGTACTGTATTTATCAACAGCAGGTAATGTACTTTTATGCTATATGAAACTGGAAAATGTAAAAATATTTCAGTTCTGTTCAGAATACATTCATTTTCTTCCTAGTGTTAGCTACAATATTCTTCCACATTGTTCATGAACATTGTGAGCCAGTTAAAAAATTTCAAGTGATATATATAATGTAGTTTAAAAAAAAACTCTTAGAAATATATGTGGAGGGAAGGGAGATTGTCTCTAGAGAGTAAGGGTATAGAAAGGAATTCAGCTATTTCTATGATGGGAATTTAGCAGGTACAGCAGTGAGGGAATAGAATGAATTATTGAATGAGAGAATTTGAAGTTAGGAGGTATGTGCATGTGCTTTGGGTTAAGTGTTGGAGAAGAATAGTACAATACAAGAGAAGACAAAAAGAAGCAATGCAATTGCAGAGGGATAAGTGGCTTGTCCTCCCATCTTGCAATTTTACTGTAACTACACTTTAATTATGAAAGGACAAGTCCATTTTCTCAATTATGGTAGACTTGATTTCACTAAATATTTTCCTGTCATTTCTATGACTATAGAAGCAATGGTTTATACTCTGAAAATTCAGTCTACTCGTAGGGATGTGTGAGAGATTGTGCCTATTGCCAAAAATTGCTACGTAAGTGATTACTTCTGTTTCAGCCATCAGCAATTTTAGATTCTAGCCATAACCTGAATTTCAGCTATTAACTCCAGCTTTGATTAAAACTTCAGATAGAATTAAAGGTCAAAATCTGAGTTTTAGTTCTGTTTGACTCTCTGTAAGTTCCTAAAATTGGTCTAAGTTATGTTTCCCATGCACTTTGAATGCAAACACATTTTCTTATATGTACTTGTGATGAATCTGCACATCCAAGCTGGAACTTTTTAAAAGATGTATGCATAACACCCAGAGATTTTGATAGGAAGTTTCCAGTACTTGCACTGTGAGCAATTGATATGTTTAAGTCTTTTTTTTTTGATGAATTTTTGGTACAGAGACTTGTCATTTTTCTCCACAATTGAGTTCACTTGATTGCTTTTGTGAGTGAGTTTTACTGTAAATACTTCTGCTGACTATACACCTTTTTCTGATATTTGACTGGGAAATGTATCTGCTAGTAGTTTGATTATTTTATAGGAAGTGACACATTTAAAGGTTCATTGTGGCCATTCTGTGGTGGGTTAACCTTGGCTGGCTGCTGGGTGCCCACTAGGCTGCTCTATCACTCCCACTCCTCAACAGCACATGGGTAGAAAATATGATGAAAAATTTTGTGAGTCAAGATAAGGACAGGGAGATCACTCACTAGTTGCTGTCATTTGCGAAACAGACTTGACTTGAGGAAATCATTTTAATTTATTGACAATGAAATTAGTGTAGGATAATGAGAAATAGGAATAAGTCTAAACCAACACCTTCCCTCAACCCCTACCTTCTTCCAGGGCTCAGTTTCACTCCCAACTTTTCCACCTCCTCCCCCCAAAAGCAGTGCAGAGAGGACAGGGAATGGGGGTTGCAATCAGTCCATAATTCTTTGTCTCTGATGCTCCTTCCTCCTCACACTCTTCCCCTGCTCCAGTATGGTCCGACCCACAGGCTGCAGTTTTTCACTAACTGCTTCAGCATGTGTCCTTTCCATGAGGTTCTGTTCTTCAGGAGCAGATTGCTCCAGTGTGGGAACCCACAGGGTCACAGATCCTGCCAGGGCCACAGTTTCCATCAGGACACATCCATCTGCTCTGGAACGGGGTCTTCCAAGGGCTACAGGATGGATAACTCCTCTGCTGTGGATCTCCATGGGCTAGGAGAGATAGGTTTGTCCCTTAATCATTTTCACAACCCTTCTTTGGACTGTATTTGTCCAAGCCTCTCTTGTTCTGGGAAGTATTGGACACCACATCCAGATGTGTCTCACCACAGCTGAGCAGAAGGTAAGGATCACCTCCCTCCACCTGATGGCAATGCTTTTTCCAAAGCATCTCAGGATACTATTTGCCTCCTTTGCAACAAGTGCACTTTGCTGACTCATATGAAACCTGGTGTTCACCAGGACCTCCAGGTGCACTTCTGCAAAGCTGCTTTCCAGATGAGACGCCCTCAGATGTATGAGGTTGATCCTCCCTAGGGGCTGAACTTTGCACTTCTCCTTGTTGAACTTCATGAAGTTTCTGTTCCATTTGTCCAGCCTGTTGAGGTCCCTTTGGATGACAGCATGATCTTCTGGCATATAAGACACTACTGCCAGTTTAGTGTTGTAGCAAACTCTGCTGCATTATCCAGATCAACAGTGAAGATGTTAAACAGGACTTGTTCCTATATTGACGCCTGGGATACATCACCAGTTACTGTCCTTCAAATACACTTTGTGCTTCTCATCACCACCCTTTGAGCCCAGACTTTCATCCAGTTTTCAATCCACCTCACTGGCTGTTCACCCGGACCATATAGCTTGTCTATAAATAGGGAGACAGTGTCAAAGGCCGGGTAGGCAATAGCCACCTCTCATCTACCAGGCTAGTCTTTCATTACAGAAGTTCATTAGAGTTGGTCAAGCATGACTTCTCCTTGGTAAAGCCATGCTGACTACTACTGATGTTTTTCTTCTTAATGTTCTTGGAAGTGGTTTCCAAGATTAGCTGCTCTATGGTAGTACTAATGTTAAATAAAATTATACCTCAGTATAAATAATTTAAATAAAATTATACCTCAGTCTTATAATAAATGATGGATTCAATATATTTTCCTGCTGAAACCATTCTTCTATAATTGAATATATAATAACACAATTATTTTGATGAGGGGCCCTGTGATTCTATGGAAAATTATGGAGGTTAAGCCTATCAATCAGAGAGCAGCATTTCATTAGCTTGTACCACCAGGTATAAATGCACATCATTTACTTACTAGGAAGTAGTCAGACATCTGCAGCACAAAAGCAATTAACCACCCCGAGGGCATATGAGGGCATACAGATATAAACAGGATGTATTTTCTTCTCCTCGCCTAGTTTCAATTGTATCAGTGAAGAAGGCAACCAGAGAATTCCTTTTGATTGATGAGCAAAGGGTAGGCATGACATTATTAGCAGTCTGTAGGTGTTAGAGGTTTTTTTGTAGAGTTAATGATGAAAACTGATGAAAGTAGATCTCTTGGGGATACGTTTCAGTAAGGTGGATTTCTTTCTATTGCCAGCATATTTGGATCATTCATATCGTGTTTTTTTGCAAGACAGTATTTGCAGAGTTAGATTTTTTTGTAGATCAGTAATAGATGATCTGACACTAGAGAGGTAGCCAGAATTTCCAAGTCCAACATTAACCTCTCACTATCTTCTAAGTAAAAATGCCATTTCTACAGGATGTTAAAGTAGTAACCAGACATTTATTTCTGTGTCTAGATCAAAAATCTTATCTTCTTTTTTAATTAATTAAAATGGGTGAAATTGACTTAGTTTTATGTACTAGTAATTTTTAGAGGTATAATGAGACAGCATTTGCAAAGGTTAAGATATTTAATTTAATAAAATATGGCAAAATCCAATCTGAAATAATTGCTTAGATGTTAAAAAAAGCCCCAAACCCACAATACAGTATTTTCATACACAAGATAAAAATTATATAACAATAATTTGTATTGTTGGGAACATGATAAACACACTGACTGAAGTGAAATACAGTGTGTTTGTTTAATGATTTATTTGACCCTCCTTTATTTCCCTTTGTGAATGCTATATTGATATTTGATTTAAAACATGTAATTAATATTTAATTTTGCTTCTTTGTAGAAGGCCTTATTTGCAACTTATATATTTGTAGAATACTTTCTATTGGGGTTGCATAAGTTGATAAAATGTTGAAACTGTATTCCTGTGATTAATCAATCTCAGAAACTTTTTGTGAATGCAAGCTAACAAAATACAGGTCATACTGCTATGCAAACAGAATAACATGAAAAATAAAAATATAATCTCTTCATGCTGTTCTTTTAGTGTGCTATCCTTCCCATTTTAAGATTTGCAAATAATATTTGTTCTTAGGATAAGGAAGGAATATACATCTGTTTTCAGTTATTGTGGCCTCAAAGTAAATAATTCTAAATGACCTTTGTAAATAACTGATTGCAGGATTAGCCTCTATGGAAAGTTAAGTGACTTTTAACATTAATGTTGCAGTGAAAATAAATTAAAATAAAAAGAATAACAATGGGAAAAAAAAAAAAAAAAACCCAAACAGAAAAAAAGAATCCTTTTAAAGAACTGCATAAAAGAATTTATCTTGTATGTTTGCCAGTGACTCTGCAAACCAGAATTCATCTGCTGTGTGTAGGATTGCAATTAGTGGCAACCATTGACATATAATAGTCTGGGATAACTCCATCTGGTCTTCAGCTACCTCCCCAAAAGAGTGCAGTTCTCTTGAAGATCCTGTATCTGACAGTTTCATGTGGGTCTTTTGGCTGCTTTACAGCATCTCAGATGGTACTGCTTAATTTTATATGTCCACATGCCTAGTCTCACTTTGTAGTCAAGGAAGAGAAATAGGTGCTTCTAAGCTGTAGTTTATCTAGTGTGGGTTATTTACCTTTTTGATGAAATAGATTACATTTCTTTCACTGGTTTTGAAGAAGCCAGAAGAAATGTATCGGCTGAGATGGGCTCCCACCCAAACAGGTGGGTGCCCAGGTCTCTGGCTGCAGGGAGTGCCGGAGCCCAGCATTCAAAATGGAGGGGTTGGCAAACTCCTGTGTGTGATGTGACCAGATGAATGATCTGCTCAGCCTGGTGGCTGAGCTGAAAGAGGAAGTGGAAAGGATAAGTATAAGAGAGTGTGGGAGGGAGGTAGATTGGTGGAGCCACACCCAACCTTCTTTGAAACAGGTCCAGCAGTCACACAGCACAGGACACAAAGGGCTCCCCTCTTCCTCTTTCTGAATGGGATGACTTAGAGGATAAAGAGCAGTGGCAACAAGTTCCTGCCAGGTGTGACAGGCATATCACCCCAGAAGCTACCACACCTCCCCAAGTAACCTCAAAAAATAGATATGCCACTCTGCAGGGAGAATCAAGTAATGATAAGGATGAAGATTCACCTTGCTTAGAGGTGTCGCCAAGGCCCAGTTGAACTATGCCTCATATCAGAACAACTTCAGTAAGAAAAAAAGACGTGTCCCCATCATAGGGGACTGGCTTTTGAAGGGGGCAGAAGACCCTGTCTGCAGACTGGACCCACTTCCTAGGGAAGTCTGCTGCCTCCCTGCAGCCAGGATTAAGGACATGAAGGGAAAACTTGTTACCCTTGTTCAGTCCTCAGACTACTACCCATTAATTATTTTTCAAATAGGCAGCAATGAACTTAAATCAAGAAGTCCATGGGCAATGAAGAGAGACTTTAGGGATTCTTGCACCAGGGGAGGTTTAGATTAGATATTAGGAGGAAATTCTTCACTGAGAGGATGGTTAGGCACTGGAACAGGCTGCCCAGGGAGGTGGTGGAGTCACCATCCCTGGAGGTGTTTAAAGAACAATTAGATGTGGAGCTTGAGAATATGGTGTAGTGGTTAGAGAAATGATAGGACAAAGGTTGGACTTGATGACCCTGGACGTCCTTTCCAACCATAATGATTCTATGATTCTATGGTTAAGAGATTGGGAGCACAAGTAGTGTTCTCCTCTATTCCACCAATTGCAGGAATTGACAAGAGTTTAGATGAAGAGCCACCAGATGAATTGCTGGCTTTGAGCCTGGTATTACCAGCAGGAATTTTGTTTCTTTGAGCATGGGTTGGTCTATAAGACACAAGGCCTGCTGGCAACAAATGGGGTAAACTTGTCACAAAGGGGGAAAAGGATCCTGGGACAAGAATTAGCAGGTCACATTGAAAGAGCTTTAAACTATATTTGAAGGGGAATGGGAATTGACAATATTGTGGAGAGAAAACATTACATCTGAAAATATTTTTAGAGTTACATATACATTGGAAGATTTAGGATAACAGATACACATATGGAAATATATTCAACTTCAAATCTTTACGTTCTCCCTTCAGAAGCAGTTCTGAAGCATATATACTTGCTTCTGTTGCACACCATTCTGCTTTGTATGTTTTTGATATTTTAAAAAGTTGTTTTACCTGGAACACTACTTTCCTTGAAAAATCTTTCGGGAGATAGTTTCATCAGGAAGTAGACACACAGTCATACTGAACAATTGCCTGGAAAGATTGCTGTCTGGAACAGATCCTCCTAAACATGTTCTCTCTCTGAAGACTTGTAGGAAGTTCTCAAGTTAATCATTGACTATTCAATAACATCTTCTCCTGTGTTACATCTGAGCTTGATAACAGACTTAATTTTGCCTAAGGAGTTCCAAAATATGTATTTCAAGGCATGGAAAGGAGATACATCTACTTCAGTTTTTTAGAAATTAGATCTCTGCTCCCATTTCTTCCTTTGGAGAAGTCCTTCCAAATTATTAGACCAAAGTACACCATCATAATTTTCAGAAAGTTATTTTCCATATAGGAGTGGGTTTTTTCTCTCTAGCTTGGATAATAATCATGAGTAATACCATATTTTTTGTTTATTTGCTTCTGGGTTTATGAATTTAATTCAGCAATTATAAGTCACTTACTGCTTCTGACTTTATAAACAGAAAAAGCCAACTAGGAAGTAGAGAGACTATTGCTTTCATTTTAGCTACTTTCATATTTATTTTACTGAATGAGGAGTGCACAACTCAGCATATTTTAATTTAAATAAAGTTTTTGTTTATATATATTTATGTATATGAAGGAAGAGGAAAGAAAAGATTCCTTTTTCCTGACAGTTGAGTCTTGGTACATGTTAAATAATATTCTCTGAAACAAAATTCAAAATATAATTAGACTGTATCAGGATCATTCTAGTAGTCTGCTACCTGCTGGACACATCAAAAAAGTTACTATAAAGGTATGAAATTTCAGGGATTACTGCACAGAGAATTGTTGTTATTATTATATTATTTAATTTTAAGTAAAGATATTCTCAGTTCTGAAGCCATACATATCTGATATCATTAGTTGGCTTATAACATGTGAAATAATCGATCATGACTATGGTGGTAAAGTGTCTCAGCTGGAATTCTGCATCTTTGAAATTTCCCTCTTATGACTGCCTTTCAGAACCCACTTTTGATAGTATCATCCTCTTATCCAGAATCTTGTAGTTCAGGCAAATTATTGGTGAAATAGTTTTGTTCCTAGTATTATTCACTGACAGCACACCTAATTTCTTGAAAATACTTTGTGGTCCTTCACATTTTTATTTTTTTCTGTTTTAAATTAGATTATGGGGTGGAGTATAAGTACAATAAATACATAAGTAAATTATAAACATAATCACTGTTTATTTAGATCAATAAAAACAATGGATCAAATCTCATTTATATTAATGATACTTATACCTTGTTCTGAGAAACCAGAAAAAAATACTATATTTGAATTTATAGATAAAGAAAATCTATCTTTCCCTGTGCTTCTGATTACTTGTGCATCTACAAGCTACATCAATAGCACAATTTAGTAATGCTAATCTGGTTTAATAATCTGTAGAATATAGTAATAAATCTTCAACAGTATTCCCTGAGTGTTTATTCTTACATACAATAAAAGACTAAAACGTAGAATTACCTTGAAGTTTTAGTCTAATGTTAAACTGATTCAAGGATGCCACCTACCTTTGGTATACCATTTACAGCTTTTGCAGTAAAACAAAAAAAAGACAAAACGTGAGATGACTGGTAAAAGCAGAGGTTTTTGCAGGCTTATTACAAAATTATAAATTACTTACTTATCTTACCTAATTCTCTGTTTTATTTTGAAAGATTCCAGCACACTCAGCTTTAAATGCTGGTAACATCAAAATACCTTTTCAATATTCTAAAAGGAATAATCAATATAATGAGTACTGCCAAATCCAGCGTTCTTTGGATCTGGTCAAACTGAATCTGACATTGCAAAACAAGGATTCTGAAAATATATCTTATCACTAAGAGTACTTATTTTCTTGCCATTCAGGCATATCTGCAAAGATTGCAAGTATGTTTCCTATTGTACATGGTGTACTTTGCATGTCAAAGATAAACAGCCAATGATGAATTTACAAAAACTATACACAGTTGGTTTTCATAGTTACAATACATAAATGTTTATGCGCTACATACATAGTAAATTAGTTTAGTGCCTCTTGCATATTGGATATTGACAGCTCTTCAATTGCCATGTCTTACTTTTTCTCCATTTTCAAGTGTCAATCAACAAGCATATTTGCCAAATAAATATCAAGTTTACTTTGCCAAATCCAAAGCTTGTACTGTAAATCAACTCAGGTTTGGTATGCTATAACTAAGTTGAAGTGGGTTGTTTATTAGTAGGTTACATACAGTTGCTTGCTTACCCTGTAATGATCTGGAGTTATGAACTAATTTATTTGTATACGTGTCTGGAGTAGCGCTTGGTATCTGTTTCTAGCCCTCTTCCAGCAGAGGTATGCATGGTACACAACATGATTAACTGGCTCAAGCAATAATATTTGACTATGCATAAAATATGATCCTCTTTGGTGGTTAATGTTCATGGTTTTTTGGGTTTTTTTTACTACTGTCAGTTTTGTGCAAAGTTGCAGTATTTTGTAATTTTCAGTTGGTCGGTAAACTTTTAAGAGGAAATCATAGTAATGACAACAGCAAGAATAGGATTATCATATTAGCATTCCAAATTTGGGACCAGTGCTGTTTAACATCTTTCTTTGTGACATGGACAGTAGGATTGAGTGCACCCTCAGCAAGTTTGTCAGTGACACAAAGCTGTGGAGTGCAGTTGACATGCTGGTGGGAAGGGATGCCATTCAGAGGGACCTTGACAGGCTTGAGAGGTGGGCTGATGCAAACCTCATGAAGTTCAACAAAGGCCATATGCAAGGTCCTGCACCTGGGTCAGAGCAATCTGAGGCACAAGTACCAGCTCGGAGGAGTATGGATTGAGAGCCATCCTGTGGAGAAAGACTCAGGGGTGCTGGTCGACAAAAAGCTCAATGTGATTCAACAATGTGTGAGTACAACCCAACAAGCGAACTGTATCCTGGGCTGCATCAAAAGGAGAGTGGCCAGCAGGTCAAGGGGGGATTCTCTCCCTCTGCTACGCTCTCTTGAGACCCCTTCTGGAGTATTGCATCTTGAAAGACTTGGAAAGGAACTTCTCTTTTCTTTAACCTCTATCCTCTCCTCTCCAATGAAATACACGTAGCATGGGACATTGTTGATTGTGCTAAAGAGAAACTGTTTTAGCTGACACTGATTATAAAGACAAGTACTTTATCTACAATAAGACACTTTGTATCAATTTGATTTTTCTTGATTAATATAAAACATCTGTAAGGATATTATATCTAAGAAAGAAAGTATTACTGTTGCACTTACCAAGAAATATATGATAGTGAGATTAGATTTCTTCTTGTGATTAACGGAAAATAGGATTAAGATTTAGGTGGACAAACTAATTAGGCAATTTTTTTTAATATCTTGGATTTCTTGTTATTGTGAATCTAAATTTTTCTGTGTGGTAGCATTTAAGTATTGATATTTGTTCAAAATGTATTTTACTGTTAAGAAGTGAAATATACTTAAAGTCATTACTAATATTATTTGTACAGAAACACGTGTTTTATGTGTAGCCTTTTGTCCTTTTCTCATGTAACTGTGCATTTAATTGTGCTTAATTTAAATGTGGACTGGAAACAAAAACTCTTTTTTGTTTTCTTTATCTTTTTGAAAGCCTAAAATCTAATGATGGATTTCTGTTTAAAGTGTTATGTCAAGGCTTAAAAGTTTTGTGGCTAGAACAACAATCCATCCAGAATATTTTTGGTTTTTTACACTAAGATTAAGATTTATGTGTGGTTTTGTCTGCTTTACTCAGACAATTAGAGCAAATCAGCTACTTGCCTACACAATTCCCATGTCCTCTCAACCTGTGCCTTTTTAACTCTGTACTTGACTGCATTCCCTGGAGTACAAGACACAGACAGATAAGTGCACATGTGCATACACAGACACAAACACATTTCTGTATGTGAATATGCTGAACTGGCTGTTCCGCAGTGTACTTAATGTTCCTGTTTACACCTATTAAAAAAAAAATGTTTCTCCTTCATTTGGAACAAATCCAAGGCTACAATCCTTGGAATATACATCAGTTTCTCCAACTTGCCTATACTGGCATTTGTTCACAGAATTATGTCCTTCTTCAAACAACTACCAGAAACCCACTGTAAAAAAGTCATATGAGCTTTAAAGAATGTGATATTAATCCATTAGAATGGCAACCACAGCTTTAAACACAAACTCTCTTCATTCTCAATTACAAGAATAATTAAAGAGCATTTATTAAGCATTTTAAATTAAATTAAATGATTATTATTATTAAGCATTTATTAATTAAAGAGCATTTAAGAATTCCTATGCATAAGTATCCTGTCATTTTTTTCTATATGAAGACTTGTGGAACTTCTTTTTATAAAGACAAAGTTTGGACGGTTAATACATGGGTGGAAACAATTTGTGGGGTTTTTTTAATTTCTAGGAAAATGATTGAATTTTGCTGTAAGTGAAAATTTCTTTGTGTTCTTAAAGTGAAGCTGAAATCTTTAACCTTCAGCATTAAATACACAGACCGTGTTTTAAATTACATGCTGTAAAAAATACCCATGCTTCTGATAGTTGTGTTTTTCTGAGTTTCATGAAATAAGAAAATGACTTTTGCCTTTGATCCAGCTTTATCCTACTTGAGCCAGATTATAGATGTGAGGAGTAAATTCTGTTCTTCACTTTCACTGCATTTATTCAGTGAAATACAATTATTCAGTTGTTATTTGAAGACGGTTGTATTGCACAAAGAACATTTAGTTAAGTTGCCTTTTGAATATATCTTAATCAAAATGTAATGCAATTATCCAGAACTGTATTATACATGTAACAACTACATAAATAAGTGAAATGATGGTGCTTTGAGGAAGTCAGCAGGGTGATGATACCTTAAAGTTAGCATAATTCATATTTCATGAACCAAACCAGTTGGGTTAATTACAATAACTTATTATAAAATATGCTGAAGTTAATGATTAATTTGAAAATCTCTTTTATTTACACTGCTGAAAAGCTTATTTAAAGACTTATGTCTCAGGTACATTCATTATTTCTAAAATTATTTCCTAGGTTATTCAGATAAATTTTGAAGAATTTGATTTGGAGATCGGCTATGACACACTGACAATTGGTGATGGAGGAGAAGTGGGTGATCCTAAAACTGTGCTTCAAGTGTAAGTCTTTTGCATTTAAAATTTGTATGCATTACATAATATTATTAATGTGTTTTTTGATGACAGTAAATAGTGATTAGAATCAGGTAAATCTCAACAAAAGTTAATCTTACTGAGTTTCTAAAATTACTGCAAGCGACAATTTAAATACATTGTTATAAGTTCACTGTTCTGAAGTCAGAAAAGAGGTGGGCTGGACATCAGAGAAGAAAGACAAACTGGTCAGACATTTTACAAGACATCAACTGTACATTAATGCATAGACATTCAATTTTTAGTGGCTATGGGGTTCCCTTTATAAGTGTGTTCTCAAATTAAAAGTGTGTAAGAACATAATTGAAAATAGATAAATGAACAACTTCTACATAAACTTTTACAACCTCCTAGCAAGCTTACTTAGTATGACAAAAGTTGTACTATGGGATCTTGACCTTTTAGTGCTTATTGACTATTGTAGTTAACTCAAAAAATTAGTTAGTATAGTGAAGAAAATTACTGCAGAGAAAATCTGAGTAAGATATTACCTAAACAACATGGATTACAAATCAGACAGCACTGAATATTAAATAAGATTTTTGTCATCCATTAACATTCTTCTAGAATGTGTGAGCCTGGATGTATAGAGATAGATACATGTTTAACAACCATTGGTTAGCTTCGGAGTCCATACTTCTCAAATAGTTATTTTGTGATGATGACTGTCTTATAGCAAATCTCAAAAAGAAAAATTCAGAAGCTTACTGCTTCATATGTAAAATTTTGAAGACAACAATATAATCCAGTGATTCTGTTTATTCCCCAGTTATTTGAAAATATCCAGAATACTAATTAGGTATCACTTGTAGTCTGACAATTTATGTAGCTCCAACTTCATTCTGAGTAAATACTTAAATTTTTGTAGGAGAAATGCATGTCCCTTAATATATAGAGTTTTTGTTAGTTTTTTTTTTTTAATCTGACTCAGTTTTATGTAAAAATCAAAAAAACAAAACCAAAACAAACACAAAAACCCAACAACAATGTAATGTTTATTGCTTAGAAATCATATTTCACTTAAAAGGGATTGCCTGGAAAAGATTTGGAAAATATTTTTTAAAAAGGACAAATAATATTTACTTATTATTTTTAAATAAACTGGCCTCTCAGGAAGTACCTTATCATTAGTTTAAATTATTTATTAATTTAAAAACACAGATCAGAACAGAAGCACATGAAATAACTGTTTAGTACAAAATGGATTTAATCAAAATACAAAGGAACAGCAAAATTAATATTCACTGCAGTATATTTAACAGTATTAATACTATTTTTTCTATATTGTAACTTTCCATTATTCATCATAATAATGATATAAAGGATTTGTTTGGTTTAAGTACTGTGAACGCAAAGTTTACCTTTTTTATCTTTCCTCATTTCAAATCATTAATAATTGCAAAACTTTAAGCAGAAGATAGAGTTGTTTCAGCATTTGAAGATTTTCATTGATTTATGCCTCAGAGTGTAGACTATCTGACCTATTCCTAATTGGTTTTGTAATGTATTCTATCTCTTCTATCAATGAGGAGACAATGATTTGGCCAGGTATTTTAGGTGCAATTAATTTAGGATAATGCAAAGTTTCCTCAGTGGATTGTAAATGTGCTAAATGTTACTAGTAATAGTTTTGAGAAGTAGGGAAGTGCAGTAATTGCTATTTTATAAATATACCAACCCTTCAAAATATTTTTCTGATAATGCTGGGAATGAATTTCAGATATTCTTAGATTCCTAAACTATACTGAATATCCTCTTACATAGAAAGAACAATTAGTAAGTACAAATTCACCAAGTCTTATTAACATTTAAATAAAGTGTTGTTTTTCATTGGTACCTGAGTTAAGGTAAAGCATTGAGGCACAGTACAATGATATTTAAAATTCTGAACAGTGTAGTAAAGCAATTTGTCCAGATTTTCTTTCATTTAAGATGTTAGTGTTTTACAAAAGTATGTCTGATGATGAGAGTTCTGTTCAGGAGAAATGATGAAATTACACAATTAAACCTGTCATGAATGTAAAGGAATTCTGAATAGTTTTCTTTTATAAAAATGTAGATTAGAACTGTCAAGTGTTAAAAAATGTTAAGAGAGTCTGTTCTGTAAATAACTAGGTAAATAATTTTGAAGAACTACTACTGTGGAGATCCTGGAACAGCAAAAATTGCCCAATTAATTTTTGTGGGTTTAATATTAACATTGTATAATCAGCCACACACATACTATTTTTCTTTACTGAATGATCACTGATAATGCTGTGATCAGAAGTATCAATGTTGAAGTTATTAGTATTAAAAAGTATTTTTTAAAAATATATGGAAGTTAGAATATAATTGAGCACTGTAAAAAAATTTAAAATCTTTTCTCCTGTGTGCCATACAGACTTTCTCTGAGATACGATGCATAGTAAATAAATCAGCTATTGTATGATTTAATTTTTGGATTTTAAATTTTAAAATAGGTATATTTCCTCCAGCAAATTGCTGAAGAACATTGGCTTGAGTATGTTTGGTGTCCATGTAAATGTTGTGAAAATATTTATCTTCCAATTTATCAACGCTAATCAGGAAACCAATCCAAGTGTTTAATCCTTTAGTTTCACTGGGCACTGCTAAGTGGGAAGGTTCAGAACTGAAACCTGTATGTAAATGCCATATGAGAGAATTATGCTTTCTGAAGTAGAGAATTGCAGTCCTGATAATTCCTACTCTGCTAGTGCTAAACACAGAAATACCTAAACTCCAAATCCATTGTATTACTTGCCATTAAGTTTGCCTGGGTGCATGTAATCCTGTGCCTATGTACTTGTATCCAGCAACGTGACACACTGCTCCAGCCTAGTCAGCCTAGCACCTAAGTGAACTGAAATATGAAAGGTGTGTATTTTTTGTGTGCTTGACAAGATGACTAACATAAAGGCATTCTGAGTCTTTTAGTCCTAAGAAACTACGGTCTTTGCAAGGTGGAGCAGTGTTAAGTTCTATTACACTTTGGTAGTAGAGGGGAAGAAGGAAAAGAAGTGGTGGGTCCTTCTTCATGCATCAGTCTCAGCACTCTTTAAGAATTTGGAATTCTGCTTTCAGCAGCTTGGTCTGACAGTTGCTGTAGGTGACTCTTAATGCGATATATCTGGGCACTGATCCCTGTAACATGCCTTTGGAAAATCCTGCACCCAAGGCATGAAACTCACTCCTACTCTTCTAGTATGCTTTCTGTGTTGGGTGTACATGTCTCCATCTCCCATATTACAGACTGTCTTCAGCAGATGGAAAGGAGAGCATTCAATCTTCTGAATATCCTCTAACCTAGGTTTCACTGTACTCTGTCAGGTGGAATGTATGTCACTAGTATGTAGGTGCAGTAGTTCTAGAGTCCCAAAGGAAGAGGTGGAAAATGTCCTGCTGATTTTCATAACTGCTACACTGTTTAATAAAAAGGGAGGCATTGTAATTATAATTTTGAGAACAAAAATGCATGTCAATGCACTGTCAGTGAAGGAAGAGTTGGTATACAAATTATAACAGGAGCTTGATCCCATCAAATCAATAGGCCCAGATGTTATCCACCCAAGGGTGTTAAGAGAGCTGGCTGCCACTGTTGCAAGGCCACTCTCCATAATTTTTGAGAAGTTGTAGACATTGGGGGACATCCCAGAAGACTGGAAGAAGACTAATGTCACCCTCATCTACAAGAAGGGCTTAAAGGACAATCCAGGAAATTATAGACCCATCAGTCTTACTTCAGTCCCTGGGAAAGCTATAGAACAAACTCTCCTGGGGGCTATCACAAGTCAAATGAAACACATGACTGGAAAAAGATATCACAGATTCACTGAGGAAAAATTATGTGTGACAAACTTAATCACCCTCTGCAACAAAGTAACCTGCTCAGTTGATGGATTCTACCTAGATTTCTCTAAGCTCAATATGAGTGAAGAGTGTGCTACAGGGGCAAAGAAGCAGGATGCTGGGTTCCAGCAACAACGACATCTCCAGCAGAGATAAAGAAGTCATTATTCCAGCCTACTCAGTGCTAGTCAGGACACACTCCAAGTATTGTGTTCAGTTTTGTTCCCCACTATACAAAAAAGATGTGGACATACTGGAGAGGGCCTGGAGAAGGGTCATAAAGATGATCAAAGGACTGTGAAGCTGCCATATGAGAAAAGGCTGAGGGAACTGTGTTTGTTCAGCCTTGAGACAAGGTGGTTTAGGGAGACCTTATCTTCATGTTCCAGTATTTATAGGGTGGCTACAGAGAAGCTGGAGACTCCCTTTTTACAAGGAGTCACGTGGAAAACACAAGGGGTAATGGGTATAAGTTACTCTTGGGAGAACAATCAGCCATTGGATATAACCTCACAAGGGAAGTGGGGGATTCCCCAATACTGAACACTTTTAAGATTCAGCTGGACAGAGTGCTGGGCCACCTTGTCTAAGCTGTGGTTTTGCCAAGAAAGATTGGACCAAATGATCCTTGATATCCTTTCCAACGTATTTTATGATTATAAGTTTTTATGATAATCACATATTTCCATTTCTACTGCTGACACTGTCCACTACTGAGCTCTTGGAAGGAAAAGTGTAAGGACTTATTTCAGGAGAGGAATCTAGGTAATGAATACATGGTAGAGGAAGTCACATAAACCCCAGGAGGAAAGAAAGTAATTCATAACTGCAGAATTTAATTGTTATCTTAAATAACTTCCTTCTCCTAATGCTTTTTTTTCTAGATCTTATTGCTCTGTGGCCCCAGTGTCTTCCCAAGTATTCTACAGACATCCATAAACACTTAAAAAAAAGGCACCAAATGATTTCTCTGTTCTGTTGATTGATTCTTATTTTCAAAAATGCATTTTCAAATGGTTTTCTTTCCCCATGTACTATTTAATTAAAAAATATAGTTTCTGAAAACTGTATGCATTTAAAAAAATGTATTTATTATTGACTTCAAAAAACAAATTATAAAAGTTTTAATGGCTTGTTATCATAGGAATTTTTCTCTCTGATACCACAAAGATATTGTTATTCCCAGTGGCCTTAATATACCCAAAATGTACTGCCAGTCACCAGCGACAATCACAAAACTCTATTAGCTATTACATCAATGTTTTTTCTGAGGAACATCCTTTTAATCCATTAGTTTGGCTAAGACTGAACTCATGAAAGACACTTTCCCTTAGTGCAGGAATGAGCAGTTAGTACATTATTTTGGCCAGACACTTACTGTTCAATTCTGGCAAGAATCTTTGTAGTAGCTCCATCTGTGAACACAGATGTGGGAAACAGACATGAATTTCTCCCACAGCAGAGCATTTCATACAGAAACAAGCTAAAAATGACCATAGGGGAGAAATAAAATTCACAGCAAAATATAGTTAAAATTACTATTTTAAGTTTCAGCTAGATTTAATGAATGGTTATAACTGCAAAAAAAAAAAAAACAAAACAAAGCACAGTTTGTTTTTTCACTATTACAGAATCTTGTGCTTGTGAACTATTTTAAAAGAATGGAAAATGTTTTGGGATTTTCCACCATTCTGTTTTATCTGATAAATTCTTATAACATTTGAGATGAAGTTTTGGGAAAAAAAATGCAATGTAACACAAAACTGCAGCTTTCACATTTCTTTTTTGCTATCACACTATTTCGTTCAGAAACCAGAATAAACATTTAGGAATGCATTGACTTGCAAAATTTTGCAAACCAAGTGAATAAAAAAAAGAAAATATAGATTCCCCCCAAGTTTAGTTCCCTCTCATTATTCAGTATCCTTTAACATTAGGAGGTTTTAAAGTGGTGACACCTACTATTTTTGTTAATGAAGGAATAATTATCAGCTGAGTCTGTCAGACTTGTTCTTCTGTTGTTGTGGTAGGGGTGATTAGGGGAGGTAGGTGGGGGTAGGGGACACATGGACCTTCATAACAGTATGGCTATTTAAGAATAACAGCTTCCTTTTAAATATGTAATGTATATATTTTAATGTAGGCATACTAGAGAAGTGCTTTTTTGGAAGAATACACATAGTGCCTTATTATGGGCTTCTAGTGTCATTTGATATGCTTGCATAGATCTAAGTCATGCACACAGGACTGCAGGGTAAGGGTCAAGACTAGGGGAGATGTGTATATTACTGGACCAGCAACTGAAAGTGAGATGAAATATTTACAGACTGCTACCAAATCTGCAGTTACTGGAACCTTGAGAGCTGTATTGGCGAACCAGCCAGTAGATAGCTAATTTGGTGTGAGCTGAATGCAATTAATTTTCAAACAAAAACCCCATAAAAGAATAATTAATATTTATGTTTCTTACAAAAGGAAAGAAAAATCTAGTTACTTAATGGCTTTACAGGTATTTTTTCTATCTGTAGGTTAACTGGGAGCTTTGTACCAGACTTAATTGTGAGCATGAGCAATCAGATGTGGTTGCACCTTCAAACGGATGAAAGTGTGGGCTCGATCGGTTTCAAGGTTAACTACAAAGGTAACAATACATTATTGGAAGTGAATTTAATGGTGTATCAAAAAGTAAGCCAATATTTTTTTTATATTTTTTTTTTCATATTAGGGGATGCATTCTAATTTTTGTCTTGTCACTTTTAGAAACAAGAAAATTCAAGCTGCATTGAAAAAAATACAAAAAATTAACTTATTCTCTTTAAAGGTCTTATGTCATATGAAACTGCACACTTATTTGGTGTGTTCTGACAGGAGTTGATTTTTGGAGTGTAGTTTTGCAATTATTTTTTGTTATTCCATGTTGAAAAGTACTAAACTGAAATAATTGTGTTATTATTTAAAGCTAAATGAATAAAGTAATACTTCCTGAATTCTTTTGAAAAGTAATCATGTCTACCACAATGGGGAAAAAAACCACTGCAAGTGAAGAATTTGAATTATTGATTAATTTTGGGCCAAGACAAAGAGTAACTTGCCAAATAATGTTATCTTTATGATCTTAAAAAGTGAGAGATCTGTAAATTGTAACATAAACAGGTGTTACTATTTGATGCTTCTGGAAGAACATAGAGTTTTCAAATAGCATGAACAGCAGAATCAAAAAAACCCCTTAAGAGTAACATATATATGTTTATGCACTAGATATGTATAATTACATAATTTTTTCTATTTCTTATTTTTATGTTAGATTTAAAATAGCTGCATATATTTCTTGCAACACATTTTTAAATCGCATGGTTTCTGCTTAGCAGCAAAACCAGATAATATAAAGTATGATTATTCATCAAAAGGAGAAAGAGGAAAGGCAAAAGTTAAACCAACAGCTGCATGTACTAGAAATGGAGATCATGGTGTTGAGGATGGGCAGATGGAGCGAACAAGCGTATAGGGAGTAAACCATCACTATGTGACTTACTGGCTTTTTCTGTCCGTTGCTTTCCTTTGACTGTTCATGCATATTGAGCTCTATAGTGATATGGGAGGAGCGTGGTTGTGCACTCTTGATACTCAGATCTAGCAGACTAAGATAGAAACATCTTACAACGTTGTTGTATGGCAGCTATTAAGACCCAGGATTTCTGTATTCTTCACGTTGAAAGGGACAAGAGAAATAATTAGTATAAACAAGTTTAAGAATTTGTTTCTATAGTAAAACTTGAACCATAGCTGAGGGGGAAGGCCAGCTTCTTAGATCTGAACTTGAAATAATTTGCACAGCTCAAGTAGTTGTTTCCTTTATTTACAGGATTCTTTTCTAGTCAAATTAATTTTACTTGCAAGAATTTTAGTTTGCAGAAGGCTGAAGATTATTGTCTAGTGTTTTACAATGTAGCACTATGTGTTGTTTTATTCATGAGTTAAATTTATTCTTAGAAGCTGTAGTTCTGCAAGAATAAAATTAATTGAATATGAATAGGTAGAAGGGGACAGAAAGGGTAAACATTCACAACCTCATCTCCATATAATCAACTTTGTGATTGCACACCTAGGCATTGAGTCTGTTTCTCTCTTGCCCTACACTGGTACTTTACATTAGCTCACTGACTACCATTTAAATGCATCTAGCATTCAATTGATAGGCCCTGTGTGGTGTTTTGGTTTGAGTTTCCCCCCCCCCAGTGTAGACTATGGGAGAATTTTTTTTTTTATCTGTTGTCTTTTCTTTGATCCCTGAGAGGGATGTATTCATTAGAGACACCAGAAACCAGGCAACATTCCTTTAAATCAAATGGGAAGTAGTGGAGAGGGAGGGCAAAGCAGGTTTGGGGAGTTGCTGTTTATCCTTGTTTTTTCTTGTGTGTTTAAATTCTTCCTTGTAATGATGGTAGGCTCTGAAAAGAGATGTCTGAACAGGTAGTATTTTGAATAAGCAATGTTGTGTACTTAGTTTTCCAGCTTTCAAAGTGGAATTTGAAAGAAAGTCCAATTGAGTAATTGATTTAGAACAGTGCATTCAGGGCATGACATATTGGTGACTTCTTTACTAGAATCAAAAAATTGCAAAGACTTTTCTCTCAAAAATGTTCAGTATTACTTAAGAGAATTATAATTTTTGGGAGTCAAGGTCAAAGGACATTTCATTTTAATTGACTATATGAATTACTAAGAATGTATGCCCAACTTGCATTTCTCTTTAATGGACTAGATCAAATTCTGTTCCTGTAACTTGTCCTCTCCCATGTCACAATTTCCATTGTCTGTCTAGATACTTAACTATGGCTGATACCACTGTCTATTTCTATATATTATATATTTAGATCTTGTAAGTTTCTGCATACATAAAAGGTGCTACTACAGTAGCATTTTAGATTAGATCGAGCAGTGTGATTTGTGAACTGCATCTTCTTCTGATCATTCCCACTCCCCTTACTTTAGTTTTCATCATGAACCAATCTTGAAAAGCAGAAATTACACTCCTTTGAGGTAATTCAGAAGATACACTTGAATAACAATAGAAATAGCATTCCTCATGTGCTCCAGAGCCTAATGGACATTTACCAGGACTAATCAAGCTTGTCCAAAATAAAACCACTAAAATCCAATTCAATTCTTATAGATAGTATGGATACTGTATCTTCTATTGTTTCACTTTACAGACTTGCTTATGTTGGAGTTAATTTCTTGATAATGTACTCAGTAACAGTACTTGCTAATAGCTAAACTAATTTCCCACTAAGATGTTTTGATGCCTGAAAATCTGTTTCTCTGCATCCTGTGATTCAATGAACTACAGAGGTAGTGGAGATGTGCATGCCTCATTCCATCAGAATTCATAAAGACATTCTTCAATCTAGTTGACATTTAGGTCTGAGTCTGAAAGGCATTTTCAAGAATACAGGTTGTTCTGAGTCCTACATGGAATATAACAGGAGGAACAGAAGGTTGTGGGATGTCATTACCCAGTGCCCTTTACCCATTGTCCTACAAAACCGTACACTTGCTCAAGGTATGAGGCAGAAGGTCACATCTTTTCTGACTGGGATAAGAACTGAATATGCTGTATCAATCATTTGTAATGATAGAAATATACAAATTAATTTGTAAATACCTCTGTAGGTTTTCAGCC
Source organism: Todiramphus chloris collaris (assembly GCA_025345505.1). Classification (NCBI taxonomy): domain Eukaryota; kingdom Metazoa; phylum Chordata; class Aves; order Coraciiformes; family Alcedinidae; genus Todiramphus; species Todiramphus chloris. The sequence goes on along the minus strand of JANVCC010000070.1, from coordinate 5,874,947 downwards.
TAACTTATTACAGGAACTAGCAGTTCACTCTCTTATAGGTATCTGCCATTTGAGAAAATATAGTAAGTGTGAAATAATCAAAATCTTTGTCTTCTAGATTAAGATGTTGTATATGGATCTATTTTATGGTTTTAATAGCTATAACCCGTTATTTTGTTGTTGACTATAATAACACATAAGACATACTCTAATTTCAGAAGAATATAAAGTTGAAGAAGTTTACTTTGACTTCAGTGTAATCATAAGTTTTGAAAGAGGCTTGTCTAAGATGCCAAGATACATAGGAGTGTAGGTGAAAAGTGAATTTGAAACAAAGTAGATTTGTTTATTCAATTTTCTGCATCAATGATGTAATTTTAGGTTATGGGATTTACACTGTGACACCCAGTCTTTCAAAATATTTCTTTTTGCTTAAAGCATAACTTTTATCTTGCTTCAACCAGTGTGACTTCTATTCCTGACTACTTGGGGTACTATTGCAGCCTGGAGTAGCCTGATGGAATTTGTGTTCCACATTTAATCCTATTTTCTTAGCAGGAAGCACTGACTTGCAGATGCATCTGAGGTCACAGATAGCAGAGAGATATTTTTCCATGACTGGCTGCTCAACAGCACTTCCTTTCTGTTGATGATAGAACACTGAATGATCTGAATTATGTAGGTAATTTAATCTAGTGTTAGTCCTCTAACTATGTCTGGAAACATATTTTGGAATTATGTGTAAAGTAAAATACATTTGCTATAATATAGACTTCAGGAAGGTCTTGTCTCAACAAGTTGTGAGGGCAACTTATCAATGAAGCATTGCCATGGATGAGTGATTTAGATCACTTCAAGAATCACCATCAAAGGTACTGACAAAAAGTGGTTTTAATGTGTATAAGTACACCTTAACAAAGTTTGATGGCAAAGTTCATTCTATTACTTACTACATGGAAGAAGCATAACAAGGAAATCATGTTAGAATTGAGCTGGAATGATTCACACAGAGACCGGAGGTGAAAAAGGGTAAGGGAGACCCTCCCATTGAGTCATGAGGTCCAGAGTGGACCCCTTTAATTTCTAAACTGCTGATGGAGCTTAGGTGCAGCTAGGTCCAAACTTAGTCTCAGACTTGGACAATGGTTTGTGTCTAATGGAATTAATACAAAGGGTAAGAAAAGCCTCCCATTGAGTTATGAGATTCAGAATGGACCCTCTTGCTTTCTAAACTTTGTCAAAGAGGAATATAGGTGCAGCTGGATCCAGACTTAGGCCCAGATTTGGTCACTGGTGTATATCTTGGAATTACCTGCATGTACTTTATTAGTATTAATTCAGCATGCTATTAGTCACTTACTGAGGATCTGTTGTGAATATACCTTTGCCTTGGGTAAGGAAGGTTCTCTTAGTCTCTGGTAAGGAATCTCAAACCTTGAGAGACATCTCTGCTCCAGGGCAGATCACCACAATGCAGGTGCCTAGCAGGAAGAGCTTAAAGAAAGCTCACCTAAGCTGTTGTGTTTATGGGATAAAGTGCTTTGCTGATAGGCAAGTTGCATACAATGGGTAAAGTGCGCACAAGGCTCCTTGTACCCCTGTCTGACTTTGTTCCTTGATTAAAATCTTGGAAAATCCACCCGTGATGCGTGCAGTAACCGCATGATTTGTGTTCTATGTTAATATAGAATCATGGAATGGCATAGTCTGGAAGGGACCTTAGAGGTCATCTAATCCAACCTCCCTGCCGTGGGCAGGGACGCCTCTCTAATAGACTAGGTTGCTCAAGGCCTCATCCATCCTGGCCTTGAACACCTCCAGGGAGCAGGCATCCACAACCTCTGTGGGCAATCTATTGCAGAGTCTCACCATCCTTGAACTGAAGGACTTTTTCCTAAGATCCAATCTAAACCTATTTTCCCTCAGTTTAAAACCATTTCCCCTCACCTTATTGTTGGACAGTCTTGGAAAAGTCCTTCTCCAGCCTTCCTGTAGGGTCTCTTCAGGTATCGGAAGGCATTTATAAGGTCCTCCTGGAGTCTTCTCTTCTCTAGGCTGAACAATCCCAGTTCTCTCAGCCTATTGTCATAGCAGAGGTGCTCCAGCCCCTGGATCATCTTTGTGGCCCTCTGGACTCATTCCAATAGATCCATGTCCCTGTTATGGTGGGGACACCAGAACTGGACGCAGTATTTGAGGTGGGGTCTCACAAGAGACAGAGTAAGGGGGGAGAATCACCTCTCTTGATCTGCTGGCCACACTCCTCTTAATGCATCCTAGGATACAGTTGGTCTTCTGAGCTGCCTGAGAGCACTGCCAGCTCATGTTGAGCTTCTCATCAATCAACACCCCGAAGTCCTTCTCTTCAGGGCTACTCTCATCCCACTCTTTACCCAGTCTGTAACTGTGCCTGGGATCGGTCCAGCCCAGATACAGGACCTTATGTTTTGACTTGTTGAACATCATGCAGTTTGCATTGGCCTGTTTCTCAAGCCTGTCAAGGTCCCTCGGCATGGCATTCCTTCCCTCAAGAGAGTCCACCGCACCACACAACTTGGTGTCATTGGCAAACTTGCTAAGGGTGCACTCAATGCCATTATCCATGTCACTGACAAAGATGTTGAACAGCACTGTGCTCAGAACAGATCCCTGAGGAGCTTGACTTGTCACTGGTCTCTACCGGGACATCAAGCCATTGATCACAACTCTTCGAGTGCAACCCTCTAGCCAATTCCTTATCCACCAGGTGGTCCATCCATCAAGTCCCTGTCTCTCCATCTTAGAGTCAAGAATGTCATGTGGGACAGCGTCAAGTGTTGTGCACAAGTCCAGGTAGATTATGACAATTGCTTTTCCCATATCAGCCGGAGTTGTAACTCTGTTGTAGAAGGCCACCAATTAAGTCAGGCACAATTTGGCCTTAGTGAAGCCATGTTGGCTGTTACTGTTCACCTCATTATTTTTCATGTGCCTTAGTACAGATACCAGGAGGATCTGCTCCATGACTTTACCTGGCACAGAGGTGAGGCTGACTGGCCTTTAGTTCCCTGGGTTTTCTTCACTTCCCTTTTTAAAAATGGGGGTTATGTTTCTCCTTTTCCAGTCTGTGGGAACTTTGCCAGAATGCCATGACTTTTCAAATATGATGGCTAGTAGCCTAGCAATTTCAGGCACCAGTTCCTTCAGGAGCCGTGGATGTATCTCATCACTTGTGCACCTTCAGGTTCTCTAGGTGTTCCCAGACCTGATCTTCTCCTATCCTGGGTGATTCTTCGCTCTCTCAGACCCAGCCAGTTCACTCTGTGATGTGGGTGGTGTGACTCAAGTGGTTACCAGTGAAGATTGAAGCAAAAAAGTCACTGAGTATTTCAGCCTTCTCCATATCCTCAGTAACCAGGTCACCTGTATGCCTCCGGAGAGCCCCTACATTCTCTCTTGTTTTTCTTTTTTTTTTTCTCTGACACACCCGTAGCATGCTTTTCTGTTATTTTTTAATTTCCCTGACCGGTATGACTCCATCAGGGCTTTAGCTTTCCTAACCTGGTTTCTGGTTTCATGAACAATCTCCTTGTAGTCATCCCAGGTTACCTGTCCTTACTTCCGCCCTTTGTGGATTCCTCTTTTGTGTTTGATTTTGGCCAGGAGTTCCTTGTTCATCTATATAGGCCTCTTGGTATCTTTGCCTGATTTCTTCTTTTTAGGGGTGCAGTGCCTTTGAGCTTGGAGGAGATAGTCCTTGAAAGTCAACCAGTTTTCTTAGGCTCCCAATCCCGCCAGGGCTTTGTCCCATGCTATACTACAAAGGAGGTTCCTGAAGAGGCCAAAGTCAGCTCTTCTGAAGTCAATGGTTTCAAGCTTGCTGAATGCCCTATTCTTCACTGTCCTGAGGATCTTAACCTCCACCATCTCATGGTCACTGCAGCCAAGGCTGCCCATCAGCTTAACATTGACCACCAGCCTCTCCCTGTTGGTGAGAACAAGGTCTAGCATGGCACCTCTCCTCACTGGTTCCCCTATCACTTGGAGAAGGAAGTTATCATCAATGCATTCCAGGAATCTCGTGGATTGCTTACACCCTGCTGTGTTGTCTCTCCAGCAGATATCAGGATGGTTGAAGTCCCCCATGAAGACCAGGACTTGTGAATGAGCAGCAACTTCTATCTGTCTATGAAGGGCCTTGTCTACTTGGTCCTTCTGGTCAAGTGGTCTGTAGCAGACCCTCACTGTAATGTCTCCTTTCTTTCACCCTGGCCCATAGGCACTCAGTTTTTTCATCATCACTTGCCAGGTGGAGCTCCATGCATTCTAGTTGTTCATTGACATAGAGGGCAACACCCCCTCCTCGTCTCCCCTGCCTCTCCTTCCTGAAGAGTTTATACCCTTATAATCCAACACTCCAAGCATAGGAGTCATTCCACCATATGTCCGTGATGCTGATCAGATTGTAGCACTGCAGGCACGCAAGCATCTCCAGCTCCTCTTGTTTTTATGCCCATTTGCATAAAGGCATTTGAGCTGGGCCCCAATGAAGTACCTGGAGCCCCTGAAGCTGACTTACGGCCTTCCGTTTCCCCTGTTCATTGCCTATGCTGTGTGCATTGGGATTCTCTCTGTATAGCCCTGTTCTGTCCCCATCCCCCTTCAAGTCTAAAGATCTTTATATGATTATGAATCAATGCTCACTGTGTCACCCTGTTCCTTTGGGGGTTTCTTAGAGGGCCCAGCTATGGCTCAAGACTTTATATCCTTTAGAGACTGTATTAAACTACTGTGGGTTGGGTTAAGGGAGTTGAGAGCACTGTTCACAAACAGGTATTTTCATGTCCATTCTTCCAAGAAAAATTTAGTTTTAAATCTTGTTGTTTATATTATAAAGTAATTTTTAAAGTACATAAAGTACTGAAATCAGGTCATGGACAGCCTCTTTGTGTAATTTTGGGTTTCACGAGACAGGTGATTTTGTTTGTTTGTTACATACTACCTAATCCTTCTTTTTTGAGGAAGGGGGAATTTTGTATTTTCTTGTGGCATTTTCACTGTTCTAATTATTTCTGTTGCCATTGTACCCACTCTCCTCTGTGTTTCTGTTTATGTGTTTGTTTTGTTTGTGTGTTTTACAGTACAGTAACTAGATGGGATCATGCAGTGATTTATTTAATTGGGTTCTAATATCCTCAATTCTATTCCTTGTGCATCCTAAGTTCATTTTGCAGAAAGAATGAAAAGCAGATATTCACATTAATGGTAAAAATCCCTTTGTTAAATCAATGCAAATGATTTCAAACTTTGAAGTCTCATAATTAATTCAAATTCTCAGATAGAAATACTGCTTTTTATTTATAAAAAGAAACAACAACATAAACAAAACCAAAACAAACAAACAATGAAAAAAACCAAAACCTGAACTATTCTTTTTGTACAGCCCTACTAACCAAGAGATGAATACAGCACAACTTTCTTTGTACCTGATGCCATTTCTGCTGAAAGTGTGTAATTGACACACTTTTTTGTAATTTAAACTCATTCCTATTTCAGATCTCTCTTGAACATAAGCAAAAGGGCATCCCCTGTAGAAAACTTGGACACCTTCCTTGTTAACTTACTGTCAGGATGAAAACTGGTGCTGTATTTTAGTCTCTATTCTTCCTGCTTTGTTGGCCACAACTCACTGCAAGCTTTCTCTGACCATACCTGGTCCATATTATCAATATGTTTTATTAATCTTTTTATCCAATTCTCAAGCAATATGGTTGACATTTAGGTGTAAGTGTTCTTGTTTTCAACCCCTAGATTATGAGAGTATGAGAACATCTGTACAGAGTCGCAGTAAAGATCCATTTAACTGAGTATCACATAAGGAAAAGAGAGCAAGAAATTATTTAGTGATAATTCTTCAAAATTCTTTCCTACACTCTTTACAGTTTGTGGAACAGAGACTTCCTAAATCCAGTCTATTTACAGTAAGTAAGTCTTGACAGACTTTTTTTCCATCCATGACTTTGTCTGTTTTTCTTCTTAAGTCCATATGCACTTTTAGTCCTCTGAATATTTTATGGCAAGGGTATTCTAATGAAGAGTACTTCCTTCTGCTCACGGTAGGTTTTCTAGCTTTGTCTGATGCCTTTTCATTCTCCTCATAGAAAACAGTGTATTTAATCTACCATTTTACTGGTTACTCTGTTTTGCAGGACCTTTATTTCTTCATAAGTGATTGTTCTCATTGTCAATGTGTATAATGTAGTATCATGAGAAAGTTTTGTCAGTTCACTGTTGTCATCTCATCAGCATACTTACAAATATATTGTCGAACAGGTTAGATACTAAAGAAGTCCATTAGTCACTTCTCTGCCATGAATAAACTATATGATCTTTGTTAGCTCCTTAAATGGTATTTTTAAGTACTTAACTTGCACAGCCTTTTATATTATAGGGAGGTTTTAATAATCCCATATAGTAGGAGGCAAAACATTACAAAATTGTAGGCAGCTACTGGAATTTAGCCTTTCAATAAATTATTAGCAGTGTTGCTTTTAACTTTGTAATCTTTGAATACAGATATACTGGTCTGGAGTCATAAGAGAACTGGTAATAAACTGCTCATAAAGCTGTTGCACCAGAATTCATTTGGGTGTGGTTTGTTGTGGTTTTTTAGCATTTTAAAATAATCTCAGGAATAAGTATATTTTTTGGTATTGAGAAACTTTCATGTTTCTGTTTACTTTACAAAACTGGTGAAAATCAGTCTTCAGTCTAAAAACATGTTCTTAGAAAAATGAAATAATGCATTTTATTTCTATTTCACCTTTGTATTTGCCCCAAATATTTATTTATTGGTGCTGTCTGCTTTTTGAATATTGATTTTAATTATAATTTCTCTGCATGTTAGTATTGCTTAGTATTATGCTTTCCAAGCTTGCTTATAAAATGAGGTTATTTGTCTTCAAAACACTTAATTTAATATTCATATTTCTACTTAATTGTTTTGTTGGTTAAAAGGAAGATCATTATTTCCATAATGCACAATTTATGATCCTATTTCTACAACTCCTCCTATGTCAGTGGAGAGTTGGTCAGAGACATTATTTGAAGTTGACTCCCATGACTTATAAATTTTGTTCAATAAAACAGCATGTCATCCTTTCTGCTTTACAATATTTAATTAAAATCATATAGCAATCAAACATTGTGTAATAGCATGTGCCAATTCTGACTGGGATAGAGTTAATTTTCTTATAGTAGCTAGTATAGGGATACATTTTGCATTTGTGCTGGAAACAGTTGATAGCACAGGGAAGTGTTAGTTACAGCTCAGCAGCTCTTAGACAGAGTCAAGGACTTTTCTGCCTCTCACTCCACCCCACCAGCAAGTAGGCTGGGGGTGCACAAGAAATTGGGAGGGGCACAGCTAGGACAGCTGACCATAACTGACCAAAGGGACATTCGATACCCTATACCATATGACATCATGCTCAGCATATAAAGCTGTGGGAAGAAGGAAGGAGGGCATGTTTGGAGTGATGACATTCATCTCCCCAAGTAACCATTACATGTGCTGGAGCCCAGCTTTCCTGGAGATGGTTGAACACCTGCTGATGGGAGGTGGTGAATGAATACCTTGTTTTGCTTTGCTTTCATGTGCAGCTTTTGCTTTACCTATTAGACTGTCTTTATCTAGACACACTTTTATTCTTCTGATTCTCTCCCCCCTCCCACTGTGGGGGAAGTGAGTGAGAATCTATGTCGTGCTCAGTTGCCAGCTGGGGTTAACCGTGCAATATTATTATCTATATAAAAACAGCAAAAGGATTTTCTCTGCTCTGAGCAGTATGAATACATTACATGCAGAAAGGTCATCTTTGCTATGTCCTTAAATATTAGCTACTGCTTTAACCAGGACACTAGGCTAAATTGCTGTTAGTCTGACTCATCTGCCTCAACATTTCAGTGTGTATTTTACAACATTCGGGTTGGTTCTCATATGTATTAAGCATAAATGTTACAATGGACTATCTTCCTCTGGCTTTGGGGTAAAAAATATACCCATACCTGATTGTTTATTTGTGAGAGTTCAGTGAAATTTTTTTGATGAACATTTTGAATTTTATCTCTTGCTGTAACTGCAAGCAAGAATCCATAGACAGATATCAAAGCAATTCATGGTTTTGGAAAGATCCTACTGGGCAAAGGGCAAATTTGAAACTACAACATTATAGAATAGAGGATAGAATACCTTGAGCTGAAGAGCTCTAAAATGTGCCATGAATATTGAGTCCTGTGTCCATATTTAATATCTTTTAATACCTTATTTACCTTTTGTGTCCTTCTACCACACTTTTGTTTAAGTTGATGGAGGTCCCCCTCATGGCCGCAGGGCACCAACATTTTGGAAGTGTTCAAGCACTCTGTGTGGCTCCGGTCATGCTTTCAAAATATTAAGATGCATTTCTTGGCACATCAGCCTGTGAAAGGGTGACAGAAGCAAGATTTACACCTGTTTGTTTGCTGAAGCAATGTCATGGCATAGTTGTTGCTAAATTTCTTTCATTTGCTGGCATCTCATGGAACAGAGGGCTAGAAATTTATTTTTACTTGGTTGGATGAAGAGTGAAGATAGTTGTATTGTTTTGTTTATTTTCAGTATGTAGGATAGCTACAAGCAGGTAGGCACTATATTTAAAATACAGTCACAACTTAAAGTGTGTGTATGTAGAGAGTTTTTTCAAAATGGTCTCAGCTAAAACACTCAGAAGAATCAACACAACCAGTTGATATTTTGAATTTCTCTTACTTAGACTTTTGAGTTTTCCATATTGCCAAGCATTGTGCTATGAATTTTTTTTCCACTTTTTTTTCTTTCCCCCAAGTCAGTAAATAATTTCTGTAAGTGCTATTATGCTACAAAACAACTAGTATCAGCAGTCTTTTTAGCATGTATTTTTTTTATGTTCTGAGAATACTCTATTAATTGATTATAACATATTAGACTGTATCTTACATTTATTGATGGCTTTTTGTTTTAGTCTGCTGTTGTTTGGCATTTTCTCAAGATATTTACAGATAAAACACCTATGAGCTGTGAAGCTTTAGATTTGCCCAGCTGTTGTGGGTTAGCAGGCAGCTAACCCCTACAGGGCCATGTGCTTATACACACTGCAGAAGGGTGGGGGGGAGAATCAAAAGGGGAAAAGTGGGAAAGCTTGTGGGGTGAGGTAAAGGAGAAGCTGCACATGCAACCAAAGGAAAATAAGAACTTACTGCTTCCCATTGGCATGCAGATGTTTAGCTATTTCCAGGAAAGAAGGGCTCCATCACATAGTTACTGGAAAAGACCAACTCTGTATGTCACAAAGTCCCCATCTCCCTCTTTTTGTTAGCTTTATATATAGCTGAGCATGGCATCATATGGTAAGGAGTATCCCTTTGGTCAGTTAGGGTCATCTGTCCCAGCTGTGACCCCTCCCAGTTTCTTGTGCACCCCCAGTCAACTCACTGGTGGGGCAGCATGATAAGTGGAAAAGGTCTTGATGCTATCTATGTAACCACTGTTTAGATAAAAGAGGTGTGTTATTAACACTATTTTCAGCACAAATCTAAACCAGAGCACCATATGAGCCTCTGTGAAGAAAACTAATCCTATTCCAGCCAGAACTACTACATCAGCACATTATATACTGATGCGTACTTCCAAAGGTGGCGGACAGATGCATTATGCATTAAATTCCCTTGAATTACACTAATTATTTATTTTATGGAGTATTGAGCCCATACTTTTGTTTTAATTGGTGTTACTGCCAACTTTTCAGTATGATTGCATCTTCATTGTACTTATCTGGTGCTGAAGTGACAGTTTATTAAAAACTAGTTTCTGTGGCGCAGAGAACATTCTGCAGATCTCTGCTTAGTGTGTCTTTTTCTTGCTTTTGTAGAAAATCTATAATATAGAGAGCTTTTATTTTTAACTTACAGGATGTCTTTGGGCTTATATATGCTTATAATTCATGTTGAATGTCTGAAATATCTATTGAACATCCTTTTTGATTATTATATCTAAAGTAAGAATTTTTCTTTGCCATGTTGTCATATTACAGATATTATACATATGAAATAAAGCACTGAGTACATGGGTTTTAGTACACCTATTAGGGATGCATATGGAATGAAATAAAAATAAATAAAAGCTTGTATCCTTCATTTAAAATCCATAATCATGTTATGCTTAATTAATGGCTTATACTTTATTAGCCATTGTACTTTCTCTCAGAAAGACTGCCAGAAAGTTGTGACTCTTCTTTTTTTTTTTTTTTTTTTTAATTCCTTTTCATTTCTATATGGTGTACTTAAATGCATAGAATATTTCATGATATATGAAAAGTGCCGGAATGACAAATTGAAGATCCCTATGATGCCACAAAATTATTAAAGTATTTGTGAGGTTTGTATTCTTTAAAACAGAGAGAAAAATCCAGTCACTCATATCATGATAGATGTTACCTTTGTCTCTGTGTTGTCATATCAAAGATAGACTATCATCTTTTTTCCTTGAATTCTATACCTAACCTTATAAATATTTGATTATTTTCTTTTTTTTTTTTTCTTTTTTGTTTTTTTTTTTTTTTTTTTGGTAATTAGGAAGGTATTTCAGTTTGATTAATTTACAGTTCTTGAACAGTAAGGCAGTTACTGTATGCATGTGTCATTTGCTCTGTTGATGCTGATGGAAAGGAATGTTTCTCCCAAGGCATATTACAGTTTCTTTTTTTTCTTTTGTGTATGGGTGGGGAAAGGGTAGCATCTGCCTTTGACTTCAGTTTATTTATTTATTTAACCACTTGCAGGCATGTGCAAAACACTAAAAGATTTAATTTTGTCAGAGAACAAAATACTGCATGGGTTGATCAATTTGCTCCAAGGTGGTGCTAAGGTGTCCAGCTGCTGAGTCTTTCCTTTATTTTCTCTACGCAACAGCACAAAATACCTGCCAAATTTATTTCATTTAATTTTCTGTGGTTTAATATCTGGTCCTATCTGGTCATATCTTCTCTTATTTGTAATCTGTTTTCCAGGGGCACTTTCCTTCTCTGCCTCATCCCTTTTCATTCTTTTTCTCCTTCCCCCTACATCCTGGCTGCAATATGTTGCATATCAAAACTCTTTCAGATCTTGTAGAGTGAACTTCTGGTCAGCTTAAGTAAAACCAGATCAGAGTAGATGATCTAAAATTCCTTTTGGCTTCAGGAAAATTAATGAAATCTGATTGAATACCTGAGAAAGTGGGTGGCAAAGAAACCCTAGGAAGTTCTAAGTTGATATGACCATGAGAACTGAATGATTTTCCAGAAAACATGCTGCGGAATTAAGTGCATTTGTTTCAGTCTTTGGTCCTATTCACTCTAAGACACTGATTATTCAGAATTTTTTCTTTTGTTTTTCTTTTTTTTTCCTTGAATCTCTAACATTCAAATGCAAGCGTCTACCCTTTTGGATTTGGAAACTGACATTAATAGACTGAGATAATGATAAAGTCAGAGTTTGACATTACCTGACAGTATACTTATTAAAAGTGTTTTCATGTTAGTTGTGACACGTCCTTAAATAGACCACTTGTGAGAATTAGAGAATAAATCAATGAATTATCACTTCTTCTAATAATAAAAATAAGCAAAAACATAATTATCCTCTGATGAAAATAATTAAGTATACCCACATGAATAATATATCTTTATTTACTTGGGTATACTGAAGTAGTTGAAGCTTTCTCTGCTCATCCAAATTAATGGGAGAGTAAATAACTTTCTCTATGCTTTCCATGAAAAATACCTACTTTTATTTTGTATCTTACTTTAATTTTCATAAAACCTCTGAATTTTTTGTAAATTGTCAACATTAATAAATTATAATGTTCTGAAAATAATTTAGGAAACATGTTTTCTTTTCTTTTAATACAATTTTTCCTTAAGCAGAAAGAAAAAAAAAAATTTTTGAACTAGAAATGTGCACATTTATTATGTTATGTCTTTCCTCTGTAAATTATTTTGTTCTGATTCTAACTTGTCACATGACTGGCTATAAAAACTTTTTAATATCAGTCTAATGTCCTTTGGAGACAAGTATATGTGGTTTACTTTTGACACATTGAGAACTACCAGGAAAATACCCATTGCTTTTTTGTTTGCAAGAACCAGAGTACTTTTTTTTTCCTTTATTAAGGAATAAGAAACTATACTCCCTCAAGTTGGAAAGATTTTCAATATAAAAAGAAATTAAAATGAATACACAGACATATTTTTCAGCTAAATAGGATGGAAGAATTATATTTACAATTAAATGTCTCAGTTGACTTACTTGGCAGAATGAGCAGTATGCCCTTTTGCCTAGCTTGTAGAGAGAGGGAGCACTTGGGAGCCAGGTCCTGCAATTCTAGCTACATGAAGATGCAACTGCATTATGAAGGTACAACTGTATGAGGCTACTGAACCTGTGATGAATGCTTTATAATGCTGATTGACAGTTGATGGGTACAGTTAATGAAATAAGGCAACAGATTACTTTTCGACTACTGAGTCTTGAGGAACTGTTCTGGACTATTTATAACTGGGACTGTGGAGAGAAGCATTTGAGAGTACTGTGTCTTGGAAATTTTCAATTGTTTCAAGAAACGAAGGTAATTGTTTTAATTTCTGCCATTTTATTTTTTTTTTTTCTAAAATGGAACTAGAGAGATATTAGTAGGGTTTTGTTTTGGGTCTTTTTAATGGTTGTATAAAATCACAAGGTAGAATATCATTTTGTCTGCATTTTAAATGGCTTGGGAAAATACAGATTTGTGAGCATGTGCCTGCAAACTGCATACTCTTGAGTACTGTTTTTATTAGTCACTTAAGAGTCTTCACTTGAACTGTTTGGATTGTTACAGAGACCAATTTGAGAAGAAAATGAACTTTATTAGATAGGTACCATAACAAATAACTTTATTAAATTATAATTAAGGAGAGGTTATGACAACTTTCTTTGAGTATTAATGTAAATTACTGAGCAAGTACAGAAGTTAACCTAGTGGAATTAATGAGATAACAATAAACAAATGAGTTCACAAGCCAAATAGAAGAAAACCTAGAAGACAAATTTCAGTAGACATTTATTATTAAATGGAAATAATAGAAGATCTATCAATGACTTCTTAAACCTGAACTGAATTCTTGGAAATAGTCATGGATACAAATGGAGCTTATTCCAAATTTAAAATAGGAATTTTGAAAATTTATATTCATTGGAATTTTGCACACATGATCCTTACAATCTTCTTAAATCCAAAAAGAGGGGTTTGAAATTTTTCCTCCCTGAGGAGGCACTTCAGAGAGATGATCTGAAGGCACGTAGTGATGAGTTCTTTGCCATCCAGACAGAGACAAAGGAAGTGATGAAGGTGTAACTTGCACTTCAGTGGTATCTGGTGTTGTATTCAGTCTAGTTATGAGCAAAAGGGAACATGGTATAAAAGGAACTAGGCATTTCTTCTTTATCCAATTCACTTTTTAAGCCTTACATTCAGAGTAGGAAATTAACATTGAGAAACCTTAATAATAATACAGATAATGTGGTACGTAACCTTCCTAGTGTCTACTCCTTTTCCCTGTAGTTATGCTCACCTTTCCAGTGTCCCTGTGTGTCCTAACGTTAAGATTTGCCTTCCTCATGCAGAAGGGAGTGGGGAGGAAGGTACTACATTTTATCAGCATTCCAAGGTCTGTGCTTGGAGGAGTATGATGTTCATAGAGGGGTTTCCTTCTCCTTTGGGTCTTTTTAGGTAATTATTCTTACATACTTCTTCAAACAGTCAGGAGTGGTGTATTTGTTTTGTTGGTTTGTTTGTTGTTTCTTTTGTGGTTTTTTTGTTTATTTTGTGTTTGTTGTTTCTTTTGTGTTTGTTTTTGTTTGTATGGTTTCTTTGTCGTCGTTTTGTTTGTTTGGTTTTGTGGTGTGGCTTTTGTTTTATTTGGTTTTGGGTGGTTTTTGTTTTGTTTGTTGGTTGTTTTGGCTTTTTTTTTTATGTGGATTCCAAGGTACAGTTTTTGATTGGCAGAATAGCCCTCCCCAGCTCCTTTGGACACCAAGGGCTGTTGAATGCTACAAATGTTCTGCCGGGGTTAGTCAGACCTTCTCCACATATGATTGTCACAGAACTTAAGCTCAGACAGGGTAAGTAATAGTCACTCCATCTTTACTAAACAATTTATGTTTTGTCTCAAGCCAACTAAAAGAAACTCTGGCCAAGGTAAACAGCCAAACCCCAAGTCCTGCCATTGCAGGGCATTGCAGGGCATTGCAATGTCTGTGGCCATTTAATATTAGTGGGGTAGAAGTTGTATTTACTGGGCTACATAAGTTGCCGAAAACAACATTTAAAATATTTTTATAGAGTTGGGATCTGGAACAGAGAGTTCTCTCCAAGTTATTGCTTAGGTGATACTAATAAATAGACCGCATATATATTTATACATAATATATTGTCTTATACTTGGACAGTAGGAAGTTATGCATTCTGCTAACATGATCATCTTTACTGCTTATATCAATTTTTTTTTACTTTTTATATCATGTTAAAGGACAACTGAAATCTGACAGTCCAGCTGCAGACTTCATAAAATGAAAGTATGAAAACAGTGTATTAAATAATAAATGACACTTGGCATAACAGTACAGTGAATTGTTTCCTATTTTAGTACTGCATTTAAAAAGACTAAAAGCTGCACATGGGAGAATTTAAGACCTGAGCATAGTTTTTTTTTTTGTTTTGTGGGTTTTTTTGTGGGTTGTGTGGGGTTGGTTTCTTTTTTTTGGGAGGGGCGGGGGGTTGTTCTTTTTTTTTCTTTTTTTTTTTTTTAATTTTTTTAAATGCAGCAACCAAGAAATAAGAATAATCCAAAAGCTGGAAGACTACAACTTTATAGAAACCAAATCACTTCATCTAGTGTGACATATGTATGGTAATATATAGGGTGCCAAGTCAATTAAATTGCTAATTGTCTGGTTTTGAGGAAAACAGATGGTGGGTCAAATTTTACTCACTTTCAACAGTTTTAGGCCCCACACTTTTTGGCAAAATGCTTGTATTACCCAGTGTGGAGTTAAAAAAGATTGCCAATGTCTTTTCTTCCCCCGCACTCCCACCCCTTGATTTAGGATTATTTAAGTCTGTGGGCTTTTGGTTTTGTTTTGTTATTTCTACAGGTATATAATTTATGTTTACTTATCCAAAATGTTATTCTAGGTTAGAAATAATTATATGAAGAGGTGCAGTAGAGATTGGCAATTTGCCAGTTTTGATCTCTTCAACAGGTTATTAAGGCTTATAAAATTAATCAGCTTTTACATGGCTTAATTATTCAGCTGATTGATGCCTGGTAATTTTTTTTTTCCTTCCATGGTTTTGACAGTTTTTTTCATTCCTTTAATTGTCTTTTGCAGGAATCATATAATGCTTTGGGTTGGAAGAGGTTGTCTAGTCCAACTCCCCTGCAGTGATCAGGGACATACTTCACTAGATAGCTTGCCCAGAGCCCTGTCTAACCTGACCCTGAATGTTTCTAAGGATGGTGCTTGTACCACCTCTGAGCAACCTGTTCCAGTGTTTCACCACCCTCACTGTCAAAAATTTCTTCCTTTTGTCCAAAATAAATCTACTCTCTTTTAGTTTAAAATTTCTTGCCCTATCATAACAAGCCCTGCCGAAGTGTTTGGCCCCATCTTTCTTATAGGCCCCCTTTAAAAGTATTGAAAGGCTGCAATATGGTCTTTGCAGAGCTTTCTGTTCTTCAGGCTGAAGAATCCCAGCTCTCAGCCTTTCTTCATGGGAGAGGTCTTCCATCCCTCTGATCATTGTTGTGGCTCTCCTGTAGACCTGCTCCAACAGGTTCATGTCTGTCTTATGCTGTGGGCCCCAGAGCTGAACATGGTACTCTAGGTGAGGTCTCATGAGAGCAGAGTAGAGGGGCAGAGTCATCTCCCTTGCCCTGCTGGCCACGCTTCTGTTGTTACAGCCCAGAAAACAGTTGGCTTTCTAGGTTGCACTTACTTCTGGCTCATGTACATCTTTTCATCTACCAGTATGCCCAATTCTTTCTCAGCAGGGCTGCTCTCAATCCTGTCATCCATCAGTATGTATTGGTACTGAATGTTGTTCTGACCCAGATGCAGGACCATGTACTTGGTTTTGTTGAACCTCATGGGGTTCACGTGGTCCCACTTCTCAAGCTTTGCCAAGTCTCTCTGGAGGTCTCTCCAGTCCTTCAGGCGTGTCAACCACACCACTCAGCTTGGTGCCACCTGCAAAATTCCTCAGGGTGCACTCAGTCTCACTGTCTTGTAGACCCCCTTTTTTCACTCATAAAACAGCTGATAAACAGCACCAGTCCCAGTACAGACCCCTGAGAGACACCATTTGTTACTGATCTCCATCTGGACATTGAGCCATTCACCACTACCAGTTTAATTCTGGTTGCATTTATGTCCATTGATGATTTGGCCGTAAAGTCAGTATTGCTATCTTGTTTTCAGTTTTCAATGAAACCAAGATAAATACATCCTCTGTGCTAAGGAATTTGTGTATTATCATCTATGATGTGAATCAGGTCATGTGTTTACAAAGATCTTTTTTCCACTTTCTTATTAGTTATGATACCTCTGAAAAGCCTTGTAAAAATGGAAGGCTTGTTGTTTTCTGCCAATGCATTTAGTATTCTGTTTTATTTTTCTGGAACATTTCAGCTAAGGATCATTGCCAGACTTAAATATTCATAGAATCATAGAATGTTAGGAGTTGGAAGGAACCAAAAATTCCTTTAACCAAAGGTTAAAACCTGCCTGGATGCATTCCTATGTGACCTGATCTAGGTGATCCTGTTCTGGCAGGGGCATTGGACTAGATGATCTTTCGAGTTCCCTTCCAACCCTTAGCATTCTGTGATTCTGTGAACCTCTAGACATTGAGTTCAACCCCCTTGCCAAAGCAGAATCACACAGGGCAGGCCACACAGGAACACATAAAGGCGGGTTTTGAAAGTCTTCAGAGGAAGAGACTCCACAACCTCTCTGGGCAGCCTATTCCAGTGCTCTGTCACCCTCACAGTAAGGAAGTTTCTCCACATGTTGAGGTGGAATCTTTTATGCTCAAGCTTACACACGTTACTTGTTGTCCTGTTACTACAGAAAAGAGATTTGCTCCTTCCATTTGACAGCCACCCTTCAGATGTTTATAGACATTACAGACATTCCTTCTTTGTATAAAATTAACGTAGTTTTAGATTATGGTATAGTTAATCCCTGGGCAGATTCAGTGCAGGGAGCTAAAGAAGCTTACAAGGATTGTGCTACTGTGTTGCAATCTAATCTAAAAGTGAACGTGAATCTTGGGAATTTAGGGTGATCTGAGCCCAGTGCAGCTGCAATTTCACATAACTCTAGTCCTTCTGCCACCATTAATCAACTACTAGTAATATACTTGACATACTTAAGGAATGAATGTGATTCAGTAATGGCTGGTTTTGTTGCCACAGATATCTCTTTTAATGAGTAGATTGCTTAGTGTATTTCAAGTAAAATTTTGCTTTGTATCCAAGTTTCTTTTAGTGAAGTACATGTATACATAGTTTCAGTGTGGGATAAGTTCTTAGAGCTTCAGACGCTTGTCTGAAGAAAATAAGGTAAATGGTTTCTTGGGGATTTTTAGCTTCTTTTCAGCTTTTTGTGGCAACTTTAGCAGTCAAAAGAATTTTCCTGTGACAGGAAATGCCTGGTGAGATATTGTTTTCTAGAAATTATGAACATTTGACTTAAAATCTAATTTCAAATTAGTGTAATTTAATTAAAATGATTGTTAGTAAGTGAGGGGTGGTGTAAAGGAAAGTCAGATTCCTCCTAAAGTAATGGAGTTGGTGTGAATGACCAAATTTGGATATTGAACAGTTTCTTAGAACTGTCATTTTCAGAAGCATGGCTGGCACCCCATGCTAAAGCACAGCCTCTCATAATCATATTGTGGCCGTGGAATGGGAAATGTTAGAGACAAGGTGAATTATTAGTGAAATACAGATCACAAAGCATGTTTTACATAGAAGTGTTTCATGTCCACCTATATTGCAGAACTGAAATAATTTGCTGGGTGTTTTAAGTGAATTAATTTAAGTGTCAGTAACATCCCATGAGATCTCATTTGAAATGATCCAAGAGTAAATGTTACTTTTCAGATTTCTCACTTTTCATGATTTCAACTGTTACCTCATTTTCATTACTTTCCTACTTCTAAGCACCACTTACTACTGGAAGTAGTGGGAGTGAACTGATTATTGATGACATGAATTTTTATTTTTCTTGCTAAGTGGTTCCAAATCTTGTTTGAGATTACATTGTCATTTGCATTAGTCAGATCTTTAAGGTGCAAGTTTAGCCTTTTCAATACTGCCATCATGAGTTTGCATTTACTACTGACATCTATAAATATAAATGTATGTAGGAGTACACTTTTCTCAGCAAGATTGGGTGAACTTGCTTTTGAGTAACTGGCATCTGAAGAATTTTTCTGACTTCTGCTGTTTTCTCTAATACCTCTGAGTCTTCAAATAGGCAAAACAGTTTCCAGCTGTAGAACTCAAAAGACTCCATCTTTGATTCCTATCAATCTACCGATGTTTCCTTAAACAAAGGACATTTCTTTTGCCAACTTCATTAACATGAGTCTTTTTAGGCCTGTTTCTTTCTTTTTTTTTCTTCACAGGAGGACTGCAATTGTCTTGACAAAATTTGTAAGTGACATTGAGGACCAGCTTATGATAATACCGTGTCTTTCCTCCCATCACTCTTCATTTTCTATTCCTTCAGTTCATTTTCAGGCTTCCTTTAGGTGATGGTGAACATACATATCTTTAGTCTTTCAAATCATAGCAAGCACAATTTACATTCAGCCTCAAATCAATGAATTTAATTCAATGAGATCTAGGGATCCCAGTTTTAACTTGTATACCTAGAAACTGTAGAGAGCTGTCACTAGGTAAAACTCATTATAATACAATGTTATAAAGCATAACTCAAGTGCAGTACTGGTGTGTAACACTTTCACAATTCTGGCCGGTTTTATTTTGGTGTGGACTGTTGCTGTCCGTGTCTTTGCATTCATTAGAAATGGCAATGCACTTAAGAGTTCCTGGCAATGCAAGGGAGTCAAATGTATCCAAATTTTATCTTTCTTGGTGGTAATGAGGGGACTTGCTTTTATTTTCTTTGCTATGACTGTGGTAAATGTTAACATTCTGATTTTGAAATTGCAGGAATGATATAGAGCTTTTGTTTTATGATCCTTACTACATTTACAACTGATTTTTCTGTTACACAGCATCTCCTCTTTCAAAAATTAGGCATGTGATTTCGAGTTAGTTTTTGGTTTTTGACTTGAAAAATATATGATCCATGATTATGCAGTTCTAACAAATGAAGATTTACAGGCTGCATAATTTCTGAAGTACCTCACACGTCCTTCTTAAAAAGTGATCAGTTAATTTACTGAGCTTCCATGGAAACAAGGAGCAATTAAAGATTGTGATGGCTCTTTGATAGGCATTAGGCATGGTGATAGTCTTGCCTGACAACCTTTTTGGCAAAATTCAGTGTGCTCTGAATAGAATGAATAACAGTATTCTGACTACCATTTAAAAGCAACAATTACTTTAATTTTTACTGTTGAGATTAATAAATAAACTTGCAATAAATATTTTGGCAGTAGTTTTGATGCCTACTTTCTTCACAAGAGTAATGTCTAAATTGCCTGCCACATAGCAAAATTCTAACTATGATATCTAAGTGGGCCTTTTATTATAATTGCTTAGCTTTCTTTTGGATCTTTATAATCTTTAATACTTAATTTTGATAAAAATATCAGTTTGGACCATAAAAAAGCATATAAAAACCCCAGAGACCGATTTTATGTGAATGTCATTCCTGTGCAGTTCTTATGACTTTAATAACTGTTATGCTAACATAAGCAAACCTAATTGAATAACAGTGCTTTGAAAGCAAGACAATTTCTTCATTAAATAACTGTCATAAATAAGACATCTACTTTTAAATGTAAGGGAGATTGGCTGTGTGTTCATTCTCTTAAAATTTAAATGTTTCTAGAAGAAAAGTAAGGGATTTTTTTTTTGGTGTGGTGTTTGTTGGGGGTTTTTTTGTTTGGTTGTGGTGTTTTTTGGTTTGTTTTGTTTGGTTGGTTTTTTATTTGTTTTTTTTTGTTTGTTTTGTTTTGGTTGGTTTTTATATTTCATCTAGAAAATTTAGCTCACATGTAATTAAGATTTTAAATTGTACCTGAGTCCATAATTACAACTTTGGGGTATTTGAAGTGACTTCTTCATTTTAATGAAAAGCAAACTTGTATGCCCTGTACTGTTTCAAAAGTCAGAGTTGTTTATGTAGAAAGGAAAGCATGAATCAGAAAGTTACTAAGTCTCTCAAGACTTGTATCTTATGTTGGCACCTGGATGGATGGTGTTTAAGAGAAGCACTAGCACAGGTCCCAGTGGTCTTTTTCCCCTGTGCTGGAATTAGAATTTCTCCAGAAGCTGTTTAACATTAGATCTGTGGCTCAGCCTCTGCTGCAGTAGTTCATTTAAAAAAAAACTACTAATGAAACAGTATGATGAAGGTGTAAAGTTCATCTAAATAATATGTTGTATTTTCACCTTTTGCTTAAGCTCAGTGGATTGAATTCAGGCACTGTGGGGTGGATTTTTTTTAGGATGGTAGTCTTTTTGCAGAATTGGTTGTTAAAAATTGTGGAAGTGTCAGAGTGTAAGTTACATGTGAAAGAATAATCCAGCCTCTGTGTGCACATTCATTATCATACAGTCTTTAATTACACAGTCACCCGGTATTTCCCTTAGGCTCCCTGCCTTGTTCATTGCATTGGATGAATCATGCCTGCAAAATGTGGCAGATGTTTAATATTTTTAACCTCATCATTCAAGTTTTGGCCTTTGCCTTATTTACTTCACACACTTTAATGCCTGCAATAAATACATGTTTCTATCTCAGTTTTAGCATATCTATGATCTTATTTTTTAATCCTAAGATTGTAATGCTTTTTTATTAATTTCAACATAAAAAAAAAAAGAAAAAAAAATCATCATCCTTATTTGTGGAGAAAATGTGATAAGGATAAATCAGAATCTACTCGTAAATTAATGACAAAGCTACTGTTGGAACATCTTCCTTCAGGATACAAAATTCAGACTTACTGCTAACTAGAATGTGATTTTTTAGGTGATTGTTAAGCTCATGCATTGCATGTCAGATTTAATTTCCTGATATTTCTGATTGCTCACACTGTTTACTTACTAGGTACCAGGTTCTCAACATAGACAGTCCAAAAATGAAACTCACATGAGGACTAACAGATGTTCAATTGTGGGTTTTTTTCTTTATCTCTGGGCACATACATTAATTGTTGTAATCCTTCTAATGAGGACAGCATGTATAACACATCATAAACTGCAACTTTTTAGATTCTTCTCATTAGATTTTTAACTGCAACCTCATGCTTTGGTCTTCTGGTAGCTCATCTGATAATTCTACTCACGTTACTTTCTCTTCTATGTTGACAGTATCTCAAAAATTGACATCTCAAGCTGATTCATAAACATAGTCTAACTTTTTGAACTAGAGTAACTGACATAAATAAAACTAAGTTCATCCATAAAACCAGTATTTGAACAATTGCTGTTTATAAATTAACTCCACCTATGGTTTTCCCTTCAATAATCATTTCTGACTTGTCCTATTAAACAGATTTAACACACAATTGTCAATATACTGATCTCCCTGCCTGTCAGTATCCCTTAGGGCCAAGGGCATTCTGCTTTTATGTGTATTGCAAGTATCTGTTAGGTTACTTGTATGCTTATTTTTCAGACTGAGTGTATAGCTACATAAGGAAGGATTAACATATAATCCTAACATTATTAACAGCATGTTGATTGGACATGTAGGGGGGAACAGAATAGGGGAAAAATTTACATAAAATTCAATCAATTTTATCAAAGAAACACAAGTTTTTCTCTTAATAAAAGCTTATTCAGCCTATTAGACTACATATTGTCATTGAAATCTGAGTCTTACCTAAGCATTCTGTGGTTGAAGTTAGTAATACTGTTTGCCTCTCTGAGTCCCATACCAATCTGATTACAGCTATTATACCATTTTAGGATTAATAAACCTCCTAGTTGAACCACAGCAAGCTGTTAAATTATTCCTTTTGTTTATTTTTCTCCAAACTCTGTTGCTTTTCCAAACTCTGTCTTGCCACTGGTCTGACACCAGTAAAATCCAGTGCCATTACTGTAAGGTTGATTAAGACCTTAAGTCTTCTGTTGGTTTTTTTCCTTAATGACCTTCTTATCTGTTAGTTGTAGCTGTGTCTGTGAAAAACTGTATGCCAGCTCCTTCTTTATTTCTCACCTTATGCATCTAATGTTTTATTCCTCATTGGAAAAAGAAATTCTCCTGCACTAGACTACTAACCACTGTAGACTTGGAGTCATATGATAGCTGCTCGCTTTTTAAGAGTCATCTTAATTCTAAAGTGTCTAAAGTCAAGCAAGCAGGGCA
This sequence comes from Todiramphus chloris collaris, assembly GCA_025345505.1. Lineage (NCBI taxonomy): Eukaryota > Metazoa > Chordata > Aves > Coraciiformes > Alcedinidae > Todiramphus > Todiramphus chloris. Next base: position 5,852,315 of record JANVCC010000070.1, on the reverse strand, counting down.
GAAGGCTGGCTTGGATGAATAGGTTGCTTCTTCTGGAACTTAGGCAGAAAAGCGTATGGGCATTGGAGAAAAGGACAGGTGACACTGGAGGACTACAGAAATGCTATTTCTCACTGCAGGAAGAAAAGTCATGTGCCCAAAGCTCCATCAGAGTTCAAGCTGGCCAGCACTGTGCAGGACATGTTATCATGTCCTTCACCTATTAACATATCCTTCACTGTGGAGAATATATTATCAGCAAAAGAATAAACATACTAATATTATCTCTAATATTTTACGAGGTCAGTCACCTCACAAATAGCAACACAGACAAAGCGGGGACATTTAATGCCTTCTTTGCTTCTTCCTTTAACACCAATAATAAGGCCTTGGACATCCAGAGTCCTCTGTTAGAAAACTGTGACTGGGGGATGATAAACTCCTAACCAACTCTGAACTTGTTTGAGACTTGCTGCTCCAGCTGGATGCTCATAAGCCTATGGAGCCTAATGGAATTCAGTTTTGGGTGCCACAGTGTAGGAAAGACATTGAGGTACTGGACTGGGTCCAGAGAAGGGCAATGAAACTGGTGAAAAGTCTGGAGAGCAAGTCTTCTGAGGAGTGGCTGAGGGAATGGGTTGTTTATTCTGAAGAAAAGGAGGTTGAGGAGAGGTCTTATCACTGTCTACAATTACCTGAAAGGAGGTTGTAAAGAGGTAGGTGTTGGTCTCTTCTTACAAGTCACAGCTGATTGGACAAGAGGAAATGGCATCAAGTTGCACTAGGAGATGTTTAGGTTCGACATCATGAAAAGCTTACACTGAAAGTGTTATCAAATACTGGAACAGGCTTCCCAGGCAAGTGGTTTAATTGCCATCCCTGGATGTATTTAAAAGCCATCTAGATGGGGAGCTTAAGGCTATGGTGTAGTAGTGGCCCTTGTAGAGTTATATAATGGATGGACTTGGTAAACTTAAAGGCCTTTTTGAACCATAGCAATTCTTGTTATTCTGTAATACTCTAGTATTGATACATGATTGCTGGCTTCTAGCTACTTTGCTCTCATTCAGTCAACATTACAATGCTCCCAGGGCAAAATAATCACTTCATTAAAAAACCTGTACTTATATTTGGAATTTTGATATGTCTATTGTTTTATTTAAGTTTTTAGAGAAAAACAAACAACAAACCACCCAAAAGCTAAAGTGTTTTTGACTGAACATATACCAATAAAGGAGCAGTTAATATTTTACTTATTCAGTGTAATTACCTGAAATGAATCAAAATACTATCAGTGTCAAACCCAGAACATTCAGATTTAATGTTAAATTAATCCAAAGTTAGCATGAGGAATAAATCTGAGGTTAAGTTTGGCAGAAATTAAAGTACTGAATAAAAAGATGAAGTATGGAAATTAGCTTTTTGATAGTCCAGGGAATGTCTTTTATGCCCATAGTGCAGTATGAAAAAGAAATATAATGCTACTTTTGCTGTATGCTTTATGCTATTGCTAGTGTTCATTTTAATACATACAACTTTACATGTTATAATGGATGCATATTTCTTTCTTGTGTTTTTGTACTCAAATTGCTAGTCTGTAATGTCTTAAGCTATTAATGGTATGTAACATAAAATCAAGAAGTAAAATTAAAAACTTATTGCATCAGTGATGGCTTTGTCGTTGACTTCAGAGGATTCAAGTATTAAGCCTACTGAATGTTCTTTATGATCTTCTTTGGAATCTTTATACATTGAAATGTCTGTGTTTATATGTTCCAGCTACTCTCTAGGTCTTACTGGATTTTATGGTCTACTCATCTGTATGGCAACTGTGATATCGTAATTCTTCTAGCTAGTCAGATTTGAGCCTCTGATAAACTTTTTTATAAAATCTCTGTCCTTCAAGGCCACTAACAGTACTTTTAGTTGCTTTTGAGCATTGTATCCCTGCATTTTCTGAAATACTTTTTTTTCATTTCTCCCTCTGCAAAGTAAGTCGGAGAAGTCTCTTATAACAAGTTATGTATATTTGGGGATTTGGATATGGATTTGACATATGATGATAGTTTTCTTTTCTCCCCTTTCCAATCCTATACCTTCTTCATGTTTAAGTATTACTGGATTTTTTTTTTTTTTTTTTTTTTTTAAGAAGACAGCTAGAACCCAGGAGTGATCAGACAGACTTTTTCATTCATATCATAACCAGTTTGGCCCAGACAAAAGCTGGCCTTTCCTTCTTCCCTCCACCCCGTTACTGTATTGTCAGTGGAGTTTCCTACTATCTGATCAAACATGAGGAAGAGGACAAAACAGCAAATGCAAGGAAAACAAGAACAGACAAATAAAAAAAAAGAGGATGACCATTTTCTGTAGGAATATATGAATCCCTAAGGTTAATCCTCAAACAGAGGTAGCTTTGGACATAAAGACAGAGTGAGGTATATTGAGTCATTGTTAAATTGAGTCTACATTCTTAATAATTTTGTTGAAATTTGAAAAGCATCATGACCTGTAAAACTAATAAATAAAATCAATAGTCCTAATGAGATAAAATTTTACAATAACTTTATGATTAAATAAATTACACTATGCTTTAAAACTAAGTTGGTTTAATGCAACCAAATATTCTACAAAACAAATATTCTTCTGGAGCTACTAATGGTTTCTTCATGCTTTGTTTTTTGAGGCAGTAACAAAGGTTGCATTTATATAAAGATCTTGAAAGTAGTGTTGATTAGCTAAAATATTTTTGACAGACTGTTGTTTAAGTTAAGAAATAGAGCAGATATGACTCATCTTGGGGATTTTCTACATATTAAACTGTATTTTCTCAGTAGTTAAGGCATCACATCAGACTGTTTTTCTTGTGTGTGGTTCTTCAAATTTACTTCGGTCACAAACAGGTACTCAAAAGGTAAGAGCATTGTTCTATGCTTCTGTGAAACAGGACTCAAAATTGTTCACAGGGAAAGCTATTTTTCTGAGTTCTGAATACTGTTAAGCATGCTGATAGATATGTATACAGATTAGAATTTCTCTTTGAATTTAAATATTCCTGTTTATGCTTTTGTCTGAAATTATCCTTAAGGCCCCAGCTGTTTAACTCAGTGGACTTCTGAACATTCTAAATGACTTTTAACCAAGGTGAATAATGGGAGATATCAGCACGGTAATAGCTCGCAGAATGTTATAGAAAAGACATTTAAAACTTGACAAATAGTATTGTTTTACCAGAATTTTTAAATGATCCTAAAGACTATTCTCTGTAAAGTTTAATATGAGTTTTATAGGGTTGTGTTAAAAAACATCCTGAATTAAATTAGATCTAAAGACAATTCCATAAAAAGAAAAGAGAAAGATGCAACTTATAGTTGAGGGTATTTGAACATTTTCATTTATTTTTTGAACCAGTGCCGTGTTATTTTAGCTAGTATGCACAACTATTTTCTTTTTTTCCAAAAATCTATGTGCTTAACTGCAGCTTTTGCAAATGTTTATATGAATAAGGAGTCCCATGGTGCTATTAAACTGTTTGTGTGGATAGAATTCTACAGAACAGTTCATTTTCTGAACGTAAATTAAGAGACTAACTTATTTTATTGGAGGTGCAGGTATTATGTAAAGCCTCACAGGGCTCATTCACTAGCTGGGACAGCATACTGCTGTCTGACTAGTAAATAACTTAACTTTAAACGACAGAACATATCTCTGAATAGGAAAAGAGGGAAGTATGTATATCCATAAAGTCTGTAAGGACATATAATGTACAATAGAACATAATTCTGGAAAAAAATTATGCTTACAGTAACAAACATTAGATAAAGTATGCAATAAAAAAATCATGCAGAGGTTAACTGTTGTTCCTCTGAAAAAATACTGTCATGGAGAATGCCTGTAACTAGTTTTTCCTTATACTAGAAATCTCGAGCCCTTGTGATATACATAAAGTATTATTCTCAGTAGTGGCTGCTGTTGGTTTCTACTTGCATTCTCAGAGAAAACTCAACTGACTGTTCCATAAGTTACCTTAGCCCCATTACCCTTCCTCAATTAATTATGTTTTTTTTCTTTGTGAAATGTTCACATTCTGGTTCATTGTTTTATGTGATCAGGAAATGATAAGTACCCTGACAACTGGCACAATTCATCAAGGATGCAGAAGGTTATCACCATCTACATACCAGGGAAAGAGCAGCTGCTTATAGTTTTGGGTTTGGTTTTTTGTTTGTTGTGGTATATTTTTGTTTTGTTTTGTTTCCCCCCCCCCCATAGACTTTTACTGACTGACACTATACCCTTGGACAGGTGTTCTGTGTAACACATTATACCCTAAACTTCTTGTGAATTCATACAGGGACAAGACCTGAAAATCCTTCTCCTCTCTCCTTTCTTGCCTTTGCATACCTGTTTCTCCTGTAATGGAACACAGGAGCACAAGAAAGATGATGTAACACACTCTGATTGGTCTGTCACCTGGAGCAGTCAGACACAGCTGGAGGTGCTGTGGAGTGCACTTTCTTACGGATTTCATGCCCATGTTGTTCCAGACTCTTGGTATTTGAACTCAGTGCAAGATTCATTCCCTGTTCTCACACATGCTATTTGCTAGAAAAATAGCCACACCACACATAAGGGCAGGCCTTTCTTTCTCATCTTGTAGGAAAAGAAACAAACAAAAAAAAAATCCAACACAAAACAAACATAAAACCTATGGTAGTCATAACTGAGGCTAAATAAATCATACTAATTCTTCTGGATAAGAAGAGTAGTTACAGTGGAAATTCTTTTTTATATCAGGAATTCCTGAGACGTGGAATCTGTAGGTAAAAATCCGATATGATATAATCTCTGAATGAGGCGAGAGTAAATTATAACTAAAAATCACATGACACTTGCCTTTTTTTTTTTTGAAATGAACTTCCATCCTTTGTTTGTAAAAATACTCATGCTATAACAGTAACAGTTAATAGACAAAAATATTTCCTTTGTTTGAAGATACATAGAAACATAGTAATATTTAGGAAAAAGTATAATCTGTCAGATCTTTAAAATTGCTTTCTATTTTGTTTACTGATCATAGTGACTCACACTGAAGTTTCTGATTTCAATTTTTTAAAAGTTTTAATTATTCTATTACTAACTGAATTATTTGAAAACTGAATGTTTCTTCTGATGATCTTAAACAGCTGTGAAATAATTTCTGTTTATCATAAATTAATTATTTACAATGAGGGTCTAGTGCAGTTTATCAAGAAATGAGACTTTGTCAGGCTCTTAGGTGTTCTTGAAAGAAATATGCAGTGCAGTGAAGATGAAACAAGAGTGGTAGAGCTAGTAGTAAAAAATGTGAATATAAATATAATTTGACTCTTTAGTCATTTCAAACAAAGATAAAATAGTGATCTTTCCTAAAATTGGATTATTTAAAATGTGATTATCTGACAAAAGCCCAGTAAGCAGTACTTTTTTTCTTGTCTGTTTCAGAGGAAGTTTGTTGACATTCTCTAAAAAGAACCCTAAAAGCTATTTGCACTTCAGTCTAAAAAAAACCCTATCATTTCTGCTCTGAAGGAAAACTCATTAATCAGAAAAATATTCTGTTTCAAATTCAGAAATGAATTGATGCTATAATGAAATTTACAGAGAGTATAAAGATGGTGTAAGCAAGGCATAAGGTGCAGGAAAGAAAGTAATAAAATGTTTACTATAAATATAAATGGATATCAATGGTGTTTAGAGATAGTTTATTTAATTTAAAACTGTCATTCAAATAACAACTTGTTCAACTTAATTCTCTATATGAAAGCAAATGTAATAAAGGCTTATGGATGTAATCTTTCAAATGTAGCAATCACATAGCATAGTAATTTTTTTCCAACTACCTCCTGCAAATAATTATACTCTGCCTAAGACTTTTTTGAATGCAGAATCATTTCCTTTCAGTCTTCCTAATAGGGATACCTGATACATGACAACATGAGCATGCTCACTGTATCAGCTTTGTTCAGCTATTTCTTTTTTAAAATTTCACAAAAAGCATGGAAACTCTTACTGTTTAGGATGAAGTAATAATTAGAGAAAGCCAGTGGCCCACCAGCTACATCAGAGTAGTAGGACCAAACCATAATAAATATAAGTAGGTATGAATACATTTACTATCTAGCATATATTCTGTGAGAAAACTACGTTGTTACTTGATATAATAATTTGTTGGAGAACTAGTTTATAAAATACATTTGTTTTCCCAAGTGAAATGTGAAGTGACTTAGGCACTTAAAATATTGTCAGTCTACTAGGACAGGCTAGGAAAACTTTGTATTTCTTTGAGTTAAAAACTAAGTAGTTCTGTAGTTCTGTCTTTAACAGTCTCATCAACATTGAAGATAGGAGGGATGAGTGTTTGCTTTCTTTAGGATATCTTTGTTTCTTCAGGATAACTATAACTTTTATTGGAGGTCTGTGTTCTGGGGAGAGTTTTAATCAGATTTTAGTTTGCCTTTGTTGTGTTTGGGTTTTTTTTTCTTTTTTAATTATGTATTACATTCTTCTCCTAGAACTGTTAGAACAAATACAAATAAAGCAACAAGAAATGTTGATGCTTGTAGTTGTTACACAATTTTGTTCTGTTGGTTTTGATTTTTCTTTAATGAAACAATAATAAAATGTTTCAAATTTCTGGGAAGTCTTTTAAAAATTATTTATTTATTTATATTTTCAGGATTCGTTAAATCTTTCATTTACTTGTGGAAATTAATGTTCTTTGTTTTTCTGTCACATTTCAATTGCATTGAGCTGAAAGCTTTGAGAAGTGAGCTGTATATGCTGCTGACAATATGACTCTAGGAAAATTGACTTAAAATCAAAACACTTGCAGTTGGATTTTGGGTTTACTTGTTTGGGTTTTTTTCTTGTAGCCAAACTACCAAGTGTGGAAACATAAAAAGGTGGCAGAAAGACCTTTAAAGAGAAATTTTCAAACTATGGTTAGGTATATTAGTTGTTGTTATTTTTACGTGTAATAAACTAATTTTTTTTTAAGATTTCTATTCTTTTTATAGTTAGGAACTCTTATGAAATAAGTTTGTTTTACTTGTGACAGAGAAGAAAAAAAATATTTTGCACTGAATTTCCATTGCCTATGTGCCATATTTTCTGTATTTGTAGGTGATGAATCCAATCCTAAGGTTTCATATCTTGAGGACAATATTTTATTTAATTTTTTTACAAGGCTTTTTACAAGGGTGCTGAGAGAGTTGGTGAATCTCCCTGTACAGCCACTTTCTACCATCTTTGACAGTTTGTTGAGCTTAGGAGAGATCCCCAAGGACTGGGAAAATACTTTCATGATGTTTGACAAAAAACAGAATTTGGCCTGTGCAACTGCAGGCTGGCCTGCAGTTCTGTTGCAGTTAATTTCCTGGGGAAATCACAGATCAAGTCCTCTTGGAATTCTCTTCCTGGTACATGAAAAAAGTGGTTGGGACCACCAAGCATAAATTTATCAAGGGTAAATCCAGGGGACCTCAGGGAGGGGTTCAGGAAGATATTAGGAAGATATTAGATTAGGGATATTAGAAAGAAATTCTTTACTGGGAGGGTGGTGAGGCACTGGAACAGGTTGCCCAGAGAAGGTGTGGACGCCCCCTTCCTGGAAGTGTTCAAGCTCAAGTTGGATGAGGCTTTGAGCAACCTGATCTAGTGGAGCATGTTCCTGCCCATGGCAGGATGGTTGGAACTAGAGGGTCTTAATGGTCCAGACCAACCCATTCTATGATTCCAACTTCTGAAATGCATATGCTTGAAAAATGCTTTCTATAACATCCCTCCATGCTCATAACTACCAGTGAAATTTCAGGACAGTATGTAATTTCAAAGAATATCATAGCTGTAATAATTGTAGAAATACGAGAGAATCATTCAGATGCCTTGCAATTAAGTCTGCTGTGGTAAAATGTTACTTGAGCATTGAGAAGTTATTTTTGCATATGTGTACATAATGTATGTGTATATATGTGTATATATACACGTGCTTGTGTATAGTCTCCTTTTGACTTCAGGCAATTCTTTTTGTGTCACTACGTCCTTTTTTTTTTGCCATATCATTAGTTCATATAACTGTATTGGAAAATGAACAGTGTTTACACAGTGGGATGCTGGTCTCTGTTGCTAATTTTAAGTGTTCACATACTACAAGTGGTATTTCTCTTAATGCTGTTATTGCCTATAGTTCTGTAAAATAAAGCAGGGATAATTTTCCTCATGTCCCATTAATTCCATGTACACTATTAAGACAAAGAGCTCTGATTTTTCTAAGATCCTTACACAGAATTTCCTCCTTAAGGAACTGGAGTATACAATCAGACTCAGTGGTGCCTTTCAGCAGCTGTTGTTATGTAGATGATTTTCATTTGCTTATAATAATGTATAGCTATTTTCTAGATGTGAGCATATATCCATAGGGATTTTTTTATAATCTTCTAGAAATAAATTTCTTATTTATTTCAACAGAAATTGAAAAGGAGAGCTGTGGGGATCCTGGAACACCACTGTATGGTATCAGAGAAGGGGATGGCTTTTCTAACCGTGATGTTTTAAGGTTTGAGTGTCAGTTTGGATTTGAATTAATTGGAGAGAAATCTATCATTTGCCAAGAGAACAACCAGTGGTCTGCAAACATACCCATCTGTATCTGTATGTACCAAATGTTGTTTATTATTAATACATAACACTAAGATTTTTTTTTTTTTTTTTTTTTTGCTTATATCTAATAATTTGTGTGCTTTCTTGCAGAGTTAGAATTCTGTTGACAGGATGAATTTACTTCTTTTTTTTCAGTGGTGGATTTGCCTAATGATTATGCCCAAGATGGGTTCTGGAAGTACTTTTTTCTTTCACTAGCAATTATTAAAGCCATTGTCTTTCTGTGATTTGGTATAATGATTTATTATTAGCTTTTATGTAGAATTCTGTAGATTTTATATGTATGATACATTTCTTTGTACCTATTCTCTTAAATTAATATATTTCCATAGATTAGAAGTTTATGTATTGTAATCAAGGGTTAAAAATATTCACATTTGTTCCCCGTGTATTATATATGAATATCTTTTAGCACTTAAATGATCATAAGCATTTATAGCTCTCCTCCAATTATACAGCATAAGTACAACAAATGTTGTGATACCTACTTTTGGCAACACCTTCACACTAAAACAGTACAGATCAAATATATTCAGCATACAATCAGTTGCTTTCATCCCTGAAACTTAATTTAATATGGCTTAACTGAAATGGATGAATACAAAACATTATCCTGATTACAAAAAAAAAAATAACTCTCTGTTGTCTTTTTGAGGGTACTTAATTTCTTGTGCTTCTGTGTGAACAGCAAATGATAAGGGCGCTATTGACTTTCTTCCACTTCAGTGTGCTCAGTGAGTGGTTGCTCATCTAAACAGCTCCCTAAAGGAGAAAATAAGTGGTGCCAAGTGATTAAGAATTGTTGAACATGGGTAAATTGTAAGGACTGCTGTGGGCTTCCAATGCAACAAGATATTGCAGTAAAGAGGGGAAAGAAAAAAAGAAAAAAAAAAAAAAGAAGAAAAAAAATAACCTTCTTTCTGGCTTCCCAGATCATAACAAATACTGAATTATTTAATTGATGTAATCAGCAAGTTTAAGGATCTTTTCCAAAGGCTTACTAATAAAATAAATCTTTATTGAAATGTTTTATTCTATTACCTAATTTCCTTATCTCTTTTCTTGGCAGTTCCTTGCCTTTCCAATTTCACTGCACCGATGGGAACAGTTCTTTCACCTGATTATCCAGAGGGATATGGGAATAATTTAAACTGTATCTGGACAATAATTTCAGACCCTGGGAGCCGCATCCATCTCTCGTTTAATGACTTTGACCTGGAATCGCAGTTTGACTTCCTTGCAGTTAAAGATGGTGACTCTACAGATTCCCCTATAATAGGAACGTTTACTGGTGCTGAAGTTCCTTCACATCTTACCAGTAATGGTCATATTTTGCGTCTGGAATTTCAAGCTGATCATTCAATGTCAGGACGTGGATTTAACATCACTTACAACAGTGAGTAACAGTATTTGTGTGTGTGTTTTGTATTCAACATACAATTTAGGAGATATCTCTAAGTATGTAAAAATGACATTATGGTAATACACCTTCAAACATATCCTATATACCTACAAATACCTAATTCAGCTGTTTAGATTGTCATTCAGATACAGTGTTAGGGCTGAAAATATTTGTATATTTATAATTTATGGCATTAGAGATCATTGTGATGGGAGTGCTTGAAAGACTGACAGATCAGGACAGTTTCAAATTGTAAAATAGGACTTTACTAGATTTGTTAACAGTACACTTCATGCTGCTGGTTAAATCCTACATAACGTATATCATCATCATTGCATACACAAAACTGTTACTCTTGAATAGTCATATGCTAGTTTAGCTGTAAATATATGTCATATCCTGGAGCTGATGGCTGCAGTCCATGATAGTCACCACAGTTAATGTGGGCAGCGATAGGATCTCTTTTATAAGAGAAGACAAACCGCAATAGACTTATCTTCTTTTTCTCTTTTTTACCTTCCTGACAGCTGATGATTTTAACCTATTTTTCCTACCCATAGAAAAGAAGGAATCCTGTTCTGGTGCTGCTTAACTTGGTCTTTTTTGTCTTGCCAGTCATTGTTGTGTTCATGATGGAGGATGTCTGGCCTATATACAGTTTCTTGTGCTTTTCTTGTCTTTTATTTAGGATTTTTTTTTCTACTTGGATGCCTTCTGTGTGCAGCTGTGCCTGTCTATCTTTGTTCTTTTGGTGATTGAATTGCTTACATGCTTATGTAAAATGCTTATGTGTTGTGCCTGGATATGACATTACAAGTTAAAAAGAATACTTACATACTGTTAGTTACTCAGGTTTGGTATGCTTGTATATAGGCTGGGACTAAGTTCATATTAATAATGCCATGATTAATGAACTTCCAGCTGTAGCAACCATGGGGAGAGAGATTTATGTACTGCCATTTAGAGCAACAGCAGTAAACAAGACTTGGGCTTCTGTCCTCAGCACTTTGAATTCCTATTTGTAGCTCTTTGAAGGGAAACCAACATCTTCTGTCACCTTTTGTATTTAGTTTATCTATTTCACAGAAATGGAGTGTTTCCCATTAAAACAGAGTTCTGTGTATTTCACTTCCTTTTGTCCTGAGGGATGTGAAAAGGTTGAAACTAACCAAGGCCATAAATACCTTCAGGTTTACTACTTGGCATTACATTTACTGACAGCATAATAATTGAAGGTGACTTTAAATATCTTCTCCAGTACTAAATACCATTAGCACTTATTCACCTTACTTTTTGCTGGCAAAATCATTAAATTTCTTCTGAAGGACACATGAAGAACTGCCTTTGTTGTATTGCTGTGAAATACTTTGGCATTTATCCCACACCAAAGTCCAGACAGGATATATTCCTAGCTAGGGCAGACATCATGATGCAATATGTAAGCCCACAGCATGAATAATACTGTAAAATACAGGCTGAGTCTTTCCTGAAAGCATATGCAGAATTGAATTTTGACACCCCAGAAGTGAAGTGATGACTGGGTTTACCCAATTAGCCAATTTGTTCCTTTTGGTGAGTTAGAAGGAAATGAGGAGAGGAAATGTCTGAAGTATCAGGCTTGCTACTCTGTGTAGAGGATAGAAGTGATAACAGAGTGGCTTTTGGGGTGACTATTGTACCCTCTACCCTGAGATACTCCACACATTTGGAGGTTCTTGTAACTATTTTTTTTCTTTCTGGTGGTAGAGGTAGCAGAGTAGTTTTCCATTCGAATAGGTAGACAAAATAGGCAAAAGATGATGGATATTTTGGTACTCTCAAAAGTCTGATGTCATGAGTAACTGGTCCTATTCCTGTCTTTGTCCATAACACTTCAGAATATGATTACTGGAATGTGAGGGAATCTTAACTGCATGATTTGAAGGAAAGCTCTATAACTACATTTCTCTTTCCCAGAAGAATGTATTACATGATTGGTTATATGAAAGTTATTGGAACATGTTTTACTCTGAATAAAACAAAAATAATCCATTAAACCAAAGAGGAAATGAGATCAAGTGAACTTGGTAATTGAGAGATGCAGACTCCGTGCTTTTCTGCAAGTAATATTAATATTACTTTCATAGTACAGCAAGGTCTTAATTCCCCTGTGGCTCTTTATTTTTCTTGAATCTTAATTCCCCACTCCATCTTTATTTTCTCTCTTTTGTGTTTGGTTTTTTGTTTGGGGTTGGTTGGTTGATTTTTGTGTTGGTTTTGTTTCTTTTCGGAGGACTATTTCTTAAGACTTACCTTGAACACTGCTGTCTGAATAGGAGAGAGATAAGCTGACACTAGATTACTGTGTGAACATTCTTTTTCTGATATTTTCTAGTATTTCAGCTACCAGCCCTCTGTCTTAGCTGCTTCATCCCCAGGTCATTTCTCACAAATGTAGAATGTAAGCATGAAGAAAATATGCTGCCTTCTTATTGCTTTCTATAGCTACAAGTCATCATTGCAAACTAAACTTTAAGCTGTAGGTAGGTTTCTTACTACCATAACTAAAATTGGAAAGTATGGGGTTAGTCAGTAATATTGAAAAATAAAATCAGTTAGAATGAAAATGAGATACTAAATCCATGTTTTTTAACAGAAGTTGTAACATTTGCTCTATGTTTTCTTCTGTTTCACATCCTTTTAACATTTATAAGAGTTCTGCTTACTCTTTAAGGCTTCACTGTGGTGTGTTCAATGGTGTCAAGTGATGAGAAAAAAGATAATAAAAAAAAAAATGACTGTAGAGTCTAAAGCAGTTTTCTTTCATGAAAACCAGGCCTTTCTATAAATGGATATTCTCAAGTCATCCCATTTTTCAGAACTAGAACTAAATATATGTCAGTTAAAATAGCATCTACAGTAAAAAATAAAAGATGCAGATGATTTGCATAGTTATAGAATATTCCTTATATTTAGTTTTTATTTGGAAATAACAACAATTCATCAAACACTCTCAAGACTTCAGGTCTAATATTTCAGTGCCATGTGGACATAGTAATCAGAATAAATCCACATTCTTTAAAAAATATACAGCCTTCCTTGGACATATGACAGTGTGGTTATGATAACTCTCAACTAACAGTCAGTTAAAGTATGCACTGATACGGTACACTTTCATTTTTTATTAAGAGGTAATAATGCAATACTAACTTTTACCAGTTGTATAATGAAACCCACTCACTCTGAAAAGAGTGGGTTTAAATATATAAAATATATCAGTAAACTATGTATTTTATGTATTTATATGTAAATTTAAATATATATTATAAATTATATGTATGGGTTTAAATATATAAAATATATAAATAAAAAATATATGTAATACTTATTTTAAACAAATGTTTTCTGTATTTGAGCAGTTTAATATATTTATATTTTTGCTTCTCCTTGTGGGTGGATTTAACCTAGACTGTAGGTGATTGTTTAACTATATAGTTAAAACTACTTACAAAAGTGAAAATAACTCAAAAAAATGTGTCTAGTCTTTAGTCAGTAAAGACTGCTGCAATCTGATACATTACAGACATAATCTTTCCATAATAAATAGTTTAAGGCTGAAAGAGAGGATAAAAAATGAATTAATGTAATTTTCACTCTGTCTTGACATTTGGAAACCCAAAGTTAATTAAAAATATCTATTTTCTGCTAACACTCCTACTTATATATTTCAAAGCTATCGGTCTCTTTTTCATGCTTTCAAGAGTAGGAACAGTGTAGCACAGAAAAGGTACAACAAGATTCATCTTTTCTGAAAAGAATATAGACTACTAATGTAAATAACTTCATTATTTTTTTTTCATATAGGATGGAGAAGAATAAAACTGAGTTACTGGTGCATTTATGTTTAGATAGTATTTATCAGAAACTATTTTTATCCTATATTTTTTATTGCAACAACATATGCAGTTTCAGATAATTATTCTCATTACAGTAAAGCTAAACATAAATTGAAATTCTGTTGGAAGTAAAGAAAAATTAGATTTCAAATGTCTCTTCTTTGAGTTACTTCAGTAAGTCTGGTAGAGATTTCTAAGGAGTTAAACTTTGGGACAATCCCACAGTAATGTGTTACTTAAAAATGTATGATGTAGAGAATGTTCCAGTAATCAAGAGTAGGAACTCAAAAGGCTGTGATTTGCATCTTGGTGAGATCCTTTTTTACATATATGTGGCTATGCAGTCCTGTTGATGAAGCAGGAGAGTGCTTTACTAGGTACAGCAGAACACAGGAATTTAGCAACACAAAAGTACTTTGGTTTAAGTTGCTATAGAACTGCATTCTTAAACCTGTCTCCTTGCTTTCAGTTTATATCTCAAATGCAGGAGCCCTTAATGACATTTCTGCTCTCTGTGAAGGTATTTATAAACTCAGTCATTCATTCATCTTCCCTCGAATAAGCTATATGTATTGAACTCCTCAATTCAAGGGAAAGTATGAATTTTTTACCATATTTGTAACTCCTTTATGCTTCCCACTTCATCTACATCTTTGTTCAATTACAAAGATCAGAACTAGACACAGCATCTGAGTACAGTCACAAAAATTGGAAGCATTGAAACCTCTCTGCTTCAGTCTGGAGTTCCTAGTTTAGTTAGGGCAGACAAAATGCACACACTAATTACTATGCAACAATTGGATCCATGTGAAGAAGAATGCCATATTTCCTGGGACAAAGAAGTTAATGCAAAGAAAACAGCAAAGACACTAGTGATTAGCTGTCTCTCCCCTTTACTCGATAGTAGAAACAGAGGTTGCCAATGGTTGGAAATGTCCGCTTCTATCATGAGAGTTTGGTCCCACACATTCCTGGAGAGCCACCATGGGTGGGCATTCCAGAAACTAGAGTCATGCCAACTTCCCTTCAGGCTGAGGTAGATTAGGTTTTTGAGGTGCAGAACATCTTCCAGATTGTTTAAGTTTTGCTAGTTGGTGGACTGCTTTGAGCTGTTGTGCAGTAATTGGAGTGTAGGAGGTGCTGGGCAAATATTTTTGTGTAAGTTTAGATTTGCTGTTTCTGCCAGTTATGCAGATTTTTTTTTTTTTTTATTGCAGTTTTCATTACAACTGTTTAATTGTGCATTATTTAGCAAAAGTTACAACCCTATGAACTACGTAGCAATATGCGAAAGGTTAAACTGCAAGCTTCTGACATCAGCCTAATTACCTGAGTGATTTCAGCTCAGTAGGCTAAGACATTGACAATCCCAGCTGGTGCTTTTATATGCAAAGGCTGCTTTAGTCTGTTTTATTGCTGTGGTAGGGTATGTCTGTCATGGCACATTTTTTGCTGGCACTGTCTCCTGTTAGACTTTTTTAGCCTTAGTACTTTCCTAGACAGAGGTCTTCAAACTGTTACCTACTACACGGAAGTATGAGTTCATGTGTGATGGCTTACAACCTACCAGTTGTTTGCATACCCTTAACAACCTTTCACAATTGTTTTTTTATGAAGTATCACACTATTAATTGATATTCTCTTAATGATACTCTTTGATATTTTTCTCTGGAAGGGTTACATTCACTCTAAAGACATTGCTGGATTTATCAGCTAAACCACAGCAGAATACTCCTTTGGCCCCTATTTCCAAAGACCTTTAGGAGCAGAAGAGATGAGTTATGCCTGCCTTCCTCTCTCTGCAGTTTCTCCCCTTGACATGTTTTTGATGCAAAATGCAGGTTTTAACATCCTTCTCAGAATTTTTCCATAGTTTCATCATTTATTGCTGATGGATAAAATACTAATATCAAGGATATACTCCCATGTTCTTTTTCTTTTTGGTTTTAGGCTTCTATATAAAATTACATCTCTACCACAAAGCTTTTCAGAAGTATAGGCATGTGGGATGAATTTTACTTATCAAGTAATACAACTGCAGCCAAGCTGGTGTCAAAGAGTGACTGCTGCTATTGGGAAGGGTTGTCTTGCACTCTCTTGCCTCCTATAGACATCTTATACAGTATAATCACTTCCACAGGATCAGCAGTAGCAGCCACCGCTCTCTCAGCTCCTGATCTGAAATATAGATCAATGAACCAATTTTGCAGCTTTGATGAACTGGTTCCATATACAAGCAAACTATGCCTGGAGCCAATGTTTATATACATTTACAGATAACAATAGTAAAAATCTATCTCTGTGTTGTCTGAAGCTAGTAAATCAATCTCCTCACTAAAAGTGGTGATTGTGGACAAAAAAATTTTTGGTACCCTTATGAAAAGGTATTGGAATTTGGGTTTTTTTAATGCCATCCTCAAATGTTAGACAATTATTCAGAGAAAGCACTATTTTAATTCCTAATATATGTAGCATTTCCTAAGTCTAAATGTCAATAAATAATAATGAATGATTTCTCTTTTTCAGTTATGATTTATAATAGTTGTGTAATACAACATCTGAGAAATCTTTCTGTTAAGTTAATGAAATATTACTACTTAAAAAATTTCGTAGTGAAGCTTGGCTATGTTTTCTCTATCAGATGCATTAGTAAAACTGCAGAAAAATGTTATGAATATTACCTTTTTAGGATGTAGTTCTTTTTGATGTCTCCATATGTAGTCTTATTTATGAAGATATAATTTGCAGTCATCACATGTGAGGAAGGTGGATATTGTGTTTGTGACATTTTTTTTCTCACTGAAAAATCATCTTTAAAAAAATCTAAGATTTATGTGCAGTATTTGTAATAAATGTAATATCAAAATATAATAACTAATAATTCATGTATTTTAATTAATTGCTATAAATATGAATTTTCTTCTGGTAGGAAGATGAGCTTATTTGTTCTCCCAGTGTAAGGTGAATTCTGCAGTAAAAGACATGAGCTATCTTTGTTATAGTATCTAGATATATGCAGAGAAAGTATATTTTTTTTTTAATTTACCCATAGATAAACTTGAAAATTTGGAAGGATTTGTACATAGTAAGAATTTTTTTTTGACCTTAAATATAACAATGTGGTTAACAGTTCAGGTATTCTTTCTTTTGCCAGCATCACTTTTGCAACTTTTCACTGTCTTTCAGTACAGTAAACAAAATAGACTATGGCAATATCAAGCACACTGAGGTCAATATGGCTCAAATGGTTGTGACAGAAAAATGGAAAATACAAAGGGTGACTAAAGTTACAGTATTATAGGTGCTTGCCCTGCCCTTCTGGCCCATTTTAACATTGAATCAGATGGCATGTTGTAAAGGAGAAAATGACATCACTGAAATCCACCAGTGCCTAGCTATGCAAACTGAGAAACTTGCGTGTATAAATTTATTATATTTAAATCAATTTTTGTACTAGTATACATTTTCTGCTGTTGGTTAATCTTTTGTTTCTTATTATCTACTAATATAAATGGTTTGTTCTTACTAGTGGAATAAAATTCTAAAAATGTTATCTTGCAAGAGTTATCACACTGTATCCTTCCTTCCCACTTCCTGTTTTTGTTTTTTTTTCTTTTGAAAAGCATTTGGACATAACGAGTGCCCTGATCCTGGAGTGCCAATCAATGCTCGGCGTTTTGGAGACAACTTTCAGCTGGGGAGCTCAATTTCTGTTATATGTGAGGAAGGATTTATTAAAACACAAGGAACAGAAACAATTACTTGCATGCTAATGGATGGAAAAGTAATGTGGAGTGGACCTATTCCTAAGTGTGGAGGTATATGTAACATTTCTTTTTGATTCAGGGGAATTTGATATAATGTCTTATGTTGTCACCAACTGAAGTTCAGACTTTTGCAAGCAGATAGCACAAAGCTCCTGTAATACCTAGTGTGTAATAATGGAGTTTTAGTAAGGCCTGAGCTTTTATTATAAACCTGTCTGCATAAGTAAATTTTTCTCATAACTATTATAAGAACAGAAGAAAAGCATGGAAAAAATGTGAAGCAAGTACTGCTGTATAACCTTTGTAACGATTAAAGCTTGCCTAAGATACTTATTAGGACTGAGATGGAAAGAGTTTACATTGTTCATACATTCAGATAGTTCTCATTTGGTGCTGGTGAGACTAAAATATCCCAAGGCATTTTGTGCTTGAAAGGATCACTCCTGCATTTTCTTTTTTCTTTTTTCTAAAGCATATGTTTGTCCAATTTGATAAACTGAAGCAATGATCTTCAGTGCTAGCTGTACATCAATAGTCATCTCTGTATTTGTCTCTGAAAAGATTCTGGCTCATCCTCTTGACACTCACCCTTCAGATATTCATGAACATAGATAAGATCCCCTTTCAGTCTTCTCTTCTGTAGGCTAAAAAGAGCCAGGTCTCTCAGCCCTTCCTTCAAAGAGAGATTTTCCAGTCCCCTAATCACCTTTATACCCTCCAGTTTCCTGTCTCTCTTGAACTGGGGAGCCCAGAATCAAGGTCTCTAATGAGAATTAAAAGCAGAAGTAATTACACTTTTAGAAATTGTTGTATATTCTTTATTACAGGAAAATAGATTCTACCTGTAAGGATACTGTATAAAAAGCTTTGTCAGAACTTACTGAACAGTTGATTTTATCTTTTTAAGTCTTCAATTGAGTTGTCTCCATCTAATTCTCAACACCAATGTGTCTGTTAGCTTTAAAGCCTCGTAACATTTTCTTGAAACTGGATTTTTAAAATTTGTTCATTACAGATGTCCTATGTTGGAAGTGATGGATGTGATAAAAGTGATAAGAGTGATAAAAGTTCTTTTTGTTTCATTTTTAGCTCCATGTGGTGGGCATTTTTCATCTCCCAGTGGAGTAATCCTCTCTCCAGGCTGGCCAGGGTATTATAAAGATTCCTTGAATTGTGAGTGGGTGATAGAAGCTGAACCAGGACACTCTATCAAAATTACATTTGAAAGGTCTTGGCTAATGTTTTTCTTATTTAATATTTCTACTCAGAAGCTCTGTCATAATGTTAGTTTGCACTATCTCTAAAATCAAGCAATTGTATTATCAGGTAGGATTTTCCAAAACACCTTAGTGCTGCGAGGAGCATAAATTCAGTGTAATTTCTACTTTGATACTCTCAAAACTTTTGAAATTTCTGCCCTCTGTCCAGTCAAAAAATTTGTCTGTTTTTAAAGCTTAGCATGTTTTCATTTGCTTGTAACCATGTTGCTATGATGAATTACATTAAGGATTTTTTTTTTTTTTTTTTTTCCCTCTCATATGCATGAAATCTACTCTGGAAAATCTGAATCAACTGTGAAAATTGAATTAAATGCATTCATATTTTTATCCACCATGAATATTTACTTATTGAATCAACTGATCGGCTTTTGTAAAAGGACTGTGTGCTCTCAGGATGGAATTTCAGTTTCCCCAAATTACTGCAGCATTCCACTTTTCCTACATTGCTGCCTTTTACTTAGGTCCCTTCCTCATTCACATGTGGTGAAATGTGCTAAGGACCTTAAAGTTCTCATGGTAGCAAGATGTGGGCACTTTATTTAATTTCTTTGAGAAAACAAACCAGAAATGTAATTTTAAAAGTGCTACATTCCACATACTTTCAAGTATGTTTTGGATTCTATTTAATGGTAAATATTAATAATAGTTAATATTAGGTGATGATACGGGAAAAAAGGTCATTTTATGATCAAATTTAAAGTATACAAATAACATGCAAGTACTTTCCAGTTGCTACTTATGCAGTATATTTTTAGTACTCCTGATCACATTCAAATTAAAAGATATCATTTCATTTCTCATTGTTTAAATTTTTTTTGAAAACTTTTTTTTTCTAGTACTATGAAATCAGAGGACAGGTAATATGGACACTTCAAGGGTATTTGCAATATCAAATGAAAACTAGCCAATCCATGTTAATTAAAGAATAGTGACTAGTTAAGTAGGAAATAACTTTGGAGTGCTCTTACATACACACAAAGTATTTTTAATTCATTTTCCTATAAATTCCCACAGTTTTCTCATACCAGGGAATAACCAGGTGATATGTAAATATACCAGATATGTTGAGCACCAAGAGGGAAGGTATTCAAGGAAAAAAAATTATATAAGCATCATCCATATAAATTTGAAGTGACCGCTTTTCTGAGCAAAATGATAAGTGGAAAAACATGCAGTGGGAAAAGCAAGTTATTGCCTAGTAGATTTTTAGCAGCATATCATTTTAAGTTAATGTGGGAACTAGCAAAAAAAAGAAATTTTCAGTTCTCCTGTTTCTTGACATCCTGTTTCATTGCCATAATTCCCTACTACTTTATTTCTGTGCTCTCTTCTGTGTTACTTCATATAAACAGTACATGGATAGAAGGAAACACATGTTTTGGACACAATTTGGCTTCTTATTTTTCACTGGACTACTTTAGATCTTTAGGTTCAAACTTACGGAACATAAATACTGAAATACAGAGTTCCTCAGTACACTGACATTAGTCATGCAGTTCCTTGAATGGATTTCGCAAAACCAAATTAGGCATCTAACTGAATCAGAGAGAGAATTAGGAATATCTGAAGGTTCATTGTAGGATCCTGCTGTTAATTGTTTCTTTTTAATTTTGAAAGGACTTCGCAATAATCCAATCAGAGAGTCCATTAATGAGAGAGTCCAAAGTAGGATTGATGTAAGGTCTGTCATAGCAAGAAAGAAACCACTACCAAAATGCTAAATAGGTGTTTGGAATTGCTGATACAATCTAAACCCAGACAAACAAGGCGGTATCTTGCAGTAATGCCAGACTCAGCATTTCCTTCATAGAAACAGGCATTTTGCTTTATAGTGCTGTCTGATAGAATTTTATTTTTTTTTGACAGAACTTATGATACTACTTGGACTAAGCCTCAATTGTCACAAAGGCAGAATCTCAGAGCAGACTGAAGTAATTCTATCCCTGCTTCTAGATTATTTTAAGGGTAGATGCTTAGAGTATGATTCTTTGATAATATAAAGTACCTTAATGATATTTGTGCCAACTGAAATGCATAAAAGCATGCACCAACATATCCTCTATATAATTTACTTCATTTTTCCAGAAAGAATAATCACTTTGTGCTATTAAATAGTATATGCAAATAATATTAATCTTTGCTAACAGTGTTTCTGACATTTGTTTCCAGCAATACAGATCAGCTCAAGGAGTTTAAACATTTCTCATATTACTAAGGCACTAACCTGAAATTTTATTACTGTCTTAATTATATAGCTAGTTAATAATATATCTATAATAATATTGATATTGTAAAGTAGATATGGGGAGAAATAAAACAATATGATCAGGAAAGGAACATAGTTTTAAAATATTTACTTTGTATGGGTTTATTGAATTCGTTTTAACTGCTTCTTACATTTATGCTTCTGTGTGTTTCCTCAATTCTAGATTTCAGACAGAGCTCAATTACGATGTTTTGGAAGTTCATGATGGACCAAATTTATTATCTCCACTTTTGGGATCTTACAATGGTACACAGGTCCCACAATTCTTGTTTAGCAGTAGCAATTTCATTTATCTTCTCTTTACAACTGACAACAGTCGTTCTAACAATGGATTCAAGATTCACTATGAAAGTAAGTAATTCTGAATTGTTTTGTTTGATTTCCCATCAATGCTTATGCTAGCCATGCATGTATAAATGCATACAAGTATTGTCTTTGTTAAATTGCTGTTATTTCTCAAACTGAGAAAGATTTAGTGATGTTAAACTGCAAAAGTGATGACCAATAATTTGACTTAGAATTTAATGTCAATGCTGTACTTCTTCATGCTTCAGGAATCAGAAAATGGTAATAGGAAGCAAATGCCTTTATTATCTAGATTAATATTGCCAGCAGAGACTACGAAATTCTTAAAATTATTGGCCAAATAAATAATGTTAAATGGTAGAAATTACACCTTAGGAATGTGAACGGCAAAAAGAGGAAAACTGCACTTATTACAAATATCCTTATATGAAAGTGTTTCAATTAAATGAAGTTGGAATAGAAATAGGAAATTTAATTATAAATTAATTCTTCAATTTCTTTATAAAATCCCCTTTTCCTAAACTCGATCCCCACTCCAGAGTTCTCTTTACACTAGTGAAGAAAGAAAGTTACTTTTACTCTATCAGAGAGCATTAAAATACATGTTCTTACCATTTTTACACAAATTAAGCCATTTTCAGTAGTTGTTTTTCTTCTCAACATAATCTATGCAGACATCTAATATTAATTTTATTTTTGTTTAATTCTTACTAAGTGACTGTCATATTGCCCAGTACAGACCAATTCTGATTTCCCTTTTCTGGATAATAATGATTCATGATGCTCTATTCAGCATTCTCTCTTCAAATATCCCATTAAAAGCTGAAGTCTTACACGTTCTTAATTTCTGTGTTAATTATTTCCTTCCACACTGAATTTCTTACTCCATTTCTGCTCTTCCTTATACCTTGAATAATTCACATATCAAGCAAGAATTATATATGTAACTAATGGATCTATCTAAGCATTTCAAGCATAAATATCAGAAGAAATAAAAACCATTTTATCTAGGGTAATAAAGTTTGATCAGGAAAAAAATAAAGGCTGGAAATCAGAATGTTGAGTTATCTTCAAAGCTATTCAACATCAACATCAGAGACAAAATCACTTAATGTTACCAAATATCCACCAAATTATGTGATTGCCTCTGCAAAAATTCATTATCCATAACATCTTGTATCAGTAAAACTTTTTTTTTGTTTGTTTTTTTTTTTTTTGTTTTTTTTTTTTTGAAATCTAGGTGTAACTGTTAATACTTACTCTTGTTTGGATCCTGGCATACCAGTGCATGGACGTCGTTATGGACATGACTTCTCTATAGGTTCCACTGTCTCATTTAGTTGTGATCCAGGTTATAGACTGAGTCATGAGGAGCCTTTATTATGTGAAAAAAATCACTGGTGGAGTCATCCACTACCAACTTGTGATGGTAAGAATGAATAGATAAAATATATAGTACCTTAAAATATACACAGTTTGACAAACTATTATTAATCAAAATGAGTTAAGTGTTGGAGCTTCTAAAAGCCTCTTTTTTTAGGAAAAAAAAGTTAGAGGAAATAAATATTATGCACCTTTGTGTGATAAGATATTTAGTCATAATGTAGCGAATAGTATATAATTCTTTAATCATCAGATTATTGAAGTTATGTCTATCTTGAATATATGTTACCATGAGCTAACTGATTTCCAGTTAGCTCAAGGCATGCAAGGTTAATATATATCTACTTGTAAAGCACTTATTGCAAGCTACAGATACTTGTGTTTGGCTATCCATATATGGACACGGGTGTGCTGACATGCAAAACATGAGATGCAGTTTATTTATACCTGACTCAAAAACTGCATTTTCTCCTGTTTCATGTTGATCACTGCATTCCTGGCTTGTTAACAGAACTTGGCACTCTTCAATCACTGTAGGAATTAATTATACCTGATGGTTGGATGTATGTTTGTTAAACCAGACAAAAATGATGTTAAGTAGTATGTCATATATTTTGGAGCCTCCCAGCGTATCATTAAAAGATTCTGCTTGAAAAGTTATATATCATCACTTGTTATCTCAGTTGTTCATTTCAATCTGCTTTATCAGTTAGGGTGATATCAGTTAGATTAAGGATATATTATATACATTGTAATGTTTATCAAGTTGTGTATTTGAGATCTTTTCATCTAAAAATATATTTTTTTTAAAAGTTTGAGCATGGTACATGCTTTTCTAATGCTAAAAATGTAATCAGGAATAATGTACCCACTTAATTCTAGAGTAGTACTTAAGAAAAAAAGTCTACTTAACTTTTGTGAGCTACATAATGCACATGATAATACATTTTTCTAAAAGCTGAATTTAAATGAAGACTAATGAAAAAGCTTACTGAATCATGTCTGACTTGCCATATGGAAATATATTAATTTTCACTGGGTTTTGTTGTTTGTTTGTTTTTTTTCTTTAAAAATCATATTTTCTTCACCGTCTGATTATTCAGTTAGCAAATGATGTGGATTTTATATTTCAATAGGTTGAACTTGTCAGTATATGATGATACTCAGATTTTTTGGTGCTAGAAAGTGGCATCGATAATCCTTTTCCTGGAAATGGCACTTTCTAGTTCAGCATGCCCATTTCCTAAAGGTTCTGCTTCTCAGTTTCATGTAATGAAGAAATGCAGTATTACCACAGCTCACAGTCAAGGGGAGTATAGTTTGCTGAATAGGCAATAAACATAAGATGTATTTTCTTATGGTGATAGACTTTAGATGGTAACCATCTAAAACAAACACTCCTAACACCCTCCCTATGAATACAGTGCTCTGCTGTGGAATAAACTTACATATTGTGATAAATTTCTTCCTCAAGATGCTGAACTAGTGTGCAATTCATTAAGTAAATGAGATTTTATTTATTTATTGATTTATTTTCCTCCAGAGCACATTGCTAAATGGCAATTGTTCATTGAATAAATATACTCTAAAGTCAGGATTGAGTACATTTATTCTGGTAGATTTAATCAATTCATGGTTGAACTCATTTTAATTTCATTGCTGAATTTCTTCTCTGGAGGAATGTTTTTAGATCGGATCCAGAGTCCTTGCACCTCCAGAGAGATAAGGGCACTTGCTAAATGGTCTGATTTTTGCATAAACTGCTAGTATGGGTTTGTATTAATCATACTACTACTAAACACACTGGTTACTGTTCCTGCTCATTCAATATATTGCTCTGACAGGTTCTGAGGGGCAGAGTTCTGTCTTGATTGCACCTTATTGATAATTGCATCATGTAGTGCTGTGCAGACAGACCATGATAGCTCTGCAGACTGATTATGACAAGTCACAAGTCCAAGTATTTTGGAGGAGAAGGATGTAGAAAAGGAAAATAAATAAATAAAAAAATTACACTTAGAACTAGTTTTTCCTCAAATTAGATCCTGTTGACTGCAATTCTGTTCTTTGGAGAAGTGTAAACTAATTTTTTTCCTGAGGTGTTTGTCTGTTGCAAGTATAAGCATCACAAAAAGCTTATCAGGGAAGTCATGCTTTATTATCTACAGGAACATTTAGATAATACTAAGAGTGATGGTTTAAAAATATCAATTTCTTCTCCTAAAGAACGGCCTGAAGGGGTGATTATGACAGCCTGTATAATTCATTCATACTTGAATAATTAATATGCATGGTTTCATAATTAATTTCCTTAATTTTGATTTTTATGCATAGCTCTATAAATAAGGCATGCACACTATTTCTGAGTGCACGTATGTGTTTTCTCTGTGTGTGTATACATACATACACAGACACAGTTGTATATATACAGAAGTATAGCAAAGAATTTTTGGGGGGGAAAAAAAAAAGAGCTCTCTGATCTTTGAAGACATTAGAATCTATTTCTGCTCTTTAAAGATAAATATTAGAGTAAAAATGTTTTCAGAATCATAGAACATTTATAGCTGAAAAGAACCTGAGAATGTCTTCTAGTCCAAACACTTACCCTCATAAGCAAGTTCAATCTCAATGTTAGATCAGGTTGTCCAGGATCCTACAGAAAAGAGTTTAATCTCCAGGGAGGGAGATTCCATTTCTTCTCTGAACAATATGTGCCACTGTTTGGCCACTCAGTAGATATTCTTAACACCTGCTGAGAACTTCCCATCTTCCAGTTACATCTATTACCTCTCATCCTTTTACTGTGGTGAAAGCTACTTAAATTAATACTGTACTTGAATTGCTTCACAGTTTTCAAGTCAGCAGCTCCACTTTTTTTAAAAAGTTATTCAATCATAAAAATAAGGCTTTTTCAAATAATTAAAAATAAAACCTATGATCTTTATCAAACCATTAGTTAATTTCAAGAAATGAATTAGTCTGTAAACAATTAGGAAGATACTTTTAAACACACCAGTTTCTGGATAGCTGTCTTGGCAAAATAATTTATTTCTTTTCAAAAGAGGTGGCACTGATCAAGACCTAGAATTTTGCCTTTTTTCTTTTTTTCATTCTTTAGTTTATAGGTAAACAGCTTTCTTATCCACACAGACCAGAGAAGAGCAATTGGTATTGCTGTGTGCATGTATTTGTTTTGAAATAGTTCATCTGAAGATGTGGTTTAGTCTATATACCATAAATATGGGACATGTTATCTAGGAAAATAAGCATACACATAAATAACAATTCTTTTAAAATGAGAATATGTACAGGCATTCAGAAAATAGTCATGCTTAAGAGAGCTTAAATAGATGGTTTTGAGCTTTGCTTAGAAAATACTACTTGTATTATATTTACACCATTCCTATCTAACATCTACATATGATGCACTGTGTACCTGTATATCTGGACAGACCTGAATTTCTTGACTGTAATGTCCCAATGCTTAACACATAAGACAAACTTTTGCTTAGCATGTCCTTTCTATATGAATGTTATGATAGAATTTTGCTTTTAAGCTTTGAATATATGTGAGAAAATATGTTCTACTCAATATATGAAGTATTGTATTAATCCCATTAAAAAAGACAGGAAAATTAATGTAGAAGTTAGATACCTAATTAAGAGTCTAAAGTGCTTTTTATTCCCTTCATCATAACATGAAATTGAATGCTAACATGTAATAATTCTTATTCATTATTTGAATTAAAAATAAATATTGACATTCCCCTTGATCTTCATTTAGTTAAGAAAATTAATGAATAGCAAGAAAAATGTTCAAGCAAGATGGAAAACATTTATAATGTTTATATTGAAAGCACCTAAATGTCCACATGAATTACCAAATATGTATTGTGCAGTAACATGAGGAATATACCCAGGAAATACGGCAGAGGTGTTATGTCATTTCTGTTAAGATGTCTCTAAAATAAAAACAATCCTTTTATTAAAATACGACTTTTAAAACACCTGCTGCATATATTCAGTGTGATAGATGCCAGCATTGGAAATGGATAGCATGTTTTGGTCTGGTTTAGATTTAAATACAAGTTTATGTTGTGTGTAATCTAGGCCACACTAGTTTCTATTAAATTAGTCTCTTGTGTAACATGACTCTAGTCCAAGGTTTCTTTCTGGAAGTTGATTATACTAATTTGATGTACATATTGTTACTACTTGACTGCATCCCATTTTAAGACGCGTTACATCTTCTGTAATTAGAGAAGACAAATGCTGAAGTTTCTTAGTCTGTGATGCACAGTATATAAGATTTAAATTCTGATTGACTGTTTTGTTTCAATAATTTTTAACTATGTATTTCTCTTTTACTATCGAATTACTTTGTAATCTGAAGTCACCTTGTAATTAGAGTCTTAGTTGAAAGAGTTAATTAAGCAAATAAATGTAATAAGGCCTCTGTGTGTTGGTGTGCATATATACATGTATTTAGATTTATATATACACAAACAGATCTATGTATAAATAGGTTTATCTTTTCACTCTCTCTTTCTGAAGTAGTATATGTTAGCAGTCTTTCTTGATGCTTGAAACCATTTGTAAAACTAATCATTATTACTAATCAATTATAGATGTGTGTTTCCTCTTTCCATCATCTTCAAAACCAAATATTTTTCAATTATTTGTACTTTCATCAAGCTGACCTTACTCATTTTTTGGTTTGCTTTTTTTTTTTCCCCCGAAGGCTTCTATTTTTTTAATATATATTTTCTCTTTTTTTAAGAAAATTGAAATACATCATTATATACTAGATTCTGAGTTGTGGTTGGTGACCTATGGCTAGTCTCTTGAAAAATCTTTAGGTATCAAAATGTTAGGTAATATAATTTGAAAGTGTGGAAAATGATTGCTAATTTCCCAGATACCACCATCTTCAGTGAGGCTAAAAAAAAAAAAAAAGGGATTTTTATTTAATTTTTACTGCATTGCCAGTGATCAATATAAGTAGAAATACAGGGATACATGTGTGTGTGTGTGTGTGTGTCTCTCTCTATATATATATATAAAATTTTCTCTTGTTTTACTAAAATAACAAATGCATTTTCTTAATAGTTTTCTGTCCTTGGATATGGTGACCATTTCCTGACAGAATTCTTGTTAACTTCATACTGCTATACATGTCATAACTCTGAAACTGACTTGTGTTACATCAAAATACATTAGTTTTAAATTGGTAGTAAACCTTATTAAAAGAGCTCAGGTGACAGAACATAATTAGTAATTGTTGAGTTTTATTTCATTATATAAAAAAGGGAAAATTTAGGAGATAAGAGGCTTTTCTGTGAACAAGTGTTAAGCCAGCTATACAGTTTGACCTCTGCAGAAAGAGATTATATAGACTGAATTTTGCAGTAGAATATAAATATGTTAATAATAGAACAGAGGACATCTGGAAAAAATGGAAAACCATATCTGTGAACAAAAATGCCACAATCTAATCTGCAGTATCCTAGCAGTATGTTTGTGTAGCACAACTGCTGTAACAAGGAACCAGGCAAGTACTTGCAATTGTTAATGCAGTGGTCATAGAGATGGAAAATGTATCTTACACAAGGAGATTAAGAAAACCTATCTAATTTAACTGATCCTAAGCAGAGATACTAATGTACTTTGACAGCCTTCCAAAGTGAATCTTCAAGAGGGGAAAAAAAACCAAAAAGACAGTTTAGCAGAAGAAAAAGGGTAAAAACAGTCCATAATTAAATTTAGGCCAGAAATTATGAGACTATTTCTAGTGCTGGAAGATTGATTTTTCTAGTGTTATAGTAGCATGAAATATGGCCTGAAATGGAACTAGATGAGTATATGAATGACACAGCCAAGTGCTTTCATTAAAACTATTCAAGTATTTCAATATGACATGCCTGTCTCCATCGGAGCAACATACGAGTAGTCTGTAGAAAAGTTCTAAAATTGTTTGGGCCAAAAATTATTTTCAAATAATTTTCTAAGTTAGGTTTTCTTGCTGTCACTTACCCTTACGACTGTTGATGTTACTGAGCAAAACCACATTTACAACAAAAGGAAGTGTAAGTAACCAACCCAACACTGTAAGAATTTATTTCATCTAAACAACTGTCCTAGCCACTGAATTTCACTGTTAAGTTTCAGTCTTCATCCACAGCTATCCAAAACTTTCTTTTTATATTGTCACATCATGCTGTAGAGGTACTTTATACTATACATCCAGCTACCTAATTGTATTTCATACAATAATTTCTGTATTTTCTTCTCTTCATTTTTTTGTTCTCTTTAATTTTTGTTATTTTGGTTTTTACTATTCTGAAAACATAGTAATGGGGGGTGGGGTGGTGGGGAGACAGGCATTTCTTGATGCAACTTCTCTGCTTTCATTAAAAAATGAAATTAATTAGTGTGTTAGCAACACAATTTTCCTTTTTCCACATTAGAACACACAGATAGTGCTTCTGTTATTTACTTATGTATTCATTCTACACTTACGTACTTTTAGTCTCTCCTAGCTTCTGTCTCTGTGTAATCAGATAAAGTGAAAGAAAGGTTCCTTGCAGAATGTGTAAAAATGTGTGGCGTTTTGTTGTTTTTGTTTTCGTGTGTTTGTTTCGTTTGTTTTCCTTTGCACTCTGAAAAAATGTCAGATACTACTAGTGATATTATATGCTTGGGCTGTTTTCCATCTTATCAGTACCAGTGCACATTTTATATTTCAGATCTGTCAACTTGGCTTTGTTTTGTAAAATTCTTGTCCCTTGGTGCCTTATTTTTGCCATCTGCTAGCCTTCACAGGGTTACCCTGAGTGCCTGATGGCATGCCATAGATATTTTGTCACCATTTGCATTCCTGGAAGCTTTTCCAAACACCCATTGTAATATTCATATTTCTTGAGGCTGTTTCCCATGATTATAAAAACTTACTGCATTTTCTTATTTAATAGGGCTCACCTAAGGTATGGACAAAGTAACTAGTCAGGGTTAAGATGAAGTTCCATCTCAGCTTTATAAGAAAACTGTAATTAAATGTATACTTCTTTTTATTCACTGCCTTAGTGCTGTAACATCATTATGAAAAATTATTGATCTTTATGAAAATATTCCACAGTTCTAATGAAATGTCTGAAAAATTTATTTCCTTGAGACAGATGCTTGCTTAGGTACAGGATAAGGCAGGAGGTCCATTCTCAGTAGTCTCTTGGTTCACTATATGGCTTGTAGTCAAATATTTCTGAGTGTACTTTTACAAGCAGAAAATTGTGACTGGTCAATATATGCATTCACAAATAAATAGCATTAATAGCAAAGCAAAGATAGGTATAACTTTCATGATTTACTCCATCAGTGTGTAGTAGAAATTGTCATAAGTAGAATAAATATCAAGATATAGTAGAATAAATGGCATAATATAACAAATTGCTAGCAACACCTTTCTTCTGAAGAAGTATGCAGACGTTATATAAGCACTGTTCATATACTGAAAGGCCGAACTTCTGCCAGCTTTATGATCCATATTGTTGAGTGCTACATTGGTTGCTGCTGCTATTACAGGAGGAGTAGGAGCAGGTTAAACCATCTAGTGCAATGGGGCAGCCTCTCTCAGAAAGAGGTATTGATCTTTCAGTCTGTGACAGGCTCCTTCCCTCGCCTTCGCTGGTGTGGCAGCAGACACAAGCAATAGGTAAGCAAGAGCTTATACAACAAGGGGAAGAAGGATTGGTAGTTTTATCAGCTGGAACCGCAGTCAAGTAACTGTCATTTACCTGTTTCCCATACTGCCTTTCAACAGTTTTAGCCTCTGATAAAGAGAAGACCTCAGTGTTAAAAATGGGGCTGCTGAATACTGGCTTAGGTTAAGCTGCGGACTCAGAGAAGTTACAGTTGACACCAGAAAAAATTCTGGAAGGACACTGTTTGAGAGCTTTACTACTTAAGGCTGAAAAGGAGAGTTTGTGTTAATTACTTTTGAAGAGCTGCTTATATGAGGAACTGCAATCAACTTTCGTAAAACTGTCTATTATTTAACTTGAATCTAGTGGCAGTGACATAGTCTACGTAGAGAACTAAGCTGTAATAACTTTGCTCGGCACTGAGTTCTAATCACTGTTATCGATAAAAGATAGTTGTAATGTATAAGAGCCTCTTCATTACTAAAACTTAATTCGTTTAATTTCAAAAGCTCTGTAATGGAAAATTCAACGTTAATACATAGTAGAGAATTGTAAAGATATTTATACCAGTGTTGTAATGATTTGATTTTTGCATTTTGTATTAATTCAAGCTGTAATTTAATTTTTACATTGCTCAATTACTAATTACTTTTACAAAGTCACTAGTAATACCATAGGAAGACATTTCTATACTGGTAATTTTTATTATCACTTCCATTATAGATATAGATGAATATCCAATAATTAGATACAAGAAAGCATGTCAGACTTCTGTGCAATAATATTTTCAGTCAGTAACTTTTCAGTACCATGATCCTCTCTACTCCATTTTAACTCTCCAGCCTTAGCTTCTGGCTACGATGATGGTGTTCGGCTCCATATCTTCTTTTGCCTTGATCTTCCTGATGAATTTTTGTCTTTTACAGAGTCTAAAGAAAAAGGGGGGGGGGGGGAAGCTGAGGAAACTAACTTCTCATTTTCTTAATACCTGTTAAAATGCATGTTAACGATTAATTGATTTCTTTTCATATTGTATAAAAATGGGCTGTAGGTATATGTGGATTTGTTAAATCATTTGACCAGCTATTTTTAAGTATTTAAAGCCAGAAGTTCTTTAAAAATTGTTTTCTTCTATTTTCTCTTGTCTTTAAGTTTTATTTTAATTATGATATTCTTATTATCTTTGCTATTTTTAGCCTTATGTGGTGGAGACGTTAGGGGACCTAGTGGAACTATCTTATCTCCTGGTTATCCTGATCTGTATCCTAATTCACTGAACTGTACATGGACTGTGGATGTTACCCATGGAAAAGGTAAACAAATCCTTTTCTCTTTTCCACTTTTTTATTTTTATTTTTTTTTTAGTAACATAGAAGTTCGGTATCCTGTGCTACACATGTAGATCTAAGTTAGTAGCAACGATCTAGGAACTGCATTACTGATTTTTTGGTTTTGTTTATTTTTATGGTAGGAATTCCTAGAATTCCAGAAGTTTATGAGGCCCTAATGCTTTCCACAGAACAGGAAGTCCCTAAGCATTTATAGTCCAACAGATAGTTGGATGTGTGCACATTAATTGGTACAGGTGAAAGAGGATGAACACTTCTGTGCTGCTGAGGAAATGTGTTATCTTAGAGAGAGATTAGTTGAAAGTAATAGTTTATATTTAGACTTGGTATCAACAGAAGAATCTGAAGTGAAGACTTAAGTGAAGATGGTATTCATATTATGGCCTAAAAAAGAATGGAGTTAATGTGAGAGGAGTTACTTAAAAAATTGCTCATTATCCTAAATTTTACATTATGACTAGCTGTCGACAAGAAAATGTCACAGAGAAAAGTCCTATTATTCTCATTTCCAGAATGGCAGCATAAAAATGGCAGATTAATATACATCTATGAATTAAATAAATAATATAATTTGGGAAATAAATGTAGAGGGGAAAAATAAATGCTGGGAGTCAATAAGAGAACATTTAGACAAGTAAGAAAATTGTATAATGACTGATCACAGAACCTGAGGGAGAGGAGACTTGTAAGAAAAGTATGGTTATTTGTTGAATGCATATTTCAGGATAAAGATGACACTAGTTTTAACTTTTACCTGAAAAAGAATCTTAGTAAGAGTTATTTCAAAGAAACATAAGACACATGGGAGAGGTTAGAAAATGCATAGGACAAAGATGGGAGTTGGCATTTCCAGGTAGCAAAATTTCCTTGGATTAGTGTGTCCTGGTTGCTTTCAGGTGAAATGTTTTAGGACTAGCTACAAAGAGATGGGTCAACCTTTCAGATTTGTGTGGATATTTTACCTTAAATATGATTGCACAGTACAATTGTACTATGAGTGGAAAGAGATGGAGAAGCATAAGGATTTAATGTTAAGGGAAGGTGAGAAATATAGATATGTGTCATAGGAGAAACTGAGTATCAATAGGGTGAGGTGATGATAAACACAAAGAATTGCAACTTCAACACTGGAAAGAATACAGAAAAATGAAAGGGAGAAGAGGGAAGGCAAGTCTGATTCTGAATTTCATCAATTTTCTCTGTGAGGGCATAAAAAATGTGACAAAGTATACTGATGTATTCCTCTAAGAAAGAGTTATTGAGAACACAAGAATAAGACTTCACTTGCAGAGAATTGTGCTGATCTGTGATCCCCTTGTTCTGTTTTGTACAAATAGTGTGGTAGTTCCTCATCTAGATGTGAAATCACTCTAAATCATTGCTCTACCTATTCTGCAGTCACTTTTTGCTACCAAATGATGCCATTGTGTCAATATGATTTACTTGTAAGTATCCACGGCGAAAAAGAATTCTAAACCTACTGAGTCAACATCAGCTGTTACATTTACCCTGGTACCTCTAGGTATGATACATGGCATTTACAGTTGTAGCAATATAAGTTACTGTGGATCTTTTGCCACTGAGTAAGGGTGTGGGGAAAAATATAACTGCTCTTCTGGATAAGCAAGAAAGACCAATGGAAAGTGTAAGAAAACTGTTAACCCCTGTAGCCATTTAGTTTGCACCCTATCTGAAAAGTCATTGGATAAACAGACCAAGCTTTATAACCTGGGATTAAAGAGATGTAGCAGAGAAGGATAAGAGTTTAGCTTCGTGGAGTAATATGTGACTGAAAATTATGTAAATTCTGCAGTAAACATGACTCCAGATTAATACATATCTCTCCAGATTCTTGAAAGACACTTTATTAACAATTTCATTTTTCTTAAAATAAAAATGGGATTATGGAGGAAAATACTGTGACTTTTTTTTTTTTTTTTTAAACTAGATTTTTTGTGATTTATCATTTTTCTTAAACCATCAGCTAGAGAAGTATCTAAAAGCTGGGATGAATAAAAGCTGAAATTCTCAGTGTGATTGCATCTAATGTGAGACTATTGAAAAAAAACTACCATAAACACATAAATGGTGTATTTTGAAGGAGGAAAACCTTGTTCTGGAAATCTCATTTTCTGCTCTATTTCATGTTTAATATAATTCTAACTTCAGAATATTAAGGAGTATCACCTACTGACCATTAACTAGTGAAATGATTTCAGTGATTTCTTAAAAACAATTACAGTTTTGTTTAGGTTGTTTCTTTCTTTGCAAAATTTGGTAGTTTTATGTCAGACAGCAAATAAAATGTATATAACATTAACATCTTTGTTGGAATTTCCAACTGCTACTACATAATAGCAGGCAAGTAAATGCATACATTTAGTTAAGATCTGGTTGTATTGTATTGCTGAGAACAGTTTCTGTCATTGTATATACTGTCTTAAATAACATAATTTACAATATAAATACACATATATATTAATTTTACTGTTCAAATGTGTCTACATTCCTTGAATTCTGGAATGATTTTTCATTTGTGTACATGTGAATCACCATTGTTATTTTTGAATGTCTATTAAAACTTGATATGATTTTACTTAATATGAAAAAAAAGTTAAATAGCGAATGGAGCATTCACTTAAAATATAATCAATAATTGGTATTATTTATGAAGACAAAAGGAAGCGTCTGTCACGACAATAATTATTGTTTATTGTCTGTGGTTAGCATGCAATCCAATATATAGTGAATTGAAATTTCTGGAGTATCAATGGTACATTTTAAACCATTTACTAATAGTATAATTAATTTACCCATCCACCAACAGTCTGGATTATAATAATTGAGAAATTCCAGTAAAGTGCTTTATCTTCTGTCTTCATTTCAGATTAAAAATATTCCCCTTGTAATGAAAGGGGCATGTGAGTGAGAATAAGAAGGAGTCTACCTGAACACATATTTTAAAATTCTTCTCTTGAGAAGACACAATCTGCCACACAGCGTATATTAATGTGATTAGAATATTTTCTGAAAAAACTAAATTGTACAGCTACTGCTGGGGTATACCTTGGGGTTTTGCTTAGAAATGTCATGGCAGTCTGGAAAATTGATTAAAACACTCCCTTGAGTTATACCTTGAGTTTGATGTTTGAATAATACTCAGTGAACCTCAGCTGTGATTCACAGGAATTCCATTATTTTGGGTTACTACCATAAAATTTTCTTTGGCATTTTTATTTTGTTTTTGAGGTGTCTATATATATATATATGCATAAAAAGGGACAAAATTCATTTGGACTGCAGTAAATGCAAGAAATATGGCCTGATTTTCAGCCTCATTCTATATATATCACATTTTTCTCTCAAGAGTTCTCTTTTCACATTAGATCAATGCTGTCTCCTATGTAAAACTATGATAAAAAAATTAAGCCATTTAAGAGTTTATGTATTCCAAAGCTTAATTTATATGCCTTAGCTGAAAAGACGTATAACCAACCTTGGTAACCCAACCTTGTTACCAAAATTCAGTTTGTGATTTTTTAACCAATTTATTGTCACACAATCGAAGAGGATAAGTAGGATGTTTAGAGCAGATGCATAACTTTGCTCATATAATTATTAAATTAAAAATTTCTAAAATCCAGAATATATTTCTTTCTAGTTTTATCCTATACATAAAGCACAACCCCATCCTGCAATTTCTGCATCAGTGCTACTAAGCAAGGGTGTGTTTAACTGGATCTTCAAGATACAGCAAATCGATGGTGGGAGGTTGAACTATAAGAAGTAAAGAAGGTACCTACTTGAAAAAGCTGAATAGTTTTCCAGTCTTTTTAAAAGGAAGCACAATCATAGTCTCTAAGATGCAAGTGATTTCTCTTGTTGTTCCCATTTTTATATCCACCTGACAGCAAGACCAAGCACGTATGTACATAGCACATATACAGCTGGTAACACGGACTAACATGGACAGAGACAGTTGTTTTTGTTGGCACATAAAAACACCAACAGCACTTGAACAGATGAGATTCTCACCTGGATGAGAATATGATCTACTGGATCAAGCACTGGCTAGACAGACGGGCCCAGAGAGCAGTGGCCAATGGTATTAAACCCAGCTGGTGGCAGGTCACAAGTGATGTTCCTCAGGGCTCAGTGTTGGGACCGTTTCTATTTAATATTTTTATTGATAATCTTGATGAGGACATAGAGTCTACCATCAGTAAATTTGCAGATAACACCAACTTAGGCAGGTGTGTCGATCTGCATGAGGATAGGGAGACTCTCCACAGAGACTTAGATAGACTGGATCGCTGGGCCACTGCTAATGGTGTGAGTTTCAACAAGGCCAAGTGCCAGGTCCTGCACTTGGGCCGCAGCAACCCCATGGAAAGCTACAGGCTTGGGGCAGTGTGGTTAGAGAGCTGTCTGGCAGAGAGGGATCTGGGGGTTATAATAGACAGGGGAATGAATACGAGCCAGCAGTGTGCCCAGGTGGCAAAGAAGGCCAATGGCATCCTGGCCTGGATTAGAAATAGCGCGAGCAGCAGAAGCAGGGAGGTGATTGTCCCCCTGTACTCAGCACTGGTGAGGCCTCACCTCGAGTGCTGTGTCCAGTTTTGGGCACCTCAGTACAAGAAAGATATCGAGGTGCTGGAGTGGGCGCAGAGGAGGGCAATGAAGCTGGTCAAGGGACTGGAGGAGAGATCATATGAGGACCGTTTAAAGGAGCTGGGTCTGTTTAGTTTGAGGAAGAGAAAGCTGAGGGGAGACCTTATTACTCTCTACAACTACCTGAAAGGACATTGTAGAGAGCCTGGTGCTGGTCTCTTCTCTCAGGTAATTAGGGATAGAACCAGAGGGAATGGCCTCAAGCTGAAACAAGGTAGGTTTAGACTAGACACTAGGAAAAAATTCTTCATGGAAAAAGTGGTGAGATATTGGAATGGGCTGTCCAGGGAGGTGATTGAGTCGCCATCCCTGGATGTGTTTAAGCATCGCTTAGATGTGGTGTTGGGGGATATGGTCTAGGGGTGAACTAGTAGAGTAGGGCTAATGGTTGGACACAGTGATCCCAAGGGTCTTTTCCAACCTAAATGATTCTGTGATTTTGTGATTCTGTGAGACGTGAACACCAGAGGCAGACAGATCCTATTTCTCCAGTTGGGCTGATGTGAATAGGAGTTTGCTAGGAGTGACAAAGACTCACATATGCACAAACATGTACTCTTACAACCTTCCAGATCCTGGGCCAGGAGCTGTCCCCCAGACCCCACTCCCTCCAGGCTCGCCCTGCCTTTGATGAATAGCCCTCCACCACTGTGACAAATGGTCCTTTTTCCAGTTGCTGGCCCCTGACCTCATCCTGCTTAACAGCAATGCATAGTAATGTCCACTAGAAATCCATAATAATGTTCACTAGAGGTCACACGTGTGCTCATGCTCTGCATAAAAGACAGAATAAATAGTCAGGAGCAGATTTTAAAAAGAATAGTCAGTCTGTGCAGGTTAGGTCCAAGGATTACTAAGAAAGGCTTAACACTCACTGTGTTCTCACATGTTTTTTCTCCCTTATTCACCATGATCACTCCCCTTACTTGTCTTTGTCCCTAAACATACCACAAAAAGGTTTGGAGTCTCCAAATACCATTTAAAAATCTCATGTTAAGTTTTATATTATCCCACAAATTCCCTTAAATACTCCACAGTAAATTTCTAATTTCCATGAGACCCTAGATAGTCTTTCCCCCATTCTGATTGAACTGCTTCAAGATTACAGTGATACACTTAGTGGACCATTAGTCAGAAAGTTAAGAGTTCTGGTGTTTGTTAGTGTCTTCACTAAATCCTCCTCATTTAAGCTTGTGTATATGTGTATATAATTTATTATTTTCCTCAGTTTTTGTCTTTGCTTTCTATACTGAACGGTCCTTGAGCAGGTATCCTCATAAAACTAGTGTCCTTGCATTCCAAATAACCTTACAAGCTGTTTTTACTAGGTGTGATGGAGTTGTATTACATAAATATCTAATGTCATTTGAGACAACCTCAGGGATTGTAAATAAAAATTGTAAATAAAATAAAAAATTGTAAATACATTTATAACAAAACAGGAGAATTGTACTAAGATCTTCTAAAGTTGCATATGATGTCTAAAAAATATAACCTCCGACAGAGAAAGGGGCATGAAGATCCTATGTTTAGACAACTGAGTCAAGCTTAGTATGTCTAGCTTCAGTCTTGGATTTTGTTATCCTGTTTGATAAGTTCTTAGTGGGAGGGGAGTGGGGAACTAGGAAGTATTTGATCGCTTTTTGATTAAATTCTGCCTACTATTAAAAATCTGTTGTCCATGAAAAGACTTGAAGATCATTAATCTTCATGTACTACCTTAATCTTCAATCACATGAATGGGTCTTCCTAAGCATTACATCATTAGATGTATTTTACAGAGCCTGTATCATTGCTTTATAACTTACATGGCAAAACTGAAAATGCTATTACACTGTAGGTCTTAATAATCACTTAAGCTACCTAATGTCTTCTGTTTCTTTTTCTCATCCTTTTTTTGTGTTCTTCCAAATGAAATGCAGAAAAAGTAATTGAATTATCTGTCTTGACCTTTAAGTCTTTTTGTTGCTATTATGTTCCACAATATATCTTCCTGCCTAGAGATAGGATTTATATCTGTTATTTTGAAAAAAAAAAAAACCCATACCATTTATATATGCCACATCTTGAGACCTCCCTTTTTTGGGCAGGAAGTACTGTTGTTACTGTATGTGCCATTAGTCACAAAATAATGTCATATATTTTATAACCTTTCACTGTTGCTATATAAGGATAATGGTAACTGAAAGAAATGAAGTTTATCTTCCCCATTCTGCCATAAACAGTTTGTAATTTCATCATTCATAGTGCTTCATTGGATTTTACGTAAAAATACAAGCATATGACTTTGAATTCTGTAAAACAGGCATCCGTATTTTGCATCTAAATGCAAAGGTGAAATGTAGTAAAAATCAGGAAAGATACTAATTTTTAGAAAAAAAATGGATTATCTTAATTTTTCTGAATGATTGTTCATAATGAAGTGCATGAACTTAATCCTTGCCTTAATTACATTGATGTTAACAGTGTGATATTTAAATCTAATACTACTTTTTCTAATAGGAGTACAGTTCACCTTCTACACCTTTCATTTGGAGGATCATCATGACTACTTACTAATAACAGAGAATGGCAGTTTCACACAGCCATTAGCACGTCTGACTGGCTCAGAGATTCCTGCACCAATCAATGCTGGCCTCTATGGAAATTTCAGAGCTCAGTTGCGCTTTATTTCAGATTTTTCAATCTCATACGAAGGATTTAATATTTCTTTCTCTGGTAAGAAAATATGTGTAATATTGGCTTCTGGATTTTTTTTTTTCAATATTTTCTGAGGAAAAAAAAAGAAATTTAAAATTGAAGTGATTTTGATGAATACATATACCAAATAATAAAATTACATGAGCTGTTTCCTAAGCACAACAATTTCAACACAAGCAAACCTCTGTG
Source organism: Todiramphus chloris collaris (assembly GCA_025345505.1). NCBI lineage: Eukaryota > Metazoa > Chordata > Aves > Coraciiformes > Alcedinidae > Todiramphus > Todiramphus chloris. Next base: position 5,812,751 of record JANVCC010000070.1, on the reverse strand, counting down.
CATCTGTAGAGACATTTCAGCTACATGACAAATAAGATGGCTGTAAACTTTTAAGACACATTATCAAGGAGGAGGGGAGGAAATAGAACTAATATAATTTCAGTTAGTGAAATCCCAGCTGAGCTTGTTTTAGTTATTTAGGCTTTTATGTTGTGCCATAGTTTCATGCACCTGGGACATTTATGGCTCTTACAATAGTGACACAGCATGTTGTGCTATGCATCTTAACATTGTGAATGTATGCATTAGTCTTACTTTTTTCATGTAGTGTAATTACCAATTTAGCACATTAATTTTGTTTTCAAACCTGCAGTCAGTATTGGTAGTCAGATGGACATATACAGAAATTACTAGACTTCAGGATTACAAATATGACTGATAAAAAGCATGTTCTCACTTGTACAAGCTGACTTGCTCTCTTATTCTCAGAGTATAATCTTGAACCCTGTGAAGATCCCGGGATCCCACAATTTGGTAACAGAATAGGATTTAATTTTGGAGTGGGAGATATTCTGACATTCTCCTGTTCATCTGGATATCGTTTAGAAGGAGCTTCAGAGATTATTTGTCTTGGTGGTGGCCGACGAGTGTGGAGTGCACCTCTGCCAAGGTGTGTGGGTACGTGGTCAGCTGCTTTCATTTGCTTGTATGTGTAGTCATTGTCCATGGATTTGCAGATTTACAGCATGGAAAAGCATGGTAATACACCCTTTACTTTTTAATGTGCTCTCATATTCTCCAGATCTTGTTTAATTTTAATATATTTAATCTTTTCTTAAATATATTTAGTATTAGAACTATTGGTGGTCTTCATAGCCTACTCTTGAAAGCATTTCACATTGAGAGCTTAATGCTTACTCTTCTTATTTTGATTAATAGGTTAGAAAAACTGGCTTCAAATTTGAATAAGCATTTACCAGTTCAGATGCCTAATAATTGGTTCTTTTTTTTTTTTGTTAATGCAAGCTTCCAAGTGATACCTTTATTACAAAATTGTATAAAGGGAGTTACAGCACCTAGACCAGAGTTATTCCATAAAGCTAGGTCCGTGAAAAGGAGTGCTGTTAGCTTGGGCTCGCTATGTAAGTTAGAGAACCATGTCATCAGAATATCCTCAGAATGGTAGTTCTGGTTTTAAAATGGTAGCTAAGATAACTGAGAGGAAATGTTTTCTGATGATTCCTAACACTCTCCACTCATCATAGAGGTAGCCTACATATGTAGCTTTGACTAGAAAGTTTAGTTTTAATAGCTAATACTGTCTGAGCTGAATTCTTCCTAAATGTCTTTGCTTTCAGTTTTCTTGAGAACTGTTCAAATAACAGCAAAATCTCTAAAAAATAGGATTGTTCCTTAAGTGACTATGTATTTTTATTTATTTAGGAGTCTATGTTATATGGAAAGGCTTTATATGCTGTATGAAACTATTTGTATCAATGTGCATTTGAAATATTTTATTTTTTCAAACTAAATTGTATGATAGTAAAATTTCTTTCAGAATCTAATTGTGTAATAACTATCTATGGATTTTTTGCTTCCTCTTATCCAGTGTTAGTGACTATATCATAATTTTCATGTGCAAAGTATTCCTATGCTTACCGTGGTATAACCGAAATCATGAATTCGGCATATGAATAGGTGATATTTATCTATGCAACTGCAGAAGACATGGTTTAAAGGTTGAGTCAGTGTGATGAATAAATAAAAGTTATTTTTATGTTGGGGCTGATGAATATTTAACCATAAGAATAATAATGAATGCATGAACAGTTGTGAAGACAGGTTAAATCTTAGTAATAAATTTCTGGAAGTGTTAGTATATTGAAAATGAATTGGTAAATTATCAGTAAATAAGAACTTGTGCAGAAGCATACATGAAAAAAAATTACTGTTTAGTTTTCATGACAGAAAATAATGTATGTTTGTTTGTGTGGTTAGCGGGGTGGGGTGGAAGAGAAAAGCTAGAGTACAAGGAGTTATTTTCCAGTCAACATATTTTCTCCTTGTCTTTGAAAATTAAACACAGTGTTTAGTAGAGTGATCTAAACAGCCTTTTTTCCCTCTGTAAATATTAAGCCTTTATCATTTTCCCTTTATTTATGTTCCATATTAATGAAATTCAAGCAACTGGAGAGTAGAAATTCCTGTTGACCACTCATTAGATTCAGAAATCTACATGTTGTTACTGTTGCTCATGTTTGTAATTTTCTGACAAAGTGATTCAAGAGCTGTAATGCTTCTGATACCATACATATTTTGACATGCACAAAACCTTAACTGGAAATCAACCACTGTTTGTAGTATTTATGTTCAGCTTGACAATACAAGAATACAGCACAAGAGAGACAGATAAACTGGAACAAGTTTGGTGGCAGGCCAGCAAGTTGGTTGGAAGCTGGAGCGTTGAATCAGCGGCGAAAGACGAGAGAAATGTGACATCTCAGGCTGAACAGACAGCTTTGTGAGAACTTAATGCAGCAGGTTCTCAGTATTTGTGAGGAGATCATTAAGAGGATGGATCTAGGTTCTTCACAATGACTCATGACAGGGAGATGAAAGGAAAAGGCATAAATGGAAATAAAAGGGTTTCAGACAGGAAATAAGTGAAACCACTTCACAAAGAAAATGTTGAATATTGGGACATACTGCCCAAAGAGATTATGCAGTCTCCATCCTTGGAGGTTTTCAAGATTCAGCTGGTTAAAGCACAAAGCAACCTGGTCTGACATCAAGATGGGTTGACCCTTCTTTGAGCAGGAGGCTTGACCAAAGGCATCCTAAGGTCACTTCCATCTTGAATTTGCTTGTGTTCTTGATCCTATAACATCTTGACAGGTATAGCTGAGTCAATGCTCTTGTTTTTGTACTATCATGACTGCATATTGAATAAAAAGGGAAGGAAAAAATTTTAGTAATATGTCAGAGTTAAACACCTGGTACCTCAGTGCTAAAAATGTCCTACTTAAGATTATGTAGGAAATCCAAAATATGCTTATAAGTGAAGCTAGTTATGAATGCCTAATGTAGCATTGCCACAAGCATTTATGATTTTAGATTTTTTTTTTTGTGATTAAACTTAATTATCAAAGTTCTTAATTATGAGGCTTCTTTTTCTGAATAATAACAGTATTACTTGGAAACTCTTATTTTTATTTTTAACTCAATCTTAAACTCATTTAATTGCTTTTTCTTTTCTTTTCATTTCTTTTCTTTTTTTTTTTTTTTTTTTCTTATTTCCCCTTAGGAGTTATTATTTTTATACTTGTTTCTGAATTAAATTATTTTTTCTATAGTTTAGCTGGCAGATATAGCAAAACTCTTTTTCTGCTGTCATTTTTGAATAAGTTTTTGGTTTTAGTAAATTAATATTAGAAAAAAAGTCTTGTTTTCATTAATCTGTGTGAAAATGTGTGTATCTGCATGTATGTATATTTATACACCTGCATGTTTATATAAATATATACATATATTAATTTCTAAAGTACTTTTACTTCCATTTAACTTAGAAGTCTTCATGAATTTCTGTATTGAAGAATACTTGTAGAAACAAGTATATTTCTTCCAAAGCAAAATTCAAGAAAGATACTTTAAAGCATTATAATTATGGAATATGCCATTAATATGACTGTAAATCTTCATAATTTTTAACATACTTTTATTAAAGTATCACAATTTAGAAATATTCTTGCAGCCTGAGATGATTGTAATGAACATACAGTGAGAACTAGATTTTAGATGTCAAATGTAAAGGATTATGAATTAAGTTACATTAACATTCCCATTATCACCATTGCTAAAAATATTTATGTTTTCTATTAAAATATACCTTAACGTTTTCTTTTAATTGCAGCTGAATGTGGAGCCTCCACGACAAATAATGAAGGAATCTTATTGTCCCCCAATTATCCTCTTAACTATGAAAACAACCATGAATGTATTTACAGCATTCAGGTACAAGCAGGGAAAGGAATCAATATTTCTGCCAGAACATTTCACTTAGCCCAAGGAGATGTTCTTAAGGTATGTAATCATGTAACTTACTTGTTACCTCTAAACTTAGAATTCTTCACATCATTAAATTTTGACTGCCTGTGATAGTACAGTATTGGGTAAATTATATTAATCACCTCTTAGAAAACACGTGTCTAAAAACTTAAAAACCAGGCAACCCAAGGTGTTTCCATAATCCGTTTTTTTTAAACATATGTATTTCTGACCACATGGAACTAAAGACGATACTGAAACTGTAAACCGAATGTTGCCTTTTTGTGTATTTGTATTTTGTTCTCAGTGTTAAATATTAATCAGCCTCATCATTTGTAAATTCTGGTTTCTTCCTCAATATCTTCATGACTTGAGCTATGATCTAAACATGATAAACACTATACCCAAAAGCTTAATTTAATACATTGTCTACATACTACATTTGCTACATGAGGTGTAGCATGCAGGGATGGACTCCGACAGCACAGCCAATATGGTTGTAATCAGAAGTCACTTTATTAAGTGCATCAGGCTATATTTATACACGAGACAACACTGATCATGCACCCAGGTCACTTCTAATTGGCCCCACACTCAAACCCAGAGTCTGTCCGCGCGCGCACTTCGAACACTTAATTGGCTGGCAATTCTCTTTGTTTTCCTCCTTCAGCACCCTGTTTTTCTCCTCTTATCCTCCTGTTTTGCCAGGTGCTTCTGCTTTTCTTATCCTTAGTCTTATCTCCTCAAGGTCAGGGCAGTGTTGTCTGTTTCTCGGCATTGCAGGTCTTAGCATAACTACTTCTAGCTAACAACTATTTCTGTCCTACTCTTATCAATCCCTACAGTGAGGCTTGTGCTTTAAATTACTCTAATCTTGTGTGGTATGTGACATCATCTGCAAAACGATAATAACAGCAGTTACATATGAAGAGAATTTTTGCATTAAACAAAGACATGTCAAAGGGAAAAACAGGATACTAGAATCTTCCAGTGTTATATAGATCAATTTCAACATATAAGTTCAGTAGTATTTCTTCGATTAATTCATAGATTTTATTACTTTATTCCCCAAAAGTATCCATTTCCAGATGCATCTATTGCCTAGCCAACTACATTTTCAAAGCTGATGATGATCAGGATAATTGTTTTCTAGCACATGTCATCTAAATGCAATAAGATAGCCATAAAAGGAATTAAAAGTTGCCTAATTTTTCAGAATACTCAATTCAATTAAACTTGCCTCTCAGAAACCAAAGGAACAAGATGTACTGTGCCAATCATGTTTGATTATAAAAAGAATCTTTCTGCCATATTCTGCCAAAGCAGTTATTCAAGTGATAAGGATTATAGAAAGATAGATGGCTAGGTAAATGAGGTAAAACATTGCCTGAATCATACTTGTTTCTAAGAAATCTAAGTTAGGATTTCTATCATTAGTTGTCAAGCATAGGCTCTTCAAAAAAAGGAGTTAATTAATACCTAAGGCATAAGCAGACCTAAACAACCAATGCAAGATGAAATCAGGCAGCAGTTTCTTAATAAAGCGCCAGAAAATAGTGAAGATTAGTAGGAATATGAATATGGTAAAAACTTTAAATTAACAAACATTAGGATAGAATTTGAAGTCAGATTTTACATTTGAACTTGAATCCTCATCCACCTGCATCATTAGCCTAATATTTCTGTACACATTTTTTTATGCCTTTCCAATAAAAGTATATGTCTGTAATTCTCTCAAGATGTTTTAGGTTGAAACCATTCCACTCTATTATCTTAGTGTAAAAGTCATAGTGTCCTAGGGAGGGAGCTACAGTTATATGCAGTTACATAGCAATTCAAACTTACTTCTCCCTTTTTTTTTTTTTTTTCTTATATAATGCACATAACAGCTTTGAAAAGATCTATTCACTATTTTTTTCCTCAAGTTCTATTCCAACCATGTGCAGTACAGATGTTTAACTGGAAAATGTAAAGTCAGGGGCTTATAAAGTAAAATTCTACTTTAACATTGCTATTTAATTAATGTAAACTTAAGAATCATGCCAAATCAGTTATAAATGGAGGGAGACCATTACTCAGCTGTAAATGCATGGCAAAAATATTTGCTGTGTTTTGCATGTGTGCCTATTAGAGGAAAGTATTATCTAGTAATTAAAGTGCTTGTTTTTTTTCAAGTTAGCAACCCTGAATTACAGTAGTAAGCTGTAACCTACCTATTAGCTGTAATGGTTGGTTTTTATTAAAAAAAACCCCAACCAAACAAACCACAAACTAGAAGTTTTCTTTGTTACGCTTATCACTTTTTCAGCCTTTCTGACATTGCAGCAAGACAGGGACACTTGACCTTTTATATTGTGGGAAGGAATGATATATGTGAAACCTGTCATGCCTCCTCTTGCCTCATTTCTCATATGAAGCTTTTACAAATTGTCTTAATCTCATCAGACTCCTTTTTCATGTGTTCATTTGATAAAGGAGTTTTTTTTCAGGAAATACAAAGCAGCAGTCACATATTGCAAAGTTTTTTCATAGACCAGTTTTGAAGTTGTCTGTTAGTACCTATTATTGTTGATTACTTCACATATCCAGGAGCTGAAAAAAAATCAGTGGAAGATTTGGTGTGTGATTGGCTAGTGAATGAATATGTCTAGTATTTATCATTAATATCTTCAAGGTCAGGAAAGTAGTCTTGGTTATCCCCATTTTTTTTTCCTGTATTCTCTTATACTGATTTATGTTAATCCCAGTAAAACATCTTTGAAGATAAGTTTGCAGGAACTTCCTTTTATTTTTGTAGAACTGGTGACTGAAATGAAAAAAATAGAAAATACTGCCTGATTAGCCTATTTGCTGACTGTGGAGAATACACTTTTGGCTACAGGAGTAGTACATTAGAGTTATACTTTAACTGTAGTTCTAAGTGAATCAATAATAGTCAACAAATGCTGTAAACCTATCTAACATGCATTACTACTTTTGTAAATGTATATAAACATTAATGCCTTGACCAAACCATTAAGAAATCTCAGGTAAGTAAAGAATAATGAAGTCTTCTGCAATGAAAAATGGTAATGGAAGAAAGTTAAGTCTAAAAAAAAAAAAAAAGTATTGTCACAGAATCACAGAATTTCAAGGGCTGGGAGGGACCTCGAGAGATCATCTAGTCCAACCCCCCTGCCAGAGCAGGATCACCTAGACCAGATCACACAGGAACCCAGGAGGGTTTTGAATATCTCCAGAGAGGGAGACTCCACAACCCCCCTGGGCAGCCTGTTCCAGTGTTTCATCACCCTCACAGTGAAAAAGTTCCTTGTCATGTTTTCTTGAAACTTCCTATGCCTCAGCTTCCACTCATTACCCCTTGTCCTATCATTGGGCATCACCTAGAAGAGCCTGGCTCCATCCTCCTGGCACTCACCCTTTATATATTTATAAACATTGATGAGGTCACCCCTCAGTCTCCTTTTCTCCAAGCTAAAGAGCCCCAGCTCCCTCAGTCTTTCCTCATAAGAGAGATGCTCCACTCCTTTAATCATCTTTGTGGCTCTGTGCTGGACTCTCTCAAGCAATTCTATGTCCCTCTTGAACTGGGAGGCCCAGAACTGGACACAGTACTCCAGATGCAGAGTACTACCAGGGCAGAGTAGAGGGGCAGGAGAACCTCTCTCAACCTACTAGCCACACCCCTTTTAATGGGCATTGGCCCTCTTGGCCACAAGAGCACATTGCTGGCTCACGGTCAGCCTCCCACCTACTAGAACCCCCAGATCCTTTTCCCCTTTGCTGCCGTCCAACAGGTCAGACTCCAGCCTATACTGATGTCTGGGGTTGTTCTTTCCCAGGTGCAAGACTCTACACTTGCCCTTGTTGAATTTCATTAAATTTCTTCCTGCCCAACCCTCCAGCCAGTCCAAGTCTCACTGAATGGCAGGACAGCCTTCTGGTGTGTCAGACACTCCACCCAGTTTGGTGTCATCAGCAAACTTGCTGACAGTGAACTCTATGCCCTCATCCAGGTCATTGATGAGTATGTTGAACAGAACTGGTCCCAGCACTGACCCCTGTGGATCCCCACTAGTTACAGGCCTCCAGCTGGACTCCATTCCATTGACCACAGTTCTCTGGCTTCTTTCTTTCAACCAATTCCCAATCCACATCACTACTTGATCATCCAGACCACACAGCCTCGGTTTAGCCACAAGGATGCTGTGGGAGACAGTGTCAAATGCCTTACCTTATTATCTAGTCCTACAGCAGATAGCTGAGTAATGTATAGTGATTACACAATTCCCTTTCAGCTATGAACTAGGGAGGGTAAGGAATTCACCACATGGAAAACAAAATACCTAGACAAAAGCTTCCAGACAGGGGTGCCTTTCCTCAATCACAAATGAAGAAATTCTATAATATTTCATAGTTAAAGCTCAGTTTTTTACAGACTTTGGTTAAGAAATAGATAAAGCATTTCTGTTCTTCAGAACTAATAGATAAAAATGTTTGCAAAGAAGTTAATCACACTCTGTGTTGCTTTTTCTCTCAGCGTTACTTTTTCTCTCAGCTAATATTTTAGATTAATACAGCTATGCAGATAAAATTTCATACGAAGTCTGAATAGACAAAATTCTCTGAAACTTTTGATATGCTGTTTAGTCATGGGGTCTGCTGCTTACCACATGAATTAACTGATCATGGATCAAATTTATACCTGACAAGCACTGTGCTTGCAACAATGAAACAGCTGGACTGGGAATAGAGCATTAGAGGGAAACAGCATATCTACCATAAATAAATCACTATCCTTACTGTTTCTCCCCATGCAGAAAGGACGAGTTCCCATTTATCAATTCTGAACTGGTATAGAACAGAGGTTTCAGAACATGTTTTTATTTCCTTCATTTAGTATTTTCTTCCTTTTTTTTTTTCCCCTTTTTTTTTTTAATATATCTGCTCTGGCTACTTACCTTAATGTTGTAGGTGATTTTTTTGTTCGTTTGTTTCACTGGTTGTGTTTTATTTGAAACATCAAGAAATTTATGTGTCTTTACTTGTTTTGTGTGTGTGTGTGTGTAAGGGATCTAAACAGTGCCAGATCTTCTTTTAATATTCAGTAAAGTTTCATGAAGGATATGAAGAATTTAATATTTGTATAGTTACTGTATGCCAATCCATTTAATGTTAATCTCAGAAACCATATAACAATTCTTTCCTCTTTAATTGCACTGAAATTTGAGTTTGTGCACTGTGTTTCTAGAATTCAAAATTCAATAGGAAGAGTAAACAGCCTCTATGGGAGGCAAAGAAAAAGAATACGTGGTTTCCAAACTATGTGAACATTTCTGCTTGGTTTTTTTCCCCAGCTTTTATTTCCATCCACCAGCTTTGCTTGTAAACTCTGTAGTCTCTGATAGCTGTAAGCAAACCATTTGATTTGCACAGAAATGAACAGAGTTACCATTCTTCTACTTGTCTAAATAGTCCATTGTTAGTGGTGAACACTTGGTTTGTGTTGAAATCATTTGAACATAGAACATACTCTTATATGTCAAAGATCTTTTAATACACTTCTCTAATTTACTGGGAGGAAAGGCATCCTTTATTAAAATTGAAGCTTGAATGAAGATAATATGATTGTTTTCTTTAAGTAGATTTAAACATGAATAAAAATGTACTTATGCATGGTACTTACTAATGAGTAGTTTTCTGTTAATGTTAAAACAACAAAGGCCCACTCCAAAAAGATCTTCAGGCAGATTCCATAAGTGATCCTAAAACAGAAGAGAAAGGAATGCCAAGTATGAAAAGGACTGAGATGGAAAGAGAACACCAGCTGTTAGTGGGGATTTTTTTATCCCTTTTGTAGTAGGTTGGCAGTATATAGGGTGAGAGCTGATGTGCCAGATGAGATTGCACTTCTACGGTAAAAATGTCCCTAAGAATTGTTTTTGATACTGAATGAAACCTTTTTTTTCCTGCTACAAAAAGACTCAGTGAAGCAACAGGCAGGTAACTGTGTCACTGAGGCAGACAGAAGAACCGGCATTAAGGGTCTGCTTCCCCTGTGCTTGACTCAGCACTCATTGTACTCCTGTAGAATATGGAGGATTCGGTTTTACTGCATTTGCTTGCTGTCTCACCTGAGGGCCAGTTTGGAAATGTGTGCGCATGACTCAGTTTTTGAGGGGTTTTGCACAAAGACTTTGAATGGATGTAGCGTTTTGGGCTTTTTGCTCATTTGTTTAAGTATCCGCACTTGCTATCAAAATACTTTTAGGAATATCATCCTGAAAACATGAGTGAAAAATAGGTAATAAATATAGGGGACAAAAAAAAACCCCAAACATATGGGCCCTTTACTGTCTTTATATTAGTGCTTCTATTTGCATGTCATATAAATGATACATTTGACAGGGTGTTGACAGTCTCAGCTCTGAGCTGCTGATTTTATGTTATTCCTTCCCTAGAAAGGCACAGATCTTCATATCCATATGCCTTTTATGTTTCAATGGCAAATCTCAAAAATAGATTGATTAAAATGCACAAATTGAATATATTCATTTTTTACTATATCCTAGCTGAAACTTTATGGAGTTAAATAAGTTTAACGAAGAAAGGCTGTTAATTTCCATTTAAAATTTGTTGGTAACAGAGCCCCTCAAAAGCTTCGTGTGGTGGTGCAGGCCCCCCCCCCCCACCTTGGGCTGCATTGCATTGTCTACACCAGCCAATATTGTTCTTGCTTTAGTTACAAGGGCAGTGTACCCAACATTATTCTTGTTTCAATTGCAAGTGCAATGGGTTGGGACTCTCTGGCACTTTGACATTACCTAGTGGGGAAGTGAGTCAAGACAATCTGTCACCTTCTTGTCCTGCTTGTGCAAATACAGTGAGGTGGGATGATTAAACACTCCTTAACTGCACCTTGAGCACTGTTGTCTGGGGAAACCACTCCACTCCTGCCCACTCTGAAAGTTGCCAAGGTCACCTGACCAGAATTGTGGACACAGAAAAATACTGACTAAAGTGAATCATCTTGCAACCCTATAGATATTGATGCTAGACTGAGTCCCTTTATACCTCTCTGGGATCACAGCAGGCTGCTACCCTGTATTTCATGATGAAAGATTGATGCTGATGAAGGAATAGAGTAATTCACTGTAACTTGAGCTAATGACACTGAACGACATTGGGTACCAAATTTTACTATAATCTACAGAAAAAGTAACATGTTAATCATAGGCTAACCTCTGTATGTGTGTGTATGTGATTTAATGTATAAATTTTGTTGAATCTTTAGCTAAATCACTGTGTTTGATTATAGCAAATTGTTATTATTGACTAATTAAGTGTTGCTGGAAAATCATATAATAAATCACAAAATTAGATTATAATAGTGCTAATGAACCCCAAATTGCTGCTATTCCAGAATTACATAAGAATCACTCAAACTTGATCCTGACTCAAGCTCCCCTCTTTATAATTTCTCTTGATCTCCATTTAAATCACTCCAAACTGATCCCAATCATTATCTTCCTTCTACGTAGTAATAGAGTGAACCTTGCTATAAAACTGTTAAGTTGCACTTTTTAGAAATTAATTTTTTTTTTCTTCTGATGCTTTTGATAGTGATTCTTTAAGCAATTTTAAGTTCTCCACTCCCTCCACAAAAAAAAAAAAAAAAAAAAAAAGGTGTAGGTGGCAGGATCTTAAATCAGGATTCTGTGGCAAGTGATTTAAGTGATTTAAAACACTCATCATGACACTTAGGAAGTTTTAGTTATTCTTTAACTATAAATGCAAACATAACCACTCCTCCCCAAATTAAACATTGCATTAATCAGTTCAAATCATATTTATATAAACCATGCTCACTCTTAGCATCCTTCCCCTATAACATTTCAAAAATATCATTGTGATATGAAGAGCATTAACATGATCTTCTGTGCCTTTTCTCCTCTTTATGAGTTAGTTCATTTAACAGATGAGGCCTTTAAATAGCTGATAAAGATGGACCTCTGTTTTTCAAATCAATTGTCACTGGAATATTCAGGCACTATGAAGTCATGAATCAATGCAGATTATTCAGATGCTGCGGAGGGACCTGGACAGGCTGGGTTGATGGGCCAAGGCCAATGGTATGAAGTTCAACAGGACCAAGTGCAGGGTTCTGCACTTTGGCCACCCACTTTGGGGTCATGCAGCACTACAGACTGGGGGAGAAGTGTCTGGAGAGCGGGCCGGTGGAGAGAGACTTGGGAGTGCTGTTGACAACTGGTTGAACATGAGCCAGCAGTGTGCTTGGGTGGCCTGGAAGGCCAATGGCATCCTGGCCTGTATCAGGAATAGTGTGGCCAGCAGGACTAGGGATGTGATTCTCCCCCTGTACTCAGCACTGATGAGTCCTCACCTTGAGTACTGTGTGCAGTTCTGGGCGCCGCACTTCAAGAAGGACATTGAGGTGCTGGAGCAGGTCCGGAGGAGAGCAATGAGGCTGGGGAAGAGACTAGAAGGAAAGTCTTATGAGGAGAGGCTGAGGGAGCTGGGGATGTTTAGCCTGGAGAAGTGGAGACTCAGGGGGACCTTGTCACTCTCTACAACTACCTGAAGGGAGGTTGTAGTCAGGTGGGGGTTGGTCTCTTCTCCCAGGCAACTAGTGACAGGACAAGAAGGCATGGCTTGAAGCTGCACTAGGGGAGGGTTAGGTTGGATATCAGGAAGCACTTCCTGACATAGAGGGTGATCAGGCATTGTAATGGACTGCCCAGAGAGGTGGTAGAATGTCTCTGGATGTATTTAAAGAAAGGCTGGATGTGGCACTTAGTTCCATGGTCTAGCCGATGTGGTAGTGTTGGGTCATAGGCTGGCCTTGATGATCTCAGAGGTCTTTTCCAGCCTCAGTAATTCTGTGATTCTGTGAATTATCTTTGTGTTAATGTTACAGGATGACTTTAACGAAAATGCATTCAACCAGATATTTTCATAATGATTATTCTAGGCCATACATCTTGCACCAAGTGACGTCCAGATGTGCTGGCAAGGCCTATAAGAAAGAATATTCCTATATTAAAAATCAGATAATGGTGCTACTTTAATTTGCATATAATCTCATCTTCTGTGTCAAAGTCTGACACTGAAGTACTAACTTGTTCAAAACTTTTAGTAAAACTCTCACCTGTTTTAGGAAGGTTATGAAGAAAATACTGATTCTGCAAAACTCACAAGAGTTTATGCTACTACCGCTTTCTTTATGTTCAAATGAATCATCTCTGTCCCTCATCCAAATGTAGTTCTCCTACTCAAAGAATCTTAGAGTTTCAGAAGTTTCCTTTTAATTGTTTCTTCATAGAAATAATACAGGCTTAAAAGTATTATACAGGAGGACAGCCAGTCCATTCATGAAGTATAAAAGTGTAAATTCTGGAGAGATGTCATGGTGCCATTATGAAGGGCTTAGTATGGTAGGACAGTTAAAAGAAACTATGTGTGGGGAATTTCTAACAGGAAGAAAATTTGTAGCATGAAGTAGTTTATGGCAAGTTCTGCTGAGATACTGAGAATAGTTGGTATAATTTATTAATAGCTTCCTTTGGTTAATTAATAGTGATACACATATAGCAGGAAATGGATTACTCTTATGTAGTGTTTAAAAATAAAATAAATCCTGAATACCTGAGTATTATTAGTTATAAGTAGCTTGAAGAGATTAAGAGAAATTGCATCAAATTTAAGATGTTTTCTTTAGTCTGTCATATATCTGTAGGATAGCAATAATTCTCCTGAAACGGATGATTTTCTTTCAGCTACTGAAACAAAGTGAAAGTCAAATTTGGAACTAATTTTCTGGGATTTGGTTTGGGTTTTTTCTGGCTAGATTACTGATCTCGGTATAGTTTTACAGTCTTAAATAAAATTAAGGAATCTATTGTAATACTATTATATATTTCTAAATTACTTCTTAATTGATAAGCATTAATTGTACCTATTTTTACATTTTTAAGTTTTGCTCTATTTAAGGGCATTGGTATTTAAATGTGAAGTTTACTTGCAATTTATGTGCTTGTTTGAGTAAAAAACAAGGAACGATACCAAGTCATTTTGCTGTTCTCCTTAAACTGCTGTACAATTATTTATTCATTAGAGATGGATAGAAATGGCTTGTTTTATTTCAGCATATCATTAAATATAAAGTCTTCATTATTACTAGAGACATGAGGATCTCTGAAAATTTGTCTTTATGTGTATAAGTCATTCTTACAGTTGGGGTACAGGTGTCATAATATTTCGTATTTCTTTTGTTGCCTATTACTACTAGATATTACTTATGACTGGAGACAATTCCCTATTTTTTTACTAAAGCTTTAGGATTTCCCTATGTTGTAATCTGAATGTTATTTGGAGGTCAGTTTGCTAATTTGTAAGTGAAATGTTTCTTAAACTCCATTTATCAAAGTGTTAGTTATTGTAGAAGCCACTAAATAAATCCTACAGGACATGGTGGTTGAGTTAGCAACTATTGTTAAATTACAGTTTAACTATTTTTAGTAATGAAACAACCTGTGATGTTTTAAAGCAGTCAGGCTTGGAAGGAAATTTGCTGAGAATTGTTAAAATGTAGTTTTATTTATTTAATAGTCTGACAGAAGTTTCTGTTCCAATAGACAAAAGAACAACTTCTGAAGAAAAAAATAAGTAGTAAAAATGCTGTATACCAATTTACATATAGATTCCATTATTCTTTAAGTTTACAAAAGCAATTCTATTTATTTCCTAATGTCCTTCTACTTTATAGTTATATTTCAACCTCTCTTAGAAAAATAGTTTTGAGGTTTGTTTAAAAAGCCATAGTTAGGGAGATGTGAGCTTTTCTATTATGTCACTTCTATGCTACAGAAAATAGGAGTTTGCTGATAGATTGTGACCAGCTTTACACTACTGACAGTGAAAGAGGAAATAGAAAGGCTTTAAAACACTGAGTTGATATAGCACCTCTGCCCGCTTCTAATGTTAAAAGGAACTGACATATTTGCAATTGTGCATTTGAAAAATCACCACAGTTAAATCAACTTAGGCAAAGAGCATATCCAAATAGTACTTAGGATTGACTGGTAATAGATGTCCCTTGGTAGAGCTGTCCTCCCTCTTAATGGAGAGGTACAGAATTTCAAATATCCGGGTTGTTTTGTTTTGGTTTTTTTTTTCTTTCTTTTTTTTTTGGGGGGGGGGGGGGGGGTGGTGTGGTGTGTGCGTGTTTGGTTTTTTTTTTCCTTCATAACTATAAAACTCACATTTGTTTTACAGATCTATGATGGCAAAGATAACACTGCTCACCTGCTGGGTGCATATACTGGGGCATCATTAAGAGGCCTGACGCTAAGTAGTACTTCAAATCATTTGTGGTTGGAATTTAACTCAGACATGGAGGGCACTGATGAAGGTTTTCAGCTTGTGTATACCAGTAAGTATTTGAGAAAACAGTGGTAAGAGTTTTATGACTTTAAAGAAATGAAAATTATTTGCTCATAAGATGAAAATGCAGTCAAAAGAGAAATACTGGCCTGACAACTTATTACCTGAACAGCGCTGAATCTTCTGTTGTAGATATTTGTAGAAATGAAAAAGTAAAAAATCCTCATGGGTGAAAGTAAAGATAGGGAGGAAAGAGAAAAAGAAGCAGAAAGTGGTGCTAAGGTAGTCACTTACCACCTCCCACAAGCAGACCAATGCCAGACAGTCTCTAAGCAATGTACCCTTTGGAGAGACTATACCCCAGTTATATGCTCAGCATGGCATTATATAGCATGGAATGTCGCTTTGGTTAGTTGGGGTCAACTGTCCCAGCTGTGTCCACTTCTAGCCTCTTGACTACCTCCAGCCTACTTGCTGCAGAGGCAGAGTCACATGCGGAACAAACTCTACAACCCGTGAAAGGTTATAAAACAGGTATGTTTATTGCGGTGCCGGGTGCAAGGGGGATCACTCCTCTTAGTTTGAATACCGAGGTGTCAAGCAAGCAGGTTTATTACACTAAATCATGCATATTCAACAGCGTTAGCTACATATTCATTATATGGAGTTGGATTATTATAATCAGTTCTGGGAAATCATTATCATGGGCCTCCTCCCATTGGTGCTTGAGCACTGCCATCTTGGTGGTCGTGGGCTGGGGTCTTCTGGAGGAAGTGTACTTTCTCGCAGTGTACTTTTCACCTTGGTTCAAAATGTTGACGTTTTACAGGCTGCTAACGGCAGAACTGAGAGGTCCAGCCTATCTCTGGTAGCCCTTCATTGTTAACAGTGAGTCCCTGCTTTGTCTAGAGTTAGTTTCTCTTATTTACAAAGACCAAGGCCATACAAGACGAGCTCAAGGCCTATGAAACTGTCAAGCCATAGCATGAAACAGGTACCAATTAGTTTTATCATTCACTCACACAGCACCTGATTTCTCAGGAGTTGGGCACTGGGAGATGTTCATTGTTTAAAATCCCGCAGCACTGGGCAGGTGGGGAAACAAAGACAGGAGGGGGTCTGGTCTCTTCCCTGGGGTCCTGGGGTTGCAGCACGACCCATGGAGATAATAACAAACAGAGAAGGACTTGATGCTGTCAAGTGCTGCTCAACAATAGCAGAAGCATTAGTGTTTTACCACTCTTGATTTAGTCAGTCTAAAACACAACACCTTTTATATAGCTGCTATGAATTAACTACATTTCAGCCAGACTCAGACACAGTATACTGCATCTCCTTTACACACTCCCTTCATATTTATATGCATAGGTAAGATACCCCATGAGCCTTCTCTTCTTCAGGCTGAACAGTCCCATCTCTCTAAGCCTTTACCCATAGGAAGGATGATCCAGTCCCTTAATCATCATAGTATCCCCTTTCTGGAATTTCTTCATTAGCTCCGTATCTATCTTGTACTGAAAAGCCCAGAACTTGACAATGTACTCCAGATGTGGATTCAACAGTACTTAGGGTAGAAAGGAAGGATCACTTACGTTGACTGGATGACAACGTGCCTTCTAGCAGACCAAGATACCCTTAGCCTACTTTGCTGCACATTGCTGGCTCATGTTCATCTTGTCATCCACCAGGACCCACGGGTACACTTTTGCTAAGGTACTTACTAGCTGGATGGCCCCCAGCATATTCTAGTGCATGAGGTTGTTCCTCTCCAAATGGCAGCATCTGGTGTGCTCCTCCCTGTTTGGTGTTATCATCAAACTTTCTGAGGGTACACTCTGCTCCTTCATCCAAATCATTAACGAAGATGTTGAACAGGACTGGACCCAATATTGACCCCTAGGGTGCACTGCTAGTTACTGGCCTCCAATTAGAATTCATGCTGTTGGCCATTTGCCATTTTGTGAAGGACAGCTAACATTTGCTTTGCATAGATACAGATAATGAAACCTTCCAAAAATACCATGGACTTCCACTGATGCTTTTAAGCAGTAAACAACATCCTCACAAGATGTAATGAAACATTCTTTGTACTTGGGTTATATTGTGAGGATTCATGCTCTTTCAGTTGCCTAAAATAGCTAAATATTGCTATTCTAGATCCCCTTCACTATGTCCCTAGCTATCAGGTGCTTCTCCGGGATACGGTTTTCTCTTTGGTCCTGTTGCCAGAACTGTCAACGCTGTCTGGATAGCTGACACACAGTATAGGGCAGCAACACACTGCAGGTACCTATGCTTAGGCAATAGTTACATGTTCACCACCAAAGGAGAAGTGATCAGTTAAAAAGACTACCTTTGTGCTATGTGTAAGCAGGTTATCCAGAGATGAGGATATTTCAAGGATCAAGGCACATTTTAACTTCTTTTCATACAGTATGATCAATAATTTTCTTAGAAGACAGGTAAGTGTAACTGGTCAATAAGTATTCAATCAAAAAAGGTTCTTCATTTTGGACTCACATTAACATCTTTTAGAGCTTCTGCAATGCCATCTGTACTGAGAAACAATAGGTTAACTAGGAATGAGAAAAGTTCAGCTCAGAGACTCTCCAGGAACTGAGCCATTTTCAGTGAGACAGTAAATGAGCTCAAGGGAGAACTGGGAATATACAGCATTTGACCTTTTTTTTATTTTTATTTTTTTAATTTTTTTTTTTTCCCTTGTGTGAGCAAACAGCCTTAACCAACTTGAAGCATTTTGTCTGTAAAATAAATTAGTGACTGTTTTTTCAATCAATCAGTAGTAATGATTCAGTACTTGAAGAGAGATTGTGAAAGGCTACCAACTGCTGATCAAGTGGACATATACTGTGTAAATGTCTTCACTAAACTCCCGTATCACTTAGAGACAGGAATCTGACACAAAATGACTTTTTTACGTACAAAGAGTTTGAGCTGCATGATATTGATAAAATAAATATGGTTTTGAATAAAGTGAGGTTTTAAGCTGCTTCTCAGTTAATAACAAAATATTTGGAATAGAAAATCTTTACATAAAATTTCTGTTTGTTTCCCTAATGGTAATTATGCTTCCCTTTTTCTGTATAATTCAGAAGTCATTCTATTCCTTTTTGTTCCACGTATCTTAATTCTCAAAAATATCCAAATTGTTTGGGTTCAATTCTCTGCATCATCATCACTGATTCCTTCATGTAGTTTTTAAATTTGCAATCTACTGAATGCAGGATTATGGTAGAGATTTGTGAGTATAACAGTATTTCTTCTGTGCCATAGGTGCTATTGTGCCATTGGTATAACAGTGCACAATAACAATAAACAAATCTACTCTGCAGTTTTGTTTATGAGCCTTTAAATGTCTATTCACAATCTAGATTGTGATCAAAGTAAATGGGCAATAACTTTAACTACAATGTTATAATTTCTCATATCATTTTAGAACTGACTGATACTGAATTTCCTTCTCAGTCTCTACAACTCTTAGGAAAAATGATGTGATGACACAGTTTGGTTTGTATGCTCTAAGTGAGAGGTATAGACAGTTATCATATTTAGACTGTTTAAAAACAGAGAAGAAATATTAAATATGTTGTTACATGAAGTGTGAAAATGTTTTATTTCTGTTGGGAAACTGAAAAGCTTTATTAATGTATGTACCTGTTTGATTTTGCAACTACAATGTTTTATTCCTACCACAGGTTTTGAGCTTTCACATTGTGAGGACCCTGGTGTGCCGCAGTTTGGATATAAAATCAGTGACCAAGGCCATTTTGCTGGAAGCACTATAATTTATGGATGTAACCCAGGTTACACACTCCATGGAAGTAGCCTTCTAAAGTGTATGACTGGAGAAAGAAGAGCATGGGACTATCCTCTGCCATCATGTATTGGTAGTAGACTTTTCTATTTTTTAAACTATTACCTGAATATAAGATGGAAAAAAAAATTGTAAGGATTGTTAGATCTTTGTGAAATCTGATTGTATGTATACAGATCTATTTACACATACAGATCTGTCTGCATAGATCTCATCTAAGTCTATGTGAGTTGTATTACTTTTTATTAAAAAAGTAATTTTTAAACACTTGTTCATACTGAAATTCTTAATACGTCAAAATCTAGCTACAGTCAGCAAGTAGTCAACATAGAAAGACAGCTTAATCAGAAGGACAGGATCATATGAGAGACTGTAGAAATAGTAATTTTTTTCTAATTTTATCTGAATAACATAAAGCTAGAAAAATATCCATATATTTAAATATAAATACTACAAAATAAATGAAAATTAAAAATTAAAGATACGGAAAGATACAGACTTATGTTCTGGGTTCAGCTAGGATAGAGTTAATTTTCACAAGTGGCTACTGCACTGATGCAGCGTGAGGAAATGATACAACATGAGGAAAGTGGCTAGAAGAGATCTGGGAAGATGAAGGACAGTTAAGAAATGCACAAGATGGTCAGAAAAATAAAACATGCTCAGGTCAGGAATATTCCTTGAAAACAGTAAAATTTCATCTCAATCGTGTTTGTACAGGACTGAGATCTCTTTTAGATAGATCTTTAATAAATTCAAACAAAAGCCTGTGTTTGAGTATCTCTTACTCATCCATGATCAAAATAGTCAGGTTTTGAGACTTTAAATTCAGGAATGGATTGAATAGCAGGAGGTGAATACGTATCAGTAGTACAACTGTTCTAAAATTTCTGGTTTATAGGACATTCACTTTTAGTTAGAATCAGATTAAAACTAAACTTCTTTCCTATGAAAGGAAAATGGAAAAAAAAAAAAGTTTTTTTTTTTTCAACAGTCAGTTTTTGCAACACTGATGCCCTTTATTTCCAGAGTACCTGTTTATGCGCCAGGTAGCCATATTTCACTCAATTTTGTCGTTACAAGAACTTAGTCACAGCCCACCGCAAGATCTTTTAGGGTGGACAGATTGTTCAACCAAATGTTGAGAATTTGTGAAAACAGTGATGCCTTGCTTGAAATATTTTAGGTTAGCATGTACAAATAAAATTATTTCCCTGCATATTTATGAGCAACATAAGTCAATGGACACTTTAATTTGCTGATACTATCAGAAATTGGATTAAAAAGCATTTTTTCTTGTTTTACTATCATTTCGTGGAAGAATGTGACTGACAAGAAAATAGTAGAACTGTTTTCAAGCAGTTGTAATAATCATAAATCTTAAACATGTAGTAAATATTACAATGTGACTTACTAACCATGGAGTTTGTGCATATATATATATATAGTATAATATATATGTCCTTTAACTTGACATCCTTAAAAGAATCTTTAGCTTTGACATTTGGAGGCAAGATTAAGATTCTTAATTAGAATTGGCTTCATAGTAAGTAGTCTGGAGATGTCAGACAAAAATGTTTTTGCTCTCTTACTCCTGACTGCAACCTGAGAGGATGCTGCTTTCTGAGAAGTTGCACAGCTGATTCAGCAACCAGCAAAACTGGGGAGCTGGAACCTTCCTGAAGAGGCAGATATAACCCACTAGGCAGAGAGAGAGAAACTTCAAATATCATAATAAAAAAGCAAATAAGTTATACTCTATGAAAATCAGAAATTATAAACTTGTAGTTTTTCAGTAGCCCTGAATGGAATGTAATTATTTTCATTCAGTTTGTCAGTGAGTAGTTTTTTCTTTATAGTGTACTCTATTTATGTCCTTGTTGCAGTGGAAGAATTATAGACTATGTGTCTAGGGATAGGGCTGGGGCAGCCACTAGACAAATGAGAAATGCTCTCTATTAACCCTTCTCCATTCCCAAAAGGCGAAGAGAAAGGAAATAAGGAACTGGAAAAGAATACTAAAACTCCTTTTTTGAAAATAATAATATTAACATGGAATATATACAAACATATACAAAACAATACCAAACCTAAGCACCCTGATAGCAATTACATCACGGTCACCACTGTTGCTGTGAGGAAGTCCCAGACTAGACTCAGCAGCAGATGGGAACTGGATTCAGGAGATGGATTCTGGAACTGGATTCAGGAACACACAGATTGGGATCAAATGCAGACCAGGCAGTCCTCCTCCTCAGATGCCAGTCATTGAAGAAGAGAGCTTGACCCTCATGATCCCCCATATTTGTACTGAATATGACCTATATGAAATGGAATACCTCGTTGGTCAGTTTAGGGTTACTTGTCTTGTCCACTCCTCCCCGTGGGTTTCAGACCTCCTTTTTTTTTTTTTTTTTTTTTTTTTTCACCCCCGACATAGTACACAAGATTTAGCAGTGACTGTGGTCTGCATAGGAGCAAGTATAAGAAAGAGGCTTTCTGCATACCATTCCTTGATAGTAATTCTAAACATCAAGCATTATCACTGTTAGAAGCAGACACTGTCTGTGAAAACATGTCAATAGCTTCAGAAAGTGCAGTTACTTAGAAGTGACTTAGCTGAAAAGTAAAATCACGGAACAGAATTAGTTCTGTTCTAACTCAGACAAGAGTAGTGTGCTATCCTCTGAGTTGAGTAATTATGAAAGGTTTTTTTAAAGGGTATTTAGGAATTAACATGTTGGCAATGTGCTGAAAAAAGATATGAAAGGCCACCTGTCTCTGCAAATTTGCTTTTATTATGTCAGAAAATCCATCAAGAGTAGCATTTCAAGTATATTTTATCATGGAACTCACAGATCATAAGGTAATAAATCTCTCAACTAAATATTTTAGGTGTTAGTCAAAATAAAACTGCATTTTAACTAAGAGATCTAATCAAAGTATTATTTTGCCTTTGCACTTCACAAGACAGAAAGCATTAGAGGTACTTTTAAAGGAAGGAAAGTGAAATAGGAAGGCTTTAATTGCCTCAGGGATCTACATTAAAGGAATCAGTTTTTCTCAAACAGTAGGTATTAAGTTCATGAAATACTCAGTTTTGCCTAATGACTGACTGAGGCCATCTAAGAAGGAGCTACTTACCATCTGTTATCCTGTAAGAAATACTACAGCTTCACTGTGAGGACAATTTCCAAGTTAGAAAATATTACTTTTTTTTTTTTTTTTTTTTTTTTTTTTCCTTGTCTGAAATCCTGGTTTTCTCTATGAATAACTTTAGCATGGGGTTTTTGTTTTTTTGATTTTGGTGGGTTTTTTGGGGGGGGGTGTTCAGGTTTTTTAAATATAGATTTTACTTTGTACTTATATATTTAGTTTTCTTAATTTAATTCTACTGCTTTAGGGTGACAGGATGATATTGGATGTATTAATTTTTTTTTAAGTAATAATCCATATTCCTTTTCATGATATGATGCTATGTTTTCTAATTATTATGGTGTGTTCAAAATTATTAGAAAAACATAAGTTCCTAAGGAAAATACAAACATATTAAAATAGAGTTACAGGTTCCTTTCCCAAGACACTTCAAATCCTTATTATTATTATCCTTATTATCTTACAAGCTTCGGGCATAGTCAGTTTACTTGTGTTACTTATTCAGGATGAGTAGATGTATAAATGGATTGTTTAGATGATTAGCTGGAAGAATATTTGTAATGAATTAAAAGTAACATATTTTGCAATGTTTATTAGCTGAATGTGGAGGCCGTTTTAAAGGAGAATCATCAGGAAGAATCTTGTCTCCTGGCTACCCTTTTCCCTATGACAACAATCTGCGTTGCATGTGGGTGATTGAAGTAGACCCAGGAAATATTGTCAGGTACTGGAAACAAATCTTTATGTAATAACCAAGTCTTACCTGTACAGTGGAGAAAATAAGGGATTTAGATTTAAAATTGAAGATGCAGATTAAGGTTGGTATTTTTATCATTTTGCATTTGAATATGTAGGTTTGTGTTGAAACTGTCTGTTTTACAATCAACATTTTCTGATGGAGATCATGATTTAAAATTAGTCATGTTTTTTGTAAAGTTGATGAATTTTAAACCACTTCATAAGGCTATATATGCAAACATGTGTACAGATTAGAACTGGTAACTGAAAATCTCATTAAAAATATCTAATATGAAAGCTATTTTAATGACAAAGTTATTGAGGACAGCCCTATGCAGAAGGTCATGGGGGTGTTGGTGGATGAAAAACTGGGTATGAGTCAGTAATGTGATCCTACAGCCCCAAAATCTGGAGCTGCCTCAAAAGAAGTGTGGCCATCAGGTCAAGGGAGGTGATCCCTGCATCTGCTCTGCTCTTGTGAGACCCCACCTGGAGTGCTGTTGATACACAGCTCTGGGGCCCCCAGTATGAGAAAGGCATGGACCTGCTCAAGTGGGTCCACAGGATGGTCATGAAGCTGTTGATGTTTACAGACAGTACTGTCTGCCAGTTTCCTTTTCTATCTATTGTATAGTTTGGAAAGTCTTACAATATCAGTATATTCATGAAGGTGATCAGGGGGGATGAAACACCTCTCCTATGTGGACAGTCTGAGTTAGTTGGGGTTGTTCAACGTAGAAAAGAGAAGGTTCTGGGGAGATCTTAAGGTGGCCTTCTAGTTCTTAAAGTGGACCTACAGTAAAGATTGGGAGGAACTCAGGGAGTGCAGTGATAGTATGAGCGGTAATGGTTTCAAACTGAAAGAGGGTACTTGATTTAGGTACTTGAAAGAAATTCTTTACTGTCAGTGTGGTGAGACACGGAAGTAGGTTGCCCAGAGAAGATGTGCATGCCCTCTCCTTTGAAACATTCATGGCCAGGTTGGATGGGGCTTTGAGAAACTTGGTTTAGTGGAAGGTGTCGCTGCCCCTGGCAGAGGAGTTGGATCTAGATGATCCTTCAGGTCCCTTCCAACCCAGATCATTCTATGGTTATAAGATGGAATATGTACAAAGTAAAAAGTGCTCGAGTCAGCAGAAACTTTTAGGGGAAGAGTGTACGTTTTTAATTCCCCTACTTATCAGTAGTTATTTTAATTAGTCATTTATTCACACTATATAATTAATTGCACATGTTTACAGTTTAATTTGTTTTGATGTGAGTGTGATATATAATACTGTCTTAAGAAAAACAAAACTATTTTCTGAAAAGACTGTGAGCACTTACAGATTATTTGAATGTCTGAAGTAATATATTATTTCATGGTAAAAAGTTATTAGGATTTTTTTTTCTTTCAAATAGATTTCTGTGCATTGTGCTTTTATGCATCCAAAGCTAAAGGTTTGAAACATGGAAAATCACCCTTGGAAATCAAAGTTTATTTGCCTTT
Organism: Todiramphus chloris collaris; assembly: GCA_025345505.1. Classification (NCBI taxonomy): domain Eukaryota; kingdom Metazoa; phylum Chordata; class Aves; order Coraciiformes; family Alcedinidae; genus Todiramphus; species Todiramphus chloris. The sequence continues at coordinate 5,788,146 of JANVCC010000070.1, read as the reverse complement.
TTTTAAGTTTTTGTTACTAAATTGACGTTATTGAGTAATATGAAAGCTGACAATAAAATTATGATATTGTTACAGCCTCCAGTTTCTTGCTTTTGATACTGAGGCATCCCATGACATTCTACGAGTTTGGGATGGTCCACCTGAGAATGAGATGCTACTGAAAGAAATTAGTGGATCCCTCGTTCCTGAAGGCATTCACAGTACACTTAACATAGTAACTATCCAGTTTGACACAGATTTTTATATCAGCAAATCTGGATTTGCCATACAGTTTTCAAGTAAGTTGATGATTTTCTTTTATTTTTTATAAGGTGGTTCACTCACAAATAATTTTAGTGCTGAAAACCAGTTAAAATCATTGAAAACATTTCTGACTTTGCTAGGGAAAGAGTTTGCTCAGTCTTAAAAATTTGCTGTAAAGCTATATTTTGTCTTGAAAAAAAAATCCCTAAAAAAATCATGTCCTTTTCTATTTGGCATTGTTTCAAGGGCAACTGTGGCAGTGCCAAAACACTCATAATTATGATTTTTTTTTTTTTTTCAAAGGAGGTGATATAGGCACGTTAAAGGCTCCAGCCTTTTCTAGTCAATAAGAGTTTCTACTTTGAGACGTATGCGCAGTTTTCTCACTCCTGCTACACTTGTCTAGGTTGAAACAGAAAATAACTCTACAGGAACAGCAGTGTCCTTCTCCCTAGTGCCTTCTAGCACTATTTTATCTTATTACAGGCAGCATGATGACAAATCTAAACAGTTACTTAGCTGTTATTACATCCCTTTAGGCATTTTTAGAACTGATACAGAAAAAAATCATTGGGTGAGATCCATTTTGACCTTCTGTTTTTCTGGACAGTGAAATTCATGTAGTTTTTTAAAGATTAGCAAGATTTGTTCCAATATCATTTTGTTTAGCAGTAGCAGTGTTTCTAACATGGTTTAACTTTTAATGATAACATTATTTACCTTGTGCTTCCTATGCCTGGTAATTGTATTAGCCCTTGTTTTCACCTACCCTCATTCTTTCTCTGTGTATGACAAATACTTGTGTGTGTGCACAGTACTTTGAAGGAAAAATGAAGTAGGTAAATGAGAGGACAAAGGAAAAGATGCTGAATGTGTTGTGAAAGAACGCCACTGCAATATCTGAAGGTTCTTGAAGACTTAGCTTTTACTTCTTTAAGCCCAAGATATTTTTGTGATTTTACCACCTTACCCCCTTTCAGAGCCCATTTGGAGGAGTCTGGCATATCTGCTCCTATATTTTATGTTGAGGCCAAAAAGGGATTGGGGAGAGTATTGTGCATTGAACTTACTCATCTAGTCATTTAGGGTGAGTAGAAAAAGAGATTGATGTAGACTAAGAATGGAGTTGCAAGGAAAAATGGATGGGACACAGAAGTAAAGCCATAAGGCATCTACTGATGCACTTCAAGTACTTTATGTGAAAAGAGGGTTTAGAATTTTATCTGAAAGATGAGGTTTTCTATGTAATTCTCCTTGTTTTCACAGTCTGTTGAGATCTAATGATGACAGTTTAAAGGATCCATGAAGTGTTACTGCCTCAGCATTTCTCTTACTCTTCAGTCCAGGTTCACAAAATCACAGTGATCCTTCACAGATACTTGATGTTGCATAGTTTGGGTATATATTCCTTATTAGAACTGAAGAGATTTTTTTTAATTATTATTATCATTATTTTCTAAGATTTAAAAAATAATTTATAAACAGCTAGGCAACCTGAATTACACTGTTGCTGTATGGATATATTATTTTACTAACCAGGAAAAAAATATATTTGAAGAGATGGAAGAAAAAGAATTCTGTGCAACTTTGTTTCAAGCTTTTATTATAGTTTTTTGAGTGTATAATGTTGTCTGAGTGGAACAGATGGTGTCTGCATACTCTACCTACAGTGTAATTAACAAACAGAAAGCTCACACAGGGGATGTATCTGCTTTTACTTCCCTCTTGGCATTTCATGAAATTGAGTATGAGTACTTAACTGGATTATTGGCCCTTTTACCTCAAGAGGAATGTTATTCAGTGGGAACAGGTATTTTATGTTCAAACCGTTTTAAGACTGTGAATTCTTTTTTTTTTTTTATTTTTTTATTGTTTTCTTAATCTTTAAACTAAAACTCTTGTTTCTAAAAAGTGGATTAAACTTCTTATTGGTTCCGTGCAGTTTCTGATGTCATTTTATCAACTGTTCATACACAGTCCTGCATCTGTCATTTATTTAATGAGTGAAAATGTTCACCATTGACAATGTAGTGTAATTTGAACTTGAATCCTTTACAAATCATCCAATATATATGGAAGAGTAATTTTTAACTCATAACATAACTTACAGGTAAGATGGATAGCATTCTTCACCAAATTAAAGGGTAGGGGGAGGGAGAGCATACAGAACCTAAATGTTGTATCAGTAGTAGAAAGAAAACTGTAATTTAATTAGTATTGTGTATTACAGTTGGTACTATTACAGTTGTCTCTGTCTAGGGCTGCCCAACATGATACTTTACATGACCCTGAAGTTCTTCATAATTTTGTAAAATTTAGAGGATGGGAAGGAGAAGAAAGTCAAGATGAGATTTTCCTGTTCATTGCCTCAGTTAGACTATGTTGTTTTTTGGTTTTTTTTTAATTTGCTTGCCTTTTTTTTTTTTAGGGAGGAAAAAACCAGTATTTTTTAATCTGAAACAGAAATATTTCCATGATTTTAACATGCATAACTTTCTGTAAGTGATTAATATGAAGGAAACTACTCATTTTACACTCAACTTCTAAGGAATACTGCAGACTTTTTTGTAGTTGAAAAGATACATTTTCTAAGTTAGTACAATTGTGTGTTAGAAAAAGTGATGGATTTGGGATGAAATAAGGGAGCTCTGTCTGATTATGCTTCTGTACTTTACACAACCATCATGATTTTGGAAAATGTCAAAATGGGATGAACAGATTGACTAACGTAGCTAGAGAGTAGGTGCCAGCTATCTTCCCTTAAATTAGGAGAAGAGTAAAGGTCGACAACAGGCCACAAGCAGTATGCAAACAGGAACTTCCCATTGCAGTGTAATTTGTCTGAACTGTCAGAAACAAAGCATTAAGACCCCAATATATACGGTAAAAATACCAGTGAAATCAGCAGTAACTTCGTTTGTTAAGTAAATTCTCCACAAAGTAGAAAACTAGAACTTCAAGAAAAGTGAAGGAGAAAGAGAAGGGAACAAGTGTGTATTTGCCAAAGTCACGAGCTCTATATCTCAGGGTCAGAGAGAAGTATTAAGCATAATAAAACATTTTCTTGAGCTGATGTTGCTTCATGTCACGAAGCTGAAAGTAGTAGCACAAAGAGAAAAAGACAATTGAAAAATAATTGAGTGGGAACATTAAAGTGCAAAAACCATGAGGGTTAATAATCTCAAGAGTGTAAAGTAATTTATTTAGTCCCTTTAATATGCATGAAGTGTGTAATATCAGATTCTATGGAAGTTGGTGAGATTATTGCCCTAGATTTCAACAGCCTTTGAATCTGGCTTTCTGCTAGCTTTAGCAATTCAGGTGCCATTTATCATTTATGTGGAAAGGAAGGATGTGTATTATCTCTCATAGGCCATTATTTCACCGTTAGCAGCTGTACTACTGAGTCATGTAGCATTACAGACTACATTCTGCTCAGGACAAACATGCCATCGCATTTCTGACTAATCAAACAGCACACAATATGGAACATTATAAGGCAGCCACTGCAGAACTAACCTGATATGTTTTGACTATTTGAGAGGGTTTGTTTTCTTTTTGTAAATAGATACTTTAGCAGTGCTTTACATATGTAATAGCATTCTCTTATATAAAAGGATATACCTTAGAATGCTTGGATTTACCATCAAACTACAGCTGTCCCTCCTTATTTTAAGATTGGATGAATAGCTCTTTGGTTTTACTTGTCTCTGTAGACTACAGAAAAAACCTAGTGTCAGATACTTAGTGTCAGAAAAAAACCTGTGTCAAATGGCTACATAGATTTAAATTTGACAATATTAATTTCCATTTTGGAATTATAATGCATGATACTACTTACTTTAATTACATTTAATGCCACACAGTCCTCTAAATTTCCCATGTTTGATCTGTTGGTTGATTGGTTTTATTGTTTAGGTTTGCGTTTTTTTGGGGTTTTGTTTTGTTTTGTTGTGGTTTATTTTTTTAAAACATTGTGAGTTGTTTGTGTTTGTTTGGTTTTTTGTTAATACTGAAAGAAAGAAACATTTACCAGAGTCTCATTTAGGAAAACTTTTTAACACTGAACATCTTCTTGATTTCTTTTTTTTGTTGTTGTTGGTTTTTGTTGTGGTTTTTGTGTGTGTGTGTAGTCTTTTTGTTGTGGTTTTTGTGTGTGTGTGTGTAGTCTTTTGTTTGGTTTTGTTGCTCTTGTTGGTTTTTGTGGTTTTGTTTGGTTGTGGGGTTTTTTCTTGTTTTTTGGATTTCGTGTGTATGTGTCTGTTTTTTGTTTGTTTGTGGTTTTGTTCAGTTGTGGGGTTTTTCTTTGGTTGGTTTTGGGTTTTTTATGTTTTTTTGTGCATGTGGCTACTTTTCATTTGTTTGGATTTTTGTTTGCATGTTACTATTATTATATTTATTTTGTTTTCTCCAGTTTTTCAGTAACAAAGATCTCTACTTCTGACATGTTTAACCCAAAGGTTATTTGAGAATGGATTTCGGGAACTTAACTGGTTTTGTTCTCAGAGTTGTTTACCGGTACTGTTGGTATAGAGATCACTAACATAATGTCTTCCCTTTTCTGATGTCATAAAGGTAGGATGTATTCTTCCTCATTTCTATTCTGTAGCAGAACCAGCTTTTCATCTTAAATGTTTTCACACTCTGGTTTGCTGTTTTCTTTCAACTATTAGAGGAGTCCTTTGGATTTAGAGATTTCAGGATGACTATTTTCCTATCAAAAATAATTGTCAATGTTTACACTTGCAAATTTATCTCAGTTTTGGGTTTCCTGGGGGTGTCATTGATGTGTTTTCTTGGTTTTTTTCTTATTTGGGGGGGGGGGGGGGTGTGTGTGTGGACTTTTTTTTCAGTTTGTTTTTTGCATTGAGAAGTTTAAAAGAAAGAAGCTGTTGAATAAATATGAATAATTTTGTTTTCTTCTGTCGACTGTTGCCTTTCTTCTAAATAGCAGATACTAGTAAAAGAAATAACCATTTCTGAGTCTTCCAATGGTGAAAATGTCATCCCTGCGATGAGTTTTTAAGTGACATTAACTACTTAGTAGCCATTATCTCTTAGCTCAGTTGCACATAGGATATGTGTCTTTTACACAAGCAAATACTGTTAATGTTTCCATGTAAAACACCCTGGTAATGGCTTGTAGATAGTAACTGAGTTTAATGGTATGGATAGCTGAAAGCAGAAAGGAAGTATGTAAATAAACAGGTTAATTTATAAGTGCTTTTGAAATTACAAATAAATGCATAGTCCTCTTGGTCATGTCACCATAAAAATAACTTATTTTAAATTATATTAAAGATTGGACTCCCTTGATTTAAACCCCATGCAGCACAGTTTAGCCAAACCCTTGCGACTTACATCAACGCAAAGCCTACTCACCCTAAATTTACAGATGTAGAATTTAAAATAGACTTTAATTATGACAAGGAATTTCAGAGAGCTCAAGATGATTTGGTTCCAAATTGGAATGTCATGTCTCAGATTAGTGTTTTAAATTCGTGTTTCAATGTCATATGTGTGAAATCTATTTTTGAAATCTGAAAAGTCTTATGCTATGTATTTGTTAAAGCAATACAAAATTTAACAGTGTACTTTAGCTTTCTCAGATAAAATTTGTAGTTCTGATTGGTCATTTTGCTTGCAAACAAAAATCATTACAGATCTTAATAATTGTCTATAAAACAAAATAAATTTGGAAGTGCAAAATGATCTTTATGTTGAATCATAATGTTGTAAATGAAAACACTTTTCTGTTTCAGAAAAAAAATCTCTTTAGTTTGCTCATAACTTTTTTTCTCTTTGGTTAATCCAATCTTTCATTATATTCTTCAATGTTAGCTATTGATTGCAGACAGTGAAATGTTTCTATAGTAGTACGTTTGTACAAAATTTTGAAAGTACTCTAGCTGAGATAATTTGAAGATTTAATTAATAGCATGTATTTTATTTTCCATTTTGTGTTAGTCAGTTATAAAATATAGCTAAAAGTATACAGGTTACGCTATCTTGTATAACAGCTATCTTCCTAACAGAGAGACATTAAATAGAAGGGCATTACAGTTTGTTCTCTATCTACACATGCAACTCTTGGATTTTAGACACAGTAGAAAATTAGAGAATGAGGGGACAAGGAATCCTGATCATCAAATAATATTCTATACTTAATAATACAGTTTGCCTCATTATTTCAATCTTACATAGAACTACAGGCAAACTGCAGTGTGGCTGGCAAATTCATCAGCTGAGATTTACAGGAATTCTTTTGTTGAAACCATGTAAAAGTAACATTTTGTATGTTTAAATGTATTTGAAGTTCATCCTGCCTCACTGAAATATCTTCTTATAATGTATTTTCCATATAGGAAAGTAATACTGAGCTGATTTTGCAGTGTTCTCCAAAAAGGTATCTTGTAAAATATTTGGTACAAAACAGAAGAAAACAGCATGGAACTGACATTCACTCATATGTGTAGAGAAACCATTTTTCCATGGTAAATAAGATGTCATAATTACTCTGCTGTCTGTTTTCATTGACGAATTTTGATGCTGCATTAAGTCTAGTTTGGAGATGGATTTTCTGTTTGGCAATCTCAGCATAAGTAGGTTCTTTTATTTATGATTCATGTGCCATCCTTTATAGATATACACAGACACACATCTGTGCATGCACACACACAGGGTTCTTTGCTGCAAGTACAGATATATCGTCATGACTGTTATCCTATTTTTACACTCACATTACAGTAGAATGTATAAATGTAAAGAGGGACAGCTGTTTGGAAATTTATCTTCTGTTTCTCCATGGTTTTATCCTTCTCACACTTATGTATGTCTCATTTTTGGTCAATGACTGTAATTGAAGTGCATTTTCTATTGTATGTAATTCATACCATAAGAAAGAAAGGTGGTTTGGAAGTTTTATTGCTAGCCGCAATGGAATGAACATATCACAAAAATATTTCTAGAGAGAAGTAATACTTTGGAAGAATGGCCAAAATATACTTATATAAGTGAAATTACTTGAAGGCATATCAAAGTAGATTTACACTTGATTAGTTTTACTTTTTTCATGTTCTATAACTAATCTTCTTGCCTTTTGAAAAGCTTTCACTAGCAGAATGCACAGCCTCTTTCTCAAGCTGTAATTGTTTCAAATTCTGTATCTGGATTTTTTCATCCTGTATGCATCTTCTTACTTCAGTTTCAAGAAGAGTTCTTAACATGGAGGTCACTTCAAGTCTGTCAACTCATTGTTCCTGCTTTCCCTGTTACCCTATTCCTGGTTAGGGCTGGGTGTTTTGTAGTGTAGATAAGTTTAAAGGAGGTTTTTGCTGCTATTTTATTGCCATAGAAATATTTCTTTTTTCGTTAATAACATTCCAGTAAGCTGCCTCATATCATAAAGGACAGATCTAGCAAAAACATCTAACTGAAGGAATGCTCATCTTTCAGTCTTCTCTATTTGACTGTGGAAAAAATTATTTATGGACCGCTAACTTCAGTTACTGGATGGACATATTAAGACGTGCAGTCTGAGATACAATTCATTTACATAAAGGATTTTTAAAACACTGCAAAAGAAAATGAAAATAAGAATCAGATCTTTATTCTTCTTTATATTCCCACTGGTGTTTTGGGAAGGTTTAATCTATATAATGGGACTAAAGAAAATGGAAACTAGTTTTGGACAGTGTTCTGCAATTTTTTGCAAGTGACCATGGCATAATAGTTTCTTAAATCAAAAATATTAGTAATTATTAGATATGATTACATTAGACAAAGATCATCCAGAGTGCAAAATCAAGGACAAGGCAAACCAGCAGTGCTGTTCTCTGTTGTACAACTGTATCCTTAACAGTTGCCACAAAACAGGTAGCACATTATGCTCAAAAGAATCAAATTAAACAGATGCATTTAATTTTCACTCAGATCATATTAATAATCTTTTCAGTAGAAACGATATTTAAAAATGGGTGATCATTGGTAAGATTTTTCAATACATGAATAGCCCTTGTGTGTGATCCAAGATCCTAGTGATTGCTTCTTTCTGAGAAGCTATTTCTATCTCCCTGTATTCATAAACACACATAAAGAAATATGTCATCTGAAATAGGGATAGATCTGGTATAAAAAGCTTAAAAAACCCTATAGTTACAAAAAACCCTAACCCCAATACATGCAATCTAAATAAAATTTAAATTTTCAAAACACTTCTCCCCAGCTGGAATGCATTGCCAGCATGATTACATATTGTCATAGTATCCATTTTATGCTGAGTTCCAGCAATTATCTGAAACCATATGTCAATTAATTTACTTGGGGCTGGGTTTCATAGTCCCTGCCAAAGCTATGAGCAAATGCTTAAGAGATAATAGATGTTCAGAACTGAGCAGTTCATATTTATGGAAAAAGAGATCTACTTATGAACTGGGAAAAAATAGCTCATAAGATTGTCCAATAAAATGTGGTTAAAAGCAGCGCAGTAGTTCAGACGGTTTTAGGGAAGTACATTTTAACAACTAATGCAAATTGACAACAACAAAAATGATAAGATAAAGAAAATTAGGTTATCTCTTTAAGTCTGTGTCTGTTATCTCTGTAAGAACTAAAATGTATCTGGCAGTAAAATCGGTGAGGTCCCTTAGAAAAAAATCTCCACTGTTCCTTCCACAAAAAAAAGGTGTGAGACTATACCAGGTTACAATGTAAACAACACTTTTAAAAGAAGTTCAGTTAACAATTTTTAATAAATACTTCTGTCTGATAATCAGTACAAAGCATAAAATAATCTGAATACAAATTCTGAATACAATAGCAATTAAATAATATTTAAGGATGTAGTTGGCCAAGTAGTCAGTATTTTCAAACTTTAGTTACCAGTTAAGCATTCTAAGTCATTTCTTATGACTCCATCCTCAGCGTCTATTGCTCCATCATCTCATAGTCCATACAGCAACAAGAGAAGCAAACCAGTCTGCTGTCCCATCTCTAGACATTGAATGTGGGTCTTCTCTTCTTCCAGAAATTAATTTAGGAGTTTCATCTGTTGTCTGGTCTTCTTGGAAGATCTACAATAAAAGCTTAAACTAATGATTTGGCTATTCTCTTAACAAGCTTTTATTTCATTTAGAATACTTAAGGATTACTTGAAACAGAAACTGAAGCTAGGTCTCTGTATTGCATTCTTTGAGCTATTGAGTCTTGAACTAGACAGGAAGTTCTATGTGGGAAGCCACATCCGATGTATTTTCTCTTCTGCTACAATTTAGACAGGAGGCATTTGAACTGTGGTCACCCCAGTTTACTAATTTCTGTGTTTGTATTTTATTTTATTTTTTTTTTTTGGCAATTTTTTGATGGGGGCTTTATGTTTGTTGGTTACAAAATACATTTTTTCCCATGCAAAAAAACCTGACCTATATTATGTCTCCTAATTTATTTACTGTTGCAGTATCTTTGAGGAATGAAAACAGCAAGGTATGCCTAAGATGACATAGCTAAGAGCTAGGTAAACAGAATTTACCTAGACAACATGGAGAACCTGAATTGTGTAAAATTTCCTGGGGTGCATTAAGAAAGCGTGTCCAGCAGGTTGAGGGAGATTCTCCTCCCCCTCTATTCTGCTCTAGTGAGACCATGTCAGGAGTATTGTAACCAGTTCTGGGCTCCCCAGTTCAAGATGGACAGGGAAATACTAGAGAGAGTCCATCAGAGGGATATGAGGATGATTAAGGGACTGGACTATCTCTCTTATGAGGAAATGCTGAGAGACCTGTTGCTGTCTAGCCTGGAGAAGACTGAAGACAAATATCTGAAGGCGGGTGTCAAGTAGAAGGGGCCTTTCTTTTCAGTGATGCCTTGTGATAGAAATAGAGGTAATGGTCATGAACTGGAACACAGGAACTTCCACCTCCACATGAGAAAAAATTTGTTTCCTCTCAGGGTGACAGAGCCCTGGAACAGACTGCCCCGAGAGGCTGTGGAGTCTCCTTCTCTAGAGTCTTTCAAAACCTGCCTGTATCTTTTCCCTGTGTGGCCTGCCCTGGGTGATCCTGCTCTGGCAGGGGGTTAGACTGAGTAATCTCCAGAGGTCCCTTCCAATCTCTACCATTCTGTGATCTCTGAAAATGTTGAACTCTCTATGTTGAACGGGTACATTGTCCCAAATGAAATTCTGATTCTATTCTTTGTTCTTAATACATTTCCATTTTAATCTTCAAAAAATAACTGACATACATAGGTAGAATCTACGAAGTAATGCAAAATCAACAGAGTCTATTGTTAGAATTTACTTAAGGATTATAATGGCTGTTCTCATAAATCTATGTTAGAGATACAGCAAAAACAGAAGTTAAAAATAGACCAAAAAATTACCTCAGCAATGCTTCTGCTGGTAGAAGAGTGAATAAAAACACTGTGGCTATTTTACTCTTTCTTTTTGAAGAAAAGTTATATAGAAGATTGGATTTGAGATAGCAAATACCAGTCTGACCTGATTCTGAAACAGCATTAGAGATGTAGAGAGACAGCACTTGTCCATATGGGTAAAGGTGTTACACGGAGCCTGGGAAAGCTTGAATTTTGAAGGTTCAGTCTGTCAGTATGGGTTCATATTGATGCAGGTTTTAAAGATCAACAATTATATGTTGTGTGCTATGAAGAGCTTGAAATTGGGAAGGTTTAAAGCTTCTGTGGTGATTGTGTGCTCTGGAGGAGAAAGAAAAAAAAAAAGCTGTTGTTATGTTTTGGGGTTTTTTCCCCCTAATTTTTAAATAATACATAAAAGTCCCCTTTCTTTTCTTTCCAGAATAAATTAATCAAAATGAAAGAGTAAGTTTGTCTCAGGGTTGGTGTCGTGGTTTAGGGTCAGGGCAGCCCCTTAAACCTATAACAGACTCTCTCTGTTAACCCCCCTCCCTCCCCAAAGGGGAAGAGAAAGGACAGTTGGGATTCAGACTCTTTACTGATAATAGACTTGTCATACATTAGGAAACTAAACTTAGAAATCAGTGTTAACAGCAAGAAATCCCATGATATTTATTATATTGATCCCAGCATTAGTGAAGTCTGTTACTGCCTTGTCACACTTTTAATGCCATGTTTCAAAGTATCTTTCCTGCATGAAAATGGGGCTGTCATCTTACAATGTCACAGTCGCATATCAAATTGCCTGGGCTTATGAACTTTTAGAAACCTTTGAACCCTGGCAGTACCTTACTGTTTTTCAGGCGGGAATAATCAATTTGCAATAATTATCTGATTTATTGTTTAAATGCATTTTTTGTGCCTTATTATTAAAATGTATGAAAATATTTTTATACCTCACATCAAGGACATCAGATCTGTGTTTATTTCTGAGTATGACCTAATGCTGGTTTAATGGCTTCTGTGGCTCTGTAGGAGCATTTGTACAATCACGTGCAGATAGTCAAGTGATAATTTAAGATACTCCCTATGCTTATCTTAGAACATAGGAATCTGTTCATATGCGTACTCTTAGGACAAAGCCAAACAAGTCTGCAGGGGGAAATTTTTTATGTAGCTTGGAGGCTATGAAACTCCAATACAAGACTTTCCTCCACTTCAAGTCACATAGCAGGAAAGGAGTAAGATAGTTAACTCTCCAGAGTATTACTTGTGCCTATACTTTGGCACACGCTTTATGGAGAATAGGTGGTCTCATATTCAAAGTCTATAGTAGATAATATGTTGTATGGATATCTGAGATTCTAAGTCTCATTTGTGGGTCCTTTCACTATTCCTACATTAGAAAATAACATAGACTAAGAGGACCTGAAGCAGCTGGTACTGAAACACTGCTGGCAGCACTGTTCTTATTCAGGCATCTTCATAGTTAAGCATTGTGTTAGTGTAGTTCAGTAATGCATCTTTCAGTTTAGTTTCATCCAAAGGAAATCAATTAATTAAACTGTGCCCCAGTGTAAAACAAAGCACAATCTGGAGTTTTATTTCACAAACACTCAGCTCTGAAGTGTCCAAGGCTAATGATGGAACATTTTCTGTCACTTTGTGTAGAAAGTCATACAAGCTCTGTGTGTCTGTCACTAATCTTTCACCTGTTGAACAGTTTGAGCACTGAGTCTCATTCATACTCATCCTGAATCTGAAGGTCTTGGTCAAGAACTTGTCTTCGAATTCTTCATCTAGCAGAAATATTTTGACTGATTGCAATGTAATTATTCTAAACTAACATTGCCCAGAGAAGGAATAAAATAGGTTTCTTCATTTCTCTATCTTCATTAGGGAAAAAAATCTCTCAGATGATCAGTCACAGGTTTATGATACACACACACTCATTCCTGCACCTGTCATGCTGCATGTACTAGGTAATATACACTTTCTGGAGTTTGTCTTCTTTGAAATAGCAATTTAATTGATTACATTTGTAAATCATCTCTCACAAGTTATTCAAGACAATGTGACTGTAAGAGATGTCTTTTCTTAACTCTGTGTTTACAATTATTGTAATAGAATAAAACCTGATGTATTAATTTCTTACTTTATCAATTTTAGTCTGTCATCAAGAACTTTAGAGCCTATACATGAACTTATGGAAAATTGTGATAGCCTGCACCATTTATTTTGCAGAAAGCTCTCAAGGCTGCATTGTAGGTATGATAGTAATGTTATAAGGGACTTAATAATTCTCAAGCTTGTTGCTTACTCCACAGATTTTCATGGTAAATGAACAAGGTAGTGATTGAGGTACTTGAATATAATAAAAAAAAATATATTTTCCCAACAAAATATGGGAGCAACTAAAATAAATAAATAAATAAATAAATACCTCTAGCACCATTTATTTATATAAGCCCCTAACACCATTCAAAAGTAAAATCTCATTGAAATGACAGTTGAAATTTTCTATCTAAATCTGTTAGTTACATTTGTTGTAATGCTCTGTATGAGCTATGTGTACATTTTGAAATTAAGGTGGAAGATACAAAACTGATTGGAGTGCTTGCTGTCAACAACAGCAACTATCCATTGGAGATTTTTATATAGCTATAAACTAAAAATTTAGAGGAAGAGGTGTGACAAAACCTTATGTCTGTTTGACTTGTCCAGTATGCGCACCTATTCAATGCCAAAAGACCAAGAAGTAGGTTGGACAAACATGCAAGTATGCAAGAAGGCTACTTCATATGGCAAATAAGCAAAAGGCTGTTTTGCATATATATCTCATATTATAAAGTTAAATTGCATAATTATTACTGATTAAATAGCCCAAACACTTTGTATCAAGAATTTCAAATAGATCTAAGTGGTCCTCTATCTTCATTTTCAGCCATATACAATTCTTTTGCAGAATGATAAAATCTAGTAACAATATGATGTACAGCTAATGCAATTTACAGCAACAACTTTCTCTCTTGAGCACTTCAAGACTGATTACAAGTTCTGTGTAAGTATCAGCCCTCATTCTTCTAGAAATTATTTCAGTATGTTTTAAATAAGGCACGGGAGCGCTACTCTTGTTTGTGGCAAGATTCAAGGCAGGTAGTATTTAAGTGGGCAGAACACAGTTTCTCTCCAGTAAGGACTGCTTTGACTGTCCAGTACTAATCAAAAGGTACAAGGTGTTCTGTGTCCTCAGCAGGGAGGAATGCAGTTCAATATATGACTAGGTTTACTACTTGCTTTAGTCTAAGTTTACCTTAAGGTTTTCTTTTTTACTTCTGACCTGCATTAATGTTATCAACCTTTTCCTGTTTGATGAAATTTCATTCCCGTGTGACCTAGCTTCAGTATCTCTTGCATGCAACATTTGCAAGATCTGCTAGTATAGTGCAGTGGAAGTTAGTGATTTTACATTTTAGTAGTATTTTTTATAAATTGAAACCCAGCAGCTTATTTAAACATAAACAGGGGTCCTGATCATTGTATCCAAAACTTGCATGATTATATATCTATAAAAAGTCATTATCTTTCATTTATTATGTAGTAGTTAATATTTTAAATAAATATTTATGTAATTTTTGAGGAATAAGTGGGAAAAATGTCTCACCTTCTGGTCATAGTTGATTTTTTGTGGTATTTAGATTTTGTTTTGTTGGGGTTTTCCTTGTTTGTTTGCTTGTCTTCCCTGTATTTAGGACTTGCATGGAAAAACAACCCCATAAAAAAACTCCATAACTTTATAGACCTAATTTTATTTTTAATTAAGTATGTCTAGAAAAACAAGATACTTGTCTTTTCAGATCAAGATTTCTTCTTCATAAACATAGTAAATCTAGAAACCATGCACATTCCAGATGAGTACATTGTTGTCTGCTGTTATTAACTTCCCAGAAAAAGGGCATCTGAATTAAATCTTAATGCTGCCACTTTGTATTTATATTATACAGGTGGCTGAGTTCAGTGGGGTTGATTCCACAGGAAACTCTGACTTTTTTTTATTTATTTGTAATATATATAGCATGTTGCAGTTCTGCAATGTAAGTAGGAAATAATATTTACTTAAATAAACACTGATGTGCTTACTTTTCACATAGGATGACATATTTTGGTGCCTAATATATTAAATATGTTGATCATAATATGTTAAACTTGGGGAAAATACCTATTAATTTCTTCTTCTCTTGTAACCATCATGATTGTGTGTCGTCTTAGTATAACCTGTACTTATGCATTATGTGTAGTTGTATATTCTTTCAGACTAAGTCTGAGAGATTTTATGTAGATGATTTCTTTAATAATATTACAAAATCCTGGCATAGCAGATATGTCAAGTGCAAGGGTATAAATGTGAGTGATCAATAAAATTCACTTCCAAATTTACTGCGAAATGTTATGTCATGCATACATTTAAGAACTGAGTAACTGAAGATGTTTACAAATATAGGTTATTGGACAGCTTGAGGTTCTTAACGTATTCTTTCCACTACTGATATTAAAACTCCTTTAAATTAAAAGTGCTGAGTTACCAGGGTACTAGAAAATCTCGTACTTTCTTTTTTACATATGGCAATGCTCCACATAATTTTTTTTTTTTTAATTAAATTAAAAAATAGACACAATAATTAATGCAAGTGGCAAGAATTTAGTACTATAAAAGCAGTAGATTTTGTATATGATTTCTGAAAATTTTAGAGTCAACTAGAAAAATTATGGATTTATAGAGTTTCCTGGTTAGAAAAATGCAATGGGCAAAATTTAATTGAAAAACTGATTTGAAAAAGAAAAATATTTTTTTTTTATTCCCTTCTCTGATAGGCTCAGTAGCTACTGCCTGCCGTGATCCTGGTGTCCCCATGAATGGAACTAGAAATGGAGATGGAAGAGAACCTGGAGATACTGTCATTTTTCAGTGTGACCCTGGCTATGAACTGCAAGGAGATGAGAGAATAACCTGTATTCAAGTAGAAAATCGGTACTTCTGGCAGCCCAACCCACCAGTCTGTATAGGTATGCAGAAAATATCAAATAATGCTTTGCTAAATTATGAAATTCTAATTCTAAATGGATAGAAGTACTGCACATCTGATAATTTACTCTCAGATGGACATTACCAAAATTCTTCCTTTGTAGTTGTTAATATAATAGTTCTCATCCTTTCCCTCTAAAGGACTTGTTTGTCTTTTCATGATTTGTGACACAGAAAGCAAGAGAGCCAATGACACTGTTAGCTTTGCCTTAAAAGTCAAAAAATGGTACTAAGTGTGGAGAATTTGGCTAGAGTTCATATGCTTATGCGTACATACAAATTATCAGGCTCCTGACCTAATAAATTTGTAGGTTAAGTAAAACCAAGCAAGGGGCTAGAAAAGGATGCAACAGGAAAGAATGAGAAGGTGGTAGCCTGTTTTCACTGACAGTCTTCATTATTTTAAACAAATTTTTCATTAGTAAATATTATATCATTTATTTCTGGAAATAATGTCTCAATCTCTAATGCTATTGTGATTAACATAGCTTGTATGATCTTGTAGGATCTGCAAGTTTGATGGTGCAGAAAAGAAGGAAGATTGGCCATTACAAAGGAAGTGCAAGTGGAAGTATACTGGATAGGCCAGTTGCAGTAATAATACCTTCAGTCATATCATTAGGAGATACTGGTTACTGTCCTCTCCAAAGCAAAACTGCCTGAAAGGAGTGTCTGAAGGAGTATTGTGGTTTAGAGCTGAGCCCACACTGCTGCTCACTCCCCCCACTTTGAATGGGAAGGAGTAGAAATAATAAGAAAAGAACCCTTGGGCCAATGGTATAGAGTGGGCACTGCAACTGTAAGAACATCAGCTCCACAAAGACGTTCTTCCTACTTTGCTCTCCCTGGTAGTATGATTTAGGGCAAACATTGCATAGAGGAACTAGCCAGGGACTGCAGCTGCAATGAGCATTTGTATAGCTTTCGGACACTCTCTTGCATTTAATCAACTTTTGGCCTTGGGTTTTACAAAATAAAATCTGCATCCTAATTGCCTATGTATGTTATGCACACTCCCAGCCCCTTCTACATGTCTGCAGACAGGTAGTTGCAAACTTACTAGAATACAGACCTGGTGTCTGTGGCTATTCTACTTTGCACATCAGAGTGTTATTTTCTTTGTTCCTTCTCTCTTTACTGTGCCTTTACAGTGGTGTGACTGTATGGGCTTGAGGACAAAAACAGTCTAAATTATTTACTGGAAGACTGCAGAAAAGAAATACTTGATTGCTTATCTGCTATTTTTCTTATATGCTTATATATGTATTTGATGATGATAATGATAATTGAACACCTGTAGGTGTAGGAAAAAGAGAAAGGAATGATAGGCCTTATATTGAATATATTGTGTCATACTGACCTTATTTAATATTGCTCATTTAAAAATATTTTTGCAACTGAGAAGTAATTGCCTTACCATAAAGCAGTGATAGCAGTTTTAATTGTTATCAATAATGAGTCGATAATATTATTCAAAGGGTTAAATGTAGATGCTCACTTGTCATTGTGTTCTTAGTACATGTAAAATATGCATGCACTTGCATACATCCATTTACCTAATACTTGTAATTTCCACCCTTTATGAACAAAGACCTTCTGTGTATACAGTAGCAAGATATTATGATGATTTATTGGCCAAATATAAGGCCTGAAGTTATTTTATATTTATTTCCTATAATGATACACTTTTGGGGAATATGAGCTGCTAATAGACTAAAGTAGGGTAGTGTAGTGGGTCTGGCTGAGCTGCTTTTCCCCATCCAGCCCTCATGATGCAGCACTGGGAGCTGGAGGGTCTTGATAACACACCCGTGTTATGACTGCCAGTGCTCACACGGCACCAGAGGATGGGGGGCAGGATGGGGGAGAAGATACAGCCAACCTGAGCTGACCAGTGGGATATTCCATACCATATGATGTCAGCTCAACTATAAAAGGAGAGGGCAGGAGGAGGATGGGGGGACATTCTGCTTTGTCCTCCAAGCAGCTGCTACGTGTTCCTGGAGCCCTGCTTCCTGGACTCGGCCCGACATCGCCTGTAGACGGGAAGTAGAAAATAACACCTTATCTATCATAACCCACACCCCTGTGCTTTGCATCTTATTCTCTCCCTACGTGCTGTGCTGAAGGGGGTCGGGGGGAGTGATAGAAGGGCTTGGTGAGCACCTGGTGCCGTGCTGGGGTCAACCCACCATAGGTGGGCAAACTTGCTTGGAGGCCAAGGATTTTTTAAATTGTCTGTTGTAGTTCAGCACACTCTGAAGTTCATAATTTCTTTTACAAATTGTAATGTATTCACATACGTTGTTTCCATGCCTGTAAAATTAATACAAGGCTTACTTTACACATGACTTCAACATCATCATTGTTTATCAAAGTCTTAGAAAAAATAAACATCATTTTTATGAAAGAATAAGAGGGAGGGATAGTTACTAAGGTTTATCATTTTAGCATGTTCTAGATTGATTTTATTTGTTCTTTACACTCCAAAATGTCTTCCTGAACCTCCACATTATTAATGCTCAAAACCTGGTAAATGTTAATTGTTCTTACCTGTGGTACTGCCATGGTTGTTAGATTACTTCAGTGTTACCTGTAGCACAATTTTAAGAACATTTCATTTCACAGGTAATAACAATGGAAAAATTAAGAGATACTGATTCAGCTGTTTGAATGAATGATGAAAACTAGAGATTCTACAGTATAGTAGATATTCTGACAAACTATAAAATTGAGAATATATCTCTGCCAAAAGACAGTCCTTTGGCTTATGCCTGTGATGCCCAAAATAGCTATGTCTTTTCTATTCCAAAGACTTTCTGTATGTAATCTTGTTTTGATAACAGATTCTTAAATGCTTATTGCAGAGGGGGTTGGACTGGATGACATTTAAGGTCCCTTCCAATGCACACCATTCTATGATTCTATATTGAATATCTCTTTTTTTAAACAAACAGCAGCAAAACAAACAAACAAAAAACAACGATACCATATATTCTGTTTCTTTTTTTAAGATACAATTCAGTGAATAAACAAATAAATTAAAGCCAGAAAGTTCTGGAGTAGTACTTTATTGCCTTCCACAATTAACTAGGTTTTAGATAAAAAAAAAAAAAAAACCCAACCTATACTTCCTCCCATAAAAACAATGAATGCTGAGATCATCAGACAGACAGTCTGGAACAGTGCTTGCCTGTCACTGTGTCTGCACAAAGGTTTATAAAGACAGGTTGACATGACCTACATCTAGTTTTCACTGTGTAATACATTATATATTCCATTACAGAAGACCTGAAAAATAACTCCTTTTCTATGTACTGCAGATGATCAGTTTGTAGAATTCAATTTTGCAAAACGATAAGTCCTTATAAATCTTATCTAGAATATTTTCTAATAAAATTTAAGATGCTTTTTCAAAAAGAGCTTTAGAAAGCATGTTTATTCTCTTAGTCAAAGTTTCAGTTAAAGAATGCTGAAGTACAAAACTTCATGAGGGTAGTGATACTTCTTCTTTTATTAAGTATTTACATTTCTGGACCACAAGCACACAACATTAAGGAACATCAACATCACACAGAGAACACTGTGTGTTCTTAGAAGACACTTTCTTTATCACAGAGTTTGAAAACTAGTATGTTTTAGTGAATTTCATTTACACTATAACATTCTTCATCTGAAATACTCATCAATGCTGTCTGGTGACAATGCAGGTAGTTGCATTATCAGTGTGAGTAGATAATATTTCATAACATAAGAAGCTTCTTTTTAATTCCTTTAACAAGAAGTATGAAGTGGGAAGATTATCCAGTCAATTTTTTTTAATGTCTTAAGCCAGAGCATTTTTCAAATTCACAGCATTTTCAGTAAAGCCTTGATATAATGTTATGCAAGCAAATATAAGGAAAAAGAGTTCAAAAACAAGTGCTTCACTTAATAGTGTTAGTATTTGTCTAAGGAGAAATGTGAATATATTTTTTGTTTCTATTAAAGCTTTGTAGATACTTGACTTGTTTCTTGTTTAACTTTTGGAGGACTTTAAATGTCAGGGAACAGATTGCTGGTACTTGCTTCTTTTCATCTTACCGTTTTCTTCAATTCCAATCTATTTTTATTCACAGCTCCCTGTGGAGGAAACTTGACTGGCTCATCAGGTTTTATACTTTCACCAAACTTTCCTCATCCTTATCCCCACAGCAGAGATTGTGATTGGACTGTTACTGTTAATAATGATTATGTTATATCATTGGCATTTATCAGGTAAAACTGCAATTTGCTTATAATTTTTAAATTCAGGTTTTAACTTTATTATTGGCATTTGTTCAGAGCCTTGTAGGGTAACATATGTGTATTTAATATAATGGTAAGTAATTGTTATCTTTGTTCACAGTCACAGCCAATACATTAGAGTATTGAATACACATAGAGGTGGTGCTTGGGAGCTCATTGTTCTTGTTCAGTTAGAAGCACTCTCAGTTTATACCATCTAATGTGGAAGTGGATGATGCTCAATTCATCAAGATTCTCCTCCTGAGAAAACAGCATGGAGTAACTCAGTGAATAATCTCCAGCCCAGGAGGATGGTCTTTAATGGCAGAGCCTATTGATTCGTCATAATTTGAGACACTCATCTGCTATTGAAGAAAAATTTCAAAACTAGTCTTTAAATTTAGTTTTATTTATCCATATCAGTACAGGATACTTCAACAGGAGACTTCCTGTTGTTCTGGGTTACTAAATGGAATTGATTTACCATTTTCCTTTATCACAATGCAAGATTAAATTGTAGTAGAATCAACAGAGGAACTTCTTTTTTCTGCATTGTAACCCATAAATTAAATCAACATATGTATTACTTTTGAAAAATACACATCCTAACCTGGGTACATGATAATGTCACAGAAAAATTCTTCTTGCTCTTAAGTTTACTGAAAGTTCATCCCCTGGCTGTGTGAAAGTGTTCACTCTGACTGAAAGCTGTGTACACTACCCTGCATCTAACTGCATTATATTATAAAGCTTTTCTACTAAGGGATTCAGTAGATCTACATTGTTTATTTCTCTAAAGCTTTAGCAATATGGGTATTACTATTTTTTTCTATTTAAAAAGTTAACTTTTCTCTGACTAGCAGGAAAATATTATTTATAATCAGAGAACTACTAAATATAGTATTTGTGTTTTTTTCTAATAACACACTTCTGTAAATCATTATTCTAACCGTGGAGGGTTTTTTTCCTTTTATGAAAACAGTGATAGTAAACACTTATTTAAGCTTACAAGACTGAAAATGTTAGCTAAAGCATATTCTGTCTAATATTTCTCTTTTTTTGTTCTACAGTTTCAGTATAGAACCAAATTACGATTTTCTTTATATCTATGATGGGCCAGACGGTAATAGCCCACTGATTGGGAGCTTTCAAGATAGCAAGCTGCCCGAGAGGATAGAAAGCAGTTCTAATACCATGCATCTGGCTTTTCGGAGTGATGGATCTGTCAGTTTTACTGGATTCCATCTAGAGTACAAAGGTAAATAAAATTATTTTTCTTTTCTATTCAGTGCATGAGTGTAAATTTTAATCTGTTTTAATTTCTCATAGTTTTCTGTCTCTAATGTTTTGGTTTTCTCTGAGAGTATGATAATATGTATTGTCTATATATACTAAATACAATGCTGTAAGGGTATTATTTATTTATTAATTATTATATATTTATTAGATAAAGCTTCTAGTATGATTTCATTTAGCTGATAAAAGATAATGTTAAATGCTTGATTCCAAACAAAGTAATTTCAGACAGCAGTTTACATGTTTTAAAAACAATGATTCAGTGACACAACTAAACAACTTATATACATATTTTTTCCAGAATATAATTTATTTTTACTTTTTAGGGCATGTTGGCTTATATACATTTAAGATCCTGTAAAATGAAATGAAATGCTGGAACTTAGGAGATTATAGTAAAAAAATGAAAAAAAAATGTTGGCTAGTATGATAGGCCATGGTAGAGCTGTCAACCCATCTCAAACAGAGGTGTCTGAGGTCATAACATGGTAAACAAGAAGACAAAGACGTGTAACATTTATAATCAATAGGAGTTTTCATAAATGCCTCTGTGTGGCTCAAGAAACAGAAATATTTGATATTAAATGAATATAAAAATATCCAATCGTCTGTAAAGATAACCAGATGGGAAATACAGATGTTGCTCATATAGAGGCAATAAATTCTAACTTCCTTGTACTTACTTTCTTCTTCATTGATTCTGAAAGCAATTAGTAAATTCTAAGGTATACAAGGGAAAGGCTGATGTGTTTGCTGCTTTGGCAAACCCACAAACTCTCCTTTTACTTTCCTAATGTAATTGCATTCTACGGATGTAAAGGAGTTCTCTCCACAGTATGAGCTAGTCCTAAGGAGTTAAAAGTAGGTTTCAAACATGTTGATCATGAGCCCAGATATATGTACTGTTCCACATCACTTAAAATATTTTTTCTTCCTTCTCCATTTAAGAATGATAAATGCAGATGGGAATGCTAATAGAAAGCAGTTCAGGGATGCAGAACTTCTAAAGAACAAGCAAGTATATTGATTTTTCAAAGGCCCCATTTTTTTATCTGCTGTGGTGTTGAATACAGTCTTGTCTCCTAGAATTAAAGAGTTTCTTCCATCTACCAATCCAAGTATGAAGGATACTCATTAGGGACACATTATCTTCTCATTCTTGATCTAGTTTTAAACAAAGAAGTGAAATACTATACTTCAGAATCATGGCAGAAAACTATTTGTAACATTATTACTATTCTGTGTGTTCCACTAAGATCTCTTATTTCTTTCTGTACTTCCAGGAGTCATGCTGCCAAAGGAATGTACTAGGTTTTCACCATATTTGTAAAGGGACTGTAAATCCAAGTAATGGGAGGATGTAGGCAATAGATAATGTGTTTCTGTGTGCGTGTGTAAGTGAGGAGGAGTTTGTGAAAGGAATCAACTTAATCCTAGTGTTCCCTGTTCACCTGATATGGTTTTATCTCCTGCTTTTTTCAGAATATCTGGAGTATGCATTTCAATCTCTATTTTAGAACAATGAGACATAAATAAAAGAAAGTATTTTAATTTCAATAATAAATATCAAGGATTATTATATATTTTTTATATATATATATATATGGACAGCTCAAAATCCCTTAAACAGAGGACTAGTTTACTTGGTGAATTGTTGTATTTTTACTGGAATAATTTGCTGAATATTTTAGGAGTATCATAGAAACACTGTGAGGACCACACCTCAAATACCATGGTCAATTTTGGGCCTCTCAGTACAAAAAAGACAGTGAGGTACTGGAGTGCATCCAGAGAAGGTCAACAAAGCTGGGGAAAGGGCTAGAGAACAGGTGTTATGAGGAGTGATGGAGGCAACTTGGGTTATTTAGCCTGGAGGAAAGGAGGCTCAGGGGAGACCTCATCACTGTGGTGGTCTTTTCTCCCAAGTAACAAGCCATAGGACAAGAGGAAACAGCCTGAAATTGTTCCGGAGAGGTTTAAGTTGGATATTAGGAAAAAAAATCTTCATCAAAAGGGCTATTAAGCACTGAAACAGGATTCCCAAGGAAGTGGTAGAGTCACTATTCCTGGAGGTATTTAAAAGATGTGTGGATGTGGCAGAACATGGTTTAGTGGTGGACTAGGCAGTGGTGAGTCAACAGTTAGACTTAGTGATCTTAAGGGTCTTTTCCAACCTAAATGTTTCTATATCCTAAAATTTGAAAGTGATATAACTGTTATTAGCTGGCAAAAGAACAGTTGTAAGGATGCTTAACAAAGTTTTGTCATGATGGAGTTCTATAGAAATTTTCTAGGAAAAATATAGGAGACATGGTTTTGGTCATTCTACAGTAATTTGTCCAGTCTTTAAAATGAAGGAGAAAGAACATTTGATGTAGAATGGAAGGATTCTTAAAAATAATAAAGGTACATTCTGTGTCTACATGATACTCAAAGAAGACCTTGAGAGTACTCCAGAAAATATTTGTAACATTTTAGAATATATTCAGAATTATGTTTGCATTTGTTTCCTCTGTAGCAAAGCTTCGTGAGTCGTGCTTTGATCCTGGAAATATAATGAATGGAACAAGACTCGGAATGGATTATAAACTGGGGTCAACTGTCACATATTACTGCGATGCAGGTTATGTTCTTCAAGGATATTCTACACTAACATGTATCATGGGAGATGATGGAAGACCTGGATGGAACAGAGCCCTGCCTAGTTGTCATGGTAAGAGCTGTTTCTCAATTATTATAGTTTCTCTTGTTATTTTTCTTGCTTTGTCATACAAAAGAAACATGTACAAAATTAGAAGCTTTAATAAGCTTCTCTTCTAGAACATAGTTTTATGTAGTAATATTTAAATATTATTGTATTATTGTATATTATAATATTATTATATAGTGTAAATATATATTATAAGTATTATTAGATAGTGTAAATATATATTATAAATATTATATTTTAAATATTTAATAAGCTTCTATTCTAGAACATAGCTCTTTGCAATTATGTATTTAATTAAAATATCATATTTTATAACTCAGGATGAATATTGTTTCAAGTTTTTAGTAACTTAGAAGATAATAGTAATATTCTCTGTGCCGACCTGTATTCTTGAAATATTGAATTTACAGTAGAGATATATAGCATATATATATGGTATATATTTATATATTTTATATATATTATATTTTTATATGTATATACCACACCTATATTTAAATAAAGCATTAGGTATATTCTGCATGTCACAATATAAGTTTGATTCTTCTTGTTATTACTGGTTTTTAAACCACATAAATAAAATATTTTGTATATACATTACATCATTTAATCTACTGGACATGTGGTTGCTAGAAAAATTCATCCCTGGAATGCACCAAAGATCCAATCATTCAAACTTCTGGGCATAGGAAGAATTCCACTTATTCAGGAATCTCCTGACTTTAAATATATCACCACTGACTATCTCAGGCATAAGCATTTTCAGAGTTAGACTCTAAGGAAAGATTCAATTTTTATTTTACTGATTTGATGTTAAGTCCTACCAGCAATTGATGGCCACTTCAGAAAAATAAATAAAATACTCTTTTCATGTATTCTGTAAGATTAAGTACAAAACCTCTCCCATGTTTCAGATATTAATAAATATTACAAAAATGACAAATTATAAAATTTACATTTGCTTTATAAGTTAAAATAAAATCTCCTCATTATCATGTTAATTTCTATTCCTTTTCATAATTTCAATACAAAAAGAAAAAATAATCTATTAAATGTATTTCCAATTTAAATATATTTATTTTAAACAGAATATGTATTTTCTCTGTTGTGTACTTCAATTTCAATTACAAAGTGGATTGTGGCGTACCAGCAAAGCAGAAAAAAATAATTGTAAACAATGAAGAATAACCAATATTAGAAGCATTTGAAGAACTTAAGTATTTTCATTATCCACCAAAACTCTCATAGCACTGAACACCAAACTTCAGTGGCATCAAATTGGAAAATTGTCCCCTAGCAAACTCATGGAAATGTGTTCAAACTTGTGAACAGTGTGCAATGGAAGTCTAAAAGTTTCCCTCTCATCTTAAAATGAGTTATGAGTATTGTTTTCTAGAAAGCAGTTGGTGAGGGAGGTTGTTGTTTATAAGAGAAGAAAGATTTCCTTCTTTTGGAAGGTCTTTTTTGGGGGTAATAGAAGATAAAGGATTTCTTTATCAATGATGCAATAATTGTGTCCCTTCGTGACACATAATTTACTTAGAAATCTTCCAGCTCTGTTTTAGCCTTCACTAAAAAGAGAATGTTTTGCTTGGAAGGACTGCCATTTTAATTCAAGGGGAAGTAAAAATCTTACATTAAAAGGGGTAGTGGATCTCTGTTTGTGTTTCTGGACTATTTGCTTTCCTGGATGAACAAGGCCTTATTTCAAACATGAAACACTCCACACTTCTTTAGGATATGATGTCACAGAGTGGGCTTTATAAAAATGTCTTAGCTTTGCAATTTCCACTTGTTTTTCTTATATTACTTTTTTCTTCTAGTTCAGAGTTGATGAAGGTTTGTAAATATGTTGCTGGGATATATTATAGTATATTTTTACCATGTAATCAATGCTTTCCACTTTTGCAGGATTAAGCTCAAGAAAACAGAATATTTACATAGATGTGAGAAAT
This sequence comes from Todiramphus chloris collaris, assembly GCA_025345505.1. Lineage (NCBI taxonomy): Eukaryota > Metazoa > Chordata > Aves > Coraciiformes > Alcedinidae > Todiramphus > Todiramphus chloris. The sequence goes on along the minus strand of JANVCC010000070.1, from coordinate 5,762,225 downwards.
ACAGTAGCTTTCATGGAGCTGGCAGGAACATTTTCAGAGTTGAATTTTGTTTCCTAACCACTAGTCTCACTTATGTAAAAAATCTACTTAGTAAAGAAATGAAAGTCCTCCATTCTGCAAGTTGTATTTTTGAAACTCCTGTGTTATAATGAAATGTGGTGTACAATACACTTCAGTATATACGTATATTTCCATTTTCTTATATAATATTTTTAAGAAAAAAATTTGAGACCTTGAAACCCCCTTTATATCTTCAAAACTTTTAACTGTTCTTTTAGGTATGAAGTAAAAAGAATTTTATTTTTTTTAAGTTACTATTATTCTCTCTAAACTTTGCAATTTTAATATCAATTTAGACTCCAGGTTCTCTGATAAATTCCTTTGAGACATATTTAGCCATATAGCTTTATAGGGAGAGTGAGGCATCTCAGAATATGGAAAAGAGAAATATGAATGAGAGTTCTCATTTGCTCATATTGGGAGATAAGTAGGTCAGAGAAAAGGAAGGGAGAACTTTCAACGCTTCAAATGACTCTCTCAGCCCAAGGGACATGCTTAACAATGTATAGAATTGGTCTTGTAAAGAGTATAATTTGAACAATACAGAAAACTTTTATCTCTTCTAAGAGAATTTGTGTCAGTAAAATTTGATAATTTCCATGAAGAAAAATGATCAGATAAATAACAGAGATAGCATGAGGGTGAAACTGATGCAGTGGTCCAGAGTCAGATCCTATTAAGTAAAAACTGTTATTGTTGCAATTAATATGGATATTTTCACTGAATAATAAAATCTCAGTAGAGGAGGATAGGGTAACATCTCTATACCCTTTTTGAATAATTTGGCATAACTCAAGACATACTCATGAGAGACAGTAGATGAGTTTGAATGATCCATGTAGAGGAAGAAGTTATGGGTCTTGTTCAGACGTCTAGTCTTTTAGATAAAATATGGGAAAAAATACATTCTCCATTTAGAATTAAAAAGAAAATGAAGCTCCTGGCTCTGTTAAGTTGGAAGGAACAATCATTTAGGATGGCTGTAAGCATTTTCTAAATATGTCTAGTACATCAAGCCCCATAGGAAATCACTGTTGAGGAACACTTACGTTCTGGGTCTGGTCATGAACTGGCTGCTGAATTGCTCAGTGTGTCAAAACTTGCTTTGCTGACAGTGTGCAAAACTAGAAAATACGAGTGTGTACAGACCCTGAAAATCAATAACTGATGATTTTAAAGTTAGATAAAAGCTGAGTGGATGCTTTCAGGATCATAGAGGATTAGTTTTCCGAAATCTACTTAGTGCATATAGCTGATGGTTTTGCAATTGTACCTTTATGGACCAAATGATATTATTGGTCCTATGTGCATTAGGTATGACTTGCATTTGGTTGAATTCATTATTTAAAACTACCTTAAGCCTCCCTAATAAGTGTGGGAAGTGAACCAAAACATTGACTTCATTCTTTTATGAACACATGCAAGGATTATGCAAGCTATTATTCTGAGCTATTTGGATTTCCTGGTGGATGTTAAGAACAGGGTGTAATTAACATATGCAGAAGTAATATTACTATGACAGAGATGATGATTAATAATTCCTCTTACCTTCACCAACTGTAGTTTATTTTAAATTTTTGGTAACAAACCCCAGTTGTTTACAGAATAAAATAAGTCTTGTCGTGGGGAATTGCATTTCTAACTGAGTGTAAAAACTTTGTTCCTAACAGAAGACATAATTTATTGATAACTAAAAAATATTGCTGCATTTCATTATAGTCTGTGGTTTAACCCTTGGAAATATTTGAGTCCAAGCTTTAAAATATCTTCATCTGACAGATGTATTTAACAATGTCAAATATTGTCATGAACTGCCTATCATTTATTCAAAGGTTTATTGGTAACAAAGCATCAGTATTCAGATTATACATATGTACTATTTGTCTTATGTTTTAAAGAAAAACAGAAAACTCAGGATGGTTTAGGTGGGAATGGGTCTTTAAAGTTCACTTAGCTCCAACCTCCCTGCCATGGTCAGGGACACTTTCCACTAGACCAGGTTGCTCAAAGCCCCATCCAACCTGGCCTTGAATACTTCCAGGGAGGGGGTATCCACAACATCTCTGGGCAACCTGTTCCAGTCTCTCACCACCCTCATAGTGAAGAATTTCATCCTAATGCCTAATCTAAATCTACTCTCTTTCACTTTAAAGCCGTTAAACCTTTTAAGGATGCTCCTGGAAACTATACTAGGGCACATGGAAAATGAAGAGTTGATTGTTCAGTCAGTCCTGGGATTGCTCACAGAGTAATTCATACCATGATATTTTAAAGCACAGAAACATTCTTAATTATGATTGCAAGAAGAAAACTTAATTCCCAGTCTTATGTACTCAATTACATACTATAGCCATGGTAGTTTGGTGATTAATTAACATGCTAAAAGACAGGTGCATATGCATTATGAGGAAGGATAGAGGTCCTTCAACTGTATGTCCACTTCTAGGTCATATCACCTGGGAGATAATTTGCATTATTAGGATCTGGGAAAAGGGGTGCCTGTGGCCTCATCTTCTTCCAAATCAATGTTTTCCTGAAAACTGAAATATCAGAGGACTAGAATTCTTCACTATTTCAGAAACCTTGCTTAAGTGAGCATTCATAAAAGGTGTAACTACTATTTTTCTCATATTGTGCACTTTTTATCATGCACTCTCATGCTTGCACATCACTGAGTAGATAAAGAGTTCAACTTGACATGTACACCGTAAAACAAGAAGAGAAGATTGATGCTTTTGTTTTAAAACTGTTCAATAGTTCCCTTAAATCTTTATAAATCTGTAAAACCAGGGGTAAACCATATCCACTTTCAGTGGCTGTGTGTTTGATACTGTGCAATATCACCAATTACTCTGTTAACTCTGTGTAACTTAGTGTTTAAAGTTGTTAAGCATGAAATAACACATGAGGAGAGGCAAGATGAAATGTGTAGAGGGCTATTTTGTCCTTTAAAATAATAAAAATGTTAGTATTTACACACTCTAATTATTATTACACTCTAGTGTTGTAGAGCCTACATGTATATAAAAGTATTAAACCATTATTAATAATTCATTGTTTTGTGTATAAGTATTATAAGTAATAAACTGGTGTGATATTCATGTTTAAAAAAAACCCAAACTGTTCCTATCTCAACTTGTGAGTTTTCTCACTTTTACACTTCCTATTCTGTTCTCCCCAACCCTATTGTGGGGAGAACTGTGTGAGCAGCTGCCCCATGCCTAATTGCCAGCTAGAGTTAAATCATAATAATATGTAAAGTTCTAAAAATATATACTATGCCATCAAAACATTATTCTTCTTAACCTACTAATTTTGACCTACTAAATATTAGGTATCCTACATACTTGGTATCCTAGTTTGGATTTTGAAACAATGACCCATTAGATAAAAGTCAGTATCCCATTAGCAGTTCCTCAAGGCATATTTTTCCTTCTTTTGCAGAGTTTATGAACTGTTAATCTTCATTTTTTTGTTGTATTTGTAGCTGTGTAATCAAATTTATCTGCATGACATAAAGCCATATTGCACCATTCATTTTTAAGCAGTATTCCCCACTGATTCCACTGATGAATGCTGCTTAAAAATGGATGGTGCAATACAGAGCTTAAATCTGCAATTACAATTAAATTCTATTAGATCTTAGCTGTAGGAGCTAGACATTAGGTAATCTGAAAGCAGGAGTAGGAATTAAAACCTGAAAGCTGCATAAAAAAAAAAGATTTGGTAGTAAAAATAATCTTTTCTTCACAAGATGAAGAGATTAGAAATTGATTCTCATAGCCATGTAGTCTATGTGTCACAGTTCTTTTAATTATTTCCTCGTAGGCTCTTTCTTTTGGTTAGACTGCAAAGGTGTGATGGAGAACTTGAGCAAAGAAGCACACGGCAGGGGCTTTTAACCCTGTAATATTTTGTTGGAGCTATAGAAAATTTTACTTTATAGCAGTAGGGTGTAGATTACAGGGTTCTGTGGTTCTGCTGTGTGATTTTCCTGTCTGCAATGATCATCTATTTCTTTTAGAACTAGTGTATTTTGAAATATGAGAAAAGGTATCATTGCTGATGGTAATGCATTTTATATTGTATTTTCTCTTTACTAATGCATTGTCATAAAGTGGTAGAATTTAGTTCTTTGGCAAAGGTGCATGAATACTATTGATCAAGATGGGTAATCTTCCAGATAATAAAGCTTAGCAATTTAAGATACAAAGTGGGTGATAAGTTGTTATGATAGGACTTTTTGAAGGGTTGCTGGGAGTGGTTTTTTACAAGACAAGATACTATTACAGTAAATTCAGCACACACAGAAAAGGATCTTTCTGCCATTAAATGCTTCATAATGTTTCAAGGAAACTGAGCAGTGCATCAGCACACTGATTCTTATCACATCCTTACCACAATCAAGCCCCTTTCTCTCCTATTAGTGTTCCATTACTGATTCGGGAAAGCAGAACAAGGACGGAATGCTGAGTAGTGGTTTTATATGTCAGAGAATGAAATAAAGTAGAAATAAGTATTGAAATTGATACAGTATTTCTGAGTCTAAGCAAGCATTATTAAAAAATATTGGAATGCTATTGGAGAATTACATTAGACAATATCATTTGCCTTTTGAAATTTTTTTCTTGGTTGGTTGGTTTGTTGGTTTATTTTGCAGGATTTTTTGATTTCTAGGGAAATGGTGCTCAGCATTTGTTCCTTTTCCTGTATTAAAAATGACCTTACATTTGTAGGGATGATGAGTCTGTTAGAAGTTTTACTGTAGGTAGACCTTTCAATGCACAGCATAATAATTAGATATGTTGATTTTCACAACCTTTCAGGTTTTAACTTTGTAATTCTTAGGAGAGGAAATAAATCACTGCACTGTAAAACTGATGCAAAGGCAATCAGACCTGCATAGCTGAAATAAGCATAAGTCAAAGTAAATGTGTTACTGGAATTGTATCCAAATGACTCAATACTGGATGTTTTCTGGAGGCAAAAATGCAGGGTGTTTGGTTTTTTGTTTATTTTGGGGTTTTTTAACCAAAGTAATTTTTGAATTCACTTTAACTATGGTTTCATGTCTCTGGATCCATCTCTGGTTTCTGAATAGTAATCTTAAGTGATGATCAAGCTAGAATCTCCTCTTCCTGAAACTTATGGCATTTTAAAGTAAGCATTTCCCAAAAGCTATGGAAGGAAATGTAGTCAATGAACTCAGTGGGTTTACTAAATTATCAGAAAAACCTCTTTGTCCTTCCTGATACATTCGGAAAGGTCTTGGAGGACACTCTTGATGATAGAACTAAATCATTTACCACCTAGTGATTTATGAAGTTAAACATTTTCTCAGATGTCGAAGGTCAACTGTGTGCTTACATCTTGATTCAACTTTCCTTTATGCTCTTTCTTTTGAGACCCAGGAATGTGAATTTTTGTGAGGGCAAAGAGTCATTATAGCAGTGGTTGTAAAACAATGGGAGAGACCAATAAAAGAAAAGGTAAACTCAGAAAAGACAGAGAGAAAAAGTACAGAATGAGAACACCAAGTGAAAGAAATTATTATGAAATACTCAATGTATTTTGTTGTTGCTGTAAATTAAACTTTACATATGTCAGAGTGACAAACTGTTCATCTGCCAATCTGCACTGAGCATATTGTAGCACAGGCTGCAGGTTACTCTGCTGAGAGAATTTGCACCCAGTAGAGCCTTGATGGAAATCCTGCTTCCAGCCTTGTACTGCATCTATACTGCATCTCTTGTCCTCTTATGTGACCCCATACATACCAACTATGTAACTGTTACAAATGTATGTTGCTTTCATGGGATTCATTGTATGGGAAAACCATTTAGATGTCTTAGACAATGTGCCCTATAAACATTTTTATTAATATCAATTATAAAAAGAAAATGGCGTTATCTTCACCTTTTAGAGACATTGAAGTTGTTTTCATCACATTTTAGTATAGAATATGCAGATGCTAAATTGTTTGGTGGTTTGGGTTTTCTTTTTATTACGCAAAAATTGCTGGGTGTAATCCCTTCAGAAATCAATGTGCAATCTATGTGCATTTCAATAAAATTATTTCGTGTGATAATTTTTATACCAGCTGTGGTAATATGACCTTTCAAATGTTGTGAAATATTTTGGCTAGATGTACACATAGTTAAATAATAATTCTACCTCAGAGAATTGAGAATGCTTTGCAAGTGTACTAGCTTTCTTACATTCTGGTGTATGGTACAAACATAAATAGGTTTTTTAATTAGTAATTTTTTCTAGCTTTACAAAAAATGTTGTTGTAACATCACTTTGGTGTTACAATATGCTATTGATATTATACAGTGTTACAACATCAACAGTGTTACATATTTAGTAAAGATGTAACTCAACTGTTGATTTTAAGTACACAACTATTAATATCAAGATGTTGTAGTGTAGGTCATTGCACTAAAATGAACAGAAGCTTGTAAAATAGGTAGTAAGTTTGATTTTTATTAGTTTGAAAAATTATGTATGTTAATTTACAAGAATGTATTGAAAATGTATGTTCATTTAAAAGAAACATGATGGTTTGTGGTTTTCTCATTTTTCATTTTGTTTCTGGTTTAGCATGCTAGTAGTTCAGTAAAATCACAAATAACTTGCTTAACTGAATAACTTGTAGGAATTGAAAAGGAGTAGAAAAAATCTGGACTTTATAAGTAATGGTCCACTATATGCTGAGTACTAAATGTTCATCTATTAACTTAGTTTTTAATATTACTATTGTTGTGTTATTACTTCAAGTTTTATTAAAAATTAAGTGTGAAATTATGTCCCTTTTGATGTCAATGTCATTGGCTTCAGTGGAATCATAGCTTTACCCTGAATTTGGACATTATTCTATATCTGCCGATTAGTGAAGGATAATAGTAATATAAGTGCTGGAGTGGTACAGTATTATTAATTTTTGTTGAAATAACTAATTTATTCAACTTAATAAACAATAAAGAAGGAAATGGGCTTAGGAAGAAGTAATAAGCTATTTGGCAAACTTATTTGTCTAGTTTTAGTGCTTTTGTTGCTTATATTCTTCCATATTCTCTTCTGTTTCATCCAAAATTTGGGATAGAAAATCTTGAGGACTTACAAACTGGTAAGCAGATCTGTTTTCATAAAAAATATTTGTCACATTCAGCTAGTGAAAAGTTTGTAGTTTGTGTTTTTTCAAATAATTCAGTTCATCCTTGGATGTGAGGGTCAGCCAAGACGTTATTGTTTCTTGGCAAAAAGTACCAGTGATTCTATTATCTAAATAAATTTTCACAAGAAAGCATGAATTTGTGGTATTTCACATGATGGTGGATTGAAGGAAGACACAGAGATGTTTCATTTATCCATACAGAACAATATTCCATGTGTGTATGGTGGTCTTAATGCATACTTTATATCTCAGTAAATCTGTACTCAGCATCACCAAGACTATGTGTGTTCTTGGTCCTCACTGATTTGCTAATCTCTAATGTATGTGTGGCTTCTACCAAATTCACACACACAAGCAAAAGTCAAGATCCTTCTATTGACCTATTTCAAATACCATGACTTTCCCACAGCCCATTAAATCATTTACAAATTCTATATGCCGACTGGAGCAATAGGTACCATCTGCTTCCGCTTCAGGTACACAGTCCGTCAAAGTCTACAGCTGCACCATACTGAAAGGAACCTATGTTTATACAAAATACAGAGATCTATGCATGAAGTGTCAGGGACTTAACTTGCTAGCATTAAAAGATGTGTTCTTTTCATGACATAGTCTACTGTACATTTTGTGTGAATCTTCTGAAATAGTATTAAGAAAGGCATCTTACTTAATATAATTCAGAAGATTTTAATGTTTTGAGAGCATACCACAAAATCCAGACTTTTTTATCATCAGCAAGTGAAACATTGAGTAATACTTATTTTAGAAAGTGACTTATGTCTTAAAAGGCAACAAATTTATTAAATACATGTTAACATTAAACTTATTAAAATATATATATATAGTCCAAAGTGGTTAGAAGAAATAATCTAAACAGATGCCACAATCTTGATAATAGATTAAACTACTAAATTACAAAGTGTGCATAAGAAGCAGGTAATAGACATAGGAAAAAACTAACTTTTATGAATGTTTCATATAAATGCACCTGAATATCTGATGAGAGAAAAGAAGTAAAAGCACAGTTTCTTGCTTGACAGTCTTGAATAATGCCAAATGTTTATGTCTGTTGTTAACCTTAGAAAAATATATTTTTGTGGTAAATAGCATTGTTATTTATCTGCTATTTTATCAAGTATTATAGCTATTAATGGTAGAATAAACATGAAGTTTGTGTGATAAAGTCTTTGTTCATAATTTTATATAATGCTATAAATAATTGAGATATAAATAAGTGGTACATCAAGTTCAGTCAAGGAATCCTGACTTTCTTATTTCAGTAGTTCTATACATTATTTTGAATTATGAGTCTATTGGCATGAGCAAGAATTTACTAGTGTGCAGAAGAGATGCATAATCTATGCTTTTATCAGAGTATAAGGCATCATACAAATGAATAATAGTTTTGTATGCTGTGAATAATAGCATACTGTGTATAAAGCACATCATTATTTTATTAAGATGGTTCATAAATGGTAAAGAAAAAAAGAATTATCTGGAAAGCTGCAGAGTGCCGTCAGTTCTCTTTTGATATATGAGAAAATTGCACATACTCAGTATTTCACAGGATATACAAATTTAATCCACTGTTGAAGTGTAGTAACATTTTCTGTAATATCATATACTAGCATACAACAAATCACTTTAAACTGATTTTTTTCTGATATTGTTTTACTCAAAACTGATTACCTTCACTTTCTAGCACCATGTGGAAGCCGGTCAACAGGTTCTGAAGGCACTGTATTATCACCAAACTATCCCAAGAATTATAGTGTTGGTCACAACTGTGTTTACTCTATCACTGTTCCTAAGGAATTTGGTAAGTAGATCTGGTCTCATTCATGTCTTTTTGTTTCTAGTATACTATCAACATTTCTGTATGATTTGTGTGATTGCTTTTATATTAAACATATTAATGTGAAAAAGTTGTTTTAAACTGATATTTGTTTGCTTTTAATCATTTTTATAGTGCACTATTTCTCATAATATTTATATTAACCATTATCTTTTGAAATTGCTCTTAATTTCTTTTTTGTCTCACTCTGACAACCAACATTTATCTTAGAATATTGCTGTGATGCTAGCCAAATATACAGTTAAGGTTTATTTTCATTCAAGATCATGTGCCAAGGCTCTAGAAAGTGTAGCATAGCTCCAGTAATGCCACATAAGCAGGGGAAGCAATGTTTGTCTTAAATATTTGGTAATACTGCTCTCATACTTCTTGGCTTCTCTGCATCAGAGGCAATGGCATAGTCTTTCCTGAGGAATGAAATTAGATCAGGATATGTCTGTCTGGTTTTTGTAGATTACCAGATCCTCCAACAAAACCTCACTCCCATCCTAACATGTTCTATGATGACTAGATGATGTCTTCTGTCCCACAAAAAGACAGGGCTTTTACATCACTGTTTTATCTCTCTGTATTTATGAATCATTGTATCTCACTTTATTATTTAACAGTGCTTATGATGACGGTTTGTGGTTCAGTTTGACTCCTTGCTAAGCAGTAATGCCACATACTGAATATTGTTTATTCTTTAAATAACCATGCTTCAGATTTATGTTCAAATAAGTAGAACTTCATTCTGACCCACTGCTCACATTTCATCTCTTTAAATAAGAGGTGTCTGGGGATGAATATTTATTAACCTTCCTTCATGTTATTTCTGAAAAATTTTATCCAAATTAAAGCCAATGCTTGAACTGCTGTGTATCCATCTGCCACAGTCATGATAACTGAACTGCTTTAATATCCAATTAATTTTTTCTTATGTATAGCATAGAGGTCCATAGGCTACTACAAAATAAAAAGTTTTTTAAAAGTATTATCTCCTAAGACATGGGAATCTCTACTTATTACTCTATAACATTCAGAAAAAAAAAAATAAAGTATATTTGCACAATTCTTGACCTATTTCTAGTTGTTACAATAACATGATTTAGACCTAGCTAAATTGTTTTAGATAAACTGGAAAGATTATGTCCTCCCATACCCATCAAATCTGATACTTCTTAGTTTATGACACAGGTGTCAACACGTAAAGAATAAAAATTACTACAATAAGGGGGTTTTAAATGTTAATGCTCTGTACTTCATATCTTGCACATTGTGGATGGAAATGTAATTTTTTGATTTCTGGAAATAAAGACAAAATTCCAGAAATAAGACATGGAAGTGGGGAAAAATCCCATTGTTCTGCATAGTCACTTGGGATAATTTGACAAATACTTATTTTCTTTACACGCTAAGAACAGTATTAAAAACATATATGTTAAGAACAGTATTAAGGAATTCTGATACTTTCACAGTGCTTACTAAAATATACATATATATATATATACACTGATACAAAGAAGAAAAGTCATGGTTTAGATACCATCAACCCTGCCATACAAGGATTCAGTGCTGCATTGAGGATATGATTATGACAGAGTATCTGTCATTTCTCTCCAGCTCTTTGGCTGTCCAACCTCACGATAGACCTTTACTCTTTTTCTTGTGTTTAAACAGCATATATTGACAATGATGCCAGGTACCAGTAGAATATAACATGGAAATACTTAATCCACTTATGTGAATACAGAAAACATGAATGCTTGTGTGTTGAAAGGCAGTAGCCATTCAAGAATGAGGATGACATGACACATAGAATAGACCAAAACAAGTATTTCCATTTTAGCTGCTTTTTTCAATGATACTCATACAGTAATAGGGAGGAGAATTACTTGCACCCAGAACCTCAAATTTTAAAGTATGAATCTTTGTTTGAATGATAAAGTGGTGTAATTTTTGGTAAGTTATTCTTATGTTGTTTGGTTTTGGTTTGTTTTTTTTTTTTTCCTAAACGATGTTCTTTCTTTAATCTATCATAACTAAAATTATTCCGGTAACAACTATTATAAAGTCAAAGTAATTTTGACAGTCAATTTAACCAAAGTTTAAGTTTTTCACTCAAGTGAATTATTTGTCTCAGACTGAAATTTTGAAGATTTGTGTATCGAATGTGTTATAGCTGATAGCTTTAATCTCTATCTCATCACAATATATTCAAGTACAACTGTAGAGAAGGATAGCCAGAATTTTTTAATGCTGAGCTCCCTAAAATCAGTTTTAGAAAATTGTTACCTATACCTCTATTATTTTTGGTCCTGATAGAAGATAAAGCATTAAGAAAAGAGTCTTTGTTTGCAGTGATTGATACGGGTTATGTAGGGATCACTTACTGACAAAATGCTGTCCTTAGTGAATAAAGACACTAGATGTCATCTGGAATTAACTTGCTAATGATTCATACAACAATTGAAACAAGATTTTTGGAGAATAAAGTGGTATTCCAGCAATGCTGCTAATGTAAAATAATTTAAAGAAATTTTCCTAAAGAAAACAGCAAACCTCTTCTTCCATAATCTTTCTTGTGGCTAAAACTTTCATTGTGAAATACAGCATTCATGTATTTGCTGAATGGAACCTCTTCAGGAACTATTTTGGCATCCAATAGAGTATATGAGACCTTATAATAGAGCATAGTCTTTTAAAAAAGCTAAACCCATGTCATTAGAGGAAAAAAAAATGATCAAACAAACAATGGTATAACATATTCATTGTGTAGAAGGAATCTCATTAGCCTGGATTAGTTTTTGATGGAGTAAAAAGAAAAGCTATTCCATGTGCAGCTTTTCAGGTTCTCAAGCCCAAAATTCTGTGGAAAAGCCACTGCAGTATTTTTCAATGTTTCATAATTCTGTCATGCAGAATCACGGTTGCAATATTTCATACTATGACAGGTTTAAGCTAGAAGATAAATGATTCACAAAAGCACACAGTATGCCACAGGCAAAATCTTTTGTAAACATGGAAGACTCATTTCCTTTGACACTCTCCCACTGATATTTTAAAATAGTGTAATGATTGTTAATTGTTCAACACAGAAATCCCGCACTGATTACAATTAAAATTCAGATGTTTAAGATTTTAATTTGTTTTTCTGATGCACATGAATTGATTTGTATGCTCTGCTCTGCATAACAGTGTCATCTACACTTACATTTAAATTAATATTTTTAACAGTATAATAAAATTTATACCAGCTTGCCTCAGGTTTTCTTTCTGTTAGAGCAAAAAGATAGATTAAATATTCACAGTAAAGTATGTAAGTATGGTTTATGAGCTATGCTGTCAGAAGATTAAATACTGTTTCTCAGTGGGCATCAAAAAATACAAAAGTTAAAGCAGAGCTCTTTTTTTCTTACAAAGAAGCTAAAAAGCATATATATATAAATAAAACTGGGAAAATATGTAGTTTCCATGGACATTGTACATTTGCTTTACATTTACAGTAAGATATAATATTGAAAAAAAAATGACAAGCGCTTCATTGATAATCATGACATTCTGGCACAAGTTTTCTTGGGATATTTGCAGTGGAGGTAGGCTAAGTTTGCTTGCTATAAACTGGGCAATTACAATTCAATATTCTCATCAGCTCTTGAATAACTGGCTTGTATTCACAGACACCAGTCTTTCATATAGTTACACTATTTTCAACTTTTCCTAGTCTTTTCTTGAATTTCTATGTTATGAGGTAGCCCTGAATTATTGTAAATAAGCAACAGAGAGAAGAAATAAATAGAGCCAAACAGAGATTTGGGATGATGATGGCTATGATGATGATTATTTAGATCCTTGAAAGAGTAATGTATTGCAAATACTGGAAGGTAAATGTAGAAATTTTATTCTACCAGTGGACAAATACACTGAGAAAACAAAGTTGTCAGTGTGTTTTCTGTTAGATTGCTCACTGCATCTAGAATTGTTAGCCAGTTTAAAAGCTGTGTCACATTAGAGTTATTTTGTTACTGTTTGATTTGATTTCATAACTCAGTTTACATTTGGAACAAAACAAAAAAAAAAGGACAGATCATAACTAGCAGAATGTCCCAAATGACAACCTCACATCCAGAGGGAATATGAACCAAATGGTGTTTATGATAATACTTAACTGCATTAAAATAAAGCATAATAATAATAACTTAATAATAATAACTTAAATCCGTCATCACTGCTGTATACATCTTTCTTTCATTTAAGAAATGTGGAAAACATTTTTAAAATGTGGAGGGTTTAATTCTCCATCTTAAATTAAAATGAATGGAAATGTCTCACTGAATATCTAGTTTTAGTATTTTTAACCATGAAGCAATTATTGAATTACATTAATGGAGGGAACCACAAAGACTGCTCCAGATGTTTGTATGCCAAACCGTATAAAGGCTCAAGATGATACTTTTAGAAGACAGGGAAAATAATCCAGCTTTTAACATGTATTTTATTAAAAGTAAGTCAACCCAACTTGCCTTCCCAAAAGGAGAATGACTTTAAAACCACATGACTTCCAAGAAGTCACCAATTTTTTTTTTTTCTTTTTTTTCTTTTTAACTTTTTTTTTTTTTTTTTTTCAGGTAATCTTAAAAGTTTATTTTTTTTAGGACACAATCTTTTACTTTTTGCATATGCGTTTACAAAAATTTGCTGTAGACAGAAAACCTGACTATATCACAGGACACTTCACATAAAAACTAAAAATGTTTTCAAAAGATGAATCACTTAATCCAGTAATTTAATGAAATTCAGTTTGAACATGATAACTAATTAGATTAGGAGTGTAGTACTTCAGTTTTATGATTTTTTTTTTCAGTTTTCTGAAGTATAAATGATCATGCAATACTGAAGATGTACATACAAATATTTATAATTAACAATAGGAAGAAGTATTTGCTGTATGAGTAAAACCAATGGATGATAGAAAGTTCACACCCCTTTTCCTTTTTGTCTTTTCCTTTTTTTTTTTCATCATATAAGTAGTAGTGTTGCTTTTTTCTGTTTAGTGTATATACTTGTGCCTTTGTAATTTGTTTATATCTATTTTTCTTCTGTACTTTTCACTAGCATTCAGAAATGCTTGCTTTTCCCTCTTTTGGCCATATTGTTGTTCTTTCTGTTTGTTTTTCTATGTGTTCTTCTTATACCATTATTCTATAGGAATGAAACTAAATTAAAACACATGTTGTCACTGAACAGTCCAATCTATGATGTTTGGTTGGTTTTGAGATTGAGCAAATCGTTTACCATTTCTCATTCAGTATAAATACAGTCAGTTTTCTGACTCGAAGTACACTCACTGTTCTCTATACTGAAGAGAATATCAGAATGGGTTATATTTGTGAAGTGTCTTTTCATTATCCATCGCTGATTTACACATTATATGCTATAAGATTGGACAGAATCATATACAACAACTTGTACTTAAAGAGGCAGCGAAATGTGATCTCTATGTGATGAGAAAATACCTCAAGAAAATAATAAAACACAAGCTAAGCAAGCATTTGTAAACCTTTTGTGAATTTCTTTGTTGGCTAAAAGCACACTTGCTTTATGACAGTTAATGCACTAGAATCTTGAAGCACCAGTACATGTCACAGTTTAATCCTTCTTGTCTTATATGTTTTCTTATTTTGTATTGGATACTTAGTGTTTATTATAATTGTTGAATCTGATTGACTGAAGGAAAACCTAGTGTAAATTCTTAGTATTTGAATGGGTCATTGATTTTACATATTTGGAAGTAAGTTTTGGAGAATTCTTATTCTTCCGCTTTCAAAAGAAATTGTATATAAGCACACAAGATAAAATATGGCACAATAAGTGCCACTGAAGGGAAATTCTTTGGTAGTATACAATCGAATACATTGATAGTGATGGACAAAAAAGCAACATATTCTTTTCTAGAATTCTGCCCTTGTCCTTTTCACAGCTCTACGAAAAAAAAAAAAAAGAAAACACAATATACTCTGGAGGAAATGAATGTTTTCTATTCCTAAACACATGACATGTTATAACATGTCAGTTTCTGAATAGGTAAAACCACGTTTGTTTATTTAACACACATTTGCTCATTTTTGATTTAGTGGGATATAATTTCAGGTCTTCAGTTTATAGTCAAGTTTTTAAAAGAGTGCTTTGTAAGATAAGAAGAATAAATTCTGACTGTAAGGTCTAAACGTTATGGATAAGGTTCATCTCAGCTTTTTTCAGGTGTCTAAAAATTGAATATTTAGTTAACAGCAGTTGTCTGGGTTCCCATTCTAGTTAATGAAGAAAGATAGGCCCCTCCAGAGCATCAGTCATTCTACTTCAGGAATAAATTCAAGATTTGTCTAGGTAGCTTAGACAAAAAGAGAGTAATTCAATATTTTAGGTATACAATCAATCTTAAGAGCTTTAAAGGTGGTCAGAATGGTAAGATACATTTATTGTCTGGAGTGGTAAATAAAATTAATGTTACCTGTTTAAAAAAATAACAAAAAATGCTTGAATTTCAGTTTAGTCACATTGAAGCAACCTAAGATAGAGAAAAGAAGGTGGTATGGTGTGGTGTTTCAGGGTTTTTTTTTACAGAGCACATGCAACATACTATCATTATTTATTATTATCACAAATATTAATATAACTAATATAATAAAGATACCATAATATAAATAGTAATTGGAAAAAAAAAAAGTCTTCTGGTTTGACTTTTTTTTCCTCTACTGTTGTGCTGTTGCAGATCCAGAAAGGTTTTCACATGTATGCATAATGAGTCAGGCCGGGAGGGAGGGATGTGAGCTGCAGAAAGGGAGAAGCAGGAATACTGAGGTTTGAAGATGAAAGAGAATGATAATTTATGTAACTTAATTAACTTCACTGATTTTAAGAGCAAGAAAGGAATTAGGAGAGTTCACTCCTGTTCCTGTTCCAGCTCCAGGAAAAGGCCCGAGTCCTGCTTTTCTCCCATTTTCTATGTAGTTATACCTATCTGTGAGGAAACCTGGGTCTAGCTTTTTCTGTGCAATTTCCCTTGACTTCCTCATTCTCAGCTTCTAGTGTTTTTAACTGCCCTATCTCCTGTCTTCAAATGCATTCTTACTTTCTTTTCATATATTCAGATAAACAGTTTCTTTTCGCAAACATGAGAAAATGTAGCATTGCCCATCTCCTTCTTCCTCTCCTAGTCTGTGAACACAGAAATACAGTAGCACGAAAGAGTACAGACCATCATGTTTTCAATCAACACTTACTTTACAGAAGAAAAATCAGTGGAAGAACAGCAGAGTATGGCTTACAGCTCAGACCTAGATGTGTGTACTTCTGCTTTCTCTGTTTCTGTGATCATAGAACAGAACAGGTATTTTCTTCACCTTCATGCAGGGGAGGAAAACAGCACTTCAGAGATTTACAACCAGAACTCTTTCTGCCCTTCCTTACCTGTTCCTTGTTTGCAGAGAGAAACTTCTATTCTTTCTTCTCCTCCCTAATCTTCTGGATATCCTGCCAGGAGACAGAAGACTCCACCTGAGAGGACAACAGCTGAGACTAGCAATACAACACCTACGGCTTGGGAGGAAAGGCAGATAGTTCAGTAAAGGCTTATTCCACAGACTAAGAGATTGAGAACTAGGCAGTTGTGCATGGCACATACATTGTGAAGAACTAGTATAAATTCACAGTAATTTGTCCTATCCAACTACAGCTAGCTGGCATACCTATGTATGGTTTGGAAAATATCCGTGACTGATATAATGACCATTGATATTAAATGGAACTCTATTCAAGTATATTTAATTTGCTGATAACAGTAAAACAGTGCTATACGTATGATGATATTGAAATACAATATAATATTGAAATTATATTTGAAGGCTTCTGTAGGTTTATATTGTATAGTTACATCTTTATACATTGGAAACTTGTGTAAGGGCAATCTATAGCTTCAGCAGCTATAGAAAATGTATACAACTACTTTCAATTGCTCATGTCAGTAAGAGCATGTCTTCTAGTGGTTTACACATAAACCCATCACTAGCCTTATTTTGACATCTAGACTGCAGTACACCCAAGAGGCTTATACTGCTAGAATTAATTTTTACTGCTTCAAAGTCAGGAACACTAGAGAGTTGTGTTATTCTGTTATTTACTTCAAAATTAGATGAGATTTGCATACAGGATACTACTAGTAGCGACTCTACTTTGTATTCACAGACAACTTACATTTTTCCTGCTATAACATATGCTAAGAAATGTCAGTGATTACAGAGAAATCTAACAGCTATCACTAAAGATTACTGCTACAGACACAGAGTAGACTCAATGTATTAACAGTAACTGGCTGACAACCAAACGTTTGGAAATGCAAGAGGAGAAACATTCAAAAAAATGACACCTCTGTTACTCATTTAAAAAGTAAATGGTTATAACACTGCTAACTCAGAGATACTCATTGTTATGTCAAACATTCAGCTGACATATTCCACTGAACAATATAAGAACAGATCTGATTTGTTTATATAAGCTGGTCAAATTTTAAGTTTTCATACTGAGAGCAGTATTTCTATATGCATGAATTCTCTGAGATCATATATTTAGGGTGTCACCCTTCAGTCTTTCCCTTCAAAAACCTTATCAGTGATTATTGAACACTTTCTCTTTGAAAAGCCCAACATATATGGAAGTTATCTTGCAGTTTTACTGGGTATTTTTCTCAGGCAAAAGGGTTTAGTATCAGTTTATATGGTGGTGTCTACATGAGCATAGTTTAATTTTAAAATATTGAGTTAGTCCATCACTACAGTGTATTGCTAGTTTTTCCTAAATACAAAGGAAAACTTCATACATCTTTTCTTATCTGCTGCATGTTATGAAGCTAATTAGTTAAAGCAAAGGGATTACTCTGACTTCTCTGATTTCTTCAACTATACAGTAAAAGTCATTTTTATCCTTTCATCAAAAATTAAGATAGCAATTAAAGCTTTCTTCCTTTGGCATCTATGAATTTATTGAACATACTTTATATGATAAAACTATTTTATGTAAAACTTTGTTTGCAGTACCTGAATGTTAATCTACTTCATACAAAAAAAAAAAACCAAAACCAGACTGTAACTTCAAAATTCTTATAGTTGCAGATATTCTGGCATTCATTCATGCATTTTATTTTTTTCAAGGCTACTACATGGCTTGTTCTAGGTGTCTTGAAGGTGACATCCAAAGGAAATTGTAGAAGAACTGAAAAATGAAAATGATGTCCTGTTTTTCACAAAAGAAAAAAAAAAAAAATTCTGAAACTCCTGCAATGAAAGCTAGAGTCACTGTCATTGTACTAGTGTTGTTAGGTCTTTTGTGCAGAATTCTTGTCTTTCTTATGAGAATGGACACAAGAGTTTTTCCTACCTGATGATTATTTGATTGATGACCCTAACCTGATCAGCTGTGAATCCTTGCTGAGTCTTTCTCATTGAGAGAGAATTCCACACAATAGTTTCCTGCTTTCTGCTTCCTCTAGCTATGCCTGAATCCTGCTTATTTAAAGCATGGCTTGTCTCAGTTGTTGTTTGTCGTTTAGCTGACTGGCCGTGATCCACCACTTAGCACAGTGAATGGGATGTCTGCATTTGGGAGTTAGGATGCATGAGAAGATTTAATTTCTTCTTTCTTATTGTGTACTTGTTATCTTTATTTACTGTAGAGATCATTTCTTTAGTGAGACATTTCTCTTTCCTGCTTTTTAAAGGTTGTAGCTTCTGAACAGTGTTGGCTTTGGGTTTTTTTGGGGTTTTTTTTCCCCTAGAAAAAAAAAAAAATCTTAAAATATGGTATAATTCATTTATAAGACCTGATAGGAAAAGAATGACAGCTAAACTATGAGGAAAGAGAGGATGTAATCCTTGGAACTGATAAAGAATCTTTTTTTTTTTTTTTTCACTATGAAATAAAATAACCATGCTGTTGTGAGCACAGGTCTCTTCTGGAAAAGATTATTTAGGCTGATGACAGAAATTCTATTTAAACTTACGACAAGTTAGCTTCTGCAGAGTAAATTAAAATTCTGAAGAAGTCCTCTGTAATAAGAACTGCATGTATACCACCACTGTTAGACACCTGAACATCTTAATTTTTTATTCAAAATCAGGAGCAACCTACTTTAAACATAGTAGAAGAGATTTATCTAAAACACCATGCTCAAGAACAATTTAAAATTATCACTCATAATAAATGGATTGCTTTATCTGGGTTTTGGATTGCTGGGGTTTTTTTTCAGTTCTTTAAAACTAATTTGGTACAAGAGAAATGGTGATGTTACTGTAGAAAATAAGCACCATTATATACACCATGTATATCTTTCTTAGACTGAAAGATCTTTCTTTATTCCTTATCTGAAATAGTTCCCAATTGGAGACATATATGTGTATTAAGAATTGCAGAGCTAATTTGCGCCTTATTTTAATTAATAGGGTTGATTTTTCTTTTCCTTTGTCAGTTACAGTTAGTAAGATATGTTATTCTAAGGGCTGATTCAGTCCTGAAGTAAATACCTGAGCTTTATCAGGAGGGTTTGTACAAAACGTACATCTCAGTTTATCTAATAACAATGCTTAAACCAAGTTTATCCCTTTGGTAATACCTTAAATGCAAGTGAATGAGATCTGGATAGGTTGGAGGACAACAAAGCTGTTTGAGGGGTCTGCAAAAAACATCTTATTAGCAGCGGCTGAGGAACCTAAGATTGTTTAGTCTAGAGAAGAGGAGGCTGAGAGGAGACCTTATTGCCCTCTACAATTAACTGAAGAGAGATTGTAGTAAGGTGGGTGTTTTGTTCTCTCCAGTATGAGAGACATGGGCATACTGGAGTGAGTCTAGCAAAGGGTGATGGAGATGATTAAGGGACTGGAGCATCAGACACATGAAGAAAGACTGTGAGAGCAGGAACTGTTCAGCCTGGAGAAGGGAATACACAAGGGTATATCATCAATATGTGTAAATACCTAGGAAGGAAAGGAGACAGAGCAGATTTCTCAGTGGTGCCCAAAGACAGACAAGGGGTTTGTTAGATATTGATCTAATAACATTTAAATTGTACCAGTATGTTTTATTTTTTAAACTGACCAATTAAAAGTAAGAAGTGAGCTCTCTACATGTTTATTTCTCACTTGAAAAATGAAATCAAAATTTCTTTGATGAAACTTTTTACCAGTCAACTATTTTGTGCCTATTACATCTGTTAGGTGCTTTCCGGACTGTATCCAGAGGTTACAGTGATGAAGGCCATAGAAACATCTAAATATTTAGAGATATGGAAAGTTCTCTTGTATAGCTCTTGCCTGGTTAAAAGGAAGCTTTCTTGTGCTGATGTGTTTTAAATTAATGGATTCCCTCAGTTTCCTGAATTAATGACAGTATTAATTAGTTTGCCTGTAATTTTGACCAAAAAAAAAAAAAAAAAAAAGAAAAAAAAAAGAAACATCTCACATATGGCAAAGTATAAAATGTGTAGTAAATTATTTTCTTTATTATTGAGGAAGTACATAATTTAGTGTTGTACCTATGAAAATTCCAAGAAAAAGGCTTTTTTTTGGATATTGTAGCACTGTTGTCTTGTAAAATAAAAGGTACTGTAAACACAGGGTTAGGCCACAAAACATAAGGATATTTTATTTTTAAACAGCACTGCTACAAAGCAATTCAGGAATAATTTGCAACCCAACTTCAGATGTCAAGTTTGGACAGGTGACTTTCAATCTTGAATGCTAATTGACAGGTGATAGGAAATGATTAAGAGTGAATCATTCTTTAGAGATTCTTATTCATCCATCATTTTAAAAAATGTACATCACCTCCCAGATTCTTCAGTTAAGTGATTCAATCTTTATTTGGTCTGGGTAATAATTTTTAACGAGTTTCCTAAGGGGATATTATACTGGATACTTGCATTTATATTTTAGCAATGTTTGCTAATTTTGAAGCAGATATTTTTGGAATTGTCTTCAAATTATGTTTGTTATGGTATTTTTTTAAAGAAAATTGTTTTCAAATACTACAAAATAAATAGCATAAACACGTGCCAAATGGGGTAGACAGACTCCCAGAAAACACAGGAATAATGAAGTGTTCTTTTTCTAACAGTTAGAATTCCCCTTCTTGTGACATAATCTCAACTGGTCAGATGTCAGTCACTGATGTATTACAATATTTCACATCTGATTTAAAGGTAAAAGGTATGGCACAGAAAGAAGAAGGAAGAGGTTCTATAGTCTGGAATGGCTGCACCATGCTTCTGCCTGACTTACGGAAACAGCTTGATTCACTTGACCTTAAATTGATCATAAAACTGTGATCTCAAAACCCCATACTTGAACTTGCATCTGTTTCATGTTGCCACTTTCTGCCCATAGGTCCTATTTGTCCATGCTTTATGATTTCTCAGCCATACTAATCACCTTAAATCTTTTAATAATATGTTTGATTTCAAGCCAATGATAACTTCTGGTTACCTTCTCATATTTTATTAAGAAATACACAACTGATGGTGAAAACAACAGTTACCACAAATGTTATATGGACCTTTCTCTTTCCAAAATGACCAATTTTTGGTCACATGTTTGTTCACTTTCTTCAGTATTATACTCTTAGGCAGGAAGGTGCTTAAGACAAAGCTGGAGGCAATAATAATCTTGAAATACTCATGTAATGTAGAAACAGGTCTTTGAATTTGGATGGCTATATGGTGTAATTGCTGTGTAAATATTTTGTAATAACCCATTAGAACACAAGTACAGCTTATAAATTCTATTTTTACAGATTTCCTAGGATACAACGTATGATAATAGTTATGTATGCTTGTTAAGTTATGCCTCAGCACTTGCCTGAATTTTCCATATATAGTTTGCATCTTAATCCAATACAGGAAATAGCAGTAAAAGTTACAAGGAACTTGACTTGTCTCAATGGCAAAATGAAATTCCTTGAATCTGAAAATAAGATTTGGTAAGAGTAATATGTGACAGAAATAATTAGCTGGATTAAGTTTGTTAGTTAGCTTTAGCAACGCTAAGACTTGAATGCAGCTAAATACTATTTGAAAAATAAGCAGAGCCGGTAAAAAAAATCAGTGTTTAATTTTCTGGAAATTGGAGGAAAAATGATGGAGGTAATTTGGCATCTTGCTTATAGTTCCTCCTAAAAATAGATGGAAATCTTCAGAGGTGTCTAATAGATAGTTTTATAATTACTTTTGTTTGAAATTTTTATGTATATAACATCCAGTCTTTCCCTTCAAAAAGTTTTCTTTCAAAAAATTGATGACTTTTTTTCATGAAAAGTGGCTATGATAAGAAGCTGAGTTGACAAGGTGGAACTGCCTTTTTCAAAAATTGGTTAAAAAAAAGTCAACAGTTTGAAGATGTCTCTTCCAATATACTGTTTTTAAAGCTTTAAAGGTATAAATTGGAAGAACTGTATCTAGCTTCATCCTTTATAACAAAGTATACCAGATAAAGATACTGTAGAACATACGGCAAACAAACACAATCTAGTAGCAAAGTATTGGAATATTTATCCCAAGTGTCTAACTTCAATAATGAACCAGAACTGGTTCTGTTTTTCTTTATAGGCCCTCTAGTACCTACAAGTATCTAATTACTTCCACCTTTTTACCTTTATAGTCCTTAAGCTGTTTTACCCTCCACTGCTAGTAGTGGTGATAAAAGGAAGTAAATGTTTTGTAAGTACTAGGGCCAGGATTAATCCAAACTCTTCTTTTTTTTTCACTATTTACTTATACTGAAAGTGAAAATAACGTGATGTGAATGTACTGCACATACCTTTGAACTTAAATGAAAAATAACATTCTTGAAATGAGTTGTTGTACTAGAAAGACTTAAAAAAATTAGTACTTTTTGCAATCAATATTAGTATTCAAAAAAATTTTGTTGCTTTGAATCAGTTGCTCATTTATTTCATTAAGACAAAGATGTACTAAATATTCATGTTCTTAAGAAAAATTAAACATTCCAAGGGAAGTAAAACTTTCAGGGACTTATCAACAAAATTAATTAATAAAGTACGATATATAGCAACATGCCTAGAATTATAAGGATAACATTGCACTGATAATATAGATATGTGTTGGGTGGGGGAGGGCAGGGAATTTGGAAGTCATTTCAATAACAGGAAAATGGTTTTGTTTCCTCATTACTAGAATCTATGCATGAGCATACGTATAATTTGTGTACCTTCATTGTCTTTCATTATATTTCTATTCATTTACTGCTATAATGATACAAAAGATAACTAACTTTAAACACCTGGACAGCTAATTAGAGAAATCAATCAATAAAACCAATTTTTATATATATATAGTTAAAAATCAATATATTAATGTATATTTTGTGGGGGGTTTTTTTTGGGGTTTTTTTGGGTTTGTTTTTTTTTTTTTTTCTTTCTCATTCTGTTTCCCCTTTTTTGGCCACTGGTGCTATGTTGCTTTTTCTCATTCCTGTTTGGTCAGTGGTTTTTGGCCAGTTTGTATTTTTCCAGACATCACTCCATGATGTAGTTGAAGTATATGATGGCCCAACTCTGCAGTCGTCTTTGTTATCATCTCTCTCAGGATCTCATTCAGGTATCCTTTAATATAACTGTCATAAAAATGTTACTTGTTTTTTTTATGAGCCTAGAAAGATAATGTACTCATAAAAAAATGAAAAATGTAATTGTCGTATTTTCTTACTTTCCATTCAGGCAGCTACATGAAATTAGGAATCTGAGCTAAAAGCCTGATCACTCAAAACTCTTTGCATTAATGAACAAAATGTAGTAAAATTGAGTATTTTTTATTCTTATGTTTATTTTCTTCTGATATTTAGATATTGTACTGAGTGTTTAGGGCTTCTTATTCTGTTCCTTTATGACTTTTATCTAGTTAACAATCTGAAATGAGTATTACATATTTTAAAGGGAAAGCAGCACATATTTGTAGGAAAGTAAAATTGGTTAGATTGTATAGGTTATGTGCACACTGAGTCAATTAAAAGTGGTATGACTTTTGGGGTAGATTTTTTTGTAAAGGGAAAAAACTAAAAATATTCCTAATAATGGAGATGAGTTTTAGTTCTTTTCTAGAACAACATAATATTGACAAATAAAACACTAAAGTTGCATATATCTTGCAAAGTTTATTGAAGCAGAACAGGGTTTTGGGAGGGTTATTTCAAGCTGCAAAGATGTTGACAGGTATTTTGAGTGCTTCTTTAATAAAAGTGATTATGATAGCTTTGTATTTGCTTTCTTTGAGTAGGTGAATCCCTTCCATTGAGCTCAGGTAACCAGATCACTGTTAGATTTACGTCAGTTGGACCAGTAACAGCTAAAGGATTTCATTTTGTTTATCAAGGTGAGACAACCTGGAGAAATGTGTGCATTTATTCTTTTCATCAAAAAGTGTAATTCATCAGAGAGGAACAGACTGAGCATGTAGAGGAAAGGAACAGTCTGTTAACAATACAATGTTTCATTATTTCTACACATTTTGAAAAATGTCTAGGACCACTTTATTGCCTTATTTTAAAGCTCAAGTCAAATATTTAAGAACTGTAAGGAAAGTTCGAAATTTTAGACGACAGTTACACAAAGCAGGTGTTTCTGTTCAATAACCTGTTTGACTAATTTAGATCCATCTGTCTGCGTAAACTGGTTTATCTCTCACTTTAAACATGAGTAACTGTAAGTGTAATTACTTCTGGATTAATCACTGATTGGATACTTATGTGGTTTATGTTATTTGCCTCTTTACAGGTCATTTACAGAAATGGATATACATCAGTACTTGCAATGGCAACTCATTCTTTCATTTAATTTGAATACTGATCTGACAGTCAGAATACCCATTTAGAAATCCTCAAGAATCAGTGTAGATACCTGACACAGGAATGCTATTTTGAAACTATGTATTAGCTGAATATTTCACAGTAGTATTTAATTCTAGTTCTATTTTTTGAAAGGTTTCAGTGTATATTTTATGCAGTGCCTTCAATCTTGGTAAAGATAAACTGTACTCTTCTAAATAGTTACTCAGACATCAACAGTATGCAATCTGTATTGTGAAGATTGATTATGAACATGTTTGTAACTGGCAAATAACTGAATGTTTCTTCCAGTTATTTTGAATATTTGTGGTTCAAAATCTGTATTCCTTCACCAAATCTAAAATTAAGAATCCACAATTGTTTGTATGTTTGCAGCTGTGCCAAGAACAAGTGCAACACAGTGCAGCTCTGTGCCTGAACCAAGATTTGGAAAAAGGATTGGAAATGAATTTGCAGTTGGGTCACTGGTTCTTTTTGAGTGCAATCCAGGCTATATCCTCCATGGGTCAACAGCAATTAGATGCGATACAGTACCAAATGCATTGGCACAGTGGAATGATTCACTCCCTACATGTGTTGGTGAGTTCTTAAGGCTTTTCAATAGAACTAATTACTGTCTAAAGTGTAGACCATTCTCTCTAGCTGAACGTGGTCTTTCTTTGTTATCTGTACAGATATCTGTATCTTGCTTACTTTTATTCACTTTCTTCTCCATTCAAGGTTAAGATTTTATTCACCTTTCTATTCTAACCTTGCTGTGACATTCCATGAGATTTGTGAGCACACTTTGCTGCTATAAATGATATGTTAGATTCTTTTACATTAACATCAGTGACAGTCCCTGTCTGTCTCTTAATCAAGAATCAGAAATAGCAGTTTGCGCCCTGACTGCTTGCAAGACCAAGGTGCTCTCATCTATCAGATCTCTAAGAGGATATTGCAAGTTATTAGAAAGAACACTACAATATTAAAGATTTAGAAATCGTTATGCTAATATTTCATTACTTGTCAGAAAAAAATCAGCAGTTTTTCAGATCAGAAAATATACTTTGATTCTAGTCATACAAGATCGAATTATTAAAATTAAATTGTTAAACTGATGTAAAACCATTGACATTTATAAAGCTGATTTGCACCAGTTGGAAATCTAATGATTGTGATGAAAAACCCAACAGTAAAGAGAGAAAACTCTAATGGTACATTTTTTCCATGTTTATATAAGGGCAAATTTGGCACATTTGCATATTAAGTTTAGAGTTTGACTTTGTGTTGTTGTAAAGCCAGCTGTTTTTAAATTAATTAAAATCGGTCATCATTTGCCAAGATGTTTTTGCAATGCCATCAAACTTTTATACCTGTACCATCTATTTCAGTACTGATTGCATTATACATTAATTATGTGCAAATTGAATACATTGAAAACTATTCATTTTGAGGATGAAGACATCTGAAGAACGCCATGCCCAGCCAAAACAATAAATATGAGATAAAGTTACTTTACTTTTCTTGACAGAGAACAGATTTATTTTTTTAATTATACTAACACATTGCAAAGACATATGATGTTGACTCCAGCATTTTGAGAAGTATCTAAGCAGAGTTTTAGATGAGTGTCAGAAAGGAAGATAGAGACCATTTTTTCATGAAGTTGATTTTGAATCTTCAGTGTGAATCAGCTGATGGTGCATGCTAGAGTCTGAGTAGTATTCAGTAAAATGAAAGATTTTCTCCAAAATTCTAAAATCTTGATAGAGAGCAAGACTAAATACTACTGGAGTAATATTAATAAAATATGAACAACCATCTGTTATACAAAAATAACATTTATTTTCACTGTTTCAGGCATAGGAATAGAACCACAATTTATTTTTCAATAAGAAGCTGAAGTACATAGTTATATTTCACTTACTCTTAGTGACTGCAGTATAAGTAGTAGAATTGTACTATTTACCCCCTTGAAATGTATTCCCTTTGTTTTTCAGATATCAAAACTCAGCAAAGTGTTGAAGCAATTATTTTGGCCATTGATATCAATATATTATTGATATTTTAATATATAATTTAGTCTGTGGAACAGAAAGCTCTTTTCTCTAGACAAGTTAAACTCTGAAAGGGTTACAGGCCACCTGTGTGAAAATCCGTGTGTCAACAAAGGTGACAAAATATATGAGATTAAAATTGCATTTAACTACATTAGTTTAATAATTGAAGTAGTAGACGTGACCATACTAAATTGCCTTAACTCTAGTGAATGCTTGAATATTTCTTTAAAGAAAGCAGACTTCAATTTTTTCTCTCTGTTCATGCTTTTATGAGTAATTACCTAAACGATTTAAAGGACATTGACCTTTAGTTTGTCCATGTAGTTCCCAACAGATTCTATCAATTCTAAACCTCACAAAATGTAGCTACAATATTCATTAAGTTACATTCTCCTGTTTTCTAAATCTTCATATTTGTATCTAAAGAAATCTGTTCAGAACTTAGTAGTACTGCATAGAAGAGATACGTGAGCTTCTAATAGTTTTGATAAACCACGTCATCAATCTTTTTCTTCAACTTCTTAAATACCAACAGAATATCTGTATCTAGATTAAACTGTAATATCTTTGTCCATGTTAGAGCATCCAGTGATCTAGACAGGATACATTCAAGTTGAACATTAAGAGCAGCTTGATGGTACTGAATGCCTCTGTTCTGTTTCATGCATAACACTTTTATTAATCCATGATCATGGATGTGATGAGTGCAATCTTTCAAGCATTCATCAATTTCTTTACTAATGCGATAGACCTATAAGCTCTAATGGGATAACTCACACAAGCAAAGAGAAGTCAAGAAGTTGAGACTGGTGTTATTAATTATTTAGACAAGTAGCAACAGTAAGAAAGAATGTGTCTTCTTTTTTCTGACATGTTTTTGTCTATACACGAATACATAACTGTTCAAACTTCATTCTTAACCCATAAAAATAATGCTTTATTTATGTAAGATTACTAGGATACAATGGAGTGGATTTCACCTTGTTAAAGGTCAAATGAATAAGAGAAATATGAGTAAGATGCTGTCAGGTAGAAAATTGACATAGTTTTAATTTTAATTTCTTCTTTCTTAGTCACTTAAAAGAAGATTTCGGAGATAAAAGATTTTATTTTCCTGAGGCAAATACAAGTTGTTTTTTTTTTAATTTAGCATAAATTTCCAGACGTTTTCAGCCATGATATGTTGAACATTGTGTAAGCTTTCATAGTAACTTTCTCCCCCCTTCTTTTCTTTCTTTATGTGTTTCCTTTCAGTGCCCTGTGGTGGAATTTTAACAAAGCGCAAAGGGACCATTTTGTCTCCTGGTTACCCTGAGCCTTATGACAACAATCTGAATTGTGTGTGGAAAATTACAGTACCAGAGGGAGCTGGGATTCAAGTAAGCATACTTGCTATTTCTTATCATCATGTTTGAAACTCTTTCCTGATGCAAGAACATAAAAAGATTGTTTATTCATATATTTTTTTAATCTCAGTAATGAATCTCACAATGGAATTTATTGCACATCTTTTTATTCACACAGTTGTTAAAAGTTAGAAGACTTACAAAAATTTACATGATATTTTACATAATTTACATAATAAAATCTATTTACTGTTTACTTTTTTCTAGTTCTCCCAAGCTTTTTTTCTGAGTTAGTGACTATCATCCTTCCTTTCTGTTCTCATCTACTGCATATGTTATTAATTTATACTTGTATGAATATGACAACAGTACAGTTTCATGGGAATACCAGTAAGATTGCAGTTGGAACTATAGAACATTTAATACTGTCACTGAGGCAGGACGGTCATGGAGTATAATATGCTTGATCCTTTGAATCCTGTCTGTTTTTCAGGGCTAGGTCTGAGGAAGATAAAGTTCCTGATACAGTAAACAATACAGCTGATACAGGATCAGTAAGACAGAGTATACATCAGAATTCATCATACAATTTTTACTGCATTGTGTTTGAGCACTGAGCTTAGATTTATATCTATCAATGACATAAAAAATGGCATTAGAATTCTTTTGGGTTTGTTTTTTTACTTCATAGGAAAGAAAATAACTGAATATGCATATATAAAATATGCAATTATTACTGTGAAAATCAGCTATTTGAGGCAACATTTGAACACCTGGGTGATTTTCTCCAATTTGAGGATGCATGCAAATGCAGATACTGAAGATACTGCAATAGCTAATGCTTTTGTGTTTATGTAAATGCATAAAATAGATAAACATTTTTTCCTGACCAATACTTATTCCCTCAATTTTCTACCTTTAAAGGAGGTGGAAGTTATATCACTAAAGCATATTCCTCTGTGAAATGTGTAGATGGAATTTTAAACTATTTAGGTATAACAGCTATCAATGTGTACTATTACATTGTTGAAAGTGTTGAAACAATACCATGAGAAGTAAATGCTGAGCTGCCTCACATCAAAATGAAAAGCAGACATTTAAAAGTAGAATTAGGTAAATATAAAGTGTGCACCAAAATCCTGCCTTCAGGCACCTAATCTAAATACCTCATATCAGGAAATTACCATAGTTCCTTATAAAGTTAGGGCAGAAAGGCATCTCAAGTACATAACTCAAAACATCTATTATAGACTGGCTGTGAATCACTGCCCGAGGGTATGTCTGTCTATTTATTGCCTACATGGGGAGGCCGGGGCAGCTAACATCAGTTGCACTAAAATAGACATTTTAAATTAGGTGGTTTACGATGAATATAAAAGCTGTAGTCAGCAGCACACTGGTCCTGAAAACACATAAAAAACATTTGATAATTTAAAATTTTCTCTGCAGTTTTCCTAGATAGCTACACTTCCAATTATGTATGCCTTCAGAAATATTCCTGACAGAAACAACATCCTAGTTCCACCTAAATCCCTTGTGAACCAAAAAAAAATTGTAGCAAAGTCTTGAAGTTTTCTGAGAGACCAGATCCAGTGGGGTTCCTCCAGGTATCTAAAATATGCTAAGTCAGGACCTCTCCATTGTGTCTTTTATTTAAAAAAAAAAAAATCTGTCTTTGTCTGTTGTATCTGAACAATTCCTACAAAAAAAGTACAGTGTTTAAGGCTCCCATTCAAGAAATGTGTAGCCAAACTAAAATGCTTTTTGCCTAGAAGGAAGTCCAAGTCAGATATTTTAACTAGAAAAATAAGTACATTACCTAGTTGTACTGGAGCCAGTGCTTATCTTTTCTGATGAAGCTATTCCATTTTGGAGGGGAAAAAAAAAAAAAAAAAAAAAAAAAAAAGGAAAAAAAATTTAGTCAGAAGAACAGTAAAAGAAACATGATTCTCTTGGTGGCTAAGGTACCCCTTTTTGAGGGTGATTGAGGTTTCATCCATGCTGCTATCACTCTTCAAATGCTTTTCCTTAAACAGTTACTTCACTAAAAATCTGTGAGACCCTCTACCCTCCAAAAAAGGAACAGGACCTGGCATTTCTCTACATCATGGGGAGTGTTCTCACTATATGAGAACAGATATATCCTCCCTTTTGAAGTCTATTGGCTTACCACTGCATCTCCTTATCAGTGGAAGAATTTTGACATCTCTGGATGGAATGAAGGGAGTGTTCTGCCTTTTGCTTGTAGCATGCTAGTGACTGTTCCTCCCATAGACATGAGCCAGTGATGAAGGTAACCAAACACAGGAGGTTGCTTTTTCCTGGAGGCAGAATTGAACATTGCAAGATAGATGATTCAGTGTGCATCACTGTGGGACTGTTTTTAGCCTTGGATAAACTAGAGAGAATCACAACCAAACTGCAGTAATTGATGATACCATGTTTTATCTTCTCTTCAACATCCTCCAAACAAGGGAATCATATTCTATATTCAGATTATTTTCACTGTTGTGTGACTTGTCAGAGTTAATATGTGGTATAAGGGTCACAGTATTTAGAAGTCTGAATTTGCAATTAAAGAAATAAATAAGAAACCCCCATTGCAATGTGATTTTATTGACTTCATGATTTACCATTCTCTTTGACAATGAGAGAAAGATGCAACTTTTCATAAATGAAAGCAATAGAGGCTATAATTTACAGCAGTCTTTGTGCTTGAATACAGAGAAGTTTGTTCTTTTACCTCACACTTCTCTTCATAGGTTCAAGTGGTGAGTTTTGCCACAGAACACAACTGGGATTCCTTAGACTTCTATGATGGTGCTGACAACAATGCTCCAAGGCTTGGAAGTTATTCAGGTGACTGAGGAAATTTTACAATTACTGTTTCGCAGACTAAAGTCTTTATTGTACACACAGATTTTTCTAAATCTTGTGTGTGTGTGTGTATGTATGCATGTGAACACGTGTTTGTTTCTCCTATAATTAACACCAGGTAATATTTTTTCCAGTTTAGCCAGTCATTTTTTATCAGAATTTCATAAAGCAATTTGAAAATGTTGGAAAATAAATAATATTTCTAGGTTCCCAAACTACATATCTATTAATCTCATTTATTGCCCAGTCTTATAGCACAGTCCAGAAATAAAGACATCTAAGACAGATGCCTCTTGAAATTATACAGGACTAAAGGATGCATTCTTTATCCTTATTTAAGATAAATGAGACAGTTCTGTTTGCCTTACTATTTCTTGTTTTGGTTTTTTTTCCTGTATTCTACTTCACTCATATACAAAATGAGATCACAGAAAATAATATCATTGTCTTGTGCTGAAACACAGTTAAATATAATCAGGCACATTTCTAAGAATAGCCCTACAAAATGTTTTCAGAGCTGCTTGATATATTTGATTATAACATTTAAAATTATTCCAGTTACAGGATTTGCTCTTGCTTTTCTCATAACTGTAGTAAATATTTCTCCTTCTGTGGATAAAAGCATGCAATATAAATTTATATTAGACCTTGCTTCCCTGAGTACCTACAGTTCACGTCTCTAGTACTGTGCACAGAAAATGTTATAAAACGTTTATAGGGACAGATATTTGATAGCATCTATGATGACAAAATGTGGTGCAATCAGTTATGTGACATTTCTCTCTCTCCCCTTTCCCTCATTCTCTTGTTCTCTTTCTCTCTCTTTGTACACACTCACACATTTATGTGTGCATTTAGTTCAGTTTCTGTGATTTTTCAATAATATTTGATCTCTCTTTTCAGGAACAACCATACCTCCACTTCTCAACAGCACATCAAATAATCTGTACCTAAATTTTCAGTCTGATATCAGTGTATCTGCTGCTGGATTCCATCTTGAGTATACAGGTAACATAGAAATGTTCAGTTAATTATGAGTGCTTGCTTGTTCCACACATCAAGTGTACCTGAACTGTATTAAAGAACTATTCAATCCTATAATAAGCTACATAATATTACTTCAAAATCATTGGTAAAATCTCGTTTAATTCTAAGCGAGCAAAATCAGTCCTGAAACCTGTACTATAAGGACTGGTAATTTTAGCTTGTCTTGCTTTCACCTTTAATTAGTTTTTACTCTCTGAAGATTTTCTGTACATAATGTAGCTAGGAGTACATGCAGATGTGCTCATATGACAATCCTAATTCCAAGATATAACATATTTATATAATTATTGCAAGCAAAATGAACGTACTGATTTGGGGCATTTCAATTTAACTTCTGTGACAATTAACAATTAATTACTGAATCTGGTATTGAAGAAAAATAATAACAAACAAACTGTTAGGAAAACTCCCCTGCTTCCCTCTGGACACCTCTGCACACACACACATTTTGTTCTTGCCAAACACTACACTTTGTCCCTTCAGTAAGGCCAGGGCAGTACAGCAGACTGGGTCTGTCTCCTGTGGTTCCTGCAGTCCCTTTTAGAGTCCTGCCTCTCAGTTCCCGCTTAGGTGGATACTTGGGCTCCAGCCCCTGCTCAGCCATCTGGTTCAGCTGCAACCTCTGCTCAGTCATGTTCTTTTCTCCATCCTCCTTCAGTGAAGTTTCCTCTGTCCTCTTGCTCTGCCCTTGTTGTTCCTTTTCTTGGTGCTTACTACCGTTTCTTAAGTATATTTTCACAGAGGCACGTCTGACTGGTTCAGAGACACCACAAACTCTGCTGGGTTCAACTGTGTCATGTGGTGGGCCTGTTGGAGCTGGCTGGAATCAGCTGTCACTGGTTGTGTCTGGCACAGCCCCTTGTCTCTTCCCACAGATGCCACCTCTGCAGCCCCACACCCCACCACTGCCTGCCAAAACCATTGAATTATGCCCAATACTATAATACTTATACTATATAGTATGTATTTTATATATGTGTGTAAGACACAAAAATTAGCCGCTCTCAGAGAGAAGGAGAGAATGAATAAACTGAAAATAGCAGCTGCACTTCTTAACTAACTGACAAGTATTCACAGGTTGGTGAGAACGCAGCAGAATTATTTCAAATGTTTTTTATTATTGCTGAGTACCCCACCAGCAGAAAAGGCTATAATTATAAACATACTTTCTACCTGAATGAGATTGCCCTAGCTGACTGACAGGAATTCTGACAATCAATATTTTGTTGCAGATATTTTTTTTCTTCTTCCCAGCTCTGCAGTTCCCTCTACTTGTATTGGTTCTGGTATCTAATCTGCATAATTGTGTCAACGGTTATTTCTTGTCATTTTTACAGTATGCAAATCCCATGCTCTGCTTATCTGATTAGACAGTTAGAGAACACAGCCTTGCAAAATTGCTGCCTGATCGCTTGTCTGTAGCTAAGGATTAATTATAGGTTAGAATTATCCTGCCATTCCCTTGAAATGCAGATACTCTCTCAACTGCTTACAGCTTCAGAGGGTACCTTAAGGATCATCCCTGACCTTAAAGGGTCAGGGACACCTTCCACTAGACCAGGTTGCTCAAAGAACCATCCAGTCTGGCCTTGAACACTTCCAGGAAGGGGGCAACCACAACTTCTTTGGCCTAATAATAATAATACATGTCCAAATAACTGAAATGTGAAGTGTAGTGCCCATATAAATCTTTTACGTCTAAGAAGAAATTCACAGTATATCATTTAAAGTAATGGTCCATGCCAAGAGCAATAGCTATATATGTGTGTGTATGGATTTATACAAGGGTGTATGTGCAAATCTGTATGAATGTAATGTTTTCTGTGAAAGTGTATAAACATAATGATGTCCCTCAGTAGATACTCAATTAACCAGCAGCTCAGAGAAATATGTTGTTTTAGAAGATTAATGATTAATTAACTTTTCATGTGCAGGTAATACAGACATTTGATTAAAACATTGTGTATACTTTGGGATCAAGTGAGAAAATGTCAAAAAAATGTCTAAACCTCTAATCTGTATTCAAAACAAATGTAAACATGAACAAAAATTTTGTGGCAAGTGTAAACTATGATGGCCTCTGAATTAAGATTTTCCATGATATGTGATATATTTTATAGAGATATGCTCTAAAATAAATGTAAATTATTCTACATATGTGGGAATCACTGAAATAAAATATATAAGGATCAAAGTATGGAATAAGATGAAGCGACCATAATAACTGCTTAAAAACTGTGGAATACAGAGTCTATAAATTGTTAATAAGAAAAATGAAATAGAAAATAGTGTCATGATTATTTTGAAGGTAACTTTTAACTAATCTGCTGTGCCACAATTTGCAAAATAATGACAGGGTTTTGTAGAACAAATGCAGAAAAATGTAGTGTTATTCATCTGTTTGTTTCCCACACCACCAAACTAAAACATGGTTTCAGAGTATGCAATCTGGATTCCTGTCATGAAAAACTAAATAGAAGTGTGTTTTTAACATCTCAGCTAATGCCTTCAGCCACTATTGGACAACCAGCATATAGGACCATACTAGCTAAAACTAATAATAATAATAAACGCCCCCCCTGTTGGTTTAGCACTTTGTGTGGATCTTGAGATCTAGGCCCCAGCCATTTCAGTCCATAGATCCATGATTATTACTTCCCACTATTCACTAATAAAAAGATAGCCTCTAATACCTATGGATTAGAGGAAAGGGTTATTTTTTGATTATTTTTGGTTTTTTCGTATGTAGCTTAATATATTTTCAGGATGAGACTGGAAAATTCTGCACTGAGCTGAATCATGAATTTGATACAGGAGATTAAGCTAAGGGACAATACTTTTCCATCACTAATAGGAAGGAAGACTACAGAAACTATATCTTGTGTAACTTCTGGATTTTTAAGTCCTGAAATTTTATGCAGCAAGGAGAATTTTTGTCAGGATTCCAGAACTAGCAATACTTCTGTATTTCTACTCAAAACTCTCTCCTCAGTTGTCCTGGTCATCTGACTTTCAGACAACACATCCTGTTCTAAATATTTTGATTATGCTTTTATAGTTCCCATATAGAAAGTAAAGGCCACTTTTTTATGTCAGTGTTTTATGTATTTATTACGTTTCTCTGGAGTCTGTACTGGCAGAGGTTATCATAAGGAGTCAGCTAATTTAAAGTCTTCAACTTTCAAGTATCAGTTCATGGTTCTTATTTAAAATCATATTAAAGATAAACATTTATATTAAGCAACGTTCAAGTGAGTTATCCATAAACATTAGTTTTCAATATGTAGTGCATCTTTCAGGTCTATTTCACAGAGTCTGAGGGGGAATGCATTTCTCTTGCCAAAATGATTACTTTTTCACCTGAACAACAGTTTTCTGTAAGAAGGTTTCATTCTGTTTCATTTCCATTTTTCTCTTCATCCTTTATTAATAGGTTTTTTTATGCTGTCCAGTCTGCCTCATCTTTTGAACTGCTATAATATCCAAATGCACTTTTCGATATAAAAATAAACCAAAGCAAAAGGAAACCTATTAGTTGAAGAAATATTTTAAGACCAAGTGAATGATGCTTTGACATAAAGAATTAGGTATTCATATTTCAAAACTGAATAGTGATCTTATCAATAATCTTTTTTTCTAGCATATTTTTACTTCTTTGTTGAATCTCTAAATTCTTAATATATTCATAATAGGTAGTTTATGTATTCTAATGGATACCTTAAATATGAAAATATATTTCACTGAAAATACATTGCATCAACTGAAGTATGTCAACAAAAAGCACTACAGAATGGTTTATTAAACACTTATATGTTTATATGTTTTATGCCACTATAAATCTTAATTTAGTACTCATTTTCTCTAACTAAATTTTTGATAATTAGGTAATGGATTATGCTTTTTAAGGAATACATATATTAAGTAATATAAACAATACATATGTATAAGTGATAAGTAATATTCTTTGTGATTGGGTTTGTCATATTGCCTCATACATAATTTCTATAATGTGGTGGGTTGACCCCAGCACGGCACCAGGTGCCCACCAAGCCCTTCTGTCACTCCCCCCGACCCTCTTCAGCACGGCACGCAGGGAGAGAATGAGACGCAAAACAAAGGGGTGTGGGTTATGATAGATAAGATGTTATTCTCTACTTCCCGTCCACAGGCGATGTCGGGCCAAGTCCAGGAAGCAGGGCTCCAGGAACACGTAGCAGCTGCTTGGAGGACAAAGCAGAATGCCCCCCCCCATCCTCCTCCTGCCCTCTCCCTTTATAGTTGAGCTGACGTCATATGGTATGGAATATTCCACTGGTCAGCTCAGGTTGGCTGTATCTTCTCCCCCATTCTGCCCCCCATCCTGTGGTGCCGTGTGAGCACTGGCAGTCATAACATAGGTGTGTTGTCAACACCCTCCAGCTCCCAGTGCTGCAGCATGAGGGCTGGATGGGGAAAAGCAGCTCAGCCAGACCCACTACATATAATAATAAATATCTGTTTAAAATTAGGAAAAAAATTACATACTAATTTTCATTCTAAAATATAATCCCTAGAAATCTATGTATTTTAACTGTATAATGTATAATTCTAATGTCATAAGTACTAAAACATTTCCATAAAATCACAGTAATAACTTCGAAAAATACACAGGATGATTACTTTAACACTTGTGTAGTCCTGGATTGTGATATCCAAG
Organism: Todiramphus chloris collaris; assembly: GCA_025345505.1. Lineage (NCBI taxonomy): Eukaryota > Metazoa > Chordata > Aves > Coraciiformes > Alcedinidae > Todiramphus > Todiramphus chloris. Next base: position 5,725,244 of record JANVCC010000070.1, on the reverse strand, counting down.
GTTTTATTGGTAGATTTTTTTATTTAGAGCCATAGGAGCTGTTGGAGAATGGTGAGACAGCATGAAATAGCTTTCTTTATATACAAGTCATCTTATCTAAAAATTTGAAGATATTGAAAGTAAGTTTTCAGTGAATGCCTATGTCAAAATCCTTCTTCTTTCTAATGCCATTGGTAATGAAAGTTTTAAAATCTAACATATTATACTGAGATAGTAGTACAATGTGGTTCAAGGTCATGCTCCACAAATGAGTCAGTAATGAACAGTGTGGTTTATAAATGCAATTACTATTTCACCTGAATAACTTTTATGACACTCTAGAGACACAAGTTCTGAACTAGTTCTCAAATAGGAAGGTGGAAAACCCTTTTATGTCTTGGTTTGTTGAAACTCATTGTAGACATTCAAACTGTATTTTTTTTCCAAGCATTATTTTATTAATTGAAGTGAGAGCATGAGAGGATGAATACCTGTGACCTAGTTTGAGCTGCTAAGAAATCTACTCTGAGAAAGGCATTTAAATTAACTCATTTCACTTTGCATGGCTTAAGTATTCACACAGTTAGATTTTGCATTTCAGCTGAAGGTTCAGTAACTGGAAACTGAAAACTGATAACTCTTTAACTGTTTAAAATAGATGATAAGCACTCATCTGTGTAAGCCAACTACTGCTGTTCTTTTGCATTTGTATTTTGTACATGAGCTGGATCAGCTCTGAAATGTAAAAAGTGGATCTAAGCCTACCAGCCATTTTCAAAGTAGATTCTATGATGTTCTTTATGTTTGTAATTTTAAGAAGAGAAAATAAGAATTTGAAAGAAAAAATAATCTGTTTTATAGAAATAGATTGCAAATACTTGCTTGCATCATTTTGTACGTGGCAAGGATAGAATCACTGTGGGATCAGTAAGTATGTGATCAATATATGAAAAGGTATCATTGTCATAGACAAAGGAACATTCTGTCCTCTTTTGTGAACCTGCAGAGAGCCCTGAAATAAATACCTTTTCCAAAGTAGCAACATTCCATTCCACACAGAGTGATACAAGCCAGTATTGAAGATAATGGAAAACATCTTGTTGCTAAATTGTACAAGTTCCTTAATACCAAAATATAAAATTAAAAAAAACCAAAAAAACCAAAAAAAAAAAAAAAAAAAAAAACCCACAAAGTTAACAGTGATCAAAATTACAGCTGCTCAGTTTGTGGATCTGTATCAGTTATTCCTGACTTCCATTAACATACCTGCAGTAAAAATTATTTTTCTCTCATCACTGTTATCAATAGAGAAAATAAGAATTGCAAAGGCATTAAGGTTTTTTTTTTCCAATCTAGGACTTAATGATGTTTCATAGCAGGAAATGTATATTGCCATGGTTTTTACTTGTATGAATAAAATATAGATTCCAATGATTTTATTTCAAATAGGTGTATTTGGTTTTTTTTCTTTTTTTTTTTAATACAGTTTTATATAAAAGTTAGTGTCCAATATGTTTTTAAGAGCAGGATTTGAAAACTAGATTATTAGTTTAGTATGTACTTTCTAAATGACAAATATTTTTATTTGTTTTTATCTTTACAATACAAGGTTATTGTAAAATTATGGTAGTGTAAATTATTACAGAGGTACATGCCTTATAGAGAAAAAATAATGTTTATTTTGTAAGTTCCTTAGAATTTGTGTTAGATTTCATCTTTCATAGTCTTGAAATAATAATTTTTGCTTAATGAGATTCTTCAATGAAGTGATCAGTTACATTAATAAGTTCTTAAACATGCAGAGGTTGATAATATATTGAAGTAGTGCCATTACTGAATCTCACAATATTTTTCTGTTGCCCTGTGGACTGATGTTTAGCTGCTTAACAGCCCTGGCTTTTTAACTTGTTAGGGTGTAATTCTTAAAGTAGACAAAGAGTAACTGACCTGCTTATACTTAATGTTAGACGTATACTTACATTCCTGGATCTTCCTTGGTAGATGCAATAAAGAATTTATTTCTCTGATGATGAAAAAAGCATACAGTCTCTTGGCAAGCTACCTTCTATTGCAATCAGAAATTTGAAACATTAACTTTTTAACTCTATAGACACTTCATTAAAAGTAACAGATGAGGTGAAATTTGATTTAAATATTTACTCTCTGTGTGTGTATAAATGGAAGAGTCGGACCTGCAAAGGATTGAAAGCAAATGAGAACTTACACTTTGCACTGTTTTTACAGTGCCATTTGCTTGTCCACAAACTGCTGGTACCAAAGAGCTTCCTAAAATATTTCAATACAGTGTGCCTATGTAGAATGTACACAGAAGTTTTATATGAATCTAAAACCAGATTTTAAGTCCCTTAGAATGTCTAAGCTTCACAATTTTTCACAGCTATAGGTTTGGACTCTTGCCCTGAACCACAAACGCCAAGTAATGGGATCAAACTTGGAGACAGATACATGGTTGGAGATGTGGTATCTTTCCAGTGTGATCAGGGTTATTCTCTTCAGGTGAGCCAAGTTTTCAATTTCAAATGGTACCTTTTAGTTCTTTAACATGGCTATGTTTGAGTCTGTCAATATGAAATGGATACTGAACTCTTGAGGACTTTGAACACATGATAAGCTTGCAGGACTGGTAGGCTTTTCTTCCAAATATACTGTCCAGATATTCCATCAGAAGTTATAGACACTGTGCTTCCTCTGCATTAGTGATAATGGGTTGTTAGCTATTATTGATAGCCTCTTCAGCATTCATAGCTGAGCCTTGCAGTGTTGACAAATTAAGTTAAATCACTTGCTGAGCAATTACCAATAGTTCTTAACGTACAGGAGGAAAAAGAATATAAAAGAGGTAATAAGAAGAAATAAAGGTAAAGGAAATAATTCTTTTCCTCAGTAAATCAGATAGTGTCAGTTATTTTCATTCAATAATTTCTTAGGCATTTTATTTTAAAAGGTTTTCAAATATAAGTTTGGTTTTGCCAAGCTTTTACATTATCAAAAGGTATAATGAGGGGCAATGCAGTGACGGTAAACTGACTAATTTGCCTCAAGTTACCAAAAATGTAAAACCTAGTAGGAATCTGTCTGCCTGCAGGAAGGATCTTGAAAGTACTTCCAAAAACTTTTACAGTTACACTGTAGAATCAAATCCAAAACTGAGTGTTGTTTCCACGTGAGACACTCCCCCAAAAGGACTAAGATTCCAAGTGAAAGGTTACTATTTTCAACAACTACTCAAAGACTATTGAGGTTTACTTCTTATGTTGCCTGATTTTAGCTGGTCGTTCTTGGTACCACCCTGTCAATTTTTTTTTCCTCTTTGTTTCAATTTTGTACTTAAATACAAGTGTGTGAGCAGACAAGCCACAGTCAATGGCTGAAAGAAAGAAAATATTAAGAACAGCAGAGCAGAGAGCACAAACACATGTAAAACCTCTTCCCTTCATTTTGTTTTTCTGGCTTATACAATATGACTTTGCCACTTTTTTTTTTTTTTTTTTTTTAACTCTTCTAGCAGTGAGAACATATGCATACTTGAACTATGGAGAAAGTGTGTTTAATTTTCTTTTAGGAGTGAAAAAGAATGGGTTGCGGATGGATGAATAAACTAGTCACAGTCACCATGGATGCTGTAAAGATACTTGGTTCCCTCAAGTGCTACATGCTCTGAATTGATTGGGAGAATTAACACAAAAAACTTTTTGTATGAAGGTTGAACAAACTGTCTAAAACCTATAGAGTTTCTTCTACTAGGTCACCTTAATGTATGCACTATATGATTTTGATAGATACCCTAGATCAAGTTTTTGCATTTTCATTTGTTCTCTCTGAAAGTCAATTACACTTACATGAGGCTGATGAACAACGTAGAGGGTCACCCTGGTGGGTCTTGGAATGCATCTGTTACAGATTGCCTTGAAATCATAACACCTCATCTGCTGTAAAGGGACACGTGTTATGAATAGAATTTTTTTTTTTTTTTTTTTTTTTTTTTTTTTTTTAAATATCTCAGCTTTTGGCAACTTAAGACAACCGTTTTGGGGATGAGGGTAAGGACTGCATTTAAAATAGGTGAGGAATTCAAGATGTAAAGTCAGTACTGTATAAGGCATATAGTTTTTAGCTTTTTATCATGTTTCACAAATAATGCAAATCAATACCATTTAGACATAGCTTCAATTAGACCTTTACTTTCTAGACCTTTGTTTTATACTAAATCTGGTATCACGGAATTCTGCTGGACACTTTTATACTGTTATAAATAATATTAAGGGCATAGACATAATTCTTTGGTGGGCTAACAGTCACATAGTTAAGATTACAGATCTCTGGTTTATTGAAGGAATGATACAATTGATAGTTCACAGTATAAATGTTGTACTTTACTAATTATTTTTTAATTATAAATTATACATTATTTTTGCTGAGATACTAATGATATACTGTATATTGTATATTTTTTGTAGTATGAATTAGCAAATATTTTTTCATTTTAGGGACATTCACATATCACCTGTATGCCTGGACCAGTAAGAAGGTGGAATTATCCTATTCCGATATGTTTAGGTATGTTCAACATATATAAACTTTCTTAACTATGCCAGAAAGAGAAAGCCAGAGAACTTAAAAATAAGATAGATAGATAGATAGACAGATAGATTTTTTTGCAAAGCTTTTCTGATATGTCCAATCAGAAAAAGAACGAATGAAATATCTTCTAATCAGAATCTATCATCAATTCACTATTAGTGATGAGACTTCCAGAGACCCTTGCACACATGTTTAATTTATTTATTAATTATTTCCACATCAGAGTGGTGGGTATTATAGAAAATATTAAAATATAAATAGCATTAATTTTCATGTCTAATGAGTTCAACATAAGGCATGTCTTCCCAATTTAAGAAGATACATTATTTTTCAAATTAAACTATATATAGGACCATATTAATATCATTGGAAGAAGGACTGGAATCCTGCCAAAAGCCCAAATGAAACATCTGAAATGCATTTCAATATATTCTTTTTATATGATGAATAAATATGAAGGATGTAAAATTACTTCTATTTGCATTCTCTTTCACTGAATAGAAAAACCTTTTTGTTTGTGTTCCCTAACAGCAAAAAATATCTGTATTTCTAATCTTGAATGTATGAAAAGTAGGATGTTGCAGATCTCATTAGAGATTTTATACTTTGCTTTTCTTCAAGACAGATTGTATATCCTCTTGAGCTCCTTCACATAATCCTGTTCTTAATCCTGTGAGGTGTTAAAAACATCCTGTGAGGTACTGAGCTCCCTCAGCTTAGACTTTATGAATATTCAACAAGATTCAGATATTTATAAGAATTTTTTCAGGAGATAGACTTCAGTTTCCATCATTATGCATTAACATATGTCTGAGAAGTCTGATATTGTAATTACACCAATTTAGGGTAAATTCTGAAAACAAAGATGCTGTACTGAAATTTTAAGGGATCTTATTATCCTTTTTTCCTTCCTTTTTGTAAGTAATGATTCTTAATTGTGTTTCAAAGGATATAGAAACTGTTAATTGGGCAAAACCATAATTAACGTCGTCAAATCTAATACTGAAGCATAAGGTACTGTATTCACTGATGTCATGCCTGGGGAAAAAAAAAAAAAAAAAATTCAAATACTGATTTAGTTTAATTTCTGAAAATATATGTGTGTGTAGGTTTTCTAAACCTCTATTTTATATCATTTTTAAAACATCAAGATACAAATTCCATTTTTAAAGGCCTCTTGAAATGCTTTGAGTACAGAATCTTTAAAAAATACATTATTACCTTATGTTATTCAGATGTTCCTTTAAAAACTAATGTGGAACTCAATCAATGTTGTTCTGAGCTGATGCCTGCAGCTGACAGAGTCCACAGTGTACAGCTATTTTTTTTTTTTTTTTTTTCAAATACGTGTGTTCCCCAAATTAAAACGTAGTCAATTCAGAGTAGATATGTATGTTTAAAGTACCTACTTGTCAATTAATTTGTTATCGATTTTTAGTGGCAAGGAATTGTGTATTTTTTGAAATATATATCTAGTTATTGTTGTGTTATTGATGTTGGAAGGATCTTTAATGCTCTGGATTAATTTTTAGCTCAGTCTACTCTGAAAAAATGTCTTTCCTTTTTTAAACAGCACAATGTGGTGGTGGCATGTCAGACTTCAGCGGGGTGATCCTCAGCCCTGGGTTTCCTGGCAACTATCCTAGCAGTTTGGATTGCACATGGACAATAAAGCTGCCTATTGGTTTTGGTATGTGTTCTTTCATGGATTAAATTTGTTGGGGTTTTTTTGAATTCAAAACAGTGAGCATAGGTTTTAAAATATTATGAATATTTCCCCTAGAAAAAAAAAAAAAAAAAACAACCAAACAACAAAGAAAATATAATTTATTCAAAGATCTTATCAAAGTCTTGAAAGAAAGATATAAAATAGAAGAGCTACAAGCTTCTTAGTTTTTCATTTAACATACAGCTCTAATTTTCTGATAAAGACAAATTTGTCTAATTGGAATTAAGCAAAGTTTTCTAACTTTAAAGGTTTGCTTTCTCTTTGTGAGGTCGTAAGCCCAACAAAAATAAATAACTATCAGGAATATTTTAAACCAAGTCAGTATCAGTTTAGAAGAAGTTAAAGCTACATTTGAATTCATAATTTTATTACTAAGCTTTTTATCATGTCCTAGGTGAATATTACAGCAGTATAGAAGTATTCTTGGAACGGACCTCTAGAAGCCTCCCACTAAATCTGTGAAACTTCCCACTTAAAGTGAAATTGTCAGTAACACTAGATCAAGTCCACTATGACTGGCAGATCCTTCTCAGCAGGGCTGTTACTCATTTAATCAATTCCCAGCCTATACCAACATATCATGGCATGACAGAATGGTAGGAGTTGGAAGGAACCTCTGGAGATCATCTAAGCTCAACCCCCCTGCCAAAGCAAGATCACCCAGGGCAGGCCACATGGGAACAGATCCTCATGGATTTTGAAAGTCTCTAGAGAAGGAGACTCCACAATCTCTCTGGGCAGCCTGTTCCAGACTCCATCACCCTTACAGCAAAGAAGCTTTTCCTCTTGTGGAGGTGGAACTTCCTGTGTTCCAGTTTGTACCCATTGCCCCTTGTCCTGTCACAGGGCACCACTGAAAAGAGACTGTCCCCATCCTCTTGACAATATCCTTCAGATATTTATAAACATTGATAAGATCCCTGCTCAGCCTTCTCTTCTCCAGACTAAACAGCCAGAGGTCTCTCAGGCTTTCCTCACAAGAGAGATGGCCCAGTCTCTTAATCATCCTTGTAGCTCTTCATTGGATTCTCTAGGATTTCCATGTCTCTCTTGAACTGAGAGACCAGAAATGGTCACAATACTCCAGATGCATTCTCACTAGGTCAGAATTGTTGGGGAGGAGAACCTCACTTGACCTACTGGTCACGCTCTTCTTTAAGCACCAGGACACCATTGGCCTTCTTGGTCACAAGGGCACATTGCTGTCCGCTGAATAACATTGTCCACCAGGACCCCCAGGTCCTTGTCTGTGGAGCTGCTTTTAAACAGATCAGGTGCTAACCCGTACTGATGCATGCAGTTATTACTCCCCAGGTGTAGGACTCTACACTTACCAGTCCTACACCTGCCCTTGTTGAATTTCATTAAGTTCCCCTCTGCCCAACTTTCCAGCCTGTCCAGATCTCTCCGAATGGCAGCATAGCCTTCCAGGGTATCAGCCACTTCTCCCATTTTTGTATTATTGTAAAACTTGCTGTCCCTTCATCCAGGTTATCGGTGAATATGTTCAACAAGACTGGGATAAGGGTGTTGTACTCCAGATGCAGAACTTATCACTTGAATAAAACTTTAAGAAGGGTTTGTTTACTCATCCCTCGTGTTTTCAAGTGTTTCTCTGGTCAAAAGTTGTGCCATTTGGTATATCATCCATGCCCCCCAGTTTAGTATCCTCCACAAATTTATAGAGGCTGAATTCTCATTTTTGACGTCTCTGAGAAAGACATTGAATAATGTAAGCTCCCATATTAACCCATAGAATATTGTACTTATTGTTGGCTACCACCTGGACATTGAACAACTGATTATAATTCTTTGAGACTTGAAGTTCCATTAATCTTTAACCTACATGCTCTCCATTCATTAAATTCATGTATGTCTGGCTTCCAGATGCGAATACTGTAGAAGACTGGGTCAGAAGTCATAGCAGAGTGAGACTATATTATAGCCACCATTCTCCGTTTGACAATTTAATTATAGAAAGAACTAATGGTTGATCAGCTGTGATTTTCTCTTAGTAAATCCACATTGTCCCTTTCGTCTTTATGTGCCTCCAGTTAGACAAGTTTGTAGTCCTTCTGTGGACTGCAGTGAACCCGCAGTTACTATTGCCTAAGTCCTCTTTCTTGTCTTAAAGGTGGATATGTTTTCAGACTTTTTATGGTCACCAGAACTTGTCTCTTTCACCATGATTGTGCATAAGTAGTATCAGCATTTCAATTGCCTCTGTTTTTTTTTATGTTTATATTTTGTTCAGAACTCAAAATATTCAAGTCAACAACTGTTTGTTGTTTTTTTTTAATTGGCATTTAATATAAATGCCATCAATTCTTTAATGCTGCCATTACATGAATTTTAGACAGATTGATGTGACAGCTTCTACTGTTTCATCATGAGTTGTAATGCTATCCAGAAACTTCAGATCCCATGAAAATCCCTGCTAGTTTGCAGTTCAAGTACAGGAAAATTAAATGCTCCTTTTTCTAACTGGAAACAAAATCTGTGAAGATTGAAATGTGCTTGACATTTCCAACCATTTCTAAAAAGGATATGAGTAAAAATTAATGGAAAATGAAAGTAAGATTTCATTGTAAAAATGAAAAAGATGACATTTGAAAAAGTGATAGCTGATACCGGTTTTAGTGATGCTGTGGTTCTAATCCAGTGGAGGCACATATATCTAAGTCTTCTGAGTAGAAAATAGAAAAACTCAAAAACACAAACATGGGAACCTTCTATAGGCTTTCACTTATTTATGTGTTTCTAACAAGACTTTTTCCTGGCTTAGAAGTTACAGATCATAAGATTTTCCACTTTGTTAGCTAATGGTATAATCTAAACCAATGACACTGTTGATTTGAATCAACTTACAAAGTTACTTTGTATGATTTGTTGCTATGCTGTCTGAGATTTATGGTTAGAGTATATATAGAAATACATTAAATACTTTTTCAGGAGGGGTTCCCAACTTAAAAGCCATAGAAACAAAAAGCCTAACAAGCAGAAGTCTGAGACAGAAACATGTGCTACAGGCTGAAGAATACTTTGAAAGATTGATACGGTTCAGGAACTTGTAGTGAAAGACAGCAGAGTACAGAGAGCAGAATGGCAGGCAAAATATATTACAGATGGTTTTGTGTTGAACAAAGTGGGCGAAAGAGAAAAAATCGACAGTAAGATAGTGTGAGTTGGCAATTATTAATGACAGCTTAAACTTTTGACGAGTGTTTGGTGGACAGGATCAAATAAAAGGCAAAGCCTACAAATATCATGGATAGAGAAAAAACAAAGTTTGGATGTATCTGGATTCACTGTATAGGAAATACTTGGAGGCTGACGGAGTCAAAGAATGACTCTTAAAGAAGATTTCTTATCACATAGAGACTATCTTCAGATAAAGAGAGATAATGGAGGTAACAGTAATTTAATTATGCACCAACCTTTTTCCTGTAGCATAGAAAATGTTACATGATTCAGGAAACCATTCATAAACTTTACAGGGTCTCTGGGGAGAAAGCTCTAAAAGACAGCGACAAACACTATTTAGCTATTACAGTTTAGGAATTACAAAATTATTCATGACTTTTCAATAATTAATCTGACATTCTATCTTTTGCTTTCAGTTTTATATGAAATCATGTTGATTGTCTTTGCCAGAAACACCAGTGGGAGTCAATCATCTTCTTAATGAAAGTACTCTATTATCATACCACAGTTGCACTAACTTAAAAAAAAAAAAAAAAAAGCAAATTCTACTTTGTTTATACATATAGAAATATGTATAAACAAGAAAATGTTTAAAGAGCTCTATAACTCCTTAGCTGATGAGCATTTTCTTCTTGTCCTGGCACGTAATCATTGTAATACATCACCTGGTTAGAAAAGATAGCTTTCTGTTGGATAGTGAGCTACCTTTCTGTTCCTTACTGAGTCAAACAATCAGAAAATCTTGTCATCAAGATCATCGTATGTCACGGTGTGTGTATGAGAATTACTTATTTGAACTGCATGTGTGGTAGGAGAGGTACCGATGAATGATGGTTAGATAATATCATTTACAGTTTTTGTGACTATCTGCACATATACATACACAAGCAAAGGCAATCAAGTCCCCTCCTCTTCTTGGGCTGGCAGAGACAGAAGGTCGTTAGTGCAGGCACACACAGAATGCTCTCTGTGTTCACAAGCACACCCATATGCAGGTCCCTTGAGTGTCTGCCTGACACTCCTGCCTGGATATCAGGCCATCTTACCTTATTCATGGGTACCCTACTCGCTGGCTGGTCTAGCTTGATGTTCACTGCAAACACACAGTATTCACAAACTCATTCCTCATGCACTTTACATTGATAAGTCCTCCTGAGTGTATCGGCATGGACCCTCTGCCTCCCTGATATCCTGGCCAGGACCCAAGGCCTTCCTACTCCCAGATTCATCCAGTTTGAAGTTTGTTAGCAGATGACACATGCACACTCCACTCCCCAGGATCAGCGAAGATGTAGACAGTCGACCTCCCAGCGGCTAGCACCAGGTACACAGGCTGTGACGCACAATCCCGCTCCAATCGGCACTGCTGAGGTCCTTATTCACCTCACTCATGCTGGTGTACCCAGTAACTGGTTCTGAGAACACACACCATTTCTACATGAGTGTCTGGAAGTTAAAGACCCTCACAATCACATCAGGCCAGGGTCACCAACACCTCTGGTCTGACAATAGCAGTTGGAACCAAATTCCATTCACAGATATGGGTCTCACTAATAGCTAGCACTTCATCCTTGCAGCATGCATATGTATGGGATGGAGAGTGATATTACACAGAGATATAATTAAGAAAAGATTTAATAAGAAGATATGAAATTATAGAACAGACTGGTAATCAAGCGCAGGGCTCAGATAGATAAACAACTAGCCCCTTTTATGCCCTTTTCTTCTTACCATCAGCTTTGTTCCTCCCTGCTCCTCTCTCCTCTGCATGTCCCCTCAGGGCTTTGTACATATATAGGTTTATGAATTCCTACAAGCCTCTTGGTATGGGTCCCCCTGGTTTACAGTCTTACCAGTTGCAAAGTCCAGGTTGATCTTCCTGGAAGTTTTGTCGGTAGTTTCTTGTCAAAAAGTGGCATATAAATAACCTACAGTTCAATGCCTTAGATCATGTTAGTATTTCAGCATTAGCATTTCTTACCTTGACAGCCTCTCAGAATTAGTAATGCATGAAGAGAAAGTATGCTTCAAACTGAATTTCATGGACTGTGCCTGGGAGTGTAACATACTTGCATTTCCACTGATTACATTATTTTCTGGTATTATCAATATAAAATGTACCTACTTTATTTTCTCTCCTGGTATTGATATTGGTGGCTTTTATTTACTGGTAATGTTTTTCAGGTGTCCATTTGCAGTTTGTGAACTTCTCAACGGAGACCATACATGATTACTTAGAGGTTAGGAGTGGATCCACAGAAACTAGCACTGTTATTGGCAGACTAAGTGGCCCTCAGCTACCAGCCTCTCTGTTCAGCACAACTCATGAAACCAGCTTATACTTTCACAGCGATTACTCGCAGAACAAACAAGGATTTCATATTGTATATCAAGGTGAGGTTTTGATGTTCTTATATGAGAACAAGGTGTCTGTTGAAGGTTTTTCGGGGCTTTTTTTTGTCATTCCTAAAAGATAAAGATGAAATAAAAGATTTTGTGTGTTTCAAACCAAAGTGTTATGCATCAAGATCAAATAAAAGAATGAAAAAAATTTAAAAAGGAAAAATATTTGCATATTCTCTTTAAAAAGCAGTTCAAATGTAGACAAACAAGTGATTTCCCATATCTCAGTTTTGTTGGCATATTAATTTACATTGCATGGCTTTACAAAGCATCTCTATTGTTCAGTCTTTATAAGCATATGGGAATCTCACTTTTCTGTCTTGGGTTCTGGAAGGTGAAGATCTAGATCTTGTTTTAGAGTACTAGATCCATGTAGCCTGGTACAGAATAAGGCCAACTCAGAAATCTCAAAATCCATTTTATTTCATAGTTGGCAATATCACTGGAAATTTCTTTTGTTGTACCCAAATAGGTGCAGCTGAGCTGGTGAAGACTGCAAGATCATAATTCTATTTATATAATTACAGATATATTTAAAGGGGATTACATCACCACTGTTCACAAGAAAAGGTCAAATTTATATTTTACACTATGCCTGTTTTCATTATATGAATAAAGTCAAAGGATGATTTAAAGAGTTTTTACTTTAGAGCAATCTTGTATTACTCTTTCAGTAGTCCAAACTGACTTGAACTTTATTTGACATTCTGGAAGTAAGCCCCTGTAAAAAGCATTAGCTTTTAAAGAAAAAAATCAGTTTATGGCTTAAATTGTCTGGTAAGATTTTATTCACTTCTTATTTGAAATATGATACAATTTGTAGGAGTAAAGGACCTTTAAAATCTACTGTCAAGAAGACAGTAAAAGACTATTATATACTGTTACAGCTATTAATAGTTACCAGTAATAATTAATAGTTACCAGTAATAATTTTGAGGATGTTGCTATTTGTCAAAGAATTAAAAATATAGTGCTTGTGTGACTGTGTTTTTAACCACATAAGAACTTTTTCTTTCAAACATATGCAATCTGTCCTTTTCTGATTTTGCAGATTTTGCATGTAATACTTGTTCTTAGTTCTGTAATAAGAAGTGTTTCAAATCTTAATGAAAAAGATCAGAAAGTGTGAGAGAGGCCTATTTTCAAATCTTACTTGTTTGCTATAAAATCTTTGATATTCATATATGGGGAGGAGCGCCTGGAAAGGTGTTGGACAGAAGAAAACCTAGGGATATTGGTCAACAGCCAGATGAATATGAGCCAGCAGTGTGCCCAGGTGGCCAAGAAGGCTAATGGCATTCTGCCTTGTATCAGAAATAGTGTGGCCAGCAGGACCAGGTACAAAAAGAGGCTGAGGGAAGACCTTATCACTCTCTACAACTTCCTGAAAAGAGGTTATAGCAAGGTGGGGGTTGGTCTGTTCTCCTGTGTAGCAAGCAATAGGACAAGAGGAAACAGCCTCAGGCTGTGCCAGGGGAAGTTTAGATTGTAGGAAAAATTTCTTCTCCAAAAAGGTTATAAAGAGTTGCCCAGGGAAATAGGCAACTCTTTTGGGTTTCAAATACCCTAGAGGTATTTAAAAGATGTGTGGATGTGGCATATAGGAACATGGTTTAATGGTGATCTCACAGAGATGGGTTAACAGTTGGATCTGATGATCTTGAACGTGACTTCCAACCAGAATGATTCTATATTCTATCATTCTCTGATAGAGACAGGTTTATTTTTCTTCTTCTTTGAACATAATAATGGGAAAGAGAACACCCCTATCGGATCAGAAAAAAAGCTCCTTCTAGCTTCAGTATGGTATTTCCAAATGGCAGAAAGAAATGTTACTTAACAGCACAGAAACCTAGCTAGTTTCTTTTGTATGCTCCCAAAATCCACAGTTGTTATTAGACTCTTAATTCTATTACTGAGGGATTTGACAGCATTTTTGCATTCAGTCTTTCCACTCTTTTCATTATTTCTGTGAACTTCAGTCATATTGCCCCCAGTCTCCTTCCCAAGAAGCCATGTTTAGCCACGTGCTCAGTACTGTTATTCATTATTATAGACTGTCTGCAGGTATAGACTGTAAAGACTGTAGAAACTACTCAATCTGTAGTTTCAAGGATCCCTTCTGAAGATAGATATGTTTTACGCTGGGAAATCACCACTCCTCTAGGTCAGACGTTGAAACAATAATATCTGTCTTTACTCAGCAGCTCTTCTGAGTGAAGTCCACCTGCTCCTTATCCTTTGCCTTACCTATTTAGTGGAGAACTTTTGTATTTACTTCAAATTTATCTAGTGCCTTAGACCTGCACAGTACAAGCACTGTATCTTGTTTGGAAATCTCTAAACCACCTTCAGTAGTAAAGATGGATACAAAGAATTTGAAGGTTTTTTCCCTATGCATTCTAATCCATAAATGTCTCTTTTTTTCTCATTTATCATTAATTGTCCCACCAATTCCCTAGCTGACTTCTTGTTTCTGATTTTGCCAAATAATTCTTATATGATCAACTGAGACATCTTCTGCAAGACTTTTTTCAAATTATTTTTACTCTATTTTCTATTTCAATTTGACTTACTATGTTCTATGACTTTTTGGAAAGGTACACTTTCATTATTTAAATGTCAACCTTTTCCCTATTGTAGCTTCCTTAACTTTCCTACTGAGTCACACAGGCATTTTTCTGAATTGTAGAACATGTTTTACCTGGTCTTTTAAAGTGTACTGTCAATTAGCAGATTCCAATCTGCATTACTTCATTTTTTTATAATTTCCTTTTGCGAAAACTGAATATCCCTGTGCTGGATTTATTTGACTTGCTCTCTTCCAGTACAATCAAACTGCATTATGACTACAATTATGGAGCAGCTCTTCCATGAATACTTTTTGACCTAAGGCTTCAGTACCAAGTAAAAGGTTTGAGTACAAATCTAAACCAGCATCTTTTCTTGTGAGCTCTCAAACTGCTTGTTCTAGGCAACAATTATTTCCTGCATTCAAAACTGTATTTCTTCAAGCCACCCTGGTGAGATGGATATTTGGGTACTCCATTACTAAAACCTGTTGTATATTTACAAGTTCTCTAATTTTACTTAACATTTTCTCTTCACTATCATTTTCCTGTTTAGACATTTGCAGAAGCAGTTCACTGCTACACTTAGATTTCTGGATTCTGGAGCTGTAAATTTCACCAATGAGTATTCTGTAGTGTTTTGCTTTTTTTTTTTTTTCCCCTGGAAATATTTTTATTGTATGGTATTTAATACAATTTCTCAACAACAGTGCTGCTTTTCCAGATGGAAGTCTCTGCCCCCTCAGTCTTGGAAACAACATCACCTGGGAATGCTGCATCCTGCTGCTCTATGACATGCCTTTCATTTCAGGGCACTTGGATCTAGCGTGCTAGATCCCATCTCTCGTGCTTTAGGCCCCTATATTGGTGTGAAAAGGCTGCTTAATTTAGCCCTTGTTCTGTTCCTTAACACTGATCACACCACTCCACATACAGTGTAGGCTACCTGATTTGCTTTTCCTATTTATTACAATTCTGGTGTTTGTCATTCTCCTGCATTTTTTTTTAGAGGTGCACTGGCTATTAGCCTTCTCCCTGTTATGGACTCACATCAGTCTTCTGTACCTGTTATTTTTTTTCCCAGTTTAGATACTCTTCTACAGCTTTTTTAATTTACATTGTCAACAGCTTGGATCCATTTTGATTAGGGTGCACTTGGAAGCAATTTGTAGTCTTAAAGAGCCAGTCAGTGGCCCACCTTTTTGAAGATCTAACTGGAGAAAGCATAAAGTCAAAATTCCTTTCTACTCTCTTCTTTTCTAGGGTAGTACTGCTGTAATTATTAAAATCAATAGATTAAATTAAGATGCTACATCTGGATTTTTAACTTCTTGGACTTTGTTATAAAAACCTTTAGGGTAGGGTGCTGGGTATTTATTTGTTCACACACACACACACACACACATTATTAAAGAGTGAAGAACATAAGATCGTTTAAAGTTTGGCTGTAATATTATGTTTTTATTATGAGATTTTGAATAGGAAATTAATTTGTATACATATTTCCAGAACTGCTGTGGAAATGTTTCACTGTGCTTCTGGTGTAAGACCAGAATTGATTCTCACTTCTGGTGGAACTTAAGATATATGGGATGCCCATGATTTTTAAATTTTATTCTAGCGAAAAGTTTTTCTTTTTGAAGTAAGAATTTGTATTTTACTGGGTTTTTTTTTCCCAATATTATTTATTTATTTCAGCATATCAGCTACAAAGCTGTCCTGATCCTCGACCATTTCGTAATGGTTTTGTAATTGGGAATGACTTTAGTGTGGGACAAACTATTTCATTTGAGTGTTTCCCTGGCTACACGTTAATTGGAAATTCAGCTCTGACTTGTCTGCATGGCATCAGCCGTAACTGGAATCATCCTCTCCCCAGATGTGAAGGTATGTTCCGGATGACCTGTGAAACCTTCTTTATTTGTAAGTCTCTCTAAGGTCTGTTAACAGAAATTATTTCAGCTCTTCAATTTATAGAGACCTGTATTTTTACATGGTGGTCTTTGCAGACTAAGTATTCAATTTTGCATGTTAAAATTTTTTGCAGAGAATCTGAAGTGTTTCATGGAAATGTGAAATCTCTAAAACCTTATCTGAGATAGTAAGTTTATCTTTGGAAGGTTAGGCTTAAGGTCTGTAGTGTGGAGACCTGTTTTTTTTTTAATCTAAGTAGTGCTACAGGGTAAAAGCTCTGTTATGCATCAAGGAAAAAAGGGTTAAAAAATGTATTTCCCAACTCTGGCCATTTAGGTTCTGTCTTATCAGTTAGAAAGAAATGTCAAAGGTGGTATAAAGTGCAGCTGTCCTCTAGTCAATGGTGTATGAGTCCTTTCTACATGTATTTTTGTGAATGGGAATTTTTTTTAAGTTATGATTTTTAACCTTTTATATTTTTTCACACTGGCATGCTTGCAGCAGGTAAGCAGAGTCAAGGAACTGTGGCTTGAATGCAGCTGAAATTTTAAGGAGACAGAATGAATGTATATGATGATTCTGTAAGGGTGTTTATCTTATGCCTCACTATGCTGAAAGGGATCTGTATCTCAGCAGCAGGCCAAAGGTCAGTCATCGACTGCCATCAGACACTGAAATACATAAGGGTGGATGTTTTGGTAACACAGAACTCTATTTGAGAACTGTACATGCATCACAAAACCTAGTTGTGGGACTGAGGTTTGAGACATATGAAATAATTACTTTCTTCTGGAACTCCCAGGTTTTTCACAATTGTGTCAACATTCAGGCAGCAATGTTAAATTCCTGGGAAAGCACATACACAGTGAAGATACTTCATATTCAAAACTATCATCCCCAAGTCCTACACTCCTGGGACTGCAATATCTAAACACATTTAGCAGTTACGTTATTGACTGTAAAATTCTCTATATGCTTAAGTTTAGGTTTCCACAAAAATGAGATACATACAACATGATGAGGGCCTACTTTCATATGCCATGAAGACCCTCCACAGTTTCAGGAGTAATATTCAGGACCTGAGTTAAAAGCCTAACTACTCTCTATATTGACTTGTAAAGCTCAGCATTAAGAATGGAAACCTCTATATTAAGCAACCTGAAGAGGAATGCCTTTAAAAAAAACCCCAACCATCTTATTTTCTGAATTTTTGTATTATATTTTGGATCATCTACATAAATGTAGGTACTTTAATTAGACACCTCATTACTCAATGTTCCTTCTGGAATCACTGAGCCACAGGCATTTCCAGTGGATGTGATAGCTAAATTAAGACGTATCTTATACTGAATTCATAAGGAGAAGCGTTATTATATGAAATAGAAATGACACCAACATTGTCTTATGAAAGGAGAAGTTAATTCATAAAAATTAAGTTTCAACCCCCGTTTTCTTGATCCTGAGGGAACAGTAATGGTTCATGTCTTAACTGCTAAACATCTTAGCTTTTTCCTATTACTTCATTCTAGATGTATTTTCTGTGCCTCAGAATCAGGACAAACAGTTTACTGAATGAAGTGATTCTGTTTCTTTGAATTATGTTTCTGGAACCAAGTATTTATTAATTAAATTCTAAGATACCCAAGAGATACTGTTCTGAGTATCACTTTTGATGAAGTTTTTGGTTTTTTTCTTTTTTTTAATGAAGTTCCAGGTTTGGCTGGAAGATCTTTCTTTCTACTTAATGTGATAGGAAAAGATCCAGATAAAAAAAATCAACCTAATTGATATGGAGATCTAGCATGGGTGCTGTGCTGCATGCTTACAGGCTGCCAACATGAGTCATCTCTCAGAGAAATTCTTAAATTACATCAGGTTTTGTGTAAATATTTACTAGGATATTTTTAGTAGAGGAGTTTTGACATTTTTGTCTTCTACTTAGGTTTTTGAGGTTTTGGTTTTTCTTCACTGTGGAAGGAAAATGTAATTAGGTTTCTTCTAATTGTACTTTATTTGAAATAAAGGCCGTCTGTTCAAAAGCATTAAAATGAAGTGGGTATGTTTTTCTTTATATGCCTTGTGCCAGAAATGTACAGCATGTTTTAAATCTGTACTTTCTTTATTGTAAGGAAACGTATACTAAGGCTTGTTTAATGCTTCAGACTTTTTGAAGCAGACACTGAATCAAACATCACTAAACATGGTTCCTCTTTAAACAGATCTGTTCTCTTCTCCTTGTATCCTCATGTACATTAAATCCTTCAAATCTGTGCTCAGCACCATCTGACACTCTCTGACCCTTCTTAGCTCATCTTCCTCACTTTCATCCTTTTGGAATCTGTTTCCTTTTCCAAGAAGTCTCATTGCCTGAGATGCATCAGCCCATGTCTCCACTCCCCTAAAACTCTTGTTTAAAAATCAATTCTGTCTGCACTGCTAAAATACCCTTGAGACTTTGAAGTTAAAAGCTGAAGACAAGCAGTGTACCAGCTGTTGAGTCTGAATGGATGCATGACTATGAAAAGTCTTCTTACCCTACAGTTCAACACAAAAGTGTATATATAAACTGTAGCACATGCTTTACCTAAATAGAACAATGCATAATTCCTATATGTCAGACCCGTATTTCCAACAACATGCTCTCTGCTTATAGCTTCTGAAGCATACTTTAGGGAATGTAGATTGCCCATTTTGGGGTTGAGTGGGAAGGAATGAATGCAAAATAAAGCAAATTTTACCATTTTTGCTCACATTTACACAACTAGATTTCTATAACATGATTTCTGTGGTGTTGTATTCAACACCCTCTGAAAGGTCTGTGGAGAAAAACGTATAGTTTGGACTAACAGCTTTCTTGAAGTGCATAATCATGAGATCCGAAAGCTGTATGGTCAGTGCTGCACTGTATGATAGTGCATTTCAATGAGACTAAGGATTCCTTTTTTTGTCTATGAGTATTCATCTCAGGAAAAACAAGCTTGCTATTCATACTGTTGCACACAATATTTTAACTTTCAAATTCCTCTATAATTTTTGCCCACTCATCCTTCAGGAATTTACCATATCTTTTCTCTCACCTGATAATTTTGTTTGGTTCACTTCTTGTCACAATATATGAAAGCAATTAATATTTTTCTCTGCTAATTTGTAGCTGGCATTAATACAAAGATGTAACAAAGTGGTTTTCTGTTGTGCAGGGAATAATTTAATTTAATATCTAAATATTACTTCAGTTCCAGTTCTGTTAATATTTATGACATCAGAATTACATTTTTTTTTATTTTAGATCTGGCTACTAATGTCAGAATAAACTTCTGACTCTTTGCAAAAAGCTCAGTAGAATCCCTTTCTATATGCAGAAATAGTTTAACATAATCTAGTCATAGTGATTCAAATGTGTTTAAAAGTATGGCTTTTACATGGTCTAAGAAGAATGCAAGAAGCATCTGATATCTTTGTAAAACAATTGTCTTATTTTGTAGCCCTCTGTGGCGGAAATATAACTGCAATGAATGGCACCATATACTCTCCAGGATACCCAGATGAGTATCCAAACTTTCAAGACTGCTTCTGGCTTGTAAGAGTACCACCTGGGAATGGAATCTACATCAATTTCACAGTTCTCCAAACAGAGCCCATATATGATTTCATAACTGTTTGGTAAGAAAACACTTTTGGCATTTATTTAATTTTACTAGTCATGTGACACAATGCAATAAAGTATGAATTTAAAAGAGTATGTTTCTGATTTTTCCATTGACACTGATGTTCATTTAAGGGGAAATGAGTGATTTGCGCTAAGCTGTGTTTTTCAGTGTACCATTCTGTCTAGATAGCACTAGTCACAGAATCACAGAATGTTAGGGGTATGGAAGAGACCTCAAAAGATCATCTAGTCCAGCCCCCCTACTAGAGCAACTCCCCTGCTAGTCCTTGTCTTAAGAATTCAAAAAAAATAATAGTGTGCCTCAGTTTCTCAATACAGTGTTCATATGTATTCTATGACAGCTTATTACCAACCACAAGAAGTAATACTTAAGAGTGTTACTAAGCAGTTTGTGCATATTACAATGTTTTAGACTGAAATTAAAAGAAACTGTAGGAAGACTTTCTTAATTTATTCCATGTTGACTTCTTTTAAACTGCACATAAAAGGAGAAACTCTATTTGTATTTGGTATGACAAAAAGAGTTGATCTAATGATAGCTGTAAAGAAATTATATTCTCTGTATACCTGAATCCATGTCTACCGTGAATCTTTTCACATAACAAAGCCCACATTTTTCTTACTTGCAAAGCTGGCAAAGGTATGAGGCTATAATCAATAACAATCTTGTGTTACCAGTGAGTCTCCCAGACATTTCAACAGTGGCTCAGACCTTTTGGAAACTTGCCTAAAACAATAATCCACTGATTATTGAATCTACAGATTGAAAATCCACAGGTTGAGTGAGTGGTCTTGTAGTCTGAGTAGTGCAAAATAATGAGAGGCAATTTGGAATATTCATTATTCATTTTATGTTTCTGTTGCACAGAAATATAATTTTTATTCATATAAATTTATAAAATTCCGGATTTCATTTCTACTTTACTAAACATTAAACAGTTCTCTAAATAGTTTGTGATCATTTCTGTATGTCCTTGGTTTTTGTCATCTTGTGTTCTACAAACTGTCTTCTCCTGCATCCCAGATACTTGATTACTTTGCCTTAGTCTAACCAAAATTTGATCACAATATGCACACAGACTATTGCCCTGATGAAAGTCAGGTAATTTTGAATCCCTTTAACTCTTCACCACTGGTTTTGCATATCAAATTTAGGCTGACCTTCAGATTCTTTCCTGAATTAATGGATCCTGTGCATACAGACATCTTTTCTCTATTTCATCCCATACAAACTAGAACACTACTGTCCACTTCTAGTGCTGCTTCTATTTAGCTCTTCCTTTCTACCAAGCAATTTTATGTGCTTTCAGTTGTAGTCCTGGCTGTGTTACCAACTTAGTTCTTATACTAAAAGTAATTATATATATCATGACAAAGGTAAAACCTCAGTTTTATTCAATTATGTGTTGTTTGATGATTTTTTTTAATTATTATTTTTTTGTCTGTTGATAGTAACAACACTTTTTAGGGGAAAACTAGGTTAAAACAATATGACATGAGAGAATTTCTTAAAGTAGCATCCTTAAAATGGTCGCTATAAAGAAAATTTACATTTATAAATGCCCATATGTTGATCTTAAGTGGAATCTTGTGTTCAGTAGAGTATAAGCATATTCTTCTTATTGAAGCCAATATTAACTGATGGACTTTTAAAAATTGAACAGTATAGATATCTTCGTTTTCTTAGAAATTACCAAATTCAAAAGGCCGGGGGAGATGAGCAATATTAATTTATTTTCTGATAGCCGCATTTGCAAGCATAGATTAGTCAAAGTTAGCAGAGTCCATGGCAGAAAAATGCAGTATATCATATATATCACAAATTCAATCATTTTAATCTTACTGCAATTTTTTATTTAAAAATAAGATTATTACTTCTAAAAGGAAGCGTCTAAATGGAGCATCTCACTTTCTTGCTATATTCCAATCCACATACAGAATTTCAAAAGGCTTTCAGCCCTTAGTGTCTGTTTTCTCTGATTTCAGATGGCTCAGACCTTTTAGAGTAATCTATCTAAATTTTACTATATTATATTAAAATGTAGAGAAATTCAATTGCTGGGCAAAAAAATATTTTTGTATCTCTTCTCTTAGGGATGGACCAGATCAAACCTCTCCTCAAATTGGACAATTCAGTGGCAACACTGCATTAGAATCAGTCTATAGCACCTCCAATCAGATTCTGATCAAGTTCCACAGTGACTTTACAACTAGTGGCTTCTTTGTACTTAGTTACCATGGTAAGTGTGACAAATTTCATTTTTTCACTGTCTGTACTGATTACTGCAGGAAGAAAACTCAGTAAGAAATTACTGTTTCTAAGAAAAGTTGCTATTATTAATATGACTGACCACCACTATGGTAATGCAATAATGTGAAAGACTAATATGAATAATGAAAACAAGCTGTCTTCCTGACCAGATATTAAATTCACTAGTAGTCAAGCAAAAAAAGAATGCACTGTGAAAAGACGAGCAAAAAAGGTAGCATGCAGAACCTTCTGGTCAAGTTGCTCATCTTCTTACAGCTTACAGTGCTTCTAAGATTCCTTTGTAATCTAATATGGGGGTCAGTATATTTATCATGGATATTTAAATAGTTTAAATGGATATTTAAATAGTTTGAAAAAAGTTGTTCTAGAGATTTCAGTGATAGTGAACTTATATGGTGTAGTTAAACTGTCCTTGAGTTAAACACTGACTGAATGAAATTGCCTAAGTATCAAAGCATCAAATTTTACTCTTTTTTTTCACTAATTTTTTTTTTTAGTCATTCAAACCTTCTGTGGCCAAATGTTCTCTTGCATTCCTGTCATTACAAGAAAACAGAATCAGAAGCAAGGGTGTATTTAGCTGCTTTGAGAATGTCTGTTGGACTGACTATTCTAGGAAACATGGACAGTCTACAGTCTGTTTTCTGGATCCTGATCATATATTGGGACAAGAATCTTTCTTTTTGATTAGTAAACATCGAGGTGAATACTGATAGACAGAACTAGGAGAATCAAAGGAACTTTAATCTAAACAAAACAAAGCAAACCACAAAAGACCTAAACCCCACGATGAAAAAACCCAGCTGCAACATCACATGAATTGATTGTGGAGCATAGCCTCTAATAGGATTAGGCAGAGGGGGTCAGATTTTTCATTCCAAGTCTGGACATCCAAATTGTATGTTGTAATTTGTGAAGGACAAACTGACCCTTTGTGTTCATCAATATATGAATAGATATATAGGGATATATATTAATATATCACTATATGAACAAACACATGTAAAAATGTTTATATCTACTAATAGCGTCTCTAAAGAAGTTGATCTCCTTGTACCTGTTATTGTTTCTTTCATTATTGTGGAAATTTCCATTCCACAAGTGCAGACTCTAGTGTGTAATAAAGATGGTAACTGAGCAGTGCAAAGAATTATTCATGAAGAAACTTAGAACATTTTTTGGGTTGATGTTGTTAAGATAAATAAATCTCTCAGTAGCCTTGAGTCTGTGATCTTTCATATCAGCTACCTACAATTTATAACGATAAAGGCAAGGCAGTGAGAGGAGTCAAATTTATTTATAATAGATAATTTCAGGATTAAAATGAAATATATCCCTAAATGAGAGGCATTTGAGATAAATAGTATGAATTGTTTATTGAACAGATTTTTTTAATTATGTTGGGGTTTTTTAAATGCAAATAGCATGGCTGTTCCATGTTTGCTTGGTGCCTTTTATTTGAAATTATCCTAAAGGAGGAATGTCAGCTTTCTGACTTACTGATTTAGTTAGCTCTTCATTCTATGATTAACAAAAAGAAGTGGAATAGGAAGATGTTAAATATGGATGACTCAGTACCAATAAAAGATCTTACCTGGATGAAATGTAAATTTTGTGATTGACAGAAGTTGGAACAATTTGATTACTAAAGGATCCAAGCACAGGAAGTAACAAAGATATATAACTACAGCTGAATCATCATCTGCCACAAACTGATAATGCTTCCTTGCTAGTGAGAGATGCTATAAAACAATGCTATATAAAAATGTAATATCAATGAAAACCAGGCATCTTGACTCATTGATCAACCAGAGTGTACATGGAAGACCACAGTCAGTGTAATACTTGTGTGATTTCTTTGGCCACATTTATGTCCTAATTGCATTCAGATTGAAGGGAATATCATCTCTGTCCAAACACAGGCCCATTCTCATAGATTATGTATAAAAAAAGAAAGCTATATAGCTTTTGCATACTCTTCCTAGTTTCACCTAATTGTTTTGCCTGGCAGTTGCATACATGTGGTAAAACTCAAAAAAACCTATTTAATGCAAGACTTCTTACTTGAAGTTTGAAAGGAAAATTATTATCTAAACCTATCTGCAGATGAGATGTGCTCCACATCTATTCATTTACTGATAAATTTCATATTCAGAATACTTCTGCCCATCAGTTATGCTGTCTCTGGGTATAACCTTTTGGATTCTAAAACTTATTTATTAGTTTCTTATTTAGAAGAGGGTTTTGCCACTGAAATTAAATAACTAATAACTTCAAATTTTTCACTAATTATGATTTTCATATATTTCCTTTCTTTTGATTCCCTTGAAAGTTTAAATGTAAATTAATAATTATTATTTTTATCATGTTAATGTAGGTATTTTCTCAGTTATGTTTGTTATGATAACTGTATAAGTATAGGAATGTCAACTATGCTTTTTTCCTGTTTATAGCCTATCAGCTCCGGGTCTGCCAGCCTCCAACAAATATACCAAATGCTGAAATTCTTACTGAGGATGATGAATTTGAAATAGGTAATATAAAGGAAAATAAAAACAATGCTTGATTCAAAAAAAAGGACCTCTACACACAGAAATCGATTGCTTTTCAGGAAGTAAATCATACTTGTAATATGTTAGATTTATATTTAAAAATAAAAAAAAATAAGAAGTCATTCTTCTTCCCCATACTTCCCAAATCCATTTATGGTTCAGAAATCACATATAAGTAACTCAGTAACTCCTTTCTAATTAACTTCATTTTAAAATACATTTTTCATTATGTTTCATATAAAACATTGTCCTATACTGAAACAAACAAAACCCACAGAAAAACCCATGTAGACAACGGTATATGCTGTACCAGCATTAAGGTTCTATGACCTGAAGGGTAAAGTCAAATTTGTAAAATGAGGAGAATCTGAGATGACAACATTCTGATCTTCTAAAACATATTAATAATCTTAATTAGACACCTATTGCTCAAAGAAATATGACTTACATGATCAGATGTCAGGTGTCTAACCAGCCTATTTTGCTCACATTATGGCAAAGAAAATTAATTTTTTTTGTTTATATATATATACACTAATATTTGATTTATTTTATTGGCAACAAAAAGAAAATACTTCTTTTTTATTATTCTCTGCTCTGTAACCTGGATCAAAGAGAGCTGACGGGATGTAGAAATAATCACTTTTATTGGTACATAAAGCTATATTAATTTTTAATTTCTTAATTTAGAAAAAAAGACAATTTCTTATTCTTACCATGCAAAATATAGATATCATAACTAAACCCCGTTCCTATTTATTTTGTTTCTCTCAGGATTATGTGGGCTACTGACTTGATCTTATATCTTTATTTTGTTTCATAATGGTTATCCAAAAATGGATATTGCTTAAAGCTTTGTTGACACATGGTTCACACAGCAACATTAAAACACAGACAAATTAGCAAACTATCCAACTAATAATGTGGTAGAAAACAGTGATAGATGAAGCATAGCATGAAATACAATGCTTATTTACCACATTTCTTAGACTAATCAGAGTTGTTTATGCCAGAGGTCATTTAGCCCATTATATAAGGTGTCAAGAAACTTCATTAATCGATAATGTTTTCAAAGCTAAAAGTTCCAGTTAATTGCTGTTTAATGTTTCTTTTGTTTGTTTGTATTTTGTCTTGTTTTGTTTTTTCCGAACAGGAGACATAATAAGATACCAGTGTCAACCAGGCTTTACATTGATTGGCAATGAGATCCTGACATGCCGACTGGGTGAAAGGCTTCAAATGGATGGAGCACCACCTACCTGTCAAGGTTTTTTCTTCATTTTCTTTTCCTTCTGCCAGAATAGATGAATAGTGATTCCTTAAATACCCTCCACAGTTCTTGACATACAGGAGCATGTTGAAAATACTGCAGACTTTTTCATAATATTCCCAATATTACTGTTTGTTATGGTGAATATTTATCAAATATTAATGAAAAATAATTAGTAATATTTTAATGAATTTGGTGGGTTTAAAGGACTGCTGCTCAACTTTGTGGAAATAATTTCACAGTTCTTTTTTTTAAGGAAGTCTTAATTTAATAAATAATGAAATAATTTAATTTTATCTAGAACATAATAGTACATAATTTATTTATCGAATCTGAAGAGTGCCGCTGAACAGAATTTAAATAACAATATTTTAGTTTTGAATCTAATGTATTTCAGTAAAGATATAGTAGTTAGTAATGAGGTATCCGTAGGACAAGGTACTGAAGGAAGATCTATTTAAGAATTTATTTGGTGATTTTAATTGTTACACATCAGTTTACACCACATTTAATACTATTTAATGCTATTTATGTCACCTTTTTTCATTTTTCTTTGATGGATGAGCATTTCTTTAAATTCCTGAAGATTTTCTTTTTTAGATTAGAAAATAATCACAAACTTCCACAAGTTTATGACAATGTCTATCATCTTCTTTTGTTAAAACAGAGTATTTCCCATATGCAGCATGTAACTTTGCCCTTAATTTGCCTTGAAATTATCCTCAACTTTCAGGATAAAATGAAAGCTTCAGAGTAAGAGGATTCAAACTGTATTTTGCATCATAATTAGAAGACCCTGTGAAAATTCTCGATTTATGACTTTTAGCTATAACTCAGCAACACTGGTGCAGATTAACAAAAAACCCCCAACTTCAGCTACCTGATTCCCAAGGGAATCTACTGCATAGAAGTAAGACTCTACAAAATTCCTAAGAGATGTTTACCTGGAGATCCTGGAATTGAGGCTAGCTTGCAAAGCAGAATCGTATCAAGACAGCAAAAGCAGTTCTAGATGAACTAGTGCAGCCAGATGACTATGATTCTCTTCTTGACATAACTCTGTGTGTTTACCTATATATATGTAGACATAAAGCTTGAGAGGATCAGTCTTTTCATCTGCTTGAGACAAAGTCAGTATCACAACTGGCCCAGAACCATAGTTTGTCAGCCAGATTACAGCAATGAGTTTTCTCATGTGGAGTGGAGATGTTCTATTCAATCTCTTAATTAATTGAGGCAGACACAGAACATGAGAAACAACTATTTAAATTTAGCAATTAGATGCTTATTTGGAAAGTGAGAGATTAATTTTTTAAAATACAGGGACAGATACCTTTCTCTTTTTCAAGGACCAGTTGGATGGGGCTTAGAGCAACCTAACCTAGTGAAAGGTGTCCCTGTCTGTGGCAGGGGCTTGGACTAGATGATCTTCAACTCAAACCATTCTATGATTTTTGTGAATTTTGGCTATGGAGATGGTGATTATTTTTCTCTGTCTTTTTTGTTGTTGTTTTTCTGTATTCTCTGTCTCTCTTCATAGTCTAATAGCTTTTTCCCCATAAAAATATGATTCTTGTATTTAATAAAGACAATATTATTTTCAGTGTTCTTTAGAAATGTAAGATTCTGTTATTTTCTTGTGTAACTTGTAACGCTGCAGTACTAACTTTCATGTGTTAGTTGTAAATATAAAAGTCATATTTTAAGGCTCCTATTTAACAGTGTTCAGTTCTGAAAAAACTGTAGGCCCTTGTTCATACATCATGAAATTAAACCAGTTTTTGAAAAAAGTTCCTGTAACATGGTAATATCAAATATTCTTATTTAATGAGTTTGTTATTCTGTGCAGACCTAGTGAATCCAGATAAATTAAAAATCAAGCCTTTTTGTCATACTTTTTTTGCTTAATTTCAGCAGATGTTTTAAATAGTAGTGATAACTTATTTAAAAAGTAAGAATTCTACTGTTATCATCCACTATCTTGCCTGAAACTATGACAATTAAGAGTAGCCAGCACTGCAATGTATTTTCAAGCAGAACTGTAAGTGGAAAATTGATAACTTCAGAATTTGATCTGGAGTGTAAGGGAAAAAAAAAATATTTAGAGTAAGGTGCAGGCATGTGAGGCAATACCTGCTGAAGAAATAAGCATGGATGGGGCAGATATCTTCTTTTATCCCTTCAGATAACATCCTCATGTTGCGTGGCCTCTCCCAGTAGTATTTTTTAAAAAAGGTTAAATCATGTTTCTTTTCTTATTACCTACAGTTAAATTGAGAAAAAGGCTATCAGCAGTTAAGAACTTAAGATTTTTCTAATATCATCTTCAACTGATTTACCTGTATACATAAGCATAATAGTCTGCTTCTGTACTAGAATGAGGAAAATAGCCAGTTGACTGAACTTGTATAAGCAAAAATATCTCATATGCAGATTTAATTAAAAGGAAGTGGTTTGTAGATATAGATTCAATATGCACATGACATCTATCTATCTATCTATCTCTATCTCAGGGTGTTATTTGGTTTTTCACTTTGAAGTGGGGCAGTAATCACAAATTTCTTTCTCTAGTTTGATTTTCATTTCTTCAGAACGTGCTTGTCATATATTGCTTTTTAAAGGAAGGAGCAATTACATTAATTGTCATAGGTTTTTTTAAGAGCTCTTCTTTGATGCTTCTTTTGATAAGACATAGGAAAGAAATGGGACTGTATTAGATGTGGTGAAGGCAAAATAGAATTTCAGGTGCATTGTATTGCATGTATAGGCAATAAGGTAGAATTTTCTGAGGTTTCTGTGAATCTAAAAACTAGATGGTTGGATTAGCACAAGACAGCTTCTTATTTAATTAGCAACAAAATGTCAACCAGAAGTGTGTCTTTTATTTTCCAGACCAAAGACATCATGTCCGAATAGTGCTTACATTGCTTGTAGGTATATTGATGTTCTTGGAGCTTGATTGAGGATCTCAAAATTTAGGTGCTGCTTTATACAGATTGTGGCAGAGATTGTTTATTCTGTATTTAGAAGCTGACAACCAAAAATCACAGTGCCTTCAATTTTTGCTTTCAGTACCTGCAAAACTTTACCTGGAATTATTGCTGACAGCAGTAGTAATCTGAGGGGTGGGGAAAAAAGGTCTATGGTTCTCTTTTTGAACAATGCAACAATTTAGTAGCTAAGCACCACCTACAAGAATATCTTATCTTGTAGAGAATGAAGGAAGTGTCATGAATTGATAAGTTTTGAGGGCTGCAGGGCTTATTTTCTAGATAGACATTAGAATTTTTTTTTTTTTTCCTACTGACTTTTTTTCCAGAATGTTTTCAGTCTTTCTGTATTTGTGTAATGCAGATCTTTTAAACTTGGGAAAATCTTGCCAATTGCATGAAACAGAAATAGTAGGCTTTAGCTTTTTACCAGTCTTTGTGTTTCCCAGTGCTCTGTCCAGCCAATGAAATGCGCCTGGATTCAACAGGAGTAATACTGAGCCCTGGATATCCTGACAGCTACCCAAATCTCCAGATGTGTGCATGGACCATTACAGTGGAAAAGGGTTATAATATCAGCATGTTCTTCGAATTCTTCCAGACAGAAAAGGAGTTTGATATACTTGAGGTGTTTGATGGTAACTATAGGATGCACAACTTTGGATGATACTTCTTCTATATATGTATATATTTACATTGGATCTGTGTAATCAATATTGTTTATGCATACGATAATTTCTAAGTATAAATAATCTTCACTAAGCAATTATGTGCTGTTGTTGTGCTAAAAACAATTGTTGGGTGATGGTGTTTCAAAATTGTACTTCATTAATTTTGTTTAGTAATAGTGTTTCTGTACAAATACGTACCTTCTAGTGTATAACATGGAACGTCAAGTTCCATTTTTAATTCAGATAAGTTCACCATTCACTTGGGGATGTTTTCTATTTATACTAATTGTATACATACAATTTATTGTATGGGGTTTTTTAATCTTTGTAACTCCTTATTTTGCTTTTTGTTTTTGTTTTTTATTCTTCTTTGTTTCAAGGACCAAATAGTCATAGCCCGTTGCTCATTTCTCTCAGTGGGGACTATTCATCTTCTCTAAATATAACCAGCAGTGGCCATGAAGTATTCCTCCGTTGGTCAGCAGATCATGGCACAAATAAAAAAGGTTTCAGAATACGATATATAGGTATGTAAATAAGCCTTTAATGCATATAAAATAGCAATATGGAACATATTTATTTGTATGAAAAGGGTAATGTAAACTATATTTTGTAACATTAATTGCCCAGACTGAAAGGAAATCCAATCTGTTTTATATGTGAACCCGATGATACTAATCTTTTGAGGAAAAAGAAAAAAAAAACACACCCCCCCTAAGTATCACATATGAAACACATGTGATCTGTAGAGATTTAAGCAAATGTTTCACGGGACATTAAAATAGCATAATCCAGTACTAAAGATGAAAGAAGCAGCTTCCACCTTCTCCCTCCCACCATTTATTTGCACTCATGTGCCTCTCTTCTTCATACTGGATCTTTATGGCTTTCATCATAAAGGGTTTTGGTGGAATAGAGGAAGAGCTGGCAGCAAGGCAGGACTGAGCAGCTTCAAGGTGGAAGAATGTGAGAACCTGAATGACTGAAATCTTTAGTGTTCAACAAGAAGCAGCAAACTGTATTAGAAGGATCAATTAGAACGTTACAAAATAAGCCAACATTGTGTGTTATTAATTCATATGAACATATTTATGAATAGTGCATGCAAATTATACTTTAAAAAGATTGATTTTTATATAACTGCCCTTAGAGAATTATTATATTATATAAATTTTTACAGGATAATAATATTCATTAATCAATCTAAAGTAGATGTATTTCAATTTACAGCAATTAAAGAAATTTTTTTTGTTTTTGTTTTTTGTTTGGTTGGTTGGTTGGTTTTTTTTTTGTTTTATCATGACCAAAGACATTAAATACATAGAATGAAAAGTACTGGGGATAGTATCTGTAAATACTAGAGAAGTTACTGGCATAAACCAATTTCACTTTACAAAGTGGGGAAAACAATAGAGAATAAACATAGAATTCTTCTTTCTGCTGTGCTTTTTTGTTTTTCCTCACTCAACTTTTGGCTACTTCACTATTGCAAAAAAATCATTAGGTTCACAACTGTCTGTAAAACAGTATCAGTGCCACCTTTTACTTTAGGAGATGACAGTTTTCTCAGTGTTAAAATGTTTATTGTATACCTTCATAAAGTTCAGTGTAGGCTAGACACAAATATTACATGGTACCTATTTTCATTACCTGTATTGCATGTTGGATATGTTAAAAGAGAAAGAAGAGAAAGTTCTGAAAACTATTCCTACTGGCAGTGAAAGAACTATTGAGAGGTTGACAGGAAGTATTTACTAGTGATTTGTATCGCACAGAAAATGCCATTGTATTTTTTTTTTTTTATACACTAAAGAAGTAGAGACGCCTGTATCTGTTTTTTCCAAGAATATAACGCAGAAGCAATGTAGTGTAAGAAATATTTGCATAGTAGGTGCTCTGAAATACATTGCAGTGCTGTCTATCCTTCTACTTCCTTTCATAAAGAGTAAGCAAACAGCCACATGACTCCGTCCTGATCAGATGAAACCTTTGCCTGAGAAAACATTGATCTGAAGTGGGTCACAAGACATGGAAATGCTTAAAGAGCATGTGAAGCACCAGTTATCTGCCTGAGAATTTAGATACCAATAGTTCACATTATTTCTTCAAAGCAAGAAGGAATCACCTGCAAAGAAACTTCCAACTCAATTTTCTTTCCTACAAAATGGGAAAATGACCATCTTAGGTAACCAGTCTTGGCTCCTCAAACCAAAATGATCAGAGGCCAAGTTAAATTCTTAAACATTTATCTTAAATTGGCTACCAGGCTGTAAATTCCTTCTGGTCCATTCCTTTGGCAAGGTAGCCAAAAACAAGTGATTTTGGACTCATGAACTTAATGATCACAGAGGTTAAAAGAAATTTCAGCAGA
Organism: Todiramphus chloris collaris; assembly: GCA_025345505.1. Lineage (NCBI taxonomy): Eukaryota > Metazoa > Chordata > Aves > Coraciiformes > Alcedinidae > Todiramphus > Todiramphus chloris. The sequence continues at coordinate 5,693,050 of JANVCC010000070.1, read as the reverse complement.
ATGGCAGTATAATAAATAAGCAGTCTTTAGTGTCAGAGAGACTTCAAGTACCTAAATCCTTTCAGATTATAACAGCTATATCTCTTAAAGATCTTTTTGCTCTCATTCTGCTGAGGTTTTTTTTTTTCATAGTATTTAAATAAGACTTCTGTAGGACTTTATTTTGTTTTAAATAAATCACACACACATGTAATGATCTAGCACTACATTTCCTTTGAGGCTACTAAAACCTGAAGCCCTTATAAAACCTTATTCTTTCACCTTTATACTATATTCCTTGATACCTGCATGACTGGGATACAAAATACAACACAGTGACATTTGCTCAATTTATTATCAAATGTCCACTGAATGTCAAGGATTAATCGTCATCTGTATTCTTGATGCATCTTTTATTTATTCCTTATTTATGTTTAAAGCTCTCTACTGTAGTACTCCTGAGTCCCCTCCACATGGTTTCATTGTCAGTCAGACAGGCGGACAACTCAACAGTGTGGTTCGCTGGGCTTGCGATCGAGGTTTTCGGCTCGTTGGGAAAAGTACTGCTGTATGCAGGAAGTCTCTGCATGGTTATTACTCATGGGATGTTCCAGTCCCAGCTTGTCAAGGTATATTCTTTCATTAAAAATAATACGCCCAAATAAACTCTCGTTTTCATTTTCTAATGTAAGCCATCAGTTTTCTGACTTAAAATGAATAGGAGGTAATCATTTAATGGTTACGCCTCTGTACCAAAATTTTTCTATCTAGTAACACATAGACAAATGTATTTTTAAGAAACAGTATTTTAACAGAGTTTGCTAAGCCCAACAGATACTAAAATGAATCTACATCACTGTGAAGGAAAAAAAATCACAAATTTAAAATTAATTCGTATAAATGGATAAATAATTACAACTGATTGTAGATCTCAGAAAATTCAAAGTCTTTTAATACATTTGTTTTTCTCAGTTATTTTCTACATTTTAATTTTTTATCCCAGAATTGCATGATTATTGGTTTTAAATAGGAAATATTTCTCTTGCAAACAAATATTGTCTTGTACAGGACTCCTCAGAAATCAGTTTTAATATTTTATAATGTCATATATGGATAACAGGCAAATGCTTTTGCAGGAATTCTAGGTAGAAATGTTAAGTAAGTTAGGTTTAAAACATAATACTATATCAAGAAGAATTCTCTAGCTCAATAATCTAAATTCTCTGTAAGAACACACATAAGTGTAACATAAACAGTGATTGTTATGCAAATTACATAAAGCATTAAAGAAAAAGAAAGAGAATACCAGGGATATCTGATTAGGTATGGTAACTGATGGGTTATGACTTTCTAAAAAAAAGAAAGCTCTAAAGTGCTTTTGTAATGACCTGGAACAAACATCTGATGTGTAAAGCATAGTACCTTTCATTTTTTTTAGACATGCCTACAGGTTTGAGGTAGTCTTATTTGCATATATTAGAACAATTTATATAGCTATGTATAAGATAAATAAGTCTTGTATTTATTCAAAATATATTTCTGTTTTTTTCCAAATACATGGCTCTATTGGGACAGATGTGAAAACTGAAAACAAATCCTGTAAAGTGATTTGTAAGACAATCTACAGGAAATTTAGTTTTCATAGTATTTTTCAGTTCTTCAAGACTCCAATTCAAAGTACTTAAGAGTTAAGTGCCTAATCCCCCCCC
>JANVCC010000070.1:5541017-5691262 GCA_025345505.1 Todiramphus chloris collaris | reverse complement strand
TTTTTTTTTTTTTTTTTTTTTTTTTTTTTTTTATTTCCAAACTGTAATGTTTTATTTAGGCACAGATCTCTTGGTACTTTCTTTCTGCCAAATAATTAAAAGAAAAAAAAGTGGCTTACACTTTCATTTGCAAATTTTCACTATTTTCAAAAGGATATTTTCTTTGTGCTTTGCAGAAAGAAAAATAGAATGTTGAATGTTAATTTTAGTGCTTTGCCAGAGATTGAACAGTACATCTGATGGAAGGAAGCTGAAGTACAAACTAGATTCCTAATGTCTCAGACTGATGCTTTACTCATTCAACCATGCTGATCATAGTTTTTCCATATATCCTCCATTCCATCTTCTTTATCTTCTCCATTTTGAATGAATACCTGCAGTTACAAACCATTGTTCTTATTTTTAATCTCCTCCATCTAAACTTCTTGAGATTTAATTCCCTAAAACTTTAAGGGAATTTATTTGTAGGCTTAAAACACATATTAATGTGTTAAAAAGTAAATTTTATGAATTTTATACTGTTGATACTACAAAGCATAAGCCCTTTGAGATGAGTGGAAACTTATAGTGAAGAAGATATAAAATAACTATGTCTTTCTTTGTACTCAGCAATATCTTGTGGAATTCCTAAAGCACCATTAAATGGTGGGATATTAACTACCGATTACTTAGTTGGTACACGCGTTACTTATTTTTGCAATGATGGATATAGACTATCAGCCAAAGAACTGACTACTGCAGTCTGCCAGCCAGATGGTACCTGGAGCAATCACAATAAAACACCTCGTTGCGTAGGTGAGTAACATATAAAACCTCTCCAGTGAGTAAGAACCTGGTTGTATGCTTTGTTTATTTATCCAATACACAAATCTTTATGTTACTCAAAATTTCAGCTTCAGGTTATTTTAATCTATGAATAATTGATGATATTAAATTATTGTGAAATACATATTTGAAATTTATATATCTGAGGTATATATCATTATTTGATGGAAGAAAAGCACTAGAGAATACATTATAGAATAAATTCAATCTGATAATGAACTTACAGCTAAATCAAAGCCATCTCATTGGTGAGAGCTGCACGTTTCATATGCTGTTAACAAATCCTATTTACTATCCAGTCTCTGGTACTCTGGGATAGTTGTTTGAAACTGCTGCTTATTATTTATATTCAGCCCATCATTATAATTGTACACCATCTAAACTGGGGGAACATCAGTGAAGACAATATGCATGTTCAGTCCCAAAGAGAAGTGGATACCATCAGTTATAAATGGGTTTTGAAAAGTCAGATGATCATACAACTGATACAGAAATATCAGAGCCTCTGATGCACATTAAAATTTGGATTATCTCACCCAGTGAATTTTGGAAAGGAAATAAAACATACCCTAGAATAATTTTCAAGGATTTTCCTTTTTTTTTTTTTTTTTTTTATCTATCTTTTTCTTGTCCTTGTGAATTGTGTTCCCTCATGCCTTTTTCCTCTATCTAAAGAACCAATCCAAAAGGAGAAAAGGTAGTATGCAGGAAATATTTTCCTCTGTGCCTTTTGATCATGGAAAAAAGTTAAATTTGTTAACCTTTTTCTGTTAGATTGTAGTGTTAGAGTTGTAAAAAGTTTTTGTTTATTTGAAGGAAGAGCATATAGAATTAAGACATGAGATAAAAATGTATAGCTGCTGAAAAACCATCTTGGATATGGAATTTTTTTTTTTTTTTTTATCTGCCAGCAATGTGCAGCCACTCCAAATAAGTCTTTAAGATCTCATAGAACTTTCCTGGGTAGGAGAATATTTCCTATATTGAAATGTAGCTGTTAGTAAAGATTCTGATGTCTAAGACAAAGTGTCACTATCAATCTACAATTATTTCAACCATGGTATAAATTCTGTCTACACCAATTGCATAGCACATTGTATACACAGTCACTACTCTGACTGGGACATTGTTCATTATTAATTAAATGAGTGTACTCATACCTGCTAACCACAGGCAATTTCAAGTGCAGACTTACTCTTCAAATATTATGTCACTGTGTATAAAATACATTTCTGAATTAAGAATGGCATAGATTTTCTTAATTTGCCTATAGTAAGACACAAATAACTATGTATTTTGTTATTTTGGAAGTTGTTACCTGTCCAAGCATCAACTCTTTCTCACTGGAACATGGAAGATGGAGAATAGTGAATGGTTCGCATTATGAGTATAAAACAAAAGTAGTTTTCAGCTGTGATCCAGGGTATTATGGTTTGGGACCAGCATCTATCGAGTGTCTTGCTAATGGCACCTGGAGTTGGAGAAATGAGCGGCCTTACTGCCAAAGTGAGTACATCTTGTTATCTGTATCTGCTGTATGGACTTCAGATAAAAACGTTTGGCTGAATTAAAAATTAGCTAATTAAATATTGGAATTGTTTTCCAATTGTAAATATTGTAAAATGTTTTCTAGCTGGAATTCCTGGATATCCAAAAGGTTATTTACAAATGCAGGGAAATACCTGTAAGCACACTTCTGTATTTTAAAGTGAAGTCTAAATCTATGATGTCTAAGTCTATAAAGGCAGAAATAAGTAATAGAAGTCTTTGTGTCCTGTCTGTATACTTGATAAATAAAATAATACCTCCTTTCAGATGGTTATCATATAGTGTGGAAGTCCACATCATTCCTACCGTTACCTGGTAACCTTATAACTTGAAATTGCAGGTTACTTAAAAAAAAAAAAAAAAAGAAAAAAGCATGAACATTAATATACTTCAACAAGCTAAATGTGTGGCTACAGTTGTGCTCGTCTACTCTACCCCTAAAGAAAATCAGGTTTCTTTATGTATTTGAATTTAGACATCTGTTTTTCAAAATTGTGTGGGTTTGGGTGTACTTTGAAATGTATTGTGTGAATCCTAGGGCAACCATTTCATGATGAATTAGAAGATAAAAATGACATCTCAAAGAAACATAATTTTTTAAATTACAACAATTGTGATATTTTGATAGTAAGAAAAAGTCATTGATAAAACCAAGTTAATTAAATAGCAATTAATAATATTCAGAACAGTGGAGTTTTTGAACTTTACAGAGACGATTTTAACTGGTCCTCCTCCCCTTTTTCTTAAATATTTTTTCTGGGGAAGTAATAGTTTTTGTATGTGTTCTTTTTCTTCTATTACTTATTCAAGGCAAAATACTTAAAGCTGTGAAATTTATTTATCTGACTGGTTGATAAGTATTACAAGTTAAGTACTATTGTATGTGTGTTTGTGGTACTCAGCTGTGCATTTCTGATTGCTTTTGGTTTTGCCATGAAGTTATTTCTTGTGGAGAGCTTCCTACACCTCCAAATGGGAATAAGATTGGAACTCAAATCACATATGGATCTACAGCTATATTTACTTGTGACTCAGGATACATGCTTGTTGGCTCTGCAGTGAGGGAATGTCTGTCTTCTGGACTCTGGAGCGGAATTGAGACCAGATGTTTAGGTATGGATACTGCTGTCATGGAATGCCTGTTTTCTTTCTCTGTAACATACGGAAGTAAACAAAGGAGTCAGTTTGTGTCTTTCTATGAGCACAGACATTGAAGAGAGTTACGCATTTTAAAAATGTCTGTGGCTGGTTTGTTTTTCATAGTTCACAAAGGATAGCTATGGTTACCTTTCTACAAGACTGAATCACTTTTTTGGTATTTTCACAACATGCAAAACCTGTGTCACTGAATTGCTGCACTTGTCTTTAAAGCAGACCTGTACATAAGCAGCACGACTAATTTATTCCGGGTGTGTCTTCTTTAATATGTATCTCAGTAAAATATCCACATAGTAGACCTGAACTCAGTGATTATTTTAGAGCAATATTCTGTACACTCACAAAATATACACATAAAAATTAATGGTTATGGAAACTTTGGCAGGAGCACTGCAGCCTTATTAATGAGAGAAAATCAGTGTCCAGACAGTATTTGTAGAATTTGACACCTTTATATAAATGTTCTAAATGTTTAGGCATCTTCACTTACTTAAAATACTCAGACACCGGTCTCTAAACCATTTATGATTAAAATGAACATGTCATCTCAGTAAAAAAAAAATTGAGGCTTCTTTTTGAATCATTATTATCATGTGTACCTTGATCTGTGTTACTGTGTTAACTGTAGAGACATTGATTTTAACTATATATGCAACTAGCATTTTCATTTCAGTGGAAATCAAAGCTATGATAGTGTTCTGATTTTAGGATACAATATGAAAGTTGTATTGTACCTTGTCATTTGTGGGGGCATGAAAATATAAAAGAATATACAACAACAGACTTTCAGAAGAATCTGATGTAGTATATATGTAAAATACAGAGATTTGCTGCAGGTTGTGGCTAATTTTTTTTATACTACTCTTCATCCCAAATAATTTTCCTTCTGTAATACAGCATTATTTGGTGCCGTTCTTCACTTAAGCTTAAGATGAATGACTCATGGATGAGAAAAATTATTGCTTATTAGACTACAAGTCTGAAGCTGGAATGTTTCTTGAAGTATAGCTGAGGGAAACAGGTTTTGTTTATGTTTCTCTTTTACAATGAAAACCATTTAGCAGAGAGGGGAAAAAAGAAAGGTTACAGCTATAGAAGTTTGGAGAAATAGGAAATTCTTCATCAGAGAAATATTAATCTACAAGAAGCAGAGTGGTCTGTTATTTGTGAATAGGACCCTATAAAAATACTTATGTTTAAGAATTTTGCCAAAATAACTTTATGCTATGTGAAGATCAACACAGAATGTATTGAATTTCTCCTACATTTGCCTGTAGAAATAAAAATGTAAAAGAAACAATAATGCAAACAGGATGCATAAGCTTCACTTGAAACATAAAAGACACTGATGTAATCAATTTTCAGATTAAATATTTTTTTTTTACTTCTCATAACAGATTTGTTATTGTTAAGTTCATATACTATAATGTCCAGTAAAAATAAACAGTTAAAACAACTATATGACTATAGGGGAAAACAGAAATTTAAGAGACACCTTTTGTATCAGTTGAGTAGGACTACAGTAAATCTTTAAACTTGTATATTTAAAGCTTTAATGATGGCAAATTCTTGAAGAAAGCATGGATAAAAATTTTACTTACAGAAATAATATACATAATGTATAGTAAACAAAAAACCACAAATATCTTCTTCCTCATTAAAGATAAAAAGCCTTTCTTTCTAGTAGATTGGTGAGTTTATTCCAGCTTTTCACATTTTTTTAAGTTGTGAATCTATCCTCTTCATCTCAGATTGACTACACATAACTATCATTTCTTAATTTCTTCCTCCATTCCTCCTGATGTCTAAACATACTGATAAAAACAGATCTTTTGATATTCTGTCCCTTATTTACCAACATTCATTGCTGTCATTTCCTATATATGTCCTAGGAAGAATCAGCAATTACTGGAATAATAGATGTGTTCAGCTCTGTAAGTTAGTATGAAATCTGAAATCAAGATAAACAATATGATAAAATTTTTAAAGATCTCATTGTTTGTTGTTAATCTTGATGTTATTAAATGATGTTATATTTAATGCACTTTATTTAAACACATCTTTATAACATGCTAAATATCCATATGAATTAAAATACAAAATTAAAAAATGAAATTTACTTGATCAGTAAGACATACGGAGTTGTGTTTTCAATACATGACTTATACTAGAGGAGTTTTCAATAAGGACAGATATCAGCAAAAAAGCTGATAGAGTGAGCATTAAATGTTATCATTTGTTTGTGCTCAACATAGAATAGTATCAGGAATACCTTTCATTCCTTTTCTAAGAGAAATGGTAAACCTCATATACTGTGTCTTTGCATTTAAACATAATCAGCATAAAGGTACAGATTGAGACAATTGGTTCTGAATTGAATTCTCTGTCCAGAGAATTTTTGTTGAACAGTAACTCATCTAGTATTCTGGGCATAATGTAGTCATTACTACTATGGTTCTAAATTGCCAGAAGAACCTGTCAAAATTTTTGACCCCTTTGTCTCCAAAAGGAGATAGAACACTTGTTTTGTGCACCTAGAGCATAACTCAGTGTGCTTCATCTGTAAGGAAGCTAATTTGGTTTTAGAGAACCCACTCAGCACATTCAGAAGTTCCAAGGAGGATCTGAACCAAAATGCTAATCTAGACACAACACATGACCTGTTAGATGAGGAATTTTCATTCCAGTTTTGCTCAACTGTCTTCCTTTCTTTATATAAATACACCAGTTTTAAACACTGAGTCATTCGTGACAGCCTGCTACTTACAAAGAGAATAAAATGACATATGAGAAATCCAATAGTTCTCTACAGAGTAATGCTCACAATGAGGTAAAAAGATGAGCAGACTTACTGACTGGGGCAGAGGAGCCATGTAAGCTGGCAGGGAAGACTATGCTGTGCATGAATGAATCAGTGCTGTGGAGATGTCTGTGGAGCAGGTTAAGATCTGCCATTAAGCACCTTCAGTTGGTTCATAACTGAAAGATAATGTAATAAAGGATTAACTTTTTTTTTTCTTATAAGCCAGTGTATTAGATGTAGGTATATTAGTGAATGAAAGTACCAATAGGTTAGATAACCAAAAGGTTAGATAATAAAATGTGAAGGTATTAAATATAATAAATTTATATGTGTGCTGGAACCAAAATACAGATATATTTACATGTATTTGGAAGAGAAGGCAGAACAATAGAGCTGGAAAGTTATTTTGCAATTCTTTTTGCAAAGAAGGTATGCATATTCAAGAGTGAGTGTACATTTATGAGGTAAGGAAAAAGGAACTGTAGTATTTATATTTTTTTTTATTCAGCTTTCAGTCACTGAAAGATTTCTGTGGCTTTGTGTCCTCTGAAGTGTAGCCTTTCTGACACTGTTTTCATCCTTAAAACTTTTGGAAAAACAAGCAAGCTACTAACTTCTTCCTCTTTACTGTTTTTAAACATCTGTTGATGTAAAGATACTTAATCTTTAAAGAATTATTCAGCCATTTCAAGGAATTCAAGTAGAGGACTTCCCTCTATGGGCTTAAAAAAGATTTACAAAAATGTTACCATTCATCCCGAACAATTTTAGTACAGCTTGAACAGTTGGCAAGGTGAGAATCTTCTGAAACTAGGAGAAAGACTGCAAACCCTCTTTTGTTCAGGGTTGTGCCAGTATCATTTCAATACTGTAATTTTCTAGAGAAAATGTTGTCTGTGAACAGGAGAATGTAAAAAAATATATCCTTGTAAGAAATGCAAGCCCTGTAGAGAAGAAAGAAATTCCAGCAAATAATTCTTCTGCCCTCAAATGAGCTTATCTTGACAGGTTAATTAACTTTGTTGAATAATAACCTAAATCTCTTTTTTCAAAAATAGGTTGATACATAGATTTCTTTCACTACTATGCTCATGTTTAATATTACTGACAGCTAAAATAAGCATAGGCATGTGTTAGTCATTTATTTATAAGATTCTGTGTCCATTTATTCCTACTCTTGCATCTGAGAGATTAACCTGCAGAAAAAAAAAAAAACAAACTCATTTGCAGCTGAGGTTTTAAAGGTACTAATGTTAAGTTGCTCTGCTCATGCTTTGTTGCCAGAGATAGATTTCATGTTAAGTTAGGTAATTTATTTAGTTCTCACATGTTATTAATATCCTTCATTCCTACTTTTTGGCTAATTTTGTTTCTTATTTCATGTAGTGATTCTTCTCAAGCTTTGCTTGAGATTGGAAATTGAGAATGCTAGTGTTCATTTCCCCCCTCTAATCTGCTACTCTGTAAAATCTTCACATTTCATCTTTTCTTTGTAGCATTCACTCATTGCTTTTAAGATTTCAAAATTTTAAATTCTTTTGATTCAGTATTATAATTTACAGGTTACATTAAGATCTGTCAGCCTCAACTAGATTAATAAAAATGCTTTACAGGTCTTTTATATCAGTATCATAGAAAACATGGAACTACTCCCAGTCTTACGATTCAGCACTAAAAGGAAGATACTGACAATGAACAAGACTATCCTGAAGACAGTCTAGAATAGCCTAGTCTAAAATAGTCTAGAATATTAACCTATTGTGAAGTCAAATATTTACTACTAGTGTGTTGGAATATTCCCTCCCACCCCACTTATAGTAATAATGATAATGTAATTTTTGCACATCACTGAATAGAGATTTTTAACATTTGCTAACTTTATTTCAGCTGTTCTATCTATAACCCAGTTCTTAATGCAGTGGAGTAAATGTTGTATTTGTTATGTGTTTGTATTTTCTGATGTACCATGCAAGAGTGTTTTTTGGGGTTTTTTTTCTCTCATTCGTTCTGATAAATGCTGAACAGAAGTACAATATTGATCTTACTGCTTGAACCATTTCCTCTGTTTCATATTTCCCACAAATCTTATATAGCCTTTTTTCATTTTTTGTTTTCAATAACCTTCCTAGGTGACCACAACAACAATATAGTTGATTGTAATTGGTCTCAGAGTATTATTTTGGTCATTAAAAAGTGATATTCCATTAGATAACAACCATACTAATAAATCTTTTATCCATCATAAGTAAATATTCAATGACTTCTTGGCTGTTTAAACAGCAGTGTAAATTGGTATCAGAGTCAGTATTTCCTAAATGCTTTCTCATCTATTTGCAAAATAAATTTCCTGATGAATAAGAAAAAAGAAAACCCGAACCAAATAAAACGAAAAGGCAAAAACCTCCAAAGAAAACAAACAAACAAACAAAAGAAAAACAAAAGAAAAAAAAAACACAAACAAAACCACAACCAGGACACAATGCTGTTGTTCAGTGTTTTGTTTGTTTTCCCAACAGTACTCTCATTTTTTGCTCAGCACTCCTTTGCTTTCTACTTCCTTATCTTTTTGCATCTGTGTTCAGTTTTCTGTTGTAGTTTTTCTGGCAGATTTTGTTCATATTTACAGAGAGGTTTCTCTATACAATACACAGTTTGCAGTATTTGCATTCTGTCCCCAGGGAAAACATTCCACCTGCAGAGCTTAGCTCCTGAGCAGTTTTGTATCTAGATTGCATTTAGGAGGAATAATTTATCTCTCATTGCAGAAGACCATTAGCCACAATTTATGGATATATTGGATGAAATCTAGTTAATATAACAATAAGTTTTATAATTCTCTTCAGTTTTATTATAACCCATTTCACAAGTAAAATATTCCTCTTCCATAATGATTGAACTGGGGTAAGTATGACTTATTTCTCAAATGAGAACAGATTTAAAATTACATCCCCTTATGGCTTTGCACTAGTTTTTCAAACTGGTGAAGTCATGTTTTGCTGTGTTTATACCAGGGTGGTAAAACTGACAACGTGGAAAAAGGATTTAGAGATACAGCTGTGAGGTAAAATGAAGGAATAGAATAGACCTTTCATGTCATTGCACAATAAGTGTGTCTCATTCAGAAACAGACAGTTCCTCAGAAAAATATACATGCGCAGTATTTGTTCTTCTCAGACGATCAAAGACTCGGCTGTAACCTGAAAGCTTTGAAGACCTTCCACAATCAACAAACCTCTTCAAAACCACAAACTCACTATATATATAGGCAACTATATATATACAGATGAAAACACAAAGAACAGCATCAAAGTCTACTGAATGACAGTTCAAAAATTCATTTCAGAATGTTAATAAGGAGAAAAAAAATGTATTTCTTTGTCACAAATGCCTTAAAATACGAGTTTAAATGGAAGTCTTGAAAACCAATTAACAGCAGAATTCATCATAAAAACTACTGGAATATGCAGTAATGAATATGAGCATATCCTTCATGTGTAATGAATATTTTGCAATAATTTTCTTCATAGGTATCTTAAGAGAAAGTAAAGAATTCTACTAGTAGTCATGAGAAAACTAAAGAAACATTTTGCTTTTAGAAGAAATACAACAAAATCAGATTAAAATTAAAGAGAAACTAAGTGATAATTATTCTTCCAGATATGATTATGGATGGTGGTGGGGCTTATTGTTGATTTAGGGTTCTTTCTTTTTGATTTCCCGTCTGTCTTTCTTAGTATCAGAGAAGTAGTGATAGCAACTATTACAACTGAAAGTTCTTTATTTTCTCTGAGAGTGACCAGCTCTGGATGTGTGAAATAAAGTGGGAAAATAAAGCAAATGAAAACACTTCTGGAAAATATTGAGTCTCAGACTTTATCACAACCCAGGGAATTTATTCAGCTGCAAAAAATAATCGAAATTTCAGTAATGTTCTCAAAGGTTCTCTTAACAGGAACTATGTATACACTATTACATACACTTTCAGTAGCAAACATATTGAACTGCTTACCACTTGCACCTACGTAACATATGGTATTTTGAAAATACCCACCACAAACAAATAGGGCTTAACCCATCATCTCTGCTAGGCAGAGACATTAATGTAAGACCCACAGGTGGTTTGCAATTAATTTTTCACCATTGCTGTTGCGTACTTTTTGTAATATCCATGCACGGTTGCAGAAACTGCAGTGTGATCTTAGTTACCTAACATGTTACTCCAGTTTTATTCCTGCTGCACAGGGAACAGAGTTTGACCTTTTGGGTGATGTATTCTTACTTTAACTCTGCTTCCACAAAGCAACGCTAAAACCTTTATTAAAAACCAGGCCAAATTTTGTAATTAAATGCAATTAGAAAATTATTTCCTTGAATATGGTCTGAATCACTGCAGACTGTCTGATTGCACCTCTAACAGAAAACAGGGCCCTTTGTGGCGTGTTCAAGAATGTCTGCTATGTACTGAACAGATGATGAGTTTCCTAGAGAAAAAAGTACTCTGACAAAAATATTATGAACATGTGTTATGACATCTTATCCCAGAAAACATAAAACCAATTTCAGGTGTGCCTGGTCCTTACGTAACATGAAGGGAAATGGGGAAGGGACAAACCGGGGATAACGTACCCTTGAACAGTACCAGATTTGGACTCCTGTTCCTTATACAGGAGTCAAATTACACTCATCAATTTAATCTCTGCTAAGGTTTACATACCACCTAAATTGTAAATCCTGACAGCTTTATAATGATACACTATATGAGGCTTAAGTTGCCAGATGCAAATTATAGGAAAATCTCAGATATGCAATTATTTTTTTCATATCAAGTTTCTATCCCTAGATACATTATTATTATTCTTTGCATTTGTATATTATATATTTTACATTTAAATTTATATATTATTTTATTCTTTGCATTTTTGTGGATTTAAAAATATTTATTTAAATGTATAGTGGTGTAATGTTAACTTTCAGTTTAGTCTTAACCAAAATAAAATGAATGGAAATATCATAGAATTTTACAGATTTTAATAAAAATGAGGTACTCATATTTTTAAAAAGAAATTTTATAATATATATAGCATTTAATGTCTTTGATACAGTGTCATTTTGTTATTGTTATATGTACACAGTACTACCTATACAAATGCAATACTGCAGTTTCTCCAAGTTAATAATAATATACTTTGAATGAAATCAATAAAAACAATCAAAAGATGTTCAGCATTTATGTGTTTTAATTAAGGAGGTGTATTTAAAGTTTCTCTAGCATATTTGCTGATTTTTTTTATTTTTTTATTTTTTTTTAAACTTACTTCGAAAAATGTAGCTGGTCACTGTGGTATTCCAGATCTCATAGTCAATGGTCAAGTAATTGGAGAAAATTATGGATACAGAGACACAGTTGTATACCAGTGCAATCCTGGTTTTCGGTTGATTGGTTCTTCTGTACGAATATGCCAACAAGATCACAACTGGTCGGGTCAGCTTCCATCCTGTGTGCGTAAGTAAGCATGGCAATGCATACCGGTTCATATTACAGGAATGTCTTTGTCAGACAAGATGAGGAATGACTTTGCAACTTAGTAGTCATTTTTCAAAAACAAAATTTAAAGCAGATCCTCAAAAGTATGTAGCCAGGTAAAATCTGTGGTTCATCGATCAGGTTAAGTTTACTGTTGTCACTTAAAATTTCCATTGTATCTTTTGGCTACTAAACAGCTGTCATTTTTATATGAATGTGAAACTTCTTCAAAAAGTGATGGGACTTAGGCACCCAAGTACTGCAGTGGCTTTAACTGCAGTAGTTAGATAAGTAGATACTCTGAAATTACACTGTCATCATGGCTGATTAAAATGTTTGCTGCAACAAACATACTTGTTTTTTTTCATCTTCTCACAGTTACTGTTATTTTGTTTTCTGAATTGAGTTTTGGAGTTTTAGCATTAATTTTGTTCATGAGGCTTCTTTTGTGCGTTGTGTCAACACATCATATGAAATACCATTAAGCAATAACAGAAATTGCTGTATTCCATTTAGGAAAACTTAAGAGTTCTGTAAGGATTCTCTGGCAAATTAAAACTATGTTTCAGTAATATCAGTGTACTGAAAATGTATTAGTGTGCCTCCAAATATATATCCAAATATAGCTATTTTTATAGCTATATTTTTGTAGTAGAAGCTACCTGATGAATCATAATACATAATCTTAATTCACTACCCTTACTGCTCACTCTACTTTGTTTTACATAGAACTAGTTATACATAACACTGCTATAATATTTGCATTTCTTAATTTTGTTTCCACTTTATGATACAATAATAAATCATTACTTCTTTATATTACAGTTCAGGCCAGTATACTTCTTTAAAGTTAACTATTAAGGCAATAAAATGAAACTCTATTAATCAATATTTTCTAAATCAAAATGCTAGTGTCAGTGTTAGAACTGAAAAAAAAAATAGTTTCTGATGTGCTAACAGCAGACAATAGATATATTTTCTTCTTCTAATCAAATGAAAGCTGCTTGTTTGAATACAGGAGTATGTGCAATACAGCACTTCAGAAAAGCACACAAGCCTTGGGAAAAAGCTTAGACTTGCAAAAGTCTTCTGTAAACAGCAGCTGCCTCTGACTTTATGATAGGTATTTAGAAACAGCTGCACTTCAGATCAAAGGTTAAAAGTGTAGGAAAATAGTCTCACATTTATTTATTTATCTAAGTGTAGATGTTTTAATTGAATTTTTGAGATCTATTTGAATGTAGTTATTCTGACCTTTTCACCTTTGAATTCACCATTCTTCTTGCTTGTACAGTGGGCAAACATATTGCTACTGTATATGCATGGGAATGATTCAAAATTATATGCAAATTTCATACTAATCTTTTCATGAGAATAAATTCTGTTTTAATTATATGTCCATTTAAAAACAACTCTGTAGGCTGAATGCATATTGTTGCCTGACAGTTTAAAAAATGTTAACAGTTCAGTGTATGATTACAATTACTCTTTGGGGAAAAAAAAAAAATGCAATTCCTTATATAAAAATTTCTGATAGCAGTAATATAAAGATAATATATTTATTTAACACGACTTACTTAGCAATATTAATGGAACACACAGAATTAAATTTAAATTTCATTCATAGAATATACTGTGACTTGTCTGTATGCTATACTAGTTCTTAAGGACCATTTTCACTTATTTAATGTTGCTAAGAATTTTATCTTAGAATATATGAATGAATTTCTTTTACAGTTTCCTTTATAAGGCTATTCTACACTCAGAAAAAAAACATGTATTTATCAGACATAACAAAATTACTTTGGAAAAATAGTGAAGTTTCTAAAGTGATAAAAATTTGAGAATTAAGTATTTTATTTAGTGATTATTTCTGTTCATTTTAAATTACTGATGAACATTTTATTTATTAACAACTGCAGTTTGTTAAAACATAGAAGAATATATTTATACCTTTTTTGACTTATTTTGGGAAAAGTAATTTATGTTTTATTTTCCTTACTATTTTTGGTCTCTGTTGGCACAGGAAAAGATCTTTACATTTTATAGTCAGTTCTTGTATAAATACAAGGAAAATTTCCCAATGCCCATAATGTTTCATATATCTAGTCATAAACTTTATTTATAACTTCACTAAGTAGTTAGGCCTCAGAGATAAAACAGAGTGAGTCAAGACTAAGACGTATTTATTAGAAGTAATACCTGAGGTACTAACATACTAACGTAATGAAACATCTTCTTCCAGTTTCAGACTATATGTAATGAAAATCAAGTGCTTCCTTTTCTCCTTGTTCTTCAGAAAAGTTTTCTTCATTTGACTTGATGAATGCATGGCAAATTCTATTCAGTTTATTTCAATATTTCAACAATTGCTTGAATATTTACTAAAATATGTCTTAGTTCTTACTCAGTTCAGAGAAATGAATCTTTCATGGAAAGTACTCAGTATCTTATAATATCAGAACTTTAAAATACTACTCTATAATGATTGTAATGATTATTAATTAATCATAAATCATGAAAAGTGATAACAGCATGCTCTGTTTGTTTCTTGTTTCTTTGTTTTGTGCTATTCTAGCTGTTAGCTGTGGTCACCCTGGTAGTCCTATTTATGGAAGAACAAGTGGAAGTGGTTTCAACTTCAATGATGTTGTAACATTCTCATGTAATACTGGGTATGTTATGCAAGGACCAACCAAAGCACAGTGTCAGGCTAATAGGCAGTGGAGCCACCCACCTCCAATATGCAAAGGTAAGAATGCAAGTATTTAAAGATTTTGAACTTCATTGGAAAAAGAAGTTTGAAAATTAAATAGAAAGTAAAGGGACACAGTCAAGGCAAAATAATGCCTCTGTTAATAACAGGCATCATATTATTAAAGAAGATGTTTCTTGATTCTATGATTCTGTGATTTTTCTGTTTTACATTTGCCAGAATAACTGTTGCAGAGAAACTCTCTTTTGTGTCTGCAGTTTGCATTGATTTTTTTAAAATGGTTTATACAAGTTCCTTAAGAAAAATTATGCAGAGAGATTTAAGAGCTAAAATCCACAATAAAAAAGTTTTCCTGCATATTTAGCCAGCATAGTTCTAATGGGCGCATAAGAAAATATACTTTTTTTTTTTCCTTTTATGTTTCCATTGATGTGACTGCTCATCTTTGTTTAATTTGTTATCATAATTCATTTGGATTGGTTCTCAATACTTCTGGATATTATATTAAAAATTATTCTACTGAAAATAAAATAACATTATGAAATTAGGTCTGGTTAGGTTTTAATAAGCACTTTTAGAAAAGTTTAACCACCATTGTCCTTTTCAAGTCTGTTAAGTGCTTTTAAAATGTTTTAATTGTTCTAATTTAGAAAAAAATGTACTTTTTTGCTGTAACCTGCTTGCACATACACAGAAATTGTATTGATCATTTTTCAGCATCTTCCCAGCACCTTCTGTGGATTTTTATCTGTACACAGCCTAAGTCATGTTATATATTTATAGTAATTTTATTGCTATAGATGTTCTCTAGTTTCCTTTGATCACCTTGCCTTAAGCTATACTTCCAAATAGTTCAGAGAACTTAAATTTCCAAGGACCTTTTTGTTGATGAGAAGCTATTATTTTTAAAATTTACAATACTAAGCCTATACTGTGTATTAAGGGTACCTAATAAATCTCATTTTCAGTCCAGTTGCTATAAATCACATCAGTGTTCTGGTACTGCAGATTAATGTGCCAAACTGCCTGACAGGTTATTGGCCTGTAGCAGTCAGTAAATAATTTTATCAGGTTATTTTTTGACATTTTACACAGTCCTGAAATATTCTATTGGTTGTATAGCAGACTTTAAAAATAAAAAGAACCAACTTTGTGTAGAACTTTATTACTGCTATCTGTAATGTGCAGTGAAATCAATTCTAGTCAATACAATTTTGTTCCGTTTGAATTGAAGTAAAAATATGTTACCTTGCATATTTGTAAACTGCCTAAAGTGCAATATTACAGAAAAGGCTGCACTCCCTTGTGAAGGCTGAATTTACAACCAGCATATAAATTCAGCAGTGCACTTGATGTTATACTATCTGCAGCTTTGTTAAATATTTTGCTAGACAGCTATAATAATTGTAGAAAAGTCCTGAAATTATCAAAGTTCCTTGTATATTCTTTCAAGTGTTCGCTACTCCAGATGTATCAATAAATAATTTTCATTGCTTAAAGTACATGCTGAATAACGTAAAGATGAATGTTCAGCTGTTATGAAATGTTTGTCTACAAACATGAAAATGGATAGAAATACAGCTCAAGTTTTTCTTGAGGAAAAAAAACCCCAGATTTTCAACACTGTCCATCAATATAACTACAAAAAATAATCTATTATTTAATATTAAAGTTAAATTCAACCAGAAAGTTATTTCTGCCCATGAAAAAATATAGGTATTCTAGTGTTGTGGTACCAATATTTGAGAATTGCTAGGAGAAGCATACCAGCAGAATTGAAGATTTAGGATAATGACTACAGAGAAGTAGGTGAGATGCCATAAAATAACTACCTTGAGTGATGTAGGTAGAAAAATTATCTTAAATTACATCTGGCAATAGCTTTTCTCTTTCTAGATTACAGGTGTTTTTAGCATACTTAGATACTTCTGTGTACACACAACCATGCACATACACATAGAATCATAGAATTGTCAGGGTTGGAAGAGACCTTAAAGATCATCTAGTTCCAACCCCCCTGCCAATGGCAGAGACACCTCCCACTAGATCAGGTTGCTCAGAGCCCCATCCCGCCTGGTCTTAAAAACTTCCAAGGATGGGGCTTCCACCACCTCTCTGGGCAACCTGTTCCAGTGTCTCACGACCCTCGTGGTGAAGAAATTCTTCCTAATGTCTAACCTGAATCAACCTATCTCTAGTTTTAATCCATTCCCTCTAGTCCTATCACTACCTGACAGCCTAAAAAGTCCCTCCCCAGCTTTCTTGTAAGCCCCCTTCAGATACTGGAAGGCCACAATAAGGTCTCCCTGGAGCCTTCTCTTTTCCAGACTGAATAACCCCTACTCTCTCAGTCTGTCCTCATAGGAGAGGTGCTCCAGCCCTCTGATCATCCTCATGGCCCTTCTATGGACATGTTCCAGCACATCCATATCCTTCTTGTAATAGGGGTTCCAGAACTGGATGGAGTAGGTATTTATATATTTGCACACAGGTACATACACATCTATGCATATAAACATGCAATTGATTATAAGGATATATGGATACGAATTTTTACATGAATTGTAGTTTTCTAGAGTAACTTTGAGAAGGTGATGATGTGTTTACTTGACCAGAGGAGTTTATTGCATGGAAACTACTGCATGTTAAAAAAAATCTCCCATGATCCCCAAAGTAAGTATTGCACTCCTCTCATCAGACAGCTGTAAGTCACAAATAAAATAAAAATAAACAATAAATTTTAAAAAATCAATCTTCAATGATTTTCAAACACATGTATCCTAAAGTAGTTGAGCACTCAAAAAATCCGTGTGTATTCTTAACCATCAGAGTATAACCCTGTTTTTAAAAGCACATACCCATTTGCTGGGATATTTCCCTGTTCTAGAAGAATCATCACAATCTTACCTAACTAACCATGTGGCCTTTATCTCAAAACATCTGCATCAAAGGTGCTCCATTATCAAAATTTTAGGAATATATTTGCATTACTGTGTGGGTTAGGCCAAAGACAGCTCTAGACCCATAACCCATTTCCACCTGTGGGCAGTAGTTTATGTCAGGGCAACGTTAGTATGTCCAGTCACTTATAGTGGCAAATATTTTTATGGCATCATCACACTTCATGAAGAAACATTTCCTTTTATTTGTTCTAAGTTTAGGATCTGCTATTTTTAGCATCTCCTGGTTTCGTATCATCTTCCTAATTTAGTATCATTATATATAAAATCAGGTTATATAAAATCAGGGTAACAACATACTGGAATTTTCTCATACAAAGGATAGGAGACCATTTAAAGACAGTTTTAGTAGACTGTATTTGTATGACTCAAGCCTGTGCTCTTTTTTCTTTTTTAGTGGTCAATTGTTCTGATCCTGGAATTCCTGCAAATTCTATAAGAGAAAGTAAAATCGAACATGGAAATTTCACATATGGCACAGTGGTATTTTATGACTGTAATCCTGGATATTTTTTATTTGGCTCTTCAGTTTTAATTTGTCAACCAAATGGCCACTGGGACAAACCTCTACCTGAATGCATTAGTAAGTAGATAATGTGTATGCTTCCACAAAGAGTGTGGACTACACTAGGTATTATTTTACACAGCATTTCCACCTGTCTCATGATAACAATTACTATAATCATATTTATATATATTTGTATGTATGCAGTAGTGATAGAAGGTCTCAGTAGCAGTCAAACCAGAACAGTTATATTGTTACTGTATCTGGCAAATAAACCTGGGAAATGCAATAAGCAAAACAAACATCTCTGAATGCTTCAGCAGAATGATCCCTGATATCAGGTATGGAAGATCAAAGCATATCTTCTGAATTTGCCAAAATGTGACCTCCATTGACCACAAAGCTATAATTGTACTGAAACTTAAAAGCTATAGTACCCAGTTACTGACTTACGTCACTATAGTACTTTCTGGACTTGTCATGGGATAACAGCAAGATCAGACTATCTATGGAGACAGTAAGCAAATAATAATAGAACTGTAGAACGCCAAAAGTGTCCTCTGGATCCTCAGCTTACCACACTAGCAGATGCATCTGAACCTAATAATCATATGCAACATATCCACTAAGGCAAGTGGATCAACACAAGGAGGTTGCTTTTATTCTAGCATGTCATGAACAGCTTTCTAACTGTGATGTAGATATAGCCTCAGATGTTTGATAGGTTTTTAATTGTCTGGAACAGCTGTTTTATCCAGTTCTCTGTAAGTCTATAAAAAATGGTTTTGTTTTAGGATCCAAATTTCTCTCTGAGAAAAGTCTGAGCACCTTTTTTCTAGAGGAAAAATAGCAGAACTGGAGAAACCCCAATTAATAAGGGCTATTAATTCCTTAGTAAGGAACCCTTAGCCTGTTTTCCCTTTAATGTCTAGAAAATAATTTGAAACTTTATTTCGTATTACTGCTAAGACTTCAGTTCTGGAAGTTGTGCCTTTCTTTGATGGGGTAAATAGCTTGGTTGCAAGCCACAGGTAAACTTACAAGAAAGAGTCTAACAGTTTCACATTAAATTTTAAGGTAACATTACCATTTCAGGAAGATGTGTTACTTAATATTAACATATCTCCAAAGAGAAAGAAATGCTAAAGGTAAATGTGCAAAGATTTCTTCTTTCTACTTTTGTATTTTTATCTCTTAGTCTTCTTTCAGAATTGTCACAAGTAATATAACAATACACATTTACTCTCCTTTTAAGCTGCGCTTTGGGATTAAGAGTGCTATGTACATTTGAAAGGGCATCCTCACCTTTATTTGTGACATTTATACAGAGGGGTCAATGAATTCTAACCTAGGCAGTATCCATAATATTTTGTAATCATAAAGCTTACCAAAACTTATTCTGTAGTTATTTAATATTTCTTATAAAAGCCTTTCTGCTTCTGGAGTGTTCTGCAAATTGTTTCCCTTTTGGACATATGCAGGGCAATCATATAGTAGTCTACACATATTTCCATTGTTATAGCAATGGAAAAGAAGTCAAAAGCTTGCTGGATGTATTTCTTTTATACAGACTGGACTTCTTTTTTGACCTAACTGGATTTGAATTTCTAACAAGTCTCAAAGAACATGCCTTCTTTTATGAAATATTGCTGGTGTAATGGAGAAGAGACATAGTAGCAAAGGAAAAGTTCTTTACATGTAAAGTGACTCAATTCCTTTGAAATGTGCTGTAGCTAGAGTAGCTAGGTGTTCTAGCTACTATAAATCCTGTAAGAAGCAGAATTCAGCTTTGGCCTAGACCATAATGTCCTTTCAACTCTCCTTTTGAATTAAAGACTTTCAGGGGTATACACTACTTAGGCACATGTTGCCAGTAAAATACTTTAAATTTGAAATGTACCCTAAATCAAATATATATTTGCACAATATACCTCAAAGAATTCCAGTGACCATATGAGGTCTTTTTGTACTGCAACGTATTCTCAATTTATTTTTGATATGCTCTGATTTGTTATTTTTAAGCTGCTGAGATGTGAGTACAGAATCCACACCTTCCAAGCTTGAAATCCAAATAATGCAGGCTATTTTTTTTGCTGCCAACTGTGCCATCCTCTCAATTGTTCTGTTGCACCACCTTGTCCTGATGTTTCTTCCCTCATAATATGACATATACAGCCAAGACATCAGACAGAATGATACGGTTGTTGTCAGCTTTACAGGTTAAAGAAGCTTCAAGTGTACTTCAGTACTCAAAAATTAGTATCTAACATTTGTAAATTTAATCAGCCTTTATACAAATAAAGCTGCAATTTTACTGATACATCTTCACATTTGACCAGAAGAGGATGCAAATTTATACTTCTCTCCATTTTTCCAGAGTATTATATATCTCTTCCATAATCAGCTAATAGCTGTGTATTTTGTTTATTGGGATTTTTCATGGAAAAAGAAATAGTCGTTGAAATGTCACACTGTCAAAAAATATAATTTGATCTGACATTTTTACATACTCTAAAGAAGATTGATAATATTATTCTCTTGTATATTTCATCTTCCTTTATTATTTGTTCTTTAAATATGAATCAAAGCTTAACGTGTAATTAAATTTACACAGCTATAAAAATGTACTATGGAACAGAACTAGATCAGCTGACAGATCTTAAAGTATACTTTCTATAGAGCGCAAGAGCTCCTGATCCACAGAAAATCGGGCAAGGAAGGCATGAGACCAGCATGTCTGAGTTGAGAGCTCCTGGTTAAACTAAATGGCAAGAAGGAAATGCACAGGGATATGTATCCTGAGAAGAGTGCTGGGATATGGCCCACGTGTGAAGGGATATGGTCAGGAATGCTGAGGCATGGCTGGAAATAAATTTGGCAGAGGACACAAAGAATAATAATAAGGGTTTCTACAGGTCTGTCAAAGTTTGCAAGGTTTACGTATGGAGTTATGAAAATGATAACTACAAGCTGTTTGATCAGTGATAATAAACTGTTTTTATCTCCAATAATTATGCATTGTAGTGATTGACTGTGGCCATCCTGGCGTTCCTCCCAATGCGGTCCTGTCTGGAGAGAAATATACATTTGGGTCTACTGTTCATTATACATGCACAGGTAGACGATTGCTATTAGGGCAATCATCTCGTACATGTCAGTTAAATGGACACTGGAGTGGATCTCTTCCTCATTGCTCAGGTAATATTTTTGAATTAATGAGTGTTCCCTGAAGTTGTTCTGAATTTATTTTGATTTTATCAGAAGGCCATTTTAAAATCTGGAAAATCATATATATAACTGAAGTGCTATCTCAGTAGAAATATAAAAAAGTAAAAACAAAATAAGCATAAACTATTAGGAAGAAAATAATCTGGGAGAAGTAGACTTTCTCAGTGACAGTTAATATGAATAAGAAATTGCACATTCAATAGAATGTTACAGAAACCAGTTTGTTTTAAAAATATTTTCTATGTTACTTCTGGAAAGAGTATAAATTTCCACAGCGAAACTTTCCATTGTTATCTCTTAGAGATTATAGTTTCTTTTGTTTGTATGTTTGTTTGTTTTTAACTTGCAAAATATCTGTTAACTCTATGACACCTCAGGTGTATCTTAATTGCATAATACGTCCATCTTCATAATAAGCCCAAGTGAGGACAACATAAATTTAAGATAAAATGCTCAGATTTTGAGAGAATGCTATCTAATCCTTGTTAATATATTATCCCTCACTGAAGTTGAAGTATGTTTTCTGAACAACTTAACGCTTAGAAATGCTCTGTTTCACAACTTCAGTTTGATTCACTGATCTGCAGTGATCAAGTGAAAAACAGAAATCCAACTCACACACTAACCTGGGATTTGACTAAAACCCGTTTCTTAGACTGTGTTAACACACATTGTGATAAAGGTTAATCATGTTACCAGGTTTAATTCTCTGCAAATTGGAGATGTTCTTTCTTGTCATTCTCATGTTTTCATTATATAGTTTAAGGAAATTGGTGGAGTTCTGGATCTTATTCAGACCTGTGTAATTCAGAGTACTAGATCAGGTTTCTCAAAGCCCTGTTCAATCTGATTTTGAACAGATCCAGGGATGGGGCATCCACAGATTCTCTGGGCAACCTGGCCTAGTGTCTCACCACAATCATTGAAAAAAATGTCTTCCTTAGGCCCAATCTAAGCCTACCCTCTTTCAGTTTAAAACTGTTGCCCCTAGTCCTGTCACTACAGCCCTTGGTAAAAAGTCTCTCTCCATCTTCCTTAATATTTTATATATCAGAAGTTTGCAATAAAGTCTCCTGGGAGTCTTCCCTTTTCCAGCCTCAACTCTCTCAGACTTTTTGCATGGCAGAGCCATCTGATCATTTTTGTCAACTTTCTCTGGACCTATACTAACAGGTCTATGTCCTTGTACTGGGGATTCTAAAACTGGATACAGTACTCCAGGTGAGGTCTCAGATATTCCAATCTTTTTTTTTTCCCTCCTGCCTTCACCTCTTTAGTATGTTCAGGTATAAAATGATTATGTCAGCTATGGTTTCACAATATGCATTTTTTTACAGACCATGGTACAGAAATGGTTACAAATTAATAACAAATATTAAAATAGTGCTTCTTGGTTAAAATCTTGCAGTATATTCCAAAGGTTTGGAAGAATTTTTCAGTATTTGAACTTTCCACTTCAGACCGTTAGGAAGTGGTTGCAGAAAAGGACAATCTAAATGTTATTATCATGCTCTCTGAGTCCCTCTTCTTTCAATAGTCTGCCATTAAAACCTAAAATGTGACAGAAACTAGAAAATGTGAATACCTAATTTAATCCCTTAACTTTCTATCAACAAAATGAGAGGGAAATTTTCCACAAAGGGAACAAAGATCAAGTCCTTATAACCTGTGACATTTAGAGCCATGCACCAGAAATCAAAGTTTGTAAAATAATATTATTTAATAAATAGTGATTTATTTATTTGTGTTGCAAATTCAAACTAGCTTATGTTTGTACAACTAGTATGCATACATATTTCTTTTGAGGGAAACAAAATCCTCCTTACATAAAATCTAAGGCTACTTATTATAGTTTTCTATAGGCTAATAATGTAATTTGTGAATTAAAAAAGTGAAAGAAATAGAAAAAAAAAATCAAGGAGTACAAATAGGAAGCCTTAAAATTCACAAGAAAATATCAAAGAAACATTTCCAAATAATATTATTTTGTAATCATCCTGCTATTGAATTAAATAACTGATCAAATATCTTAAGATAAGAATTTGTAAGTGAGGTACATGAAAACCCTTTTATTTTCTTATGTCAATTTTTATACCCACAGATATGAACCTCTAAGTAGATGTAATGATTTTTTTTTCAATACATTAACATTTTGTTAACATAGATTCAGATATTAATCATAGCAAATGAAATTGTGACAAAATACAGACTGTTATTTTTTTTAGCTGTACTGTACAAAACTGTAATTCCATCTTAAGACAGTTTTGAGACTTTGTTTTCAAAGCATACATCTGAAATGTGTTTTCTCATTTTAAAATAATTTGTAGTTTGCAATACAGAATTTCCATATTTTGTATCTATAAATATGTGAAATCATTAGCCTTCATAATTAGCCTTGATAACTTGATTTCTTAATTTTAAATGCATATTAAAAATTTTAACTTTGTCACTTTTGGCTGATGAGATTAATAATAAAGAAATATAGAACATTCAACTGACAAAAGATACAGTCTGCTTGTCCTTTTCATAGATGGAGAAGAATTAAACCAGAAAATGCTAGGTCAGCAAACAAGGTAATCAAATTTTGTCACAACGTCGCTAAGTCAGTTGCCTTTTTGTCATATGGCACTTTATGTTTCACATCCTAGGGCTAGAAGGAATTGTCATGTCCTATAGCTATCTATTGGCATTCAGCATCACTGTTTTCAGTTATCTCATGTATATCGTCTGGAGTCAGAAATTTGCAGCAACTTAGAATTCCTCATAAGTGCAGCAATGATTGCATACTTACTTAAGTGGTCTAAATACCCTCCTTTTCATTAAGATTAAATGTCAGCTGAGAATTTGTTACACATGTGGTAAAGGATGGCTCATAACTGACTGTGAAAATCACTTAGTTGAATCTCTGCATGAGGTAATAAAAATATATTGTGTTATGATATCATTGATTATATCACTGTCACTTCCTGATGTGATTAGTCATTTAGAAAAATTATTTCTGTAACCTTCAATCAAAAGAGCCCAGTTAACCTCCCTGAGAATAAAAGAGTAATAATTCACAGTAAAAATTAGACATTAGGAAAGAACACATGATTTCATTTACAAGAGAATTATCTAATTTGTACTTCACATAGAAAAAAGCCTATTTTCATTTTTTCATAATAAAATTATTTTAGGCTTAATACCAAATAACTTGACAAAAATTGAGATGTTACTGTAGAGAAGCATAAGTATAGAATAATGAATAGGCCCTGTCCCAAGTTCTTTATAATACTGGAAAATGTAAGATACGGGTTCTCAAAATAATAAAAAAAAATCTTTATCTAGGAATTTTTAAATCATTGTAAAAATATGTAGCAGACTGTTTTCAAATTAGAAAGATGTTAAGTCACCTAAGTAGATTGAATGTAAAGTATTTTGAAGGCTTATAAAATTTCTTTTACTTGTTATAATTTGGAACTACTTAAAATTTCTTTTTAAATGTGGCTGGCAGGCTGCTTTACTGAGCTACATCACATAATTAATAGATAAATGGAGAAGAGCCTAAACATTTGAATCTGTGATTTTGAACCAGACAGTCAGCTAATTCTTATACCTACTTAATTTTTTATTTCTGAAAGCATTAAAATACATAGGACCATGTAATTTTTGCACATACACGCTATAAAAGTTCACATTATAATAGGCATGACTACATCAGTTTGATTACTCTTGAATGAAAGATGTGATTTTTAAGCTTGGTTAACTTAAGTAATGATAAAATTGGCTCCTAGATTTGTGAGAGTGGTTCACAATTAGCCTACTTTGCCAGCTGCTTCAGCAGGGTTTGGATAGGTTGTATTAGCTGCTGGTTTTGTTCTCTTTTGCATTTCCAAGCAAATTTCTTTGATACTCCAGATGAACCTTTTAACTGAGGATCCATAGCTGCGTCCTCTTTGCCCATACCCCTATTGGTCTTTTTCAGATCAGCTTCTGTAAGGTGCTTAGTTATATTGTTTTTCAATGAATTTGTGAGGAAAGAAGGAAGCATGGCCTATGTGAAAGGAAATAAGTAGTAAGCATGACCTACAAAACTTCAGGCTGGCATGTGAACTTCCTCTCTAAGAGGCAAACATATGGTCAGCTTCTTGGAAGTATTGGACTAAAACAAGTATTTGCTCATACACCATAATTCTCAAAGTAAGCTAGTTCTGCTCCTTTTCACTTCTCAGTTCTGCACATGCTTTCATTAGTTAAAAGATGTATCCAATCAGTCACTCCAACAGTGTAGGTTATACACACAGAGTGCTAAGTCAAGAAGATCCCTTTTTTTCTCTGCATCTACAACTCCAGGGTCCTAACTTCCCTTAGAACCCCTATATAGTAAATTTGTCGCTTTTGGTCTCAGAGGTACTTTAAGCAGATAACTTTGTTTACTACTTCTGTGTAAGAACCTCTCTTCTTACTGCCATTTAAACTTAGATATTAATATCAAAAAAATACACCTATTCTACAGAAACGATTCTTCAAATAATTTGTACAGATGTTTTAATCTAATTGTCTCTATTGTGAAGCTATATGATGCTCTTCATTGGTTGAATTAAAGCTTTCTAGCTGATTCTGAAAATATTCCCTCTTTATTTACATTAGTGTAACTAAGTACAAAATAATGCAGATATACTTTCAAAAGTATTATGGTGTTTGAATTATTTTTGTTATAGAAGACTGCTCAGTTTATTTACATGTTATCACAGAAAACCAAAGACTGAATATCTGTAAGTGAAAAGATGAACAGTGAAACTCCAAGAATTCTAGCATTAATCTCTTTTGTCTTGAAACTCAGTCATGCAATGTACCTTTATCTATTATTAGATGGAAAAGTAGCTTAAAGACATTTAAAAAGATGAAACAGTAGATCCTAAGTATATATTAGAAGATCTAAACAACTGACCTATTATGCAATTAGTGTTACCTAGAGCTTCCTGTAAGTTCTCACCGTAAGTGAAGATTTAGATGTATAATCCTAGACCTTATTATTAGTAGTATTTTTATGACTATGTTGATTATTTTGACATACAACGGATAGTAAAAAACATTAACCCTCCATCTTAGAATTTTCTTAAACATTTCTAGCTGAGGGATATTTTAGCTATCAGGCAATCTTGACTTGAACATTCAACTTTTGTATAATTCTGAGAAGTGCTTCATGTCAGATGTAAATAAAATTGTTCACTAGAGCTTCCATTCATTGATATAACAGTTATAACTGTAAGGACATAATAAAACTAGGAAGTATTTTATGAACACTTGTTATAGTAAAATAAGAAAATTATCTTTATGATCAGGACCTTGGTTTTCCTCAGAATTCCCTATTTTAAATGAAAAATCACGAAAGGTTTTGTGGCTTTCTTTTTGTTTCTCTATTGTTTGGTGATTTTGTTACCAAACATTTAGCATGATCTAAGGGGAATCTTGAGATAATTATAATTTCTGTTCTGTACTTGTATAAAATAAGTAAAAAGAAAGTATTTGAGAATCAAGTGATTTTGTAATTACACAAGCTCACACCCACGGAGATAGATTATCTTTTTCTTAAAATATAAACATAATTTTATTTATAAATACATAGAAACATGTTTTAAATGCAGTATCATCATAATATTTCACCTTCATTCTAATCTTGACACTTAAATTCTAGGTGATACAACTGGTTCTTGTGGTGATCCAGGTATCCCAGGACATGGGTCTAGAGAAGAAAACAATTTTAAAATTAAAAGCACGGTACATTTCAGCTGCAATATCGGATATATCCTCCATGGTTCAGAAGAAAGGACATGTATGGCAAATGGAAGTTGGACAGGAAGACAACCTGAGTGCAAAGGTAAGTCATAGAAGATCCACTCTATTTTTAAACCATCTTGTAAAAAATGCTAATCAGAAACCCAATTTTACATTGCCAGTTTTGTGTTGTAAATGGTATACATTTGGTTTTGGACTGCTCATTAATTTTTTTGGGAAGACATTGTTACAATATAGCAATGGCTTGCCATCAGGTGACAAATTTAGCATCAATTCCTGGTACTCATGAAACTAAATGTTTTCAAAGTACTGAAAGAAAAAAGTATACTAAACTGTTCTTTTAACTTCTCTTCAATCTTGAGTCAGCATCAACTATATATATTATCCAGTACAATGAAGTCCTAAAAAGAAAATAATTAAGGCCTTTAGAACTCGAATTTTACTTAAAGATTTCTTTTACCTTAAAAAAGTCTCACCATCACCTAATCTTTAATCCTTACACATCTGGATTTCAGAGAAAGGACATCAGTTTTAGGAAAATGTCCATGTCAGGATTTCATCTATGTCATAAATGATTTGCTAAAAAATTTAATTTACAAATATTATTGACATTATTACTGTTTTTCAATATAAAATTAAATACTGAAAGTTTATTTGGAAAAAAAAATCACTCTAGAATTTTCAAGGTAGGTGTATTAACATGAAAGAAAATTCTAACAGGATATTTATGGAGAATCCTTTATTATCTTCATTATCTTGTTTCAAAAATGGAAAGTAATTCCCACCAGACTCTTCTTCAAAGAAAATTTTCTTAAATAGCAGAAAATACTTTGAGAAACTCTACTCCACTTTATTACAATTGACTGCATTATCTGTATGAAATAGTCATCTCATTTTAAAAACTTATTTCATGGGATAGTTTTGTAATATCCTTTCTGCTGAATGATTGCCATCCTCACACAACATAAATATATATGTGTTTTTGTGTTGGTATCTGAAAGGATATACTTAGCCCAACTGAACGTTCTACTCTTCTTTCATCTTATCTGTTACAGAAATGAATTGCCGCTTTTACATGATAAGATACTTCTGGTGGGTTTTTTGTTGTTGTTTTTTTTTCTGGGTTTTTTTTAGAAAATCTCTTGAAATGATGAATCTGCTTCACAGATATATGCATAAGTTCATGTAACATACAGAGAGGTATATTGTTCTAGTTTACATTGTATAGATTAGATGTACATAAGTAATAAGAAAGACACATTGCAATTCCAAAGTTGTGCATTGAAGAACTGAGAAGTATCACACTTACACCTGCCTATAAAACAATAGTTTAACTCTGTCCTGTGTTTGAATTAGGTAGGAAATATATTTTGGTGATGCTATAAATGCATGCATACTATAGATTAAATTTAAATCTACAATGATAATTCTAGCTATTTACTGTATAATATGCCTTACCAGGAGGTGGTGAAATACATTTTTCAGGGCAACAGCATGGATTTCTACCACATAACACTGCTGGCAGCTAGATTTTCCTTAGAAATTACTATTGCCAAAATCATCTTTACTACATGTAAAAAATATTTATCATTTTACTTTGTAGCTGTGCAGTGTGGTAATCCTGGAACAACTGCTAATGGAAAAGTATTTCGTATTGATGGAACTACATTCTCTAATTCAGTAATTTATTCATGCATGGAAGGTTACATACTTTCTGGATCATCTGTAAGACAATGCACTGCCAATGGAACATGGTCTGGATCCTTGCCAAATTGCACAAGTAAGACAAATAATGTTTGAATAGTTTTTCGTTTTCTCTCTTCTGAAAGACAATGAAATAAAATATAGAAGTTGGATGCAAATTAGTTAAGTCTTCAGCTTTTTCTTGCACTACTTCATACATAATTTTGTCCATGAAATACTTATTAAAAAAATACATCACTATGAGAAAATGAGGAATATGTTTTCTTATAGACAGACACAGTATAGTAAAATATAGACTGCTGTAACAATTTAAAGGAGTTGTGTGGTTACATTACTACTTTAATTCTTTCCTGGTATCTATTTTTAATCTTGTTTGTTTTGTGATACATCATAGTCAGTCATTATTCATTTAATTGCTTTTCTTCATCATGGAAACTTAGTAGTATAGTATTCTGTTTTCCCAGAGGGCATAAAATATAATCCGCAAAAAGAAAAGTTGAGAATTTTTTTATATATACCTTCGAGGTTGAAATTGTTGTCCCACCTCACATAACATCTTCTGTTTGGCCTCTTCATTAACCTTATACTTGCTTTGGTTACTCAGCTAACAGAAGCTATTTCAGCTTCTCGCACGTTCATAATAAGCATTTTGCACCAGTTTATTTTGAAGGCCATCTGTTCCTGCTTTATTACATGTCCTAGTTCATCTTTGAGTAACACTTATGAAAATTTTGCATTTATGTGACATACGAAACTACCTATGATTTTGAGAAAACATCATTAGCAGTATAGCAAACTGTTGTTTAAATTTTGAACTGTTAGCCTAGTTTTCATAGAGTTGGCTACTTTACATACTCAAAGGAAACCAAATAGAGGCTAGAAGTTAGATAATAAAACTTCTCCTCTTCATGTTCATTTTAAATTCATCTTTAATGGTAAGCATGTGAACAGTTGCTTCTGCAATCAGCAAACCTCTGAGAGAGCCTAACTTTTGTATTTATTATTTTCCAAGTTATAATGGAAAAACAGATTACTTGTACCAAGGATAAAGATGTTTTGTGATAGTAATAGCATCTCTATTATTTATTTATTCATTTATTTAGAATGCTGTTTAGCTGAAGTACATAGTAGAACCATCTTAACGAACACTACTCAGGTAGAAACATGAGATTTCTGCTTAAAACCTAGAAAAATACCCTAACAGAGAAGGTATCTTAACAAAAAAAAAAAAAAAAAAGAAAAAAGACATTGTGAAGATTATGTAAGACAAAAATATTACTGATTGAATTGATATATAAGCATTTTAATTTTGTTACACAACCAATCTGTTGACATTCCCAATGCACAGTTCTCTCTTTGTTATGATTACACCTCTTAAAAATACATCCCCTTATATGTTTATTCCAGTGATAATGTTATTTAGGGGCATTTAGTTTGATGCATATCCCTTGGAGTGGTCAGAATATGAAAATAACAATTGAATGAAAACCTTACCAAAAAAGGTACTAAATGTGAGAATCTCATACTGACTCGTTTCTGCCTTATGATCATTGCTGACTATTAAGTAATTCCTAAAGAGGGGTGTAAGCATTCCTAAGTGCTGTATCTTGCATCTGAGCTGATACAGGTACTAGCAGCAGCTCTAAAACACCCAGAAAGGGAGAGGGTTTTTGCAGCACTAAAGAATGGCTGAGGCCAGCAGTCACCTTTGGAGATTGTCTAGTCCAACCCTTCTGCTTGTGGCAGCATCAGCTGGAACAGGTTGCTCAGAGCTGTGTCCAATATGTATCCCTTTCTACAGACCTTCAATTCTACATTTCCCTAGCACATCTAAATATAAAATTAAAAATATGTTAAACATCATCATCATACTTAACTTGTTGCTATGTTCTCTCTTAACACAATATATTGATTTTCAATTACTAACAAATAATTAACACATATTAGTGGACAGTATTAGCTAAATAGCTAGTTAATAAATCATGAGTTAGTAATACCCTCTCTTTATCCTGCCAGTTTTATCTCCAAGTCTATAAAATATGCTTGAAGAAGATTATCTACTGTGAGAGAACAATTTTCTCATAATGATTTTAGATTGTATCCAAAGCAGTAGAATTGGCAGTGACAACAGACAGGGAAGTTTTGGTTTTTTTTTTTTCCCTACATGTCCCTACCATGCTGTTGTGGATTAACCCTGCTAGGCCAGTAAACACCACACAGCCAGCTGCTCCCTCCCTCCCTCCCCCCTCCCTTGGGAGAGGCAATAAAAGAATAGAAGTGCAAAAACTCACGAGTTGAATTAAAGACAGTCTAATAGGTGAAGCAAAAGCTGTGCTTGCAAGAAAAACAAGGAAGGGATTCATTCACATCTGCAGACAGATGTTTAGCTATCTTCAGGAAAGCAGTGCTCAGTCCCACAGAATGGTTTCTTGGGAAGACAAACACTGTTAACTCCAAATGTTTCCCACTTCTGCAAATGTTGTTGCTGAGCACAATGTCATTTAGCGTGGAACATCCCTTTGGTCTGTGGGAGTAAGTTATTCCAGCTGTGTTGTCCCCTCCCAGCTTCTTGAGAATCCCTAGCCTACTTGCAGGCAGGACAACATGAGAAACAGAAGACCTTCACACTGTGGAAGCACTGTTCCACAGTAACTGAAACATCCATATGTTATCAAAACTGTTTCAAAACTACTATGAAGAAAATTATCTCAGCCAAATGCTCTTTTTTTTTTTTTTTTTTTTAAACTATGTAAGATTTCCCAAAATTTGCTTTTTACATGTTCAAGCCATGGAACTTCATTTCTGGAATCATTACAGGTTCCAGACCAGCTTAGGCAAGCACCTGTCCCAAGTGGGTCTTGCAGCAACTCACAGTGGATCTAGATGTTGTGTCCATTTAAGGACCACATAGTTTAGAGCTTTTACCTTCCTGGTTAGCTGATACTTCCTTGATCCTCCTCAGGGTTATGTTTGCAGAGTTGTTTGCGGGAAGGATGAGTTCAAAGTCTCATTGGTTCATGCTGTGCCACTGCTTGTATGAAACTCAAGTGTTATCAGGCAGGATCATATCCTGACATTTGTCCCCACCTAGCTTCTTTTTTAGGATCTTCCCCTCTTCCATAATTTTTTCTTTAGACAGGATATTCATCTTAGAATCATAGAATTGTCAGGGTTGGAAGAGACCTTAAAGATCATCTAGTTCCAAGCCCCCTGCCATGGGCAGGGACACCTCCCACTAGATCAGGTTGCTCAGAGTCCCATCCAGCCTGATATTAAATCTTCCAAGGATGGAGCTTCCACCACCTCTCTGGGAGCCTGTTCCAGTGTGTCACGCTTGTGGTGAAGAAATTCTTCCTAATGTCTAACCTGAATTGACCTATCTCTAATTTTAATCCATTCCCTCTAGTCCTATCACTGCCCAATAGCCTAAAAAGTCCCTCACCAGCTTTCTTGTAGCCCCCTTCAGTTACTGGAAGGCCACAATAAGGTCTCCCTGGAGCCTTCTCTTCTTCAGACTGAAGACTCCAGATCTTCTTTTTATGCTAATTTTTTAATACTAATTGTTTCTTCTAGTAAAAGCTTTATTCCTATATTTATGACCAAAAAAAAGAGTATCTCAGTAAAATATAGGTAATCTCTTTACATCTGCTTATGCTTTCTTTGCAAATCAAATGCTGCATTGTAAGACAAAAGAAGAGTCTTTTCCTTACCACTACTAACCCACCTCTATGAACAGTTCAGATATTACAATATAGTAATATGAAGAATTACTTTTTTCCCCGTATGTCTTCTCTTTCATACAACTCTTTTTCCTATGGTAAGATGAAGACTAGTAAGAACACATGAAAGAAAATGAGGTCTGAGTTGTTTGGGTTGTTTTGGTTTTTTCCTTTGAAATATGGTTTGAATAGTTACTGATAGGAAGGTAGGAATTTTGAGAAGGTAGAACAATCTAGAGATCTGATAAAGCCAGGTCAATGTTAAAGTGTCAGTATCAAGAAAGGATACCGTCATTACAGTAACAGTTCACAGTGAAAGAAGCAAAAAGTTTCTATTAGTGACCAAAAGAAAGAAATTGAGATTTGTAAGGAAGGTGAATGAAAAAGCTGAGAACATGATTTTAATTGGTTTTAAGTAATCAACAAAAATAGTTTTCAACAGTATGAGCTGTTTGATCATATAGCTGTTTGATCATATATGGTGTGTTGTGTTTGCACATTCTTAAATGTGTAAGGCAATAATTTGAAATATTCTTCATACAGAACAATCTAAAGAGATGAAACAAGGATTAGAGAAGAAAGGATGAAGACATGAGCATTATGTCATAATCTATTCGAAACAATAGCATACCTCTAAAAATATCAAGATATCAAGGATGATTTTAGTTGAATTTGTAGCATTAAGGACAGTAAGTGGAATATAACAAATAAAGAAGGGTAAAACATGTAGAGCGTTTTAATATATTCATGTAACTAAGAGAAACAGTTCTATCTTTCACCACTCTGTATGTTTTTAAGAACAGTAAAGAAAAATCTATGTCTCTATAGGTTAAAAAAAAAAAAAAAAATTACTGTGTTACTAAGTAAAGTAAAATAGGCTGACCTCCAGTTTTCATTATCACTGCCCTAGCTACCTTTGCAGTAATGTAGATAACCTTGTGGTATGTTGTATAGTCTCTTCTGCTTCTATAGACAGGAATTGTGTGAGATTTTAAGATTTGATTCATGCAGTTTAATTAGCAACTGCTCGTTCAGACTGTGCTAAACTGTAGAGCAGGCATACTGTACACCTTGCATTCTGAGTTCCCTTGCTGCTATTTAAATCAAGGGACCTGGCCAGAATATACTGCAAACATGTAGTCATGGATTTTCTCATTTTTGGAAACCAGAATACAAAGAGGATGACATTCACACTGGTCCTGCTTTTGCACTGAGTTAGAAGTGGCCAGGATGTGCTTTTCAGCCCAGGAAACTGTGTCCCAGCATTTCACCAAAATAATAGCAATGCTGTAGAGCGATTTTCAAGTTTACTATAAGACAAACTGTAAAAAATATGGATGCTGCATTTTGTATGACCTACATTTTCTTCAGAGTGTTTGGGGTTTGGTTTGGGTTTTTTTTTCAGAAAAGAACAGCTTTTTATTCTTTCCACTAGGATTCTGAAGATTTCTTACTCTGAAAACTGTTCTTACTTTGAAAACTATTTCAGAAATTGATAGATACAATTGACCAGATTTGAAAGAAACTCACCTATTTTAGCATTATTATCAAATTATAATGACATACTCTTTATTGACTCCTTATGAATATCCTGACAATAGAAGTAACAAGGTTTTACAAGATCTCACACTCATTAAAGTACTATAGGCATAATTTTAGCATAAGCCATGGCCCATGTTTGGGAGTTGCCTGAACATTATCATCTGTTTCTGCACATAGTAACCATGTGAGCATTTACAAAGTGGGAGCATTTTGCAGAAATATATCTTTCATTTTCCATGATCTCTTTCCTTTCAGCATGTACCCACAGAAAAGCCAACTAAATAATAGATACCTGCTTTCCTAACAATGAAACTCTGAACTGATAGGAACACTTGAGGGTATCAAAGGGTGGTAGTGACATATGGATTATTTCTTGTTTTGCTTTGTTTTTTTTTTTTAATTTTATAGTCTTTAAATTTTAATGATCAAAATTGTATAGTCTGTTACTTCTATTTCTACACAGATGTACTGATGTTCTCCAAATACAGCTTACATCTCCATATGTTGTATTTGGCAGCTAATTCAGATTACATTATATTTATCTTCTCTTGATGGAGATAAGATATATCATACTTTTTCCTTTTATTCCCCAATAAATTCCTAGTTTTTCCACTCACACATAAAGAAAGCACATTTAGCTTTTAAACCCTGTTCCTCAACTATTTAATTGCAGTTATCAGTTGCGGAGATCCAGGAGTCCCAGCCAATGGCATGAGATACGGTGATGATTATGTTGTTGGGCAAAATGTTACTTATATGTGCCAGCCTGGTTATACAATGGAATCAAATAGCTCCTTAATTCGCACTTGCACTAGCAATGGCACGTGGAGTGGAGTAATCCCAACATGCAAAGGTACAACGTTTATTTTGATTGTCAACTATTTCTTCTATGACTTTTACATTCACTGTTTATTGCAATGAGTCAGACAAATATTTCCACAGAAATCAAAACTTACTGTTAGTATGAATGCCCTGAACTGATTTTTTGGCTGCAGGAATGGTAACTTCATCCTTTGCTTCTTTTCCCTTTTATTTTTCATACCAACACAGTACGCTGAACAGTTTTGTAGCTTCATAAAACATTGTATTACTTTGCTGCTAAACTGAATTAGCCAATAAGAAATGATGTTTAGATTTGTTTGTTTTTTGAGGTTATTATGTCATACCAAAAATGATGTTATGTATATCCCTGTCTTTACAAAAAAAAAAAAAAAGAACAAAAAACCACTCAAGCATGTGATAGACAGCTTTGGGAAAGGTCTGCATACATATAACTACACTTTGTCAAAGACAAATTGTTCTGAGTTACCTTATCCATAAGACTAAGATTTTTTTCTCTGATTCATTAGATGTGCCCGTTTGAGCATCACTGTGCTGTGCTCAGCAGAAAGACTAAGTCCTTTCAGCAGATTTCCTAAGAAATACTTTTCTGCTTCATGTTATTTTCCCTACTGTAAAAACTGAAAGGATTAGTCTCCAGATCTTCCTTTTCTCTCTTTTACTAATTGTATTACTGATTTTTCTGTTTGATCGGAAATTTTTAATGCTCTCTGTTAAAATTTAAACAGCAAAAATTCTGAACATTTACTGAAAGACCACTTTATCTGCGTCATCAAAACAATTTTCTCTGAGAAACTCATTTGCTTGCTAAACCCTAAAAAGTCTTCTCTTTAGCTCTTCTCACTCTTCCTGATACCACTGCTATAGAGAAGCAACATTACCATTTTGGTGTTCTTTCTGGGTTCACACTATGTCTGATGTATATTCCTTTAAGACTCAGTCATCTAAGTTTGTACTTTGTTCTCATCCATCTTCCTTCTGTTTTGTTTTCAGAAAGTACAGTTACATACCTGCTCAGTTCTCATTTTTCTTCCCTGAATTCATTCATGAAATCAGATCAAATAAATTGGAAATCTCTAGCCTACTTAGAATTACTTGACTTACTAAGTACAATTTGCCCAGTATCTTACCAAGTCTAGATTAATTCTATTTTTTTTTTATAATGTCAATTTTTAAAGTTAATTTCCCAACACATTCTTAAGGATGTCAGACTTTGAGATCCTTTTAACTGGTTTGGGGTTTTGTTTTTTTTTCAGTTGTATTGTGCTTGCAGCCAGCCTTAGATTCAATTACAAAACTGATTTTAAGAACAGATGAATGGTCATACTGTTCCTATTGACCAGATCTCTGTCTGTCTCCAAGAGTAGTTGTAAGCAAACATCTAGATCATAAGACAGAACAAGTATTTATTATATAGTCTCCCTATATCAAATTCTTAAGTACTATAGGACACCTAACTGGGAGCAAGAGATCTAACTCTGATTAGATTCAAACAGAACCATACAAAGAAAGATTTACACTGTCAGTTCCAGCTTTTGAGTTTTTGAGACTTTCTGGTTTTAGGTGACACTTATAGCTTATATAAATACTAAATAATAATCATATGCAGAATCTTTAGCATTCTCAGAATTTTATTCTAGTCCGCAGAGGTTTGTGTGAGGGTACTAGGTAAATTAATAAACCCCATTTCTTTGTGTAATTAAAAGCAATATATAATACACAGTAGTATGTTTGAAATGTATAACCATTAGTTCTTACTGTCAGGAAGAAGTTCGAGGGTCCTCTGGTACCATTTAGTTAAAATAATTGGAAAATGAGTTGGGCAGAAAATGGATGCATAATTGTCATTGTGAAAAAGCAGATACAAATAATTGTCTGGCATTGCCTAGTTGGAAAAAGATGCTGTTCATCTGCAACTAAATACTCAATTATTCAAGTGTTGTCTTTTCTGCAAACTTGCATGTTTAATACACTTTCAACTCTTAAACTAAGAAATGTTGCTATACATGTTTATGGGTAAATCTCTGACCAAAATATTTAGATAGGTATTCTGTCTTGTTGCTGAATGTTGTTGAGTTTTGCTCTTTTACCCAAAAATTCTGATACTACACCTATTTCCATGCTGCTACTTCTCCTTCCCTTTATTGAGCAGTATTTCTTCCTTTATTACTCATCTCAGAAGTTGAAACATACAGAACTTTTTAAAAGGCCAACTCATAAAGCTCTTGGAGAAAGTGGACAGACTTTTGCTGCTTAGAGTACTTATTTTGAGTTTTACTACAGCATAATGAAAGTGGTGCAAAAGCTGTCATGTCCTTTTTTGGATTGATTGTTTTGTTTTGTTTGTTTGGGGTTTTTTAACTATGAGTCAGAGCAAGAAAAACAGAAAGTATAAAATTAAGGCCTTAAAATTTAGATTTGGTTTACTGTTTGGCAAAGGATTATTTGATAATAATACTACTTTCATCCAGGATTCTCAAACATCCATGAATGATGCTGCAGAACATCTTTGTTGTATAAATAGTTAAGATTCTTTCACTGAAGAGTATAATAAGAATGGAGAAAAGATGCATGGTGCATTCTGCAGATCACATTCAAATACACAGTACTCCTGATCTAGTGCCTCTGACTTCCTTTCAGCCTGCAAGATGACAGCTATGTAAACATAAGTTAAAAGTCATGAGTGCAGCATTTAATTTCCTCCATTCTCATGACTTGTGTGTTCTCTGATTTATTTTGTCACCATCTCTTCTCCTTTACCCCAACTGCCTCCACTAAATTAAATCATACTAGTTTCATTTGCTTTCTTTCCCTTTTGCTAGCACTGTTTCTCCCAACTTTTCTCATTTTTACCCCTTTTCTGTTTCTCATTCCTTCTAGTAACTTTAGCCTAAATTTCCACCTTTCTCTTTTTGACTCATATTTTTTTCATTCAGCTTGTTTTATACCCTTTTTCCTCCAGCTCTCAGTTATCAATTGTCTATTATTACCCCATTACCCATTAAGTAGCACTTTTGTCTTCATCACTACATTTATGTCTGTTTATTTCTAATGTTCTGAGGTGTTTTTTAATCCTCTTTCCTACAGCTCAGTAGAAGATAGTTCTGTTTTTCCTTGGGGGGACTAGAAATAAGAAACTATATTAAAATACTTTTTGTTGACCTTCTTGGAGGTAGTAACACTGACAATATCAGGAGGTTGCAAGTCCTTAATTAATTCCCTCTATCTAGAAGTTAGATGATTTTTGGTGAGGATCTATTGATGAAGCAAACACTAACCAAACTGTGGTGCTCAGAAACAGACTTTTAAGTCATATTTTGGCACAATCATCCTGGAGTTTCATCCCTGGCCGTTAATATCTAGCACATGCCTAAGATGGTTAACAGGAAGAATTATTTGACTGTTACCACATTAACTAAAGATACTTGTACTCTATGTTGTCTAAACAGACAAACAAAATCTATATACTACCAGACATAAATATTCTACACTTCATAGTCTCCATACTTTTTAGATAGTCCTCCTATGTGGTTTAATGCAGCATCTCCTGTTTTATCTAAGACACTTGATTCATCAGCCACTGTCCCCTAAATGGAGGAAACTAGAAGTACTGACTTCAGGAAATGTGACAAGAATACAGTGAGGAAGATAGCATGTCCTGATTGTATTGTCCTCTAAAAAAGGTGAAATTAGCACATATGGTTCTTCTAGTAATTGTGTGCACTAGGGATATTTACAGCAGCTGGGCCTAATTATTTTTAATATTATTGCAGCTGTTACCTGCCCAACTCCTCCGCAGATCTCTAATGGAAGGTTGGAAGGAACAAATTTGGACTGGGGCTTTAGCATTAGCTATGTCTGCTCTCCAGGATATGAACTCTCTTTT
Source organism: Todiramphus chloris collaris (assembly GCA_025345505.1). NCBI lineage: Eukaryota > Metazoa > Chordata > Aves > Coraciiformes > Alcedinidae > Todiramphus > Todiramphus chloris. The sequence continues at coordinate 5,652,526 of JANVCC010000070.1, read as the reverse complement.
CCTGCTGTTTTGACTTGTGTTGGGAATGGAACATGGAGTGGTGAAGTACCTCAGTGTTTGCGTATGTATTTACTTTTTAGTCTTACACTTCTTTATTCAACTATAGTGCTTTTCTCTTTAAAGTTTTCACCTTTACCCCTACCTGCCTCCAGCAGTAGCTCAGTTCATTCCAAACCTGAGACAGATACAACCCTTCTGTATTTTCCAAAATGGTAAGAAAATTCTAGATTGAGGAAGACATAGAAATATCTGTAAATACTTTGTGAGCATATAGGAAGCCTTAAAAAGAAAGAGGAAAAAAAGTAAATTACAGGAAATGTGTATCAAATGATCCAAGGCAAAATAAGATTAAGAGGTACTGCCTTGTTTTCAGATCCAGCTACATATAGACTAGGAAAAGTTTTGTTGTAATCTCTGTATTTCCTTATTACTCATCCTAAACTTTCTCTGATGTTCTGTTGGTAATGTTGACCACCACAGGGTGATTACTTGTCAACTGTCAATTTTTTCCCCTAAACTAAGTTAAGTTACATTTATTTTGTAGTGAATTTTGTTAACCTGAAAGTTATAACACTGATGGATTTTTATATTGATACAAATTTCATTAAAATAGCAAATATGGCTTTTTCTTAGCTTGATGTCATTCTGCTCATTATTTAAAAATCTTTTTAAAGGCATGAACAAGATGCTTTTGAGAGATAGTCAACTGATTACATGAAAGAAAGAGGTTCTGTAGCTATTTGTAGAAGAACTACATATATTATATTACCGCTTCCTCCAAACTCAAGATAGATGCATTTCTTAGAGTAAAACAAGTAGAGGAGGCAGGAGACCGGCATGGATGATTGAGGAGCTTGTGGAAAAACTCATCTGGAAGAAGGAAGTTCACAGTATGTGGAAAAAGGGACTGGTGTCTTGGGAGAATTATAGGAATGTTTTTGGGTTATGTAGGGATGCAACAAGGAAGGCCAAGGCCCTCTTGGAATCAACTCTGGCAAAGGAACTAAAAGAGAACAAGAAGGACTTCTTCAAATACATCAATGGTAGATGTAAGACTATGGAAAATGTGGGACAGTGGCTGTATGAGGTGGGATTCCTGGTGACAAAGGATGCAGACAAGGCAGAGTTACTGAATGACTTCTTTGCTTCAGTCATTACTGCTAAGACCAGCCCTCAGGAATCCTAGACCCTGGAAGTAAGAGAGAAAGCCTGGAAGGAGGAAATCTCCCCACTGGTCAATGAGGATTGAGTTAGAAATCCCTTGGGTAGGCAACATGCACAGATCCCTGGGTCCTGATGGTATGCACCCACTAGTGCTGAGGAAGCTGGCTGATGTTGCTTTTCCACTCTCCATCATTTCTGAAAGATCATAGAGAATGGGAGAGGTTCCTGAGGACTAGGGGAAAGCCAGTGTCACTCCAGTCTTCAAAAAGGGCAAGAAGGAAGACCCTGGAGATTACAGACCCAACAGCCTCACTTCTATCCCTGGAAAGGTGATGGAGTGGCTCATTCTAGCACATGGAAGAAAAGAAGGTTATCAAGAGTAGCCAGCATGGATTTACTAAAGGGAAGTTGTGTCTGACTAATCAGATAGCCTTCTGTGATGGTGTAACTGAATGGGTAGATGCAGGGAGAGCAGTGGATGTTATCCACCTTGACTTCAGCAAGGTATTTGACACTGTCTCCATAACATTCTCATGGGTAAGGTCAGAAAGTGTGGGTTAGAAGAGTGGATGGTGAGATGGGCTGAGAACTGGATAAACAGTAGGACTCAGAGGGCCGTTATCAGTGGCGCTGTCCAGTTGGCGACCTGTAACTAGTGGTGTTTCCCAGGGGTTGGTACTGGGTCCAGTCTTATTCAACATCTTCATCAGTGACCTGAATGAAGGGACAGAGTGTACCCTCAGCAAGTTTGACAGTGATACGGAACTGGGAGGAGTGGCTGATACACCAGAGGCTGTGCTGCCATTCAGAGAGATCTGGACAGACTGGAGAGCTGGGCAAAGGGGAAACAAATGAAGATCAACAAAGATAAGTGTAGAGTCCTACACCTGGGGAGGAATAACACCACATGTCAGTAAAGGCTACAGGCAGACCTGCTGGAAAGCAGCTCCACAGAGAAGAACCTTTGGAGTTCTTGTGGACAGTAAGTTATACACTGGACAGCAATGTGCCCTAGTGGCCAAGAAGGCCAATGGTATCCTGGGGTGCATAAAGAAAAGTGTGTCCAGCAGGTCAAGGGAGGTTCTCCTCCCCCTCAACTCTGACCTAGTGAGACCACATCTGGAGTATTTTGACCATTTCTGATCTCCCCAGTTCAAGAGACAAGAAAATACTAGAGAGAGTGCAACAGAGAGCTATGATGATGATTAAGGGACTGGAACATCTCTCTTATGAGGAAAGGCTGAGAGACCTGGGGCTGTTTAGTCTGGAGAAGACAGACGTGATCTTATTAATCTTTAGAAATACATGAAGGGTGGGTTTCAAGTAGAAGGGACCAGTCTTTTTTCAGTGGTGCCCTATGATAGGACAGAAGGTAATGGTCACAAACTGAAACACAGGGAGTTCCACTTCAACATGAGAAAAAATATCTTTCCTGTGAGGATGATGGAGCCTGGACAAGGCTGCCCAGAGAGGTTGTGGAGTCTCCTTCTCTTAGAGATTTTCAAAACCCACCTGGATATGTTCCTGCATGCCCTGCCTTAGGTGATCCTGCTTTGGCAGGGGTGTTGGATTCAATGATCTCTAGAGGTCCCTTCCAGCCTCTGCCATTCTGTGATTCTGTGGTTCTATGTCACTGAAACTGTAATGGTCTTGAGTGAGAAGACTAACTGAAAGAGGATAAGTTCATCTTCTTGTCTTCACAGTTTCTGAAGTTTAATTTGAATTTTCCAAGGAGATGAGCTTCCCAGAGTGCTTGCTAAATATTGTAAAACTCAATTCTCCATTCTTTTACTATTTTTTTCATTCTTCACCTCTCTCTTTCAAAAATGTTCTCTGTTTTGTCTGTATTATACTACTAGGAAAGCATGTCACATAGATTATTTGTTCTTTTCCATTTTTCCCTAATGAAATTCTCCTATTATCAACAACAGTTCCTTACTAGTGCTGAAACTGTATGTACCAGAGCTGGAACATGGTGAAAGGCATTGTTTCTGGAAGATAAAAACCCACCATCTGTTGTTTTAAGTTCTCTAGATGGAGTTCTTCTAGAGTCCACTCTATTATGAACATCAAAGACCATAAAAAGTTCCTTTCATTATTTGTTCTTGGTTGAAATATCATGTCCTTAATATTCATTTTTGGATACCACAAGCTATTTATCATCTTTGAGGTTGGAATGCTCAATACTGCCGTATGCACTGAAAAAGGGGCTCCACCTTTAAACTTTTACAAAGGTATAGTTAGCACAGAATGCAGCTGCCTGGAAATTAAAGGCTGTTTCATGCAGAGATTACACTAACTGAATGTACTATTGTTACCCATTGGCTTGCAAGAGAAAGCAATTGGCAGCCAGTGCTTGTCAAAAACCTTAAACAAGCTGCCATCTGGCAGAAATGAGAGGGAGCTGGTGAAAGCCATTCTCTGTGAACAATCTTTTAGCAGTTTTTGAGATCAGAAATTTAATTCCCAGCTTGGTTCCATAAAGCCTGTAGATGAAGATATGCAAGGTACAGTTATAACATGGAATAATTATTCAGAATGGAATATGGTCATGTCTTTGGTTGAGTATTTGTCATCTACGACCTAGTAAATTTGTCTGCTTAATTACTTATATAGTTATTTGAGTAAAGGACTTCTGTTTATATAAGCTTGGCCATTAATAGCAAAGAAATACTGGTCTATGCCTGAAAATCTCTAACTACAGATATAAGTTGCTGTTAATCAGTTGAATATCTTTGAAGAGTGAGACTAGCCTCAGAGCTTCAGTGCGAGACCTCCACAGCCCTGTCTGTGTTAAAGGCTCTCAGAGTCCTTAGGAAAATATTTCCCTTGGGAGTGGGAGCACTCAGGGCTTGAAGTTAGTTTGCTGCGGTTTTAGTTTGTTCTGTAGTCCCCTGTTCCAACATCAGAGGGAAGCTGCTATGTTTTACCATGGTGTCTGGTTTCCATGGTTACCTATATAGAAGGCAGATAATCAGTAGGTATTCAACAATTGGTTAAAGTTGATTGACAAGTGGTGGAGATTATTTAGTTTTATAAAAAATTAAAACCAGAAGACTATTTTTTTTTAATGTGAGGATTTTGTTTTCCTTGAGAGTGGTTGCTACCTTGTTGATACAAAGAAATGTTCAGGAGCCATTTTTAAACATCTGTGTTAAAAACCCGTGTTTCATGTATTTTTGAATTAAGACTTACACAGAATTTTCTAATGTAAACATAAATTACAACCATGATCTGTCAATCATACAGTGAGGTTCACTGTGTGGCACTATCCTCAATTCATATATCTTTTCAGAATTTGGCCTATAATTCTGAAGATAATAGTATTGCAGTTAAATCCATTAAAATATATACATTTCTGGTATGTTACAGCTTAAGTCCTTTTCCATCATACAGTCAGTGTCTTCAGTAAGAGGAAGAGGGCAGGTCATTTAATGTGAGCAGGTCCTTTGGAAACCTTAAGGAACAGGTGACAAAGATAGAGATATTAGAAACATATTTTGAAAGTGGTTGGTTGAGAGGTGTGATTTAAATTTTGCTTGTAGAAGAGAAAGATGGAACAGAAAATTCCACTGTTTGCACAACATTCCCTTTTTAGATACATGTCGTGCAACACATCTGGGTTAGTGGGGTTTTTTTGTGTGTGTGTTTTTACAGCATTTTCTGTTTGATCTGAAAACACACTCTACAATATTGAAATTCAAGGTGTGTAAGAGAATAATACAGTCTGATGGCACAAGGTTTACCATGGCTGATTGCATTTCCTGAATCAATTATTCAAAAGCCAGTAAATTCGCTAGCCGTGCATTTACTTAGTTATGCTATGTTATAGACATAAGGAATCTTTAGGTGATGTGTAGAAAGCAAAAAAGTCAGTTTAAGAATGTATTCTCATCAGACAAATTTGTCCCACTTAGTAACAGCTTGTTAGTGTTTGACTTTTAGATTGCTGCTGAAATTTCTTTACTATGTTTTGGATATTTTTTGTTAGCTCTACAAACTTTCACGTGTTGTATTTCCATACATACCAAATCTTCCCTTTCAGTGAAGGGTGAGAAAGTAAGAATTTATGATTCCTAAAATTTGTCTGACAAATCCTTTAATCATATAGAAATGTTGAGCACTGGGTAGGTTGCAGAAAGCAGGAGAGGACAGGAGATTGACATGAGGGTTTGGTATACTCTCTGATTGCTCTTTATAGGAGGATTTGCGGATGGATGTGGCTTGGGGCAGATGTGAACGGTGGATATTAGGGCCTGACTAAAATAAGTTCTGTAACCTTGAATGTCAATATCAAGCTACTGACCAAGCCTACTACGTAGGCATTTTGAATAGTGAGCAAAGATACTGCAAACTGAGACAGTCTAAAGAGTGTCTGTTTAGTCTTTCTTTTAATTGATATTAAATATTTCTGTATTTTATCTGTGTTCAGTAAAATGCAGAATTTGGAGTAATGTCTTGACTGCTTTCAGGTAAGTGTTATTTTAATGTATTTTAATAAATTACACATTTTATTTCTACCATGTCTTTTCTCACAGCAAAGTTTTGTGGTGACCCTGGAGTACCTGCTCAAGGGAAAAGAGACGGCAAAAGCTTCATCTATCAGTCAGAAGTCTCTTTCAGCTGCAATCCTCCTTTTATTTTGGTTGGCTCCAGCACCAGAATTTGCCAAGCAGATGGCACATGGAGTGGTTCCTCTCCTCGATGCATAGGTAAGGTTGCACCAATATTAGTGACATTTCTTGAAATGTTTATTATTTCTTTTCCTTCTAAAACTATTTAGGAGTTTTCAGCTATTTTAGATTATCCCAGTGTTACTTTATACCCGCAAAGGATCAAGCCACTTTTTTCTTTCTTTCTCTCATTGGCTTATTGCATGTTGTTGAACATGCTTAATTTGTGATACATTCATGTGTTTCATAAAAATACTGTAATTTGTTTTATCTTTAATTTATTGTCTTTTTTTTTTTTTTTTTTTTTTCCAAGAACCTACTCGCACAGCATGTGAGAATCCTGGAGTCCCAAGACACGGGTCACAAAACAACACTTTTGGCTATCAGGTAGAGTATACTAATTTTTATTAACTTGCATATTAATATATTTTTGTACGACCTCAAAATCTAGAAACTTCTCATTAGAGGTCCTGAAACTGATCATGCCCTGTAAGAACTGGTTACTGGAGTGTTGCTGTGTTTCCTTATTTCTACCTGTTGGATTCCTGGCCTGTATCAGAAATAGTGTGGCCAGCAGGACTAGGGAATTGATTGTCCTCTGTACTCAGCACTGGTGAGGCCACACCTCAAATACTAGGTTCAGTTTTGGGCCCCTCATTACAAGAAGGACACAGAAGTGCTGGAGTACATCCAAAGAACCACAAGAAAGCTGGTGAAGGGTCTAGAGAACAAGTCTTCTAAGGAGCAGACGAGGAAGCTGGAGTTGTTTAGCCTGGAGAAAAGGAGACTGAGGGGAGACCTTATCACTCGCTACAGCTACCTTATAAGAGGTTGTATCAACAACCATTCTCCCATGCAGCAGGTCATAGGAGAAGAGGAAATGGACTTAAGTTGCGCCAGGAGAAGTTTAGATTAGATAACAGGAAAAATTTTTTTCAGAGGAAGGCTTGTTAAAGCACTGGAACAGGCTTTCCAGAGAAGTGGTGGAGTGACCACCTTTGAAGGTATTAAAAGATATGTAGATGTAGTTTAGGGACATGGTTTAGTGGCAAACTGATAGTTCTGGGTTAATGATTGTTGGGCTTGATAATCTTGAAGGTGTCTTCCAAACAGAACAATTCTATGATTTTAAGAAACAACAGTGAAAATTATCAGTTCTAGACAAATTATTGTCTGTAGGTCCTGGAGAGAAATACTACATTACTGTATATTCAATAATGTTATGACTCATATAAACCACAAATAAATTAAAAATTAATTTATATTATGCCTCATTTAACTTCCTGTATGAATGGGATAATAATGAGTTTTTCTTTTGTCCAGAGCAAAAAGGTAAAAAATAATTCTAAATTATACCAAAATGCTGAAGATGATATGTCTTTGATTTTCTTTTGTCTGATAGATCCATTGTCTACCATTTAAGCAATAGACCAAAAGAGCTTTTACAAAATTGTTTTGAGATTGGTGAATGCATAACAAGGAGTTCTTACTGTTGAATATATGATAGTTTTCTGACTCTAACCCAGGGTGGGGTTTTTTTCTCATTTATGAGTTTGGGGGAGGGTGGGGTAGTTTTGTTTGTTTGTTTCATTACATTTTTTAAACTCTTTTCAATACTTCACATTTAAACTAATATTGATAGGGTTTCTTAAGTGACTTAATTATTAAATTTTAAATTTAATCTCTGTCTCATAAAAAAAAAAAATATAGCTGTAGCTGAACAGTAGAATTCAAGTCTTCATATGTGGAGTCCTATTTTACCTGGTTTTCAACAAATGACAATAGCTCCTCTTTTACCAGACTATATCAGTGACTTATCACTTGCTTTTCACAGTTCTAATGCCAAGCCATGAACTTGCACAGCACTGTTATTTTGTTCTTGTTTTTTTCCCCTACTCTTGATTATCTGTTTTTCTATATCACTGATTGCATTGAAAGTTCAGGCATGTGTAACATAATTCAAGTCTTGACTGAAAGACCTATCAAAATGTTGACCTCCTGGAACCTACACTAACAAAAGCACAAATATCACTACCTCACATCTGAATGGTGTTTCAACTGTTAAATGGAAGCTTTGTAACAAAGATGTAACAGAATTTTGCCTCGATTTTATTGTTCAGTATTGAATTCAGCAGGCAGAAGCAGATCAGGTTCTTGTGTGTTCAAATAGCATCAAGATAGCCGTTTAGTGCTACTTGTGTATCAGGCATGGCATGTTAATGAACAGCATCTCTTGGTTTAATATGTACTTCTCTAGGATGTTTACCTTTCATCTGAATATTTTTGATTTAACCGATCTACCTTAACTGTGTGTAACTTTAGACGTTAGTGAATACTGACTTCATATGTAATCTGGAAAATAAATTGCTCCTTGGAAAGGAACTGTGGGTTTGAACTGTTTCTTCAGATAAATTGCTAGTAGCATAGAAAATTGCTTATAGCACTTTGACCATAAGCTGTTGTAACACATGATACTACTGAATTGAAGAAACAGTTTAGAATTGCTTAGACCAGTCATGTATGTCAGATTTATTACTTCTCATACTTGTCCAACATATGTTTTTGTAGAAATTCATCTCTTTTCCCCTTCTGAATTTAGAAAGGAAAATAGCCGTATTATAGTAGTGGTAGCCCTGTGTTAGGTTTTGGGTTCTATTTTATTAAATGCCATATGAAACCTGGTCTGCAGACGTAGAGCAACCTCACAAATAATCTCCTTCTGTGAATGTAATGCTTATAAAAACTTTAGTGTTGATTGAATTGTAGGATGAAATTCCAAGAAACATGCTGTACCACTGTAGTGGAGCTGTCTCCGTTAGCACAGCTGGTACCATCACTGCATCAGTGAAAACATAATTTAAGCCTTATCAGACACCAGGTAATTTTCCTGGTTCCTTCTTCTCATGATCCTGAGGTTGGTGGCTTCAGCCTGGTGTCAGTGAGGGATCTTAGTATCAGAAGCTGGAGTACTTCACTGGCAGGAATGTGATTTTGATTGGGCTTTTTTTTTTTTCCTTCTGCATGGGTTGTTTGTTGTTGGGTTTTGTTTTGCTTTGTTTTTCTCTGTTAATTCACCTGGGGTTACTTATAATGTTTCTAACATTCTTTAATAACACACTGCAGCTCCACATTATATTTCAAACTACTCTATAAGGTGCATATGTTTAGGTACTTGTTCTTTTTCACCCCTGAAACCTGATTCTGTCCAGGTCTTCATTTCTTTAAGTGATCATGGGTGAGTTGTTCACCCTGATGTGGTCTCCAGTACTAAGCCCATGTCACATCTCTTATACCCAAACCTGTAGTCTTCCTCTCCACATCTTGTGTCTCCTTAATAAATATTAAGGCATTTGCTAACATTCCAGTACCAGGCCTGTTATTTCTCTATACCACATCCCTTTAGTGGTAAATAGCTCATTCTGAACTTAATAGCTTCTTGTTACTACTGTGGATATAAATTTATAGCTGAACCATACAAAGATAAAGGAAGGCATAAAAATTAGTCATAGCCACCTCATCACAAGAAAATTTGATGTTACATCTAAAGCAAATTTAAATAAAACAAACAACCAGAACTCCACACAGCTCAAGACACTTTCAGGAAAAGGAAACCTGATTAACTTCTACTCATAGGTCTTGTAAACTCAATAGTCTGTTACTAGTAGTGACAATATAGTATTACTGGGCTACCAAGCTATGGATACAGCAAAGACTTAAATGGGTTGTGTTTTCACTCACCTAAAATATGACGCTAAAAGTTAGTGAAGAGAAATCACAAACATTCCCTTAGCCTATTGGTCTTTGGCATGAATTGCTGGGAAATGAGAAGCTTGTTAGAGTTTGGACATTAGGAAGAAGTTCTTTATTATGAGGGTTGCGAAATATTGAAGCAGGTTGCCCATGGAGATGGTGGAGGTCCCATCCCTGGAGGCATTCAAGGGGAGGCTTGACAGGGCTCTGAGCAACCTGATCTAGTTGAGGATCTCCCTGCTCACTGAAGGGGGTTTGGATTGTGTGACCTTTAGAAGTCCCTTTCAGCCCAAGGCATTACTATGATTCTGTGGTCTTTATGTTATTTGGTAAATGGAAATCTAAGAAAAAAGTGCTACAGAGTAACTCATGAAAGTTAGAAACATCTTCTATTCTTATAAGGGATATAAGAAAAAGAAATGATTATAATTTATTATTTTTTATAGTTACTATAAATTACTATAATATTATTCTCGTGGAAAAAAAAACGTAGAATACCATCCTAATCTCTATAAATGGATGCAGAGTGATAGTTATGCATTTTCTTCTCAAAATTGCTATTTCTCCTGTTAAAGAAGAGCAAATATGTGGTCTTTTGTTCGTAACGAAGGAAAAGTTAGTGATGCTGATTTGGGCAATATCCAAACTGCAACTGATACTATGGAAAAAACAGATACAGAGCAGAGATGATTAAGCAGAATACAAGGATTTTTTTTTTTTTTTTTCCCCCCAGGATTGGATGAAAACACTGTTACACATAGAAGAAATCATCCCTAAAGCCAGAGAGTGCATTGAACAAAGATATTTTAGCCGTTTCCCCAGCTCTCCTTACTAGTGATTCCATTCAAGCTGTATAACAAAAAAATGCGAGCAAGTCAGAAGATCGTTAAGGCTGCGGATTTTTAAGCTCGTAGCTGGTTGTGTTGCAGCGCCACCTGGTGCCACTGGCATAACAACAGTACGAAGTGCACTTTCTGGAATGGCTTGTACGCTTTTTGTGGGAGGGAGCCTCATTCCTTTGTTTATTTATTTATTATCTTGAATAGCATGGCAGTGCTTCTAAAAACATATTAATCACTTATAGTCACAGAATTGTAGAATGGTTTGGGTTGGAAGGGACCTTAAAGATCATCTACTTCCAATCCTCCTGCCATGGGCCGGGACACTTTCCACTAGAGCAGCTTGCTCAAAGCCCCATCCAACCTGGTCTTGAACACTTCCAGGGAGGGGGTATCCACAACCTCTCTGGGCAACCAGTTCCAATCTCTCATAGTGAAGTTAGTGTTCTTCTGGGGAATTTCTTCTAAAAAATCCTCCAATTTCTAAATCTACTCTTTTCCAGTTGAAAGCCATTACTCCTCATTCTGTCACTACAAGCCCTTGTAAAAGTTCCTCCAGCTCTCTTGTATGCCCCCTTCTGATACTGGATGTATGCCCCTTCTCTTCTCCATGCTGAACAGCCCCCAACTCTCTGACTGTTCTCATAGGATATATGTTCCAGCCCTCTCATCATCTTTATGGCCCTCCTCTGGATCTTCTCCCACAGGTCCATATCCTTAGTTTGGGGGCTCTAGAGCTGGACCCCATCTTCTTCAGGTGAGGTCTCAACAGAGTGGAGTAGAAGTAGAGAATCACCTCCCTTGACCTGCTGGCCACACTTCTTTTGATGCAGCCCAGGATACAATTGGCTTACTGGGCTGCACTCTCACTTTGTTGTCTCATGTTCAGCTTTTCACCAACCATCACCATCAAGCCTTTCTCCTCAGGACTACTCTCAGTCCGTACTCTGCCTTGCCTGTATTTATGGTCAGGATTGCCCCAACCCAGGTGCAGGACTTTGCACTTGGCCTTGTTGAACTTGATGAGGTTGACATAGGTCCACCTCTCAAGCCTGTCAAGGTCCTTCTGTATGGTATCTGGATTCCCTCTAGTACGTTGACCACACCACACAGCTTGGTGTCATCTGCAAACTTGATGAGGGTACACTCAATCCCACTGTGCATTTCTCTGACAAAGATGTTAAACAGCACTCATGCCAGTACCAAACCCTGAGAAACAGCACTCACCACTGGTCTCCACCTGGACAAGCCATTGATGGCAACTCTTTGAATGCAACCATCCAGACAGTTCCTTATCCACCGAGTCATCCATCCATCCATCCATCCATCCATCCATCCATCCATCAAATCCATGTCTCTCCAATTTGGACACGAAGATGTCATGTCAAACAGTGTCAAACACTTTATACAAGTCCAGGTGGGTGACATCAGTTGCTCTTCCCTTACCCACCAACACTGTAACTCCGTTGTAAAAGGCCACCAGATTTGTGAGGCACAATTTGCCCTTTGTGAAGTCATGTTGGTTGCCACCAGTCATCAATTCATTTTTCCATGTGCCTTAGGAGAGCCTCAGGAGGTTCTGGTCCATGATCTTGCTGGGCACAGAAGTGAGACTAACTGGCCTGTAGTTGTCCTGATCTTCCTTTTTTCTTTTTTTGAATATGGGGGTTATATTTCCCCTTTTCCAGTCAGTGGGAATTTCCCCAGACTACCATGACTAAAGGTTGGACTTGATGACCCTGGAGGTCCTTTCCAGCCATAATGATTCTATGATTCTATGATTTTATTCTATGACTTATCAAATATGATGGAAAGTGGCTTAGCAACTTCATCTGCTGCTTCACTCTGAAATCATGGATGGATCTTGTGGGGTACCATGGACTTATACTCCTTCAGGTTCTTTAAATGGTCTTGAACCTGATCTTCACTTACACTGGGTGATTCTTCTCCCAGTCCCTGCTTTGGCCTTCTGCAACTTGGGTGGTGTGGCTAGAGCCCTTGCCAGTGAAGACTGATGCAAAAAAGTCATTGAGTACTTGAGCTTTCTCCATATCTGTCCCTCCTTCCTTCCATAGAGATCCCATATCTTTTCTAGCCTTCATTTTATCACCAATGTACCTCTAGAAGCTTTTCTTGTTACCCTTGATGTCCCAGGCCAGATTTAATTCTATATGGGCATTGGCTTTCCTAACCTGATCCCTGGCTGCTCGGACAACTTTACATTCCTCCCAGGCTACCTGTCCTTGGTTCCATTCTCTTTTTGCATCTAAGTGTGTCCAGAAGCTACTTGTTCATCCATGCAGGATGAACTTCTTGTAAAGTCATGTATTGGTGGTGGTTGTTTTAACTAAGCCCTTTGCCACCCAAAAAAGTACTTCAATTTGCTGCAACTTCTAAAACTTTTAGTGTTTTCCCACTTTGTGCTTAATCATGAAAGTGATTTAGTATATTTTCTTCAAAATCTTTTACAAGTAATTACACAGTCCAGTGAGCAGAGTAAAGGGGGGGAAGGGGGAGTTGCAAAAAGAGATGAACTTTAAATCACATACTGTGTTGATGAGATACTATCTGTAGTTCATGAGTTATTATTAAATTTCATTCTGATGAGAAGCTTGAGCTGAAATGGAATAGTACTATGAAGTTTCAAATGACTCCTTGTAGCAGTGAAATGCTTTTTTCCAGGACTGAACTACGGTGAAGGAATCCACACTTTACCTTTCAGCATCTATTTGAATCAAATGCTATACATTTAAACAAAATAATGAAAAACAAACAAACACACCAAAAAAAACCCACAAAAACCACAAACAAAGAAACAAAAACCCCCAAACACACACCCAAAACAGAACCATAAATGTGCTGTCACATACAGTTCAAAGTATTCATCTTTTTGTTTAAACATGAGTTGATAAATACATTAATACAGGTCTCTGCTGAACAGTAGATGTTATCTATGCACCTTAATATTTGGGTTAACCATTCACAGCACGTAATAAACTACTCTGTGAATGATATACTTGTAATCTAATTTCCCTGCTATACTTGTAATCTAATTTCCCTGCTTTTGATGGAATCTGAGAAGTATTTGCATTTTCATCAATGTCACCATGACCAGACATGCTGAACAAGTTATTCCATGTTATGTTTGAGCAGAAACTGTTCTGGACTAAAGAATTCTATTTTCCTTTTTATGCAACATACATCCATAATAAGAATAATATTTAAAAACTAATCTCAATGAATTGGTATTGTACATTGTAAAATGCTTATGTTCCAGTTTCTATTATCTGCATGATATAAAGAATGATTCTTCTTTACTTCTTGACATGAAAAAAAAAAAAAAAAAAATTATAGGAAACATAGTTTCTGAAGCATGAGAGAATGTTGTTGACCAGGCCTTGCATGTTCTAATGGAATATTTCTCATTATAACTTTTGAATTAATCCATCATACCACAGAGGAGGGTCTAGTTCAGAAAAGGTCCAGCAGAATCTATTACCCATTTCAGCTCTGCAGTTTCCCCGGTTTGCTGCAAGATTGCCTAACTGGCTCTTCCTTGGTCCAGAGCTAGGAAGCCACAGCAAGCTTGGTTTCCAAACTTAGAGTGCATCAACTGTTATGGGCCCACAGGAACACACCAGACTGATCACAGAAGATAAGGTTTTGATTCTCTTCCATGGAGGATTTCAGTTTGGTGGGAGATAATTTTAATGAAAATAAAGCAAATTTTTATTTCATATCAAAATGCTCTGTGAAATGAATTTACTTTCTCCAGAAAGAGCATTACAGTTTACCTAGCTTGTGTTATGTGAAGGAGTTTGCTATCAAGTTCGGAAAAAAACTCCAAAAAAAAAAAAAATAAAAACCTTGTATTTCTTCATCACAATATTACTGTATTTTCTGTTTTTCAATAGGTGGGTAATGTTGTTCAGTTTCAGTGCAAAAAAGGACACCTTCTTCATGGCTCAACAACACGAACTTGCCTTCCTGATCTTACATGGAGTGGAATTCAGCCAGAATGTATACGTAAGTAAATGATAGATTTTTGATCTAGCTTTTTATTTTTCCTGTTTCTCTTTTTTTTTTTTTTTTTACTATTTAGTTACAGTAACAGTGTTATAAAGTTACTTTCTAGATTAATTTATGTTAACTTAAAAGAAATCTTCATTACTAACTTACAGCAGCTAGAAATCTGTTTTGTGAGTGAATTTTTCTACAATAGCCTATAGAATTAAAAAAAAAAAAAAATTAAAACCCCATTAAAAAAAAAAAAAAACAAAACAGAGAGAGAATAACAGATAGTTCTTCACCCAGAGAGATGTTGAAAATAGTTGAAAATCTAAGAGAGTGCAACCTTTCCAAGGAAGAGAGGAGGTGCTGACTCCCAACTAAAGAGTCAAGGTACTTTAGGAAGGGAGGAAAAGGATTTGTAATTGGAAATTTCTGAATCTGACATTGAATCTTCTTGCTTGGATACAGGAAGCAGCATTTAATTTCTTAGATCTTTTACTTTGGTAAATAGTGGTAATCCACTGAAGGTACAACATCATGGTTAAGTTTTCTAGTTTTTCAGCTAGCCAGCTTTAGTTTTCTTGAAATAATTTCACCTTAGAAGGTCTCACCTTAAGAAATCTCCTAAGTGTATGGAAAACATATCCACAGAAGAAAATAGTGTCAGTGTTTCAGTTGGTGCCAGCATTTTCCCTAAGCAAACAGCAAATCAGTAGCAAAATGTGTTGAAAGGTGAACTCTGCTCTTGGAGTTGTGCTGTTCTTGAGATAACAGAAGACTCTCAGATTCTGGTGGTTGTTAAAGACCTTTTGCATTTTTTCTGCCTGATATTTAAAGCTTGCCTCACCTACAGTTTCTCCTTTCATAGTGTTTTCCAAATGACCCATTTATTTACTGTTATTTAATGCTATACAAATATCCTAAGTCATAAGCCACGATTGCTTTTAACTGTGGTAAAATGTGTGCTGTTTATGTTCATGTATACAGACAATTAATTTTGGTTGTGCAAATATATTAAAGTTGGTTCTTGGTCCCTTGAAATTGAAAGGTACATTTTCAAGAGTGTATTTACAGACTTTATATTTATAGACTTTAATTTATAGACTTTATAAAATTTGTATGAATTTAAAAAATCACACTATTTTTATCGATGTTTTTTTCTTCCTTATTTACCTTCATTAGACAGAATGGGTATATTACTTTTTCAGAAGTATGTTTGCCATTTTGACTGAAGGGTATTTTATCTTTTCTTTGTAGCTCATAGCTGTAAACAACCAGAAACACCAACTCATGCTAATGTGGCAGGAATGGACCTTCCCTCACTTGGTTATACACTGATTTACACTTGCCAGCCAGGCTTCTTCCTGGCAGGAGGATCAGAGCATAGAGCCTGTAGATCTGATGGCACATGGACCGGAAAAGTTCCAGTATGCGAAGGTAAGCTCTTCTGTTTCCCACTTCATCTCTCATCTATCATATTTCAGTGATTTTCTTTACTTGCAGTCTAATAAGATAAGGCAGAATGTCAAGGAGAACTAGGAGGGAGAACATCTAAGAGACTAACTAATCCTTTGCCAGCTGTATTAAATGGGGCATATGCTTTCATGTACTGTTCATTTACATGCTCAGAAGTGTCAATTCCAGATATAATTCCAGAGGCCAAATATTTGGGTAGCACCTGCTTTTAGACTTCAGATTCAATCAGGTATTGACTACATTCTCTCAGGCTCAGTAGAGGAATAGTCTTGATGTTTTTGCACATACCTACTAAACTTAGATCAGGAAAATTTTATTTACAGAGATTGTGTGAGCTGCAAGACAGCTATGACATTTACAATACTACCATGATATATTTGTCCTCATGGAAATATGGTGGGATGACTCACAACTGGAATGTTGGAATGGGTGGCTATTACTACTTCAGAAGAGATAGGCAAGGAACAAGACTAGTGTAGCCCTGTACATTGGGGAGTGTTTTGACTGTCTAGAGCTTGATGGTGGTGACAATAGGGCTGTGTATTTAAAGGTAAGATTCAGGAGGAGGGCAGTTACAGACATTGTTTATTGGTAGACTTGGCAGTGTTAGATTTACAGTTGGTCTTGATATCTTAAAGGTCTTTTCTAACATAAATGATTCTATGATTATTCTAATATTGGAGAAAGATGCTTAAAGTCAAGTAAATGTATGAATCACTGCATGGAATAATCCATAGGATGTAACATGATTTTGCATTTGTATGTAAGCAACAATTTACTAATTACAAACAAAATTTATCTACTTTGTTGATGATGTGCCAACATTTTTTTATTATTTCTAATTTTTGCTACACACTTTATCATGGCAGGTCATGAAGAATCTCATAGCAAAATTCTGGTGAGAATGGTATTTTTCATGTGAGATAAACACCCTCAAGTATAGCAACTGTAATTCTATTTCCTGAATAATTTAAACACCTTTCAGATTACTAATACTTGAAAGTTTCAGATATTCAGATGACTTTTACAAAGGTATGCAAAGGCTATATAGCCAAACATTGCTCCTTGGAAAGGAAATAGGAAATTAATATTTTGTATTACTAAAAAACAGGTGTCCTGGCATGTAATGCCAGGCAAATGCAGGGGAAGAATGGAGCAGAGCTTTGTTAGAGTGTTAAGAAGCAAGTACCAGGATTTTAGATTCTAGAACTGGATTCAGGAAAGCCCTGAGTTTTAACACAGAATGGACAGAGTCCTCCTCAGATACTGTCCATTAAAGAAGAGAGCTTGACCTTTGTGATCACTCAGCTTTATACTAAACATGACATATATGAAATGGAATGCCACCCAGAGGGACCTAGACAAGCTTGAGAAGTGGGTCCATGTGAACGTCATGAGGTTTAACAAGGACAAATGAAAGGTCCTGCTCCTGGGTTGGAACAGTCCTCATTATCCATACAGGATGCAGGATGAAGAGATTGAGAACAGCCCTGTTGAGGACTTGGGGATACTGGTGGATGAAAAGCTGAGTGTGAGCTGACTATGTGCGCTTGCAGCCCAGAATGCCAACCATATCCTGGACTGCATCAAAAGAGGTATGGCCAGCAGGTCAAGGGAGGTGACTCTTCTGCTCTGCTCTGCTCTCCTCTCCTGAGACACCACCTGAAGTACTGTGTCCAGCTCTGAAATCTTCAGCACAAGAAGGACATGAATTTGTTAGAGCAAGTCCAGAGGAGGGCCATGAAGATGATCAGAGGGTTGGAACATCTCTTGATGTGAAGAATGGCTGAGACAGCTGGGGTTGTACAGCCTAAAGAAAAGGCTCTTGGGAGACCATATTCCAGCCTTACAATACTTAAGTGGGGTCTATGAAAAAGGTGTGGACAATTTTTTTAGCAGAGCCTGTTGCAACAGGACAAGGGGTAATGCTTTTACACTGGAAGAGGCTATATTTAGACCAGATAAAAGAAAGAAATTTCTTGCAGTTAGGATAGTGAAACACTGGCACAGGTTGCCCAGAGTGGGTAGATGCCCCATCCCTGGAAACATTCAAGATCTGGTTGGACAGGGCTCTGAGCAATCTGATTTAGTTGAAGATGTCTCTGCTCACTGCTGGGTGATTGTACTAAATGACCTTTAAAAGTCTTTTCCAACCCAAATTGTTCTATGATTCTATGATTTTATGAATACCTTGTTGGTCAGTTTAAGGTCACCTGTCCTTCCTGCTCCTCCTCACAGTTATGATACTTCTTACCTTCTGCAGCCCCAACATGTCACACAAGATTTAGCAGTGACTGTGGTCTCCATAGGAGCAAGTATAAGCAAGAGCCTTTCTGCATACCAATCCTTTGTAGTTAACTGTAAACATCAAGTTTACAGTTACACAGAAAAGATGCAGACAAGGTACAGAGGGTCCAGAGAAGGGCCAAGAAGGATCAGAGTACTGGAAAACCTGCTGTATGAAGAAAGGCTGAGAAAACTGGGTTTGTTCATCCTTGAGAAGAGAAGGCTCGGGGAGACCTTATTACCACCATGTAAAAAGGTGGCTTCCAAGAAGATGGACATTCCCTTTGCACAAGGAATCACATGGAAAAGGCAAGTGGTAATGGGTTCAAGTTAATCCTGGGGAGATTCCAATTGGACTCCAGAAGAAAATTTTTCACCATGAGAACAATTAGACATTGGAATCATCTCCCAAGGGAAGTTGTGGATTCCTTACACTGGACAGTTTCAAGACTCAGTTGACAGAATGCTGGGCCATCTCATTTAAACTTTTTTCTTTTCTTCTTTTTTTCTTTTTTTAACCTTGAAAGGTTGGACTAGATGACCCTTGAAGTTCCTTTTAACCTGGTATTCTATAAATCTGCTATTCTGTGATTCTATGATCCAGCATTATCACTACTAGAAGCAGACATTGTCTGCAAAAATATGCTATCAGTGTCAGGAAATGCAGTTGCTTAGAAGTGACTTAGCTGAAAAGCAAAAGCTCTGAACAGAATTAGGTCTGTTCTAACTGAAACCAGGACAGTTTGTATTTAAAATATGTATTGAAGTTTTGTTTTGTATTAAAAAATGTCAGTTCTGAACTTCAGTAGAAATGTATTGACTCAACAGCTTTTTTTTTTTTTTTTTTTTTTTTTTTTTTTTTTTTTAATTAAACCCTTTGGAAAATATAATCCAGATATGTCTAACCTGAACTTGATGTAGTCAAAAAGCATATGTTGTTGAAGCATGCCCTCCAGGTCAAGCATGTTCAGTGAAGTTCAGTAAATTTCTTTCAAAACAGAGAGAAAATTTAGGTTTTTCAACGAGTAGTAACAGGCCATGAGAACTTGAGGTTAAATTCCAAGTCCTGCCCTTGTTTCTTGCCAGTTTTAATCCATATACCAAGAACAAGCCTTCTGTAATAAGCTAAAAGTTATTCTCAATAAATATATTCTCAGTGCTTCTTGCTAAGGTTTCCTTTTTATGCAGAAAATACTCCACTTGGGGAAGAAAGTTGCTTTTCTTGTGTATTTTTCTTTAGGGTATCAATCAGAGAGAAAAAGAACTGGGTTCAAAGCCAAGATCCAAAATACAAAATACTGAAATAACCACTGGAGCAAGGAATGGAGACTAGTGCTGCATTAGAATTTTCTACATTAGGAGACACAATTATATGTCTTCTTTATAGTTCAGTGAATCCAAATTAGTTTCTGCAAAATAAAATATCTTCAGCTGCAGGAAATGACACTGTCCCATTGCATTTTGTTCATCATCTTCAGCAATGGAAGTGTTCCTACTCTAAGCAGAAAAGAAACAAAATTCTCAAACTTTCAGTGCTCAAATCACCTGAGCAATTGGAGATACCGTGAACAGCATCAATTGTTTCTTTCTTTAAAGAAACACTGACATTTTCCTCCATTGTTACGTGTGCATCTTTGGGTTTTCAGTTTTGAACACAAGATGTCTCACTCAATACTGTTGCAAATAATGAAGCCCTGGAGAGAGACCCTTGTTAGGTGTCTAGTCACTGTTTGGTGTTACATTGCTTCCAGTGAAAGCACTATTAACTGTGATATTTTGTGTGGATCCCTATTTAAATGACATCTTAGACATATTAGAAGATGTCTCACATATTATGTGCATAGTCCAGGACTGTGAATGCTGAAATGCGGATTCTGAAGTGAGAACATGCACTGTTTGGGTGTTGCAAATGACTTGGTAGCGTCCAAGTGACTGACTGAGGAGAAAATATGGCAACAGAGGAAATCAGTGGGCATGTGCTCCTGTGATTCTAAAGCTTGATACTGCCTGAAGTCTCATTTGTTTGCAACATCATTTCTTGCATCCTTTGTAACAAATATATTCCGTTATGGAAATTATTTTCCTGGTTTCTGAGTAACATACTTGCTACTGATTTGTCTCTTTGTCATTCATTCTTTCTCCCAGCTGGTTCCAAAATACTAGTGAAGGATCCCAGGCCAGCTTTGGGAACACCAAGTCCAAAACTAAGTGGTAAGTACTATGAGGTATATACAGTTTTAAACAATTTCTTTAGATTTAGTGAACCTGCACTAAACGGCTTAGAATGAATAAAGGGTATTAGATCAGGCATTCCATTAACAAAACAAACAATAATTAATTTAACTATTCCCCAATGTTTATATCCAACTAGACTATATAGTATTATTCATATTCATATAAAATTTCTGTTATGTGATGAGAGTTATATTGGTAACAACTGAAATCAGTGTGTTCCGTGCAAGATCCTATGCAATTTACCCATTCAGAAACTATATTGCTGAGCCAGCAATAAAGACACGTTGTTTCAGTTTCTTTCAGTCTTTCATTCTTCTACATATTTCTAGTTTAAATTGCCTTACCTCAATACTTTCCTAATAGTCTTCAACTTAGCCTTCAAAAAAGATAATTTTAGCCTAGAGTTAGTCTCTCTAACCCTGGCTAAAGCCAACACTAGGTTTAACTTATTTGCTAAAGAAGACTACCTTTGGTTGTCATGACTAGATTGAAGACAAATCTTTCTCTGTCCACTAAAGAGATATTTTGAAGTGAGAAGTCTCAAATAAAATTAACCTCTGACTATGACCCTATTAAATATCTATCAATAATGAGTAAAGATTTAAAAGTAATTTCTTAGCATATGGCACTTGGGGGAATCATGTGAGGCTTTACTTATTTATTTGACAGGTTGTACACTACTTCAAAGCTTCAATACTTGGATGATATATTTCATGGTAGTCGTATTACCAGATTTTTGATTCAGAAGTTTTTTTAGAATCCCAATTAATTGCAAATAAAGTACATAAAGATCAGTTTTTGTGAAAGTGGGGAAATAATTTTCAGACAGATCACAAATCAACAGCATCAGACTGTTTACACCATGCAGTTTCCTTGCTTGCCCTTTTCAGGTCCAATATCGAGGTGTTTTGTTTTTATGTGTTTACTTGACAAAAAATATATGCATGTATAGATACACATATACATACACAGATTAAAAAAAAAAAAAAAAAGAAAACTATTTACCATCCACGAGGAAGATAGGCTGTCTCTGTGATCCATAAAATAAATTATGAAGGAAGACTGTCGGATATTGCAGTGTGTCCCTGTCTTGAATTTTGGGATATCCTAAGAAAGAAAGGGGCAAGTGTTCTGTGATTATCTGACATGAGATGCGAGTGCACACACAAGCCTAGAGCTTTAACTAAGGCTAAATTTGATACATGTCCTTTGCAAAGTATAGTAAACCCATCTGAAGTCACCTTCAATTTAATTATTTAAATTGCATTTCATGTCAATATTTTAAAGATCTGGATTTTACTTGATAGTAGAATTGGGGTTTTTTAACCATACGGTTGCTGGAATAACATTAATTATTAAAATTACTGAATTACTGAAACAAGGTAGGTTTAGACTAAACACTAGGAAAAAATTCTTCACAGAAAGAGTGGTGAGATATTGGAATAGTTTGTGCAGAGAGGTGGTTGAGTCACCATCCCTGGATGTGTTTAAGCATCGCTTAGATGTGTTGTTGGGGAACATGGTCTAGGGGTGAACTTGTACAGTAGGGCTAATGGTTGGACATGATGATCCCAAGGGTCTTTTCCAATCTAAATAAGTCTGTGATTCTGTGATTTTACAGTCAGAAAATGATATATATTAAATCTAAAGCTATAAATCTAGCATATTTATTCTCCCTGAAGTCTGTGATCTCTTTTTAATTATATATTAGGGGATTTTTATATTTCCTGATGAAGTTTGTGATATCTTTAAGCATTTGAAGACAAGACAAAACTTTTTATATAAATTTTTCATTAGAAAAAGTGACTAGGTAATAAAGAATATCCTTATCATATTTTAATACCATTTAAATATATATATTTAAATATCTAAATTTATGTTAATTTCTGCAAAATTTAATCCTAGCTGTATGTCCCTGCCTAACTGTGGTGTCATAGAAAAGATTCTGCAGTGAGAGGAATCTGATCTTTTGGTTACAGCTGTGAAATTAGATTTTGTGAAATTGGTTTCATTTCATGTCCGTGTTTCAGGAAAGAAGCAAATTAAGAGAGAGTTGTGCTTGTGTTCTTTAGTTCAAATACATTTCTTTCATAAATGCTCATGCCAGGTTTCTGTGCTTTAGATGTGAAGATTATGCCTAATGGCCTTAAAAATAGAGAGGGTAAGGCACAGAAGATGCTAATATTTATCATACATCTTTTGGTGCTTGACCTTATAAGTAGTAAATATTGCAAAATGTATTGAAACATGTTTGATGTCTGTATAGTTCCTGATGATGTATTTGCCCAAAATTATATATGGAAAGGATCTTACAATTACAAAAGCAAGAAACAGCCCATGACGTTGACAGTCACCAGTTTCAATGCAACTTCAGGAAGAGTAAACGCAACACTTACAAACAGCAATATGGAATTGCTGCTATCAGGTATGGAATAAGAACAACTCATTTCCAATTATTTTTTCTGCCTTATATACATTGATTCCCTGTAACTTTATGCATAATACTTATACTTCTAACATCTTCTGGAAACTTTCTTAGCTTAGCAAAGAAATTTTCATTCTAGTTCAGTTCCTTTTCACAGGTAGGGATTTTTCCACCTTTTCGCTTTCTCATCTTTTTAATTTCCAAGGGTTTTATTATATTTGGAGTTAATATTCAATGAGTGAAAAAAAAAAAATCCTAATACTCATTCTTCTTCTTTAAATATTATAAAGAATGTTACATTACTGTTCCTATTTTCTTAATTCTTTATTGTATAATTTTCCTACAATAGCCTATTAATGACTAATGAGCAATATGATGAGATTGATATGTATTGACCTAGTAAGGCAGAAATAATGAACTTGGAGAGCATAGAGAGATTACATTAACACTATCCTTGCCAAACCACAGACAAGAAAACAGCTACCCTTCATGCTGTACTTTCAAAGTTCTTGATTGCAGTCTTCATTTATGATATTCCACAGTCCCTGCCACACAGAGCACTGTTGCCATGGTTATGCTAGCACAATACGCAGAGTTCTCTTTGCTGTGAACCATCAGCAGAAACTACAGATATGGCTTGACAAGCAAGCAAATAAAAATATTGTAAAAAATGTTTGGTTTTATAGATATGCTTAGTTTTCAAATTGTTTTATTCCTTGATTGACACATCTCATTCATGCAGACAATGGGCCTGTCACACAGCAGAAGTGGCAGATTAGAGCACAGGAGTGTGAAAAAGCATAAAATACACACCTGAAATCAGTATGATCACTCAAAAGTTTTTTTTGTGAAACTTTGCCCTCCCTCTACAACACTTTTTGCAAGGACTGAAGAAGCCTAAATATCAGTTATATATTAGCTGGACACTCTGATTTTAGTCTTGTTCATCACTTAGAGACTACTTTCTCTGAAGAAGTTTAACATTACTCTTTATCCCAAAGGTGTTGGCAAGGACAGAAGTGACAGAACACTAACCTGCTGAAATTTTTTTTTTTTTTATGGGGGGGGGGGAGGAAGTTCATTCCACATGTTTTTGAGAGGGGTCATCTACAGGAAGAATAAAATAGGCCGAAGAGTCCAATGTCTCTGTTGAGCTATTATTTTCTAGTATCTAGTAGAGTGGTGAATTTTTGCTACTAGGTTTGTCTGTTGAAGGTATTATGTAGGTGGTTTGAAAGAGTCACACTTGAGAAGGCATTGATGTCTGAAAGCTTCATAAAATATTTTTTGGCTGGTAACTATGTTTGTCTTGACTGTGTGAACTTATTCTATCGTATGATAGCTGTTTAATTTCAGCCATCTAATTTCTATGAGTGTGTTAAGTGCAGTGGATGTAGTATTTCATGGTTTTATATTAGTAAAAATACAAGCTGTATTATTTTACCCAACCAACCTGCTCCTCCAAATAGAAAGGTTCCCTCATTTGGGCACAAAAGTGATTATAAATGCCCATTTTCACACTACATACAGGCATTGCACATATAATCAGGTGATTAATATTATTGTCTTTCCCTATTTTGCAGATAGAGAACGGAGATCCTGTATATTGAAAGAGTATCTTAGGGCCAGGGAAGTAGGGATGGATGTTAGAGAATGTCATGAGACCTCAGAAATCAAGTATAATGACAATGGATTAGGTTAAAGGCTAATAAAGTTGATATAGTTGTAGGAGTCTGCTATAGACCCCCCCAGTCAAAGCAGTGAAATGGATGAAGCTTTATATAAGCATCTGAGAGAAATCTCACAGTCACTTGCTGTTGTGCTTGTGGGGGACTTTAACCTCCCAGGTATCTGCTGGGAATACAACACAGCAGAGAGGGGACAATCCAAGAGGTTCCTGGAATGTGTGGAGGACAACTTTTTCACGCAGATGGTAAATGAGCCAACCAGGGAAGGTACACTTCTGGACCTGCTCCTTGTGAACAGGGAAGAACTTGGGGGGGGAAGTAAGGGTTGGAGGCCGTCTAGGGCATAGTGGTTACAAGATGATTGAGTTTTCAATCCTTAGGGAAACAAGGAGAGGGGTTAGTAAAACTACCAGCTTGGGCTTCCGGAAGGCAAACTTTGACTTGTTCAGGAGACTGATTGACAAAGTCCCTTGGGAGGCTGTACTGAAGGATATAGGAGTCCAGCAAGGCTGGACATACTTCAAAAGAGTAGTCTTAAGGGCACAGGAGCAGGCTGTCCCTACCTGCTGAAAAACAAGCAGGTGGGGAAAGAGAATGGCCTGGCTAAATAGAGATCTTTGGATGGACCTCAAGAACAAAAGGAGAGTCTATGACCTTTGGAAGAGAGGACAGGTCTCTTACATAGACCATAAAGATTTAGTGAAGCACTGCAGGGAGATTAGGAGGGCCAAAGTGCAGCTAGAGCTCAACCTAGCTACAGCTGTTAAGGATAATAAAAAATGTTTCTATAAATTCATTAACAACAAAAGGAGAATTAGGGAAAATCTCCATCATTTATTAGATGCAGAGGGAAACTTAGTAACAAAGGATGAGGAGAAGGTTGAGGTGCTTAATGCCTACTTTGCCTCAGTCTTCAGTAGTGGAACAAGCTATACCCTGGACATCCAGCTTCATAAGCTGGGAGGCAGGGAGGGAAAGCAGAATGAGGTTATCATGATTAAAGAGGGGGTGGTCAGGGACCTTCTACACCACTTGGATGCACACACATCTATGGGACCGGATGGGTTACACCCAAGGGTGCTGAAAGAGCTGGCGGATGTGCTCACTAAGCCACTTTCGATTATTTATCTGAAGTCTTGGCTAACTGGGGAGGTCCCAATGGACTGGAGGCTAGCAAATGTGACACCTGTCTACAAGAAAGGGAGAAAGGAGGATCCAAGTAACTATAGACCTGTTAGTCTGACCTCGATACCAGGGAAGGTCATGGAGCAGATCATCTTGAGTGCTCTTATAAACCATATAGAGGGCAATCAGTGGATCAGGGCCAGTCAACATGGGTTTAGGAAAGGCAGATCTTACCTGATGAACCTGATCTCCTTCTATGACAAGATGACCTGACTATTGGACGAGGTAAAGGCTGTGGATATGGTCTCCTGGACTTCCAGAAGGCTTTTGACACTGTTCCCCATAGATTTCTAATAGAAAAACTGTCTGCTCATGACCTGGATGAGAATACGATCTGCTGGATCAAGCACTGGCTGGACGGACAGGCCCAGAGAGTAGTGGCCAATGGTACTAAGTCCAACTGGCGGCAGGTCACAAGTGGGGTTCCTCAGGGCTCAGTGCTGGGACCATTTATAGTTAACATCTCTGTTGATGATCTTGATGAGGACATAGAGTCTACCATCAGTAAATTCGCAGATGGCACCAAGTTAGGCAGGTGTGTCGATCTGCGTGAGGATAGGGAGGCTCTCCAGAGAGACTGGGATAGACTGGATCACTGGGCCACTGCTGATGGTCTGAGTTTCAACAAGGCCAAGTGCCAGGTCCTGCACTTGGGCCACAGAAACCCTATGCAACACTACAGGCTTGAGGAAGTGTGGTTGGAGAGCTGTCTGGCGGAGAGGGATCTGGAGGTTCTAATTGACAAGCGAATGAATATGAGCCAGCAGTGTGCCCAGGTGGCAAAGAAGGCCAACGGCATCTTGGCCTGGAAATAGAGTGACCATCAGAAGTAGGAAAGTGATTGTCCCCCTGTACTCAGCACTGGTGAGGCCTCACCTTGAGTACTGTGTCCAGTTTTGGGCACCTCAGTACAAGAGAGATATCAAGGTGCTGGAGTGGGTGCAGAGGTGGGCAATGAAGCTGGTCAAGGGACGGGAGAAGAGATATGAGGACCGTTTGAAGGAGCTAGGTCTGTTTAGTTTGAGGAAGAGGAGGCTGAGGGGAGACCTTATTACTCTCTACAGCTACCTGAAAGGACATTGCAGAGGGGCTGGTGCTGGTCTTGTCTCTTGGGTAATTAGTGACAGAACCAGAGGGAATGGCCTCAAGCTGAAACAAGGTAGGTTTAGACTAGACACTAGGAAAAAATTCTTCAAGGAGAGTGGTGAGATATTGGAATAGGCTGCCCAGGGAAGTGGTTGAGTCACCATCCCTGGATGTGTTTAAGCATCGCTTAGATGTGGTGTTGGGGGATATGGTCTAGGGGTGAACTTGTAGAATAGGGTTAATGGTTGGACACGATGATCCCAAGGGTCTTTTCCAACCTAAATGATTCTGTGATTCTGTGAAAAAAAGACATTTAGATGCTAGGAAGCTACTTTTACCTGTACTCAAATTGTAGGTTTCTGAAATGAAAAGTAATTCTTTCCCCATGCAGCACTTAGTGTTTTGCATTCTATCATTTGCTGCATCTTTTTTTACTTTTTATTTTGACACTTGAGCTTGATGTAATTATAGTATACATGTCTGTCAGAAATGGGCATGTTCTTTTGATCAGGGTAGCATGAGTGGAAATAGAAATGCTATTATCAGGCTTAAAAGAAGAGAAAGGTACAGCTTTTACTTGTTTATTTGGCTCTGGTTAAACATGCCCTTGTATACGGGGAAACCAGTTACCAGCTTTGAAGAATCACATCACCAAGATGTGCCTTTCAAAAAGCCTTCACCAGAAAGCCTTTCACCAAGAAATGCTTGTGAATCCACCACTATACATTAACAGAGAACAGTGGCACCTTGGTCTTTGGGACAGTTTTTCCCTATACTCTTCTCTGAATGTCCATACATAATGTACATACCCACATACACACACCATAGCCCTCAGCCTCACACAGCTATTTCTTAGTGTACATTTATAGGATACATGCATGGCAGATATGGTTTTTTGGGTTTTTTTTCCCAAGTTCCAGATGATCTTGAGATGCACACTTTCCAAGCTCTTTAAGTGATCAAACACTGTGTGATAATATTAATGCAGTCCTGAAGACAAGAGAATAAACCCTGTCTTACAAGATACATTAATTTGAGCTCAGTGTGTTTTAACACAAAAGTAAGTTTGCTTGTTAGCTCAGAGATGACTTGTATATAATGATACCTCCTATAAAGTAATCACTTATCCTTAATGTGGAGAAGGCTTTTGTTCTGTGACTTTTGGAATGTAAATGAATTAGGAATCTCATTGTCCTGTCTCTTACTGCAGCTTCTGCAGAGAGCTAGTAAGTCTGCATCGTAACCCAAACTGGACTTTCGAGATGACCGTCTTGCCATAGTCTGTAGTGAGAGCCTAGAGTGAATAAACTAATGAAGAGGACAAAGTTAAATGTCTTTTCATAGTTGGCATGTATCTTGGCATTTGGTGTGTTTCCATTTTAAAAGTTTTTGTTGTTCTCAGATTAGCAGGCAGCAAGCAGATGTGACCATGCTTTTTCTTTGGAATTTTTTTTAACACAGTTACTTCACCCACTATTTTCTTCTAACTATGTATACAAAACTCTATTAGACTGAAAACTGTTGCCTCCTAGATCATATCTGCAGCACTGCAGTCCAATATTAAGCTATACAGTTGTGCTAGTACTTCTTCCTTCTCTACCTTAAGATGCAAAGTGTACTAAGTACCTGTGTTAGCTAGTGGTTTTGTACAGCCTTAGTTATGTTTTTTTCACTGTAGAGTGTGATGATGTGGCAAAAAGAGACTGGCCTGCATGGTTGAAACAAATGATTTCTTTGAACTCACAGGTCTAAACTGTAGATTCTAAGCAAAACATCCATTTGAAAACTAATACACCACTAATGCAGGTTTTTATGGATACAATGGAAGAACACACTATTACAGCTTAAAAGTACTACGACAAACTAGAAGATGCACTAAGTATTATAGTGTTAGTTAATATTCTCTTACTCCTCTTAGTAAGGGCTCTCAATACCAGAAATATAATCTTGGCTGATGTCTGGACCAAGGGGGAAGGATCTCCATGCAGGTGAGGTGTAGTGCTGGAGAGGCGATGCCTGATTCCTAAGTTAAATCTTAGGACTTTTATACCCATGGAAGACAGTCCTCCATGAACTTCCGCAGTGTGAGTCCTTCCTATGGTCTGCAGTTCTTCACAAACTGGTCAAGTGTGGGTCTTTTCCACATGTACTTTCCATGAGTTGTAGTCGCTCAGGAACAGACTACTCCAGAGTGGGTCACTCAAAGGGTCACAAGTGCTGCAGCAAAACTGGTCCAGTGTGGGCTTCTCTCTCTCCTTGGGTTCACAGGTCCTGCCAGGAGCCTACTCCATCACAGGCTTCCCACAGGGTCATAGCCTCCTTTGGGTATCTGCCTGCTCTGGTGTGGGATCATCCACAGGCAGATATCTACTCTACCGTTTAACCTTCACTGGCTGCAGGAGTTTAACCTCCATGACCATGGTCCTCACCACAGGCTGCAGGAGAATCTCTGCTCTGGCACCTGGAGTACCTCCTCCCCCTCCTTCTTCACTGACCTCTGCAGAGTTGTTTCTTCCACATACTCTTAATCCTCTCTTCTGACTGATGTTGGTGTTGCACAGGTTTTTTTCCCCTCCTTCTTAAATATGTTATCAGAGAGTCACTACCACCATCACTGATTGATTCAGCCTTGGCCACCAGTGCTTCTCTCTTGGAGCTGGTTGTCATTGACTTCACTGGACATGGGAGAAGCTTCTGGCATCTTGTCACAGAAGCCACTCCTGAAGTCCCCTTGCTACCAAAACATTGCCATGCAAACCCAAGACAGAGAGCCAGTAGCTTCTCCTATGGCTCAGTGTTGTCTTCTTGTTCACGTCACAGAGTGTGGATGAGCATAAAAGTGTGAAATAAAGGGTACTGCTATGTTAACAGAGTTTTCAATTAATAATAAGAGATCAAGTTTAGTTCAAGTCTAGGTAACAAATAGTATCTAAATCTAGTCTGAAGTCAGTGAAAATAAAAAAAAAGGGGGGGGGGGTGTAAAATACAGTCTTGAAGTCTAAAGTACTGTATGAGATCTGTTCTGTCATGCATTGAGTCAGTAAATCAGAGAATTTTATTTTCAGTTTGGTGGAGTTTTCTGGAGGTGGAAGTATAATTTTTTTTTTCTTTCTTTTTCTTGGTTTTGATTTTAGCTTTCTTACTGTTTAAGTTTTAGCCAACGTTAGATCTTGTTAATGTAAAGTACACCATAACCTTGTGTGATTGTACAAGTAGACTCCATATGAAACAATTTCAGTGCTCTGCCAGAAAGGAAATGATTGTACTAGAGAAGTCTTCTATTTAAAATCTGTTCTTTTCGATCATTACTTGATAACAATGATTTAAAAAAAAGGGGGGGGGGGGGGGGGGGGGGAGGGGGGTGGAGCAGAGTTTTGACTGTATTTCACTATTTCAATATTGGTTTTTTAACGGAAGATGAAATCACTACGTATATCATACTATTTTATTTTCATTCTCCAAATTAACAAATAAGGTTGTTTGGATTCTAAATATTTTTTCTGCAGGAATGAAAATGAGTCAATTAATTATGCCTACAAAGTAAGGTTATGTGAAAGTCTCATTGTCTGGAAGAAACTGTGTCGTAATAATGGCTGATGAAGAACAATTCCATTTTTTGAGATATTTTCAAATTTAGAAATTTTTAAATTAGCACAAACTTTTGGGAAAGAATTTAGATGTGGATGTTCCTATTACCACATTCTTTACCTGATGACTAAATTACAAATAATGAAAATGAGGATGTGAGGTTCAAATATACTCTGCCTGATTTAGAACAGTATTTTCCATCTCAAATCATATCACCATCAATGTTTCTTCTGTCTAAGGCTTGTTAGCATAACTGCTAAGTAACAGCTGTGTATATACGGTTTCCCTTCCATACTCTTTACAGGCTGAGCTAAGAATAGTGTCCATTGAAATTCTAATATAATTGAAAAAAATTCACAAAGGAGTGCATCTTGCTTAACTAAAATGTTGGTAACAGTGCTATCTATTCAATATCTATTGCCCTTGTAAGGCAAGAGATTAAATGCTTATGCTTAAAGATGAAATTGATTTTTTACTCAACATAAATATAAATTTTTAACACTGTGTTCTACAGGAGTGTATAAAAGCCAGGAAGCTCGGCTAATGCTCCATATATATCTAATTAAAGCACCTTCCCATACATCTGTGAGCAAGTTGAAAGAAGAAAAATGGGCTATGGATGGTTTTGTGAGTATATTTCTGCTACAAATCAGAGAGAAGGATTTTTTAATTTTTTTTTTATGAAGTCATGTTGGTGTTCTACACACAAAAATTCCTGATACATATCAAAAAGAATCTTGTTAGCAATACTGATTCAATAAATAAAATTAAAATTTTATTGTAAGGTATGGGAGACCACTCTGAGCGAAAATTTGAGAATAGTCCTACTGTGTAGGCACAATTATAATGCATGTTAACACAGAAGCCTTTCTTTTACTTCTCTTCAAATTTTATTCCAATATATTAAGAAATGTTACTGTTGTGATAATACAATATCAATTTATAAAAATATTACAATATATAATATTAATATAATAGCAATTTTTATTGTTAGGCTAGCAGTCATGTTTTACTTTTTGGTGATATTTTTAGAAATACCAAGAAAAAGCTGCACTGTGGTGTGTATGGGGAAAACAAAATAGATTACTCCAATTAAGCATTAAAGTCCTTGGAGGTGCTGGACCTGAACTTATTTTTTATTAAGGGAGAAGGAGAGAACACATAACTGAGAGGAAGATAGGTGAAGGAGAGAGGTAAAATGAAGAAGCAATAGCCCAGATGTCTGGGATGTGTTTAAAGCATGAAAAGGAAATTCCTTCAGAGAATGGGAAAAACAAACATTGCCTGAAATAAAGCTCAAGCTGGAAAAAGCTGAGTGTGTTATGAGGCTGAGACACTTCATTTGCCAGAGAAGAAAGTAGATTTCTCAAGACAAGAAAGGGCTAAAATTATTTGGATGATGATGAACACTCACACATCCCTATTACACCATCTCAGTTTTCAAGGAATCTGTCTGCTTTCTTAATGTTTCGCCTATTGGTAAAGAACTTGCAGGGACACCGATACAGATTCACATGGCAAAAGAAGAGGTGTACATTTAAGTATATTCATGAATTTATATTTTTATATCTTGTGGCACTACTTCTATAATAATTTTTTAAAAGTTGTAAAACTAAAACCAAAGCACAAAACTCTAAAGCAGTTAAACAATTAATACACTGGTGAAAGAGCTTAATTCCCTTGGCTTGTAAAAACTTTAGGCTTCATGAGCAAGCAAGCTCCTGAGGTGAAAAATAAATATGGTAAAAGCAAGAAATTTAGTTTCAGACTTTAAGTATACAAAAGTATACAGTACAGTCCCATATGCGACTTACATACAGTTCTTGTCTTTGTTTGGATTTGTGGTTGGTTTGTTGGTTGGGGTTTTTTTAAGTGTTGGAATAGCTTAAACAAGCTGCTTTATCCCAAAGTAAGAAATTCACCTGAAAATATACCCTTTCTCAGTGAAAACATAGCTTCAGGTCATTGCTGAAGAAATACTGTTGCCTTGTGAAAGGGAAGCTTAAGGGAAAATCTTGAAGTCACCTGCCTCCAGGACCAGTTTATTTAAGGCTTATAAATGTCCTGGGAAGCAACTACGCATAAATTTGAACGCAATATGGTAGTTTAGAATGTATTTAACCTAATAAGGAATATATTTGTAGGATTACAACTCTTTCCTCCCTCCCACAAATCTCGTAGTTTGTATTAGCACATCTTGCTCTTGTACAAAGGCCTCATGCTTTTTCCTCTGGTCTACAGCTGTAAAATTAAGCAATTATTGGGATAGGCACTGAGAAAGAACAAAGGAGCTAACTGTCAATTGAATGTCAGGTATTTTTTCTTTGGTTTTGAATTATTAAAACATCAATACTTGCATTGTTGAGATTATCTACAATATAACTTTGGCTGTTTGCTTCCTAAAAAAATCAGATATCTATGAAATATGTAAGATGCTTAGAAATACTGATGTCTTGAATTTTGAGAAACTTCATGTTTTGTTGATTTGAAAAGTTAATACAGTTAAAGGCAGTATAAGGTAGTACATGTGACCATGACCCACCATATTTAAGTTGTGCCTTTAGTAGCTTTGTTTACATTTCCTAGAAAAAAAACCTAAGGGTGTTTTTAAGGGGTAATAACAGCTACCAGGCAAGCATACTAGGATATCTCTTCCAAATATATACTTGTAACAGATTTTTTCCCCATTTTATTCAGAGTACTTTTTATTTACAGGTTTCTGCTGAACCTGATGGAGCAACATATGTTTTTCAAGGATTCATCCAGGGTAAAGATTATGGACAATTTGGACTTCAAAGATTAGGTATTTAGCAAATTTTTAACTCTTTTGAAAGTTCAACAATGAACTTTCATTGTTGCATATTCTGTTTTGCTACACCCAGTAGTATATCTGCAGGATGTTACCAGTATTGACATTTGGTCGAATATTGAGATATTAATATCTAGAATCACATTTAAGTAGTACTCGCAAAGTATTTTTGTTGGAAGTTGGGAAGACTTATAGATAGCTTGCAGTGTACTGCTTAGTATAGACATACTTTTGAAATGTTTTGAAGAATTTTTTCCTACCAATGTGTAAAGCGTGTTTAGTTTCACATCTTAATATTTAGAAAGCCCATGTTATAGAATATTCTCCTAAACTGATCTCTTGTTCATGGTGTACATGAACATTTGTACAATAAATATTTGACAGAACAATGAAACAGCTAAATATTTGCTAGTAAATCTTTGTTACTCTTAAGAAGAACAAAATTTTACTAAGTATTTATTTCCTAAAAATTGACTTAGTGGTTGTATACCAAACTAATAGTCCTAATACTAATAGTATACTAAATACTAATAGTATTTATCCTTTCTTGAAGAAGACAGCTCTGGTAACAGAGCTGTGGTAAAAATATTCTGTTCTGCTTTTTAAGAAAAAGAATTTAATTTACTGATACTGTCTTAAGAATAGTGATGTTTCTCCTTCAACAATAATTTGAATTTAGTTTATACTGAATTCTTGAATGATAAAATACTGCATAGACTGTCTTAGAAGTAGTACTTTTCACTAATATAATTGCTCCTTGGAGTGCTTCTCTTCAGATAAAATATGGGAATGCAAAAGTAGATTCTATCAGCCACAAAATATTGCCAAATTTTATTTATTCTGTAAAATCAGGGATTTTTTAAATTCTTTAATCTGATGGAAGAATTTACTAATGAATGTGTGAGGTAAATGCAATTTTTTCTTTTTTTCACTGTTCTTAGTCACAGTGAAATTCATTGCTTGGGATCCTGATTTTCACTGTATTTTCATGTGCAAACTCTTTAAGAATTTTTAGAAATGTCTTTATTAAAAGATATTTCCTTTAAATTAATATTAAAATAGTTATTTCCCTTTATTAACATCTTCAAAATATTTGGGACATCATTTAACAAAAATTAAAATGCAAGACGACTTCATTGAAGTGTTTTGATATACTCTTGTGGAAATTGTATTTCTACATTTGATTTTCAGAGAGATTTTTCCCTTTTTTTTTTTTTTGTGTAGTTGTGAGATACCTTTCTGTAATATATTGAAGGTGCTTTTTATTTGTTTAAATCTTCTAGGAACAGAATAGTTCACTCAGGTTTAAATTCTGCACAAGAATTATTTTATTTAATATAGTCAATAATACAGTTATGGAGAGATTTATTGAATAGATTTTTCTTAGCATATTTAGACTTCATTATTTCATGCACACAAATGCACAAATAGTTTCTCTGAAACAAAATCATTCCCAATCATTTTTCTTAACATTTGATCTATTTTTCTGAACATTTAATTTATTTTTTATGTGTTTTAGTATAATATGTTTGTTTCTCTCTTTTTTTGTTTTTTATTTTTACTAATTTCTATATATTGCCTTGTAAGATCAAGAAAGTCGGAAAATATTATGACCTATGCAATTCTTAAAACATCCAATCCAAAACTTAAAAATTAACTTTGAAGCTGCATTGGTATTCCTTTCACATTAAAAAGGTGGATATTTTGTCTGCGTAGATAATCCAGATAATGTATTCCTCAAACATGCAGTTGATCATATTTTTAGTTTTTCATCTATAACTAACTTCAGCTCTTCACAATTGTTCCTACCTCTTTCACTTCATGTATCAATATCAGTGCCTAATGAAATCAACATGGTGAATTTTCAGTTTGCCTCTTGAGGTGGTTTACCCTTTCCTTGAAATCAAGTTTGCTTTTTATACATGCTGTATTTAATTTCTTAAATATACATTATATATATAAAATCAGTAATATGATCAAACATATGCATTATTATAAATCTGACTTTTTTTAACATGGTACATTAATATGTATTAATAACATCCCATACAGAATTATGAAGTAAGGTATTTACTGTACCAGAGTATATGTATTGTTCTCCTGACATTTTGCATCCACTTGTTAATCAGGATATGTACACATGACATTTACTTTCCACGTGGTGTCAGCATACAGCTGTATGTATATAGCTGAACACATCACGATGACCCAATCACAAGGTGTTATTGAATTCTGAAGTTACAGAGTAGCATATGCTGGAGGTAATAGGCACAAACATTACGTGGTTTTTCTTATTATTCTTTTTAGGTCTTAACATGTCCGAGGGTTCAAATTCTTCTAATCAACCACATGGTACAAATAGTAGTTCAGTGGCCATTGCTATCCTTGTGCCTTTCTTTGCCCTTATATTTGCTGGTTTTGGCTTTTATCTTTATAAACAAAGGTAAGTGCAAATTGTGTATGTATAGAATTTCTGTATGGCTTGGTGGGGTTTTTTGTCTCCAGTCTTTGTTAGTGTAAAAAAAAATTTTCTGTAAAACCACAAAATGTTTGCAAAATATGCATGTAGACAGTTCTTCCTACCTCCATTAAGGTCTGGCATAATGACTGAGAGATAAGTTTATTGTACCATGCTATACTTCCATTCCTACCTTTTTACAGTGTTATAAATTTCTCTCATTATGATAACAAAATGGATGCTATAAATTATTATCATATGGAGAATAATATAATGAGTAGATTGTATGTACTTACAGTAGATTGCTCACTTTCTATTTTTTTACACATGGCAGAATTATGAGTCATATCTTCAGTAATTTCTTTTAATACCGGCTATGCTTATTGGCTTGCAAGTATTATGTCATTGAAAGGTTTCATTATGGAACTGTTTCTGCATCTGAAATTATTAGTTCATGTGCAATTATGTTACACAGCCACAAGTCTTCTCAGTTTCATTAGTCTTTCAACAGTTTTGTACATGTTATCAAGAGCACTATTAGTTCTTTGGATTTCATGCCAAGTAATCTTTTCTTATAGCTTTTAAGCATTAGATGACTAAAGAAAATTTAATCACTTAAATGACAAGACAGTTCTTTGCCTACTAACCATTCAAAATGGTGATTTACTTCTGGGAGACAGAAAATAATGATTGTAATATACTCTACAGAATAATATTGGTTTAAAGCTCATACCAGCATTTTTAAATGGTATGACTTGTTTATGAACTGCTTCAGTGTATGAAAAAATACTCATATAATTTTTTTTATACATTTCCTATTAACTATGCTGTTAGCACTTGTCTTTACATTTTACATCAATGATTTGTATTACAGTATGCATTTTGCATAACAATATAGATGAAACATTTTCAAGGGATTGAAGTTTGATATTTTTAATTATTTTGTGAAAAAGAAAATGTTTCTGTTATAAATTAATTCTTCATGAACTTGTTGAGTCTCCAAAGGGAAAAAGAAAATCTGTCATCTGGCTGGGGAATTATTGCATCTTTTAGATTTTGTTATAGTCTTAAGTAATTGTCATCCAATCATCCAAGTGGAAATACCTACTTCTTCTCAGTTCATTAACTAAGTTTTTAAGTGATCACAATTTAAAATAAATCATACATCCCTTAACCTTTGAAAAAAGAGAGTGCTAATTCTTAGCACAGATACTGTAAAAAAAAAAATTGAGATGTATATTTAGTTGTACAGTGTGAATTGGGAGCTAAATTTTGTTCAGATTCTTAAACTACATCAAGTCAGTGATGAAAACTGCAGTTACAAATACTCTGTCTTTCTTCTACAGGACTGCGCCTAAAACACAGTATACAGGATGCTCTGTACATGAAAATAATAATGGACAAGCTGCTTTTGAAAACCCAATGTATGACACAAATGCCAAGTCTGTGGAAGGGAAAGCAGTACGATTTGACCCCAACTTGAACACTGTTTGCACAATGGTATAATGTGGTAATGATATGTCTTCAAAGTCTAGAAATTGACACACAACACAGTGCACACACAGTTCACTGAATTAAAAAAAATAAAAATAATAAAAAAAAAAAAAGACATCATAAAAAAAGTATGAAAGCACACTTTTCAGGATATACTGGATCGATCACCTTTTCCTGAGGACGATAGACAAGAAAGGGTTGTGATTACTTTGTTTTGACTTTTTTCATAAACTGGATCAGAATTCTTCTTCGTGTGTACCACGGAGAGTTTTAAAAAAATCTGCTGCACTCCATGAGTGCTACTCACAGTTTATTTGCTTTTTTAAAAAAGGAGGTTATTCTAAAACATAAAACATATTTGCATATATTGGAGGAGCATCCACTATCAGTATTTCTGTGCTTTATAAAAACTATAATAGAGGGACTGGGTTAAAAAAAAAAAAAGATATAGGTAGAAAATAAGAGTTATACTTACAGGATACAATAGGTCACTGACTTCTCTTTAACAGTTATATGCTACATCTTTCTCATGAGTTTGTACCTTTCTTTTAATTTATTCAGTCTGCTTAGTATTTTATTTTTCAAGTCCAGGATGTAGTATTAGAAATTAGCAAGTACAGCTTACTCTTTTCACATCACAGAAAAAAAAGGAAAATGTCATGGTTTTATTTAGTGAATTTCCTTCCCTACTTCACTTCTAGCTTCCTTTTCATGTTCCAAATCAAGCGCCTTTTCTCTGTTTCCATTAACAATACCCACAAATGGTAATGTTTCTACATTTCTTGTGTCAGTCATACTACTAGACAAATTTTGCAATCAAGAAGTGAGTATGAATTGAGCTTTGTCATGTGACTCTGTTCCTTACTGTTGAAGATCATTCAAAAGAATGATCATCTTCCTTATTTTCAAATGTGAAAATATCATTTAATTACATTTCCAATTAAAAAGAGCAGTTTACAGTAACATTAATAATCAAAACCATATATCAAAAATTTTAAGAGTCTATTTTTCCAGTCCTTGCTATTTAAATTTAGACTGTACCACATTGGTTTATTCCTTCAATGTTTTGTCAAAATGCATGCACAAAGCATGGCGAAATCCCATTGAAGTTGATACATTCCAGAAGACTTCAATGATCTTTAAATCAGATCTACAAGGCAAGAGGAAGTTATAATGTGGAATACTGTGTTTTCACATCTGTTTTATCTAGATATTCCATACTTTATGGAAACAGATTCTTACGGCTAATGATTTAAAATTGAATATATTATCATAGTGCAATGAAAATAAAAATACTAAAAAAAAATATATATATATATATAAAGCCATGATTTTAATAGGGACAATCCATTCATTTTAGGGACAATTCAAATTCCTGAGCCCTCAGATACAAGTTTTAGACATTCCAGAATCAATTCTAAGGAAACGTCATTTTTAGTTTTACAGATATTTCGTATCAGAATTATTCAGTGGCAACTCAGTAATTTATTTGACATAGGTCATTGTCTTCCATTCATAGCATGACTCACAAATGCTGTGTATTAGCCAGTGTGAATTATCTGTTATTGTCCCTTTCAGACATTAATAATTCTGTGAAAATCTAAACTTTTTATTACCGTAATAGAGAGTGCCTACCAAAATCATTGTACCCAGGATTGCTGCTTGGATTTCTACAATGTTTGATGAATTTCTTATAAACCATTTTACAACACTTTGTTTTGAATATGCATACAACTCTGTCAAACTGTATTCTACTAAAAGGATGCTGTTCTATA
This sequence comes from Todiramphus chloris collaris, assembly GCA_025345505.1. NCBI lineage: Eukaryota > Metazoa > Chordata > Aves > Coraciiformes > Alcedinidae > Todiramphus > Todiramphus chloris. The sequence goes on along the minus strand of JANVCC010000070.1, from coordinate 5,613,584 downwards.
TTTTATACCATTGGTTGTTATTTATTCTTGTTTATTCAAATGACTGCAATAACTATGATTCATTCATTAATGTTAAGGTTAATACATTTGAGGTCGTTTAAAATGTTTCTTCTGCAACTGGCTACTCCTCTTATATTAATGCATACACTTTTGTAAAGAAGTATATTTTTATGAAAAAGGATTTGTAAAAGTATGATGTAAATTTTCAGTGCAATGTAAACAAAATAAAAATGGACAATTGCTTTTTTTAAGCATGTTTCTTTTTTGGGAGAGGAGCTTTAAACTAATTTCATTTGTGAAGACAAGAAAACAACCAGATTATTAACACAAACGTGGTAATTTTGTGGGTCTTAAAATCACATTATTTTTTCTGAATTTTCCCATGAATTTTAGGTGAAGTAGGAAGACTTAGATTACTTTCAAAATAACCAGTGAGCACAGTGTGTAAAATTACTTATTTACTATAATGAATTTTCTGTTTGACAGCATACTTTGAACATTAGTTTTGCTGCCTTTCTACAAATATGCACAGGATGTACATATTAACAGGTAGTACCAGAGCATATAGTATTTTCTGATACTAAAAAAATGGTGTTGTCTTTTACTGACATTGAGCTGGTGGGGAGGATCTTAATTATTTTACTATAATATAAGGACTGTCTTGTAACTACCCCTTTTGTTTGTAAGCATGTAAAGAGGATGACAAATCCTGATCTGAAAAGCTCTTCACAGGATAAATGGGGGAAAATTGTCCAATATTTGTTTGTGAATTTGGTAACCTCTATAAACTGAAAAGACCCATTCAGGCACAGGTTGAAGTCTCTGAAGACTGTGTTTAAATACATTGGAAAAAGAAGCAAGAAGTCACTGTAAAAATGATATTGTGAAGATCATGCACTAATGTTTTTCATAAGGGTTCTAGACCATATTGGTTTATTCTGTAAAGCAAAATATCCTGTTCCATAGTGGCCTAACTCTAATATGCAACCTGGAATATAAAGTTAAGCTCTTCCTTTTTTGGTTTATGCATTATATGTTTTAACATATAGAAGTAAACAAAACTTACACTAAACTTGTTCAACAGTTCTGTTAATGCTTAAGCTAATATCAAGCTTGCGTTTTCAAGAATTATGCTGACTTTACTGTAATAGACTATTCATAATAGATTGGGGTGGAGGAGTTTTGGGGTTGGATTTTTTAAATTTTGTTTGAGTTTTGTCAGGTTTGTTTGTTTGTTTACTGTAGTTCCTGAGCTGTTTTAATCATAAATCTGTGTGTGAACTGTTCAATTTTCTAGTAGCAGAGTTGTTAATTTTCACTGAGGCATATGGAATTTCAAGATTTGCTTGCTGGATTTGACTTGGTTAACACTGCCTACTCACTGTTTATTGTTTTTCTCAGGAAGATAGCTGAAATTGATTAGACTTTTTGTCTTCTGGGAACTTTCACTACATTATTCAAACAAACACTACATAGAGAAAACGTGTGGGAATTCAGAGATTGTTACACAACTCTGTGAGTCCTTTCAAGATTAAGGCAGCTTCTGCAATACTACAGACTGAAACTTAAAACTTCATTTAAGTTTCTATAACCAATAGCCACTGTACTGGGTAACTCTGGAGGCTATGAGACTAGCTGTCTCTGAGATCTATTGAACTCTTTCAGTTTTACATTATCAGCATGTCAAGAGTCAACTGGTCCATCATGTCTCAAAGTCATAATACAATCTGATCCATTACTTGAATCCAAAAATCACACCTAAACTCATCAAAGTAGCAGTACTATTAGAGCTACTCTGAACAACTAGACCATCATAAAATGAAGATAGAAATGTCCAATTTTACTTTTGTGAAACAAAGCTGGCATTATTATATAGACATCCTGGAGGAATTCCTTGACAGTAGTATGAGTGTGGATGCTGAAAAGCTGCTAGCAGAGGGATTTTCCTAGGTTCTCACAATATTTGGTGAGAATTCTGCCTTTCTCACACGTGTATGAGAAACAGTAGGACGGTTTTGTAAACTAGACTAACACATGGTGTTTTGCTAAGTTCTGTTTATGGTACATTGAAAAAATATTTTGAAATAGGTGTTGTAGGACTTTAGCCAATCACCCTAGGAGATGGGTGATCACTGACCAATCGCCTTATGGGGCTAGGGTATATAAAACGGGGTTGTAAATTAATACAGTTGCTTCTTTTGCCTGCTCTTGCTGAATTTATATGTTGCTGCATCTCTCCGCTCCCGGCTTAAACAGCGACAGTATGAGAAGTGATTCTTGTCAAGAAAATAATTTATTAGCTACAAATCTTACAATTTTTTTCTAGAGAACTAATGGGAAGTAAAGTGAGTATATAGCCAAGTAATTAAACATCTACTTTGACTCGAAACCCAAACATTTTTAGGTCTTTTGTTTGTTTGTTTTTTCAGTTTTTGTGATTTCATTTTGATTTGGTCACCAAAAGTTCAGTAAAACATGATTGAAAAAGATGCACTCAGGTGCTTTTTTGGTAAAGCTGGAAGTCCATAAAAACTGTATTATTGATTAGCATGATAATTAGTTCAGGCAGAAATCTCATATCATTCCTAAGTATGTCTGGAAGATACTGAGGACTATATATGTACTCTTTCTACACATAGATATCCCATATTATATACAATATATAAATTAGAATCTATATACATCCATGCACACATCTAATGTAAAATCAATCCAGTGGTGGGGAAAATTTACCCTATTTTTTTCAATAGAAAGCCAAAATACATACAGGATATACTCTATATATACTATGTATAACTAATATACTACTATATATGATAGCTTATGTATGCAATATGTAGGTCATATACTATACTGTATATAATATAAGAAATATATGTATAATATGTGGAGGTATACATATATTTGTTTACATATTTATTTACTTACATGGTTAAATCAATTTTGCAAGTAGTGGAGCCTTATAAAACATCTATTGTTTTAAATTGGAATATATATTTACCACATATTGAACCATAATTGCAGAAGGACCTTGTCCGTAGATAATTGCAAGATGTAAACATTTCCGATAATATAAGAATCCAAATCACCTGTAGTAATGTGCTATATTTAGTGTTAAAAGAGTACAAATGTGAAGTATGGGTTGCAAGTGCTTTATATTCATGTCAGATAAGCTGTGGTTGTCTGAAAAAAGAGTGATTTTATTACACTGAGAAAGTTAGTTTAAAAAATACAGGTATTCTGAAGGTCTCCATAAAATATGGGGGGGGGGGTGTTTGTTGGTTTGGTTTGGTTTTTCTTTTGTTTGGGGTTTCTTTAATTAGAAAATACAGTAGTAACTTTCCCCTTTACGTGGCAAAACTATGGACCACTACTATGTAAGTAACACTTGAAGCTATTTAAGGTGAAATTCATAAATACTGAAGAGTGAAAGCTAAAGCTGTGATCTCACACAATGTTCAAAGAATTTTAGAAATACATCATAAACAATATAAAAAAGTACTGTGTCAAATGGTATAACATTAGTAGACACCTACAGTGGACTTAATCATTAGTAGCCTCATGTTTTAAAAATCCCGGTTTAGGTCCTTTTCAGTATAGTGACATAATTCTATGTTTTTTCCCCTTCCTCCTTCTCACAGTCTCTAAAAATTTGAACAGCTGATGAAAAAACTAAAGAGAGAACAGCAGTGTTCCTGGGTTATTTTTCATTATTCATACCAAAATGACAGACTGGATTCAGGCATACTTACAGTGTTAAAGAAATGGATTATATACTGTTTTGAGTAATTTTGTTTGGAGAGTTTTAGAATTTTCTGTTAGAATGGTAAATCCCTTCAGCTTTATCTTATCATCATTATTATTAGTATTACTACTACTGTTATTATTTCTACTACTATTATTATCATCATATTTGCTTTAACCAATGGAGAAGATATTAGCCATTTTTATGTAAACGAATGTTTAGGATTGGGTGAATAGTTCATATATAGAGAGCAAAGCACAGAAATTTATAGAGAATAGCTATTAAAACACCACAATGCTGGAGTATCTACAGTCTATACAGACATTATTTCAAGTTTTGGGAAGAAAATTTCTTAATTTTTTGTTTATTTTTATTACAATTTTTATCATTACTTATCATAATTTCTCTTTCTTCTGGTCTTTGTTAACTTATGAAATCACTGATCATTCTAAAACAAATGGTTCTGCAAGTTAATTTCTGTTATTTTACTCTAAAGATGAATTCTGAAGGAGAGGGACCCTACAACTGTCTGAAGTAACAATTTTATGTTACATGATGTAGATAATAATTTAATGTAAATTCACTCCCCATTTTTTCATGCAGAATCTCCTGCTATAAGGAAGAATTAAAGATCTCTCTGACATTTTTAGGATTTATCCATAGGATTTGTCTTTTTACAGGAATAATAATCTGGGAAAGCAGAGAATTAAGGTTCCAAACAAAAATCACTCTAGATCCATCACTGTGTGTTTGTTAATTAAAAAATATTAACTATTCAGTAAAGGCTACAGATGTCACACAGATTGCTTTGGTAATAAATAATGTGGACAAGTTGTTAACAGTGATATGAATTTTACTTATTACAAATCTACCAATACAATAAAATGAGTTTTTAAATAATCTAATGAGAACAAATGGTTTGGAAAAAAGGGTCATCTCTAGAGAGTGGAAAATTTTATTCTGCACAGTGGTGTGTTGGAGTCATCATAAGAAACAGCAGTACATAGTTTCTTACTGACTTAAGACTGAACAAGAAAAAGTGATTTTGTGATGTGCTTAATCTACCATCTTATTTAAACAAAAGACTTGATGAGAGCAAAAGCTCACAAAACCTTAAGACATGATGAAGGCATATAGTCTTTTAAATTGTATTGTTCTCTATAAATAATCTCAGTAAGATCTGTTCAGTGAATAAATTCATCTGTGTGACAAAGGGCATCAAAATAGTACATTGGAAAAGTTTTTCAAGATGTAAGATTGCTAAACTAATTACAATGAATTTCCCTGCCATAATAAAATGATTCTGCATTTTTTGAAAAGAGATTAATATTCTTCTTTTAGGTACATCTACTAGTGAATGTTTTATAAGAAAACATACCTTGAGTGTTTTAAAAAAGAAATTAAAATGAAAATACTTTACTAGCAGCAAAATAGACAGTAATTATCCTTGACTTACTTTGTGTACTAATATGCAATGGTCTTGGAAACCTATTATTCTCTACTCACACATAATGAATTAATCAATTAAAAATAGTTCTGATACACTGAAGACCTAACTTGAAACACACATTTGTAAACCAAACAACATATTTGCAACTGAATAAAGCAAACTACATCTAAAAGAATTTATCTTTTAGCAAATAGCTAAGTAAATTTAGAATAAAATGATGATACAAATAAGTGAAATGAGGAAAAACAATTTTTAAAAAACCCAAAACCAAACAAACAGATGGCTGTCAATGTCAAAACATTTAGGTAGATTATCCAATTATTACAATAAAATCCAATTACTACAATAAAAGCTAAAAGCTCATTTATTTTTCTAAGAAACAGGAACACAGTTATTCTGGAAAGTACTTATACTGTTACATAGGTAAAAAGGAAAAGAGCTTTTTTAGTGCAAGATTCTCATCAATTTTTGGAGAGGGTTAATAAGGAATTAACATAAAAATGGTATATATTGTATTATGATATATAGCAACCACAAGAACTGTGATGTAGCTAAAATCAAAACTTGCATTCAAAAAACTGAAAATTCTTTACTCAGACTTGCCCTTTATTAATTTGTATAACTCTACCATCTGACAAAACTTTTCCATAGAGTATTTGTCGAGTGGAGATTTTTCACCATGTGCTAGATTTTGTGATTCAATGTCCTGATAAATGTTTGATAAAGCCCTGATAAATTTCTCAATGTGTCAGTCTTCTACATGCAGCCAAACTGACTTTCCCTTAGTTAATCTTTATATTCAGGAGAACCTAATTCTGAATATAAATACCCCTTGATTAAAATAGGTGTAATTTTCTTGACTTCAGTTATTTCAGTGGAGATCTGTACTAGTGTGTGGAAGAGATGACCTTGTCCCTAAAAATCATCTTAAATCATTGTTAATATACACAGAAAAGTGCATATTAAAAGTTTCCATTAAGAACATTACTATGATCTTTGATTTACTGTTTTGCTTCATTTTAGAGAACTGTAAGATTCTAATTACAGAAGAAACAAACTAAAACACTCGTCCATGAAGATAACCCTTAAAAGCCTTCAGATCCTTACACTGTGCTGATGTTCCCTGACTAGCAGACAGTATTCAAAGGTCTGAATGTAAATGTAATAAAATCTCTGTAATGAGAATAAATTGGTATCTACCAAGGTCTTTAAGAAAGTATATTGTAATTGCAAACTTACAAGAGAAAAAAAAAAAAAAAAAAAAAAGGAAAATAGAACTTGTCATCAGTATACACTGTATTTCTGTCAATATGAAAAAAATGTTTTGAAGTGTGACAGCACCTCGAGAGATCTGGGCGTATTTATCTTCCCTGAGTGCATTTAGTAGTAACTATGTGTGTGTATGTGTCATTCATTAGCAGACGTTAAGCTGGACTGACTAGCATCTGGAAACACACAAGGTTTAATCCAGGGGTTGGGCATGGATTTTAGGTGGATTTAGGTTTTGTGCTAGTGGTTGACAGATCTGTGGCTGTGTGGGTGCAACACCTGTGTCATCAGACAGAAAGCAGGAGCAGTACTCTGCTGCTTTATGTGTGGTGTTATGGGGTTGCTGCTAAAGGCAGTGCTCTGTCTGTGATAGCCTGTGGCCAGCTGTTAGTGTACTCTGTGTGTGTGCATGTGTACACATCTCTCCCATAAAAAAAAAAAAAAAAATTGCACTGTAAGTCAAGGAATTCTGATTATTCTGAAGACAGATGATAATATCAAAACTGTTTGGTATAAAGAAAAGACTTACTGTAGCCAAGAGAAAGGAGTTTGTTAAGATAATATGTTTCCACTTCTGCTCAGTAGAGACCATGTAAGATTTGCTATCTTACCATACACTCTGGCAAGCTTTCCTTAATCATATCTTAGATTATTTCAGTACTTGTAACATATTTTATGTATTTCAGATTAATAATATTCCATATCTATTCTTCCATAAGTATTTTGATGAAGACAGTAAATAACAGTCCCTAAAAATACATTGTAGGAGCCACTGTAGCAAGTGTAATAGTATTTCTCCCCCAGACACTGAATATAAATAGCAGTTATCTAAAGAGCCTGAAAAATAAAACTCGGGAAAAAATTAAGCTCTGAGGTGGCTGAAAGTACAGAAAAGAAAAAAAAAAACCAAAAACCCAAACACAAAAGTCTCTGTATGTGAGAAAATAATACTAAAATAATACTAAAAGCTTTTGGATGATGTCGTTCCTTTGAAAACACCATATCATTCCCATTCCAACTCTCTCTATTGTTTCTCTCAGCCCTAACACTAACTTTTCTGATGACCTTTAGAAAACACCCAACTACTGTCCAGAAGAAAATGTTCTCACAGCTCAGTTCTCTTCTGCTGTGCAAAGGAGACTGGAACAGGCTTGCATGCAGAGCTCTGTTAGTAAAGAGTCTAGCTGACAGAATACATCGATTTGATGATGAAAGCTAATCCACAGGGTGAAAAAGGTGGCAGGGAGAGAGAGAGAGAGAAACAGGGAGACAGGGGAAACAGGAAAACTCTCCCCAGGTGGCCTGCCTGGAAGAGGAGCAACATGGTCCCAAATGAGCATTCACTACTGGGAGCTCTTACCAGTGCAGTAGGTGCCAATGATAAAGTTAATGAAGGTGATGATGATGTCTTGTTGATGTTGTTGTGCTTTACGTATAGTTCTACAGACTTTCCATAAGGAGCAGCATAAATTCCCTATTGGTTGTGACTATTTATGATGTTATTAACATTGATTGAGATAGGTTAATCAGGAGTAAAGTAGCACACTGATTGTCTGTTGTTTCTGTTCACAGTATTATTAGAAAATGTTTGTCAAGTATTCAAATGACTATTATCGACTCAGTTGAGAATTATGCTTTAGTTTCTTTAATATATGCCAAAGTTCACAAACAAGACATGGAAAGAAAAAGGGGAGAAAAAAGGTGACTCTTAGACTACTGATACGTGTTTTCTATACAAACACATCAAAAAAACACCAAAATATAAGTATCTGGGTGCATGAGAATGAGAAAAATCAATCTAAGACTAACAGCATGAGCATCCAAAAGGAAAAGTGCTGCCACACTGGTAAATACTACCTACATAATTAAAAAGAAAGGTCACAGAACTGCAGATAGTAGAATATTGACAATAATAAAGACAAATCATCAAGTTACCCAAGAGAACTCGAAACAGGAAAAAGAGATGTTTCCTCTATCTCTCAACCATAACTCTAACCCTGATATTTCTCTTCTGCTTTAAACAAGGGTCCCAGACATGGTAGAAAGGAAGAATCTGACAAAAGCCAGGGTGCTTTGCATCCTGCTCTTGTCTTTTGTAGTGCCTTCCTAACTCTACAGCACATGTAGCTGTTTGGCTTTCAGTGTAGACTGAGCCCGAGGCACTGCTTCTGTTGTATTGGAGGTAGGTCTAACAGTATTTTTCCAATACTGTATATCTTCTAGAAATTCTACTTTTGTATATATATAAAAATAAATAATAATACACAGAAAAAAACCTTAACCAACAGACACTCTACATGAAATGCGTATTTTTCCCTCAAGATATTTAGCTTCATTAAATGTTTATATTACTATGTTTCCATTTTTGAAATCCATGAACCTGGAGAGGCAGATGGCTAAACAGTTTGCAGATGGTTGAAAATTATAAATGGCTCTGACAAAGTAAGTAATAGTAGTTTTGTTGTATGTATTAGTGCAATATGTTTCTGCCTAGGAAGCAACCTGAACTATTATTAGTAACCTGAACTTAAATTAACAAAATATTTTCTTCTACTTTTTGCTGTGACATTTCATAGATTTATTTTCTCCATAGTTCACGTTTACCTATACTGACATATTTATATACTGTGTAGTTTTACAACTATCAGCTATGTCTTGGGTAACACCTATCATTTTATCTGTGTATATTATATAAAGTTTTTTTCAGACACAATGTCCTTGAGTTCATAACATATGACTAATAAAAAAAGAAAATCCATATGGCCTCACAGATGCATACTACAACTATCCTGCAAAACTTTAGAAGGAAGTGCTTGTATTTGGTTTTGCTTTATTCCCTAGAAATTAATATGACAACTGGAATAATTGGGAATGGCAAGAGCACTAGCAAAAAAAATGTGTTATGTAATGAATTTTTTTTTTCTGATTTTTATTTTTCCCAATTTACTAGACTGACAATGAAGGAAGAAACAGGAGATAAAGGATAATTATGGAGGCAGAGCATTGCTGCAAGGTAGGGAAAAGATTACCATAGAAATATGGGAATGGAAGCTTTCTGTGATTGAGACCAAAGGTCTGTCTGGTTGCACCTTCTTTACTTAATAGCATCCATCACCATTTGTTTTCAGAATAAGGTAGAAGAAAAACTAAGGCTGTAGACATAGAATCATTAAGGTTGGAAAAGACTTCCAAAATCATCAAGCCTACCTGTCTATCTACCATTATCATGACCACTAAACCATGGCTTGAAGTGACACATCTACATGGTTTTTGAACACTTCCAGGCATGGCGACTCAACTACCTCCCCGGGCGGTCTGTTTCAATGCCTCACCAGTCTTTCAGTACAGAAATTGTTCCCAATGTCTAATCTAAACCTCCCCTGGTGCAACTTAAGCCCATTACCTCTTTTCCTATCACTAGTTACTTGGGAGAAGAGACATTGACATTCCCACTACTTCAATGTAATCTTAATTTCATCTCCATTCCGTTTCTGGGAAATGGAATATTTTCCATTTTTTCAATAATATCTTCTCTTTTTTACAACATCAACAACAAAAATTATTAGAATGCAAGAAATAGATTTTGTCTAAATACTGCCTTGTTTTTAAAAGTTTTGTTCTAGCACAGTTTATGAATGACCTTGCCATTTTCAACAGGGAATTTTATCTCCTATTGTACTGCCCATGACAGAAGCTTTATAAAGTTCTGCATAGCTCTTCACCATCTTCTCAGATTTTAGTAAGTGTATTTACATGCAAAATATTTCTAACATCAGTTCTACTAAGGATGCACGATTATAAACATATTGCAGTGATGCAGTTAAAGCAATTCCTGTTAGTCTTCTTCTTACATAGTTCAAAGTACGGTATCTCCAATGTCATTTACAATAAAGATATGTTCATGATAGTTTGTGGGTAGCATTTTAGCCATCTCCTATATCTGGCTTTGGATATTTATATGACTTCACACATTTAATCTTCATAAATATGGAATTCCTTTTTTTTTTATGTTTTGGTCCCTGATAATCCCTTAAAAAGAAGGGTAAGATAGATTGTGCCTTTTAAGAATCATTTAGTTTCTTGTCCATATTCCTATTCTTAATCATTGTTATAATTTATCTGTATTAAGCTATTCTCCGTGTTGGTTAGGAATGTATTCTATTGCACAGAGTCACGGTGCTAAACTGATCTTTACCAAATTTTCCTAATTGTAAAATTGAATATCACATGATATTTCTCTTGTTATCATCTTTTCAACTTAAATGTCCACTCTGGATTTCTAATTTCCACTATCCATTTTCTCCTCTAAGGTATTTAATATTTTCTATTGGATTAAACACAGTTGGATTTCCATTTTCTGAAAATATATTTCAGAATGACAAGAACACTAGATATTTTCTTTGAGAATACAAGTTTTTTTCACCTGTGCTTCTGTCTGCCGTCCTGTTCCCTCTCCACAATCCCTCAGCATTTCAGAAATATTCACTCTTTCTTTGACGTTACAATTTGCCAGAGGACAAATCTTTCAGGACAAACCCAAGTGTTTCTTTTTCATTACTTTTAATATTTTTTTTAAGTAGTATGTACTTTAAAAAAAAAAATAAATCCTTAAAAACAAAGTCATTTTTCAAACTTTCTGGTTCAAGACTAAATTCGGCTTTAGTTTCAATACAAATTTTTCTCCTAACATTAATTTTTCAAAAAAATCCTGCCCATTGCTACACTTAGTTTTGTACACCATGACAACATACAGTTACTGTGCACGTGACAAGACTGGACCCTTGCTTTGGCCATTTGACAAATTCCATATGTAGTCACAAATCCAACCAATCCTACTGAGCTTGTAAACCCAAATAAATTGGCGCTGCAGGTCAACTTGCAAGGATATATTAGAAAATATTTCCTGTTCCTCATTAAGGCGAAGGTTTTCCTCTGGCATCAGAGTAGGGCAGGATGCCACCATTTTTTGACAATATGCATACAGTGGAGCTATAACACTTCTTTTGCATTGCACAATGATCAAGGTTGAAAGGCATCTCGAGATGTCATCTAGTGCCACCTATCTACTCAAGAAGGCCACCTAGAGCAGGCTGCCCAGGTCCGTGTCCAAATGGCTTTTGAATATTGACAAGGAAGGAGATTCCACAACCTCTCCGGGCAACCTATGCCAGTATTCAGTCATCTTCACAGTAAAGAAGTTTTTCCTGATGTTTGGAGAGAACCTCCAGTGTTTCACTTTGTGTCCATTGCCTTGTCCCATCACAGGACACCACTGAAAAGAGCCTGCCTATCTTCTTTGCACCCTCAGTTTAGTTATTTCCAGTAGATTCCAAGAAGATTCCCTGAACTTTCTCTTCTCCAGGATGAACAGTTCCTGCTCTTTCAGCTTTTCACCATATGACAGATGCTCCACACTCTCCAACACCTTAGAAGTGTCTTGTTTGGCTGTCTATTTAAACTATGGGAAGGATATGTACATAAAGCTATCCAAAGAGGTGTAAATCTTACAGTTCACCTCTGACTATATTTAGAGTCTACTGAAACCCCAGCTTGTTACATTACATACAGCTTAAAATTTTCTAGGACAATTAAGTGCTGATAAAGACTTGACTCTGGATTCAAGGAAAAGTACATATGGTTATGTTTCGTATGTACAAGTGAGGCAGCAGTCATGCTGTTTCTAGGCACTTTTACCTTTCTGTTAGTTACACATTTTCAATAATTAGATGATAAAAACTGTGTAGGCTATAATCATGTATTTCATTCACCAGAAAATCTTCCACAGATGTGCAGTTTTATTTATGAGCTTTCAGAGAGCATATCTTACTGAAGTTCTCATCAGTAACTGGGAATAACCGTGCTCCAAAATACTCTTCAAAATTGATTTATCATACTTTAAAATAATTAAGTCAATATTCCTTTTATTTTTTGTACACGTACCTTTCTTTCATTGTCCGAGACAGTGATAATAACAAGGATTCAAGGCTATGTCTGAATTACAAATTTTCATGGAATCAGGAAGCAAATATACTATCAGGCTTACTCTTACCTAATCTATGTAAAGTGTCATCACAGTTCAGCTAGCACTCTCCTAATTTCAGGTTTTGTTTAGGGGATAAGGTGGTGAGGTGTAGGATTATTCCTGCAGGAAAACAGGCATGCCTGTTTTCAGCAGGATGACGACCTTCAGGTATGCTTGAGAACGGTAAAGGAGGGAGCACAAAGCAGTGAAGCAAGAAGATAAAGAAGAAGAAAGCAGAAGATAACCCAGATGAGGGGTGGTGATAGAGGCAGTGTAGTATAGCCAATGATGTATTAGTTTAGGATGTGTGAACAGTGTGTGTTTACAGTAGTTAACAAAGAGCTGTTAGTGGTAGCGTGTATACAGGAAGAGAAATCATATATAACCCTGGTGAAAATGTGAATAAAGTGCCCTCAACTTTGATCATATTGATCCGTGTTGAGTTCATTTTCTGCTAGTGGCGCCCAAACAGGGACCTTCTTGCTGCCATACTGCAAAGGATTACGAGCAGCTGGAGTGAGAAGAGAAGAAGCTGTGGGAGGACCGACCATCAGTCCGGCTGCCCCGGCCAGTGCGTCTACAGAGATGGAAAGACAGCTGTCGACATGATACAGGGATCTTGCCCAAAAGAGGTGAGCGGTCGGGGGAGGAGATGGGGAATCTGCTCAGCAAAGAGGAAGAAGTGGTGTTAAAGCTCCTCCAACATATTCTCTCTAAGAGAGGAATTAAATATAATGAACTTTCTCTCAAGCGCCTCCTGCAATGGAGTAAGGAGAGAAATTTATTAACAAGTGTGGGTACAGCCTTTGAGCTGAGCACTTGGGAAGCTATTGGAACCTCTGTATGGGATGAAATATCAGACAGGTCTAAAGACACCAAGTCATTAGCAACCCCCTGGAAACTCATTAAAAATACTTTGCAAGAGATGAAAGCAGACTGCTGCGTGGCGGCATTAGCTTTTGCCACTTTAACTCCCACATCATCTGGGCTGTCAACAAAAGGGAAAAAATCAGATACTGAGAATGTGTTTATGTTTCCAGGTGCACCACCACCAGCGCCCAAAATTATGTCTGTTAGCTATAGCTTTCAGCAAGGACCGAATACTGGTCAAGATATGAACAAAAGGGAAAATGCTCCTGCCCAGCCAGAGCCCCCTGCCTTGAACTCCGGCCTTTTAAGGGAGAGTCCCATGAAATCGTAGGCAACAACTTTACCAGTGAAACTACACCAGTCGCTGGTACCTACGATAGAGGCAAAGGATGACGAAAACTCAGAGTCAGATCACGACACCCTTTGCCCCCATCTGCCTCTGCCTCTGTCGGAGCCCAGCACACCGAGGGGAGAGGAAGAGGGTTCAAGCCAGGAGCTTCAGCTGGTCATAGAAAGATTGGAAAAGCTGGAAGCTGCTGCCTGAGAAAAGCCCGCACCCATATCCTTTGATGTACAATTCCCCCCAAACCAAAACCCTCCCTCCCTCCCCCCCCCCTCCCCCGCCATGGTTCGCTCCACCACTGAGGAGGAGCCACCATGGCCGAGCCTGCTCTGGCTGAGCTCTTGCCGCTGCCCTCAAAACCCTTTTCTCCCTCTACCCCTACCCCCACCCCCCTTCCTTACTGCCTTTTTCCTCTGAGAGAGCAGCAGGAACCACTGACCCGAGACATTGATGGCAGGGTATAATTCGTGATGCGTTAATAGAAGGGGAAGTAATCCCAACTTCTACCCCCTTAGCTTTTCCGGTTATTGTGGGTCCAGACCAACTGGGACAGTGGGTACTTCTTGATTGGAAAATTTTAGAAGAGGCTAAGATGGCTATTGTGCAGTACGGTTTAAAATCTCCATTTACACAGGCAATGCTATCGCATTTGTTTATGGGTACTGCTATGACACCGCATGATTCTCGCATGATCGTAAATACATTGTTAACACCTTCTTGGCAATTACACTTTTATCACAAATGGCAGGAAATGCGTGATGAAGCTGTGACGACGAGTGCAGGACAACAGCAAAATGATCCTTTGTGTAACGGTACAGCTCAAATGTTAATGGGATCGGGTCCATTTGCAAACGCTGTGTGGCAAGCTCAGTTTGCATTCCTGTTCTACAGTTATGACAGGAACTAGCATTTAAGGTGCTGAAAAGTGTACCAGATCCCAATCAAGGGACCCCATCATATATTCAGCAAGGGGAAACAGAAACATATGCACAGTTTATTGATAGATTACACGACACCTTAAATTCAAATCCTGATCTTGATGCAGAAATGAAGCCTCAGTTTTTAGATCAACTGGAGTATGTGAATGCTAACGCCAAAACCAAGCGTATACTTTGCACCTTGCCTCGAGGCATGACTGTAGGGGAAATGTTAGAAGCAGAGGAACGTATGGTTGAGCAGGGTAAAGCAAATTATTTTGCCACCACTTTTGCTGCTGCAGTTAGACTATTATTATAAAACAAAAAAAACAGGGGAAATGGGCTTATCTCCTCAAGAGCTGAACATTTTGTGGACGTTGCCTATATGCTTGTGCCTTTTTTACTGGTATTGGTTGAGGGGACATTTTCATTTTTTGTATAGGGTATTGTGAGTGCACTGTGGTATATGGGTGAGACTGATCACGGCTAATGTGACACTTTCTGTGAGACTTTCTGGTCTGTCCCAAAGGGGAATCAAGGGATGGTTGAAGGGCCTGCTGAAAGCAGGCATACTGGTATTGGTAAGTACCATCATTTGTATTGTTCCATGTATGCTATCCTCGCTGCAAAGGGCCCTGCAGCAGGGATCTAACATGGCCCCTTTTGGTAAAAAATACAAAAAGGGGGAATTGTTGTGGGAGCCTCAGCTTGTCCGAGGGATTAGAATGTGAATCAGATAAATAACCTTGAGTGAACTCTCTATTTATTCATAATATAGCTACAGGATAAGCACTGGGTTGTTTGAAAAAGTTGAGGTGTTTGGTATTGAAGCAGTTAGATATCACTTCAAAAATATTAACCAAGCTTTTAGTAGATGTAGACAGCACTGGGCATGCTAATTTGCAAACCAGAGCTGTGATTGATTTTTTTGTTGTTGGCACATGGAAACGGGTGTCGGGAATTTGAGGGGATGTGTTGTATGAATTTGTCTGACCATTCTGTATCTATCCATAAGCAGATTGAACGATTACAAGAAAACATGAAGAAGTTATTCATCACAGACATTGGACTATCTGGATGGTTGGCTAGCTGGGGAATTACAGGATGGATAAGGATCTGTTAATACAGGGGATGGTCATTTTAATACTAGTGTTTGTGATGTTAGCTGTAGTACCTTGTTTATTGAGGATGGTAGGAAGGATGATTGAAAGAGCTATTCAAGGGATCTGGTTTACGCAAAAACAAAAAGGGGGAATTGTACAATTATTCCTGGAGGAAAACAGGCATGCCTGTTTTCAGCAAGACTGTGTGGGAATAAATTAGGCTGTGGATGATGACCTTGAGGTATGCTTGAGAATGGCAAAGGAGGGAGCACAAAGCAGTGAAGCAAGAAGATAAAGAAGAAGAAAGTAGAAGATAACCCAGATGAGGGGTGGTGATGGAGGCAGTGTAGGATAGCCAATGATGTATTAGTTTAGGATGTGTGAACAGTGTGTGTTTACAGTAGTTAACAAAGAGCTGTTAGTGGTAGCGTGTATACAGGAAGAGAAATCGTATATAACCCTGGCAAAAATGTGAATAAAATGCCCTCAACTTTGATCATATTGATCTGTGTTGAGCTCATTTCCCACAGTGAGGAATTCCTAAAATGTATTATGGAAAATATTTTCTTGATTTGTATGGAAAGAGTTTAACTCAGGAATAGGTCACGGTACATACCAAATGTCCAAAATCATAGTGTGTAGAAGGTAATAACTATATTATTCCATTTGCTTTTTCATGTTTTGCCTTTATATTTTCAATTATTTAACCATGACCCCTTGAAACTATGCTTTAAAAGAGAAATGGAAGCTAAAGTTTTCCCTTAATGACATAATGCTAAGAATGGAGTCTAACAAACTCACCATCTCTTCTAATACAGATGAAACTAAGGGAGTTAGAGAGAATGAGACATGTTACAAAGCCTCATGTCTAGTAATGTGTGGATCATAGAATCACAGAATCATTTTCATGAAGAATTTTTTCCTAGTATCCAATTTAAAACCTCCCCTGGTACAACTTGAGGCTATTTCCTCTTACTCTATCACTTGTTACATGGCAGATAAACTAGTAACTTTTTTAACTACGTCAGCAACTTAAGAAATCTGCAGTGTAAATATCTACACAGTTTTGGTTTTTCTTTTATTCCAGGCTCCCTTTATAATTAAAGAAATAAGTAATTCTGAGGAGAAATTAATCTGATCTATTTTAGACTTTTCCTTCATAATAAAATGAATCACTGTGTAAATGTGACAATTTCTTTCCTATACTTCAAGGAATTGCAGGTACCTAGCTGTAGTGGTCCTATCTTGTTCACAGGATAAACATAACTAGCTAATGCAATGGAGCAGTGCATAGACAGCTTCCCCTTGGCATCAGTGATTGCTTTACCGAGGAGTGCTTTTCCCAGTCCAGAAGTGAAGTATGCTCTTATGCAAATATCCTTTTTACTGACAGTAGAAATGATCAGTAGGATTGTTTACATCTAAGAAAATTCTGCAGGAGCTCTAAAGACTGTAATGCTGGTCAACCTTTCCATAGCATGCAGTATGCCATGCCATGATGGGACGTCCATTCAATACGGCATAGCTTGGGATTCCCAGAATCTGAAGATATATATAAGATTGATCATTAAGGCATGTATCAAAGAGGCAAGGGAATCTTTGACACCAACTTGGTCAGGAGGGTAATAAACTGAAGGACTCAGGGGAAGGGGTCCAAAATGGTAATGTTTTTGCCATTGCATCCAGATGGGGAATAATCCAGGCTAATCACAGCAGCAACAAATTCTCCTTAGCTGCCTTCCAAGATGAGACCACCTCAAGGCTGGGTATGACTACGGCGGTTCATTCATCTTGCTCCCCTCCAGGGAAATTTTCTTGCTCAGCGAGTCTCTGAAATGCCTGTACACTAATGCATGCGGCAAGGGGAACAAACAGGAAGAACTGGGTATCTGGGAGCAGTCATGGGGTCGTGATCTCATTGCAATTATAGAAACATAGTGGAATGGCTCTAATGACAGGAATGTTGTCATGAACAGCTGTGTACTTTTTAGGAAAGATAGACCAGCAAGGCAAGGTGGTGGAGTTGCTCTTTATGTGAGACAGCAACAGGAATGTATCAAGCTCTACCTAGGTCTGGATGAAGAATGTGTTGAAAGCTTATGGGTAAGAATTAAGTGTCAGGCTAATACAGGTGACACTGCTGTTAGTGTTTACTACAGACTACCAGACCAGGAAGAAGTCAATGAGGCAGACAGCTAGAAGTAGCCTCAAGATCACATTCCCTGGTGGTCATGGGGAGACTTCAATCACCCTGATATTTGCTGGAAAGGCCACACAGCTAGGAACTCACAGTCCAGAAGGTTCCTGCGGTACATTGGTGGTAACTTTCTGATGCAGGTGGTGGAAGAGCCAACAATGAGAGGTGTGCTGTTGGACCTCGTACTAATGAACAAAGAAGGTCTGGTCACGGATGTAAATGTTGAGGGCAAGCCTTGATGGTAGTGACCATGTCATGTGGAGTTCAGTATCATACAAGGAAGAAGCAGGGAAATAAGTATAATTGCAACCCTGGACTTCAGTAGGGCTAACTTTGTCCTCTTCAAAGGCCTACTTGGAGGAATCCCATGGGATAACACTCTAGAAAGAAAGAGATCCCAAGAGAGCTGGTTAATATTCAAGCACCACATCCTCCAAACTCTAGATCTGTGCATTCTTTACAGTAAAAAATCAAGTAGAGGAGGCAGGAGACCAGCATGGATGAGCAAGGAGCTTCTAGAAAAACTCACCTGGAAGAAGGAAGTTTACAGTATGGGGAAAAAGGATCACTTGAGAGGAATATAGAAATGTTGTCAGGGTATGTAGGGATGTAACAAGGAAGGCCAAGGCCATCTTGGAATCAACTCTGTCAAAGGAAGTAAAAGAGAACAAGAAGGGCTTCTTCAAATACATCAATGGTAAATGGAAGACTAGGGAAAATGTGGGCCTGCAGCTGAATGAGGTGGAAGCCCGGGTGACAAAGAATGCAAAAAAGGTAGAGTTACTGAATGACACCTTTGCTTCAGTCGTTACTGCTAAGACCAGCCCTCAGGAATCCCACACCATGGAAGTAAGAGAGACAGCTTGGAGGGAGGAATATTCTCCACTGGTCGATAAGGATTGGGTTAGGGGTCATTTGGGTAAACTGAATGCTCACACATCCCTGGGCCTTGATGGGTTGCACCCATAATTGCTGAGGGAGCTGGCTGATGTTATTGCTATGCCACTCCCCATCATCTTTAAAAGATCATGGAGAATGGGAGAGGTTCCTGAGGGCTGGAGGAAAGTCAATGGTCACTCCAGTCTTAAAAAATGGCAAGAAGGAAGACCCTGGAAATTACAGATTGGTCAGCCTCACCTCCATCCATGGAAAGGCGATGGAGCAGCTCATTCTGAAGGTCATGTCTAAGCACATTGAGGAAGGTTATCAAGAGTAGTCAGCATGAATTAAGTAAGGGGAAATCAAGTTTCACCAATCCAATAGCCTTCTATGATGATGTGACTAGCTGGATAGATGGAGAGCAGTGGATTCTGTCTGCCTTGACTTCAGAAGGCTTTTGAGACCATCTCCCATAACATACACATAGATAAGCTCAAGAAGTGTGGTTTGAATGAGTGGACTATGAGATGGTTTGAGAACTGTCGTAATGATAGTATTGTGATCAGTGTGTTTTGTCTGATGTTATTTTTACTTCAGGTCTGTGCTAAAAGAAAGTACACTTGATATTAAATTTTTCATATTCTTCATTGTACTGTAGTTAAATTACTTAATTTCACCTACAAAGCCCACTATATGATGATTATTTATAGATTTGAGTAGCTATTAATAATTGATTTATAAGGTGTGAATAATAACAGCATTGTGAGAATTAGCCTATAATATTGCTCTATGAATATGTATACTTTATTGTAATGTTCATCCTTCACAAGACCTGAGAGGGAGAGTGTTACAAATAAAGCACTCAGTAAGTGCTACGTTCGTAAAAGGTTATTTTTGCAATTTCTATGTAAATAGACTGCTCTCAGTGGAGCAAATATGTGGAATGATAAAAGAAGTGGGAATGCAAACTATCTGTACATGACTAGAGTCCTGGGGTCAAAGGCTTTTAAAAGTAATTACCTTCACAGTTTCAGGGCAGCTGTCAGCTCCTCGTTATGGAAATGTTAATGGAAATATACCCATAGGCTGGGAATTTAGGTAGTGGGATCTGCTCAAAACTGAGGTGGATTTTACATTAAGAAATAAATCTTTTAGTAAATAAATATTTCAATAAATTTCACAAATTCAAGGTGGATTTTTATTTCTTGGGGCTTTTTTGAAGAACATGGTGGATGGTGCATGACCAAGTTAAAATTTATGTATGATTAAAAGGAAATTTACTTCCCTGTGTGTAAATAAGGGGAAAGTAGCTCTGTAAGAGCAAGTTGTCCCTGAAAGGATAGTTAATTCTTTTTGTATTAGCTATTACTACATGTTGTGATCATTCTTGCTTCCAATACCAAGTATTAAAAATGGTTAATGGAAAGTATACTATTTCTTTTTAGGAACTAAACTGTTTATTTTCTTACCTGCTAGTCAACACTAAACCTTTAAGTTTTCCTATAGTAATAGTTATCGGCATTATTATCACTGTCAATTTCTACGTGCTGAATCTCTTAGAATCACTGCTTCTCATAATCTGACTCAGTTTATAGCTTGGAGATAGACATATCTAGCTTTTGTCTTCCCAAACAGTTGCTGTTTTACTTGACTTCAGTCAGTCCTTCCTAGGCTTCCTCCATATAGCTGTCATTTGAAAATATCTGTCTTTTAATGGAATGCAATAAGCTGCATCAGTGTTATGGGATAATTTATTTAAGCATAATTTTTAATTGTGGCTGTATCACAATACTGTAGAAGACTATTATGATGGATAAAGATGAGATTAGGACCTAGCTATCAAGTTCCAGTATGCCTGATTCTAGTCAGGTATAATAAGATTGCCCAAATGTATTGCTGAAAGACAGAAAAGTTCATTAACTATTTCTGTTAACAATATTAATATTATTAACAATATTAATAATAATAATAAATGTCAGTAAAAAATTACCCCCCCAAAATAGTCTTCTGAGTAGTTTTTGACGTTGTTTTTGATAAAACCTTGGTGAAATTAACTAATTGACATACATAACCTTCTATGCAATGTTTAAATGGCAGTCTGGTTATAAAAACAACTATGACATACAATCAGTGTGACTCTTGCCAGATGGATTTAAATGTTTTAATTCATACCTTCTCATCTACAGTTATGCTATGAGGCCTGTCAGACACTACAAGAAATTTTTAATGTGGTCCAAGAGCGATCTGTTGTCAGCTGATGATGTCCAGGAAATGTAATCTTTTTTCCAGAAGAAAATGTAGAATCAGTACTAGTATAATCTTGTAGATGTGTAGATTTTTAGCAGATGCATATAAAGGAGAAACAGTAGGTATTTTCTACACAAACACTTTGACTACTGCTGGAATCGTCCATTCTGTTCTAATGCCTGGATCTTCAACAAAGATTTGAGATCTATAGAAGAGACCAGAAAACCTTCAAGGTTGATTGTATGACTTAGGAAAAAAATCAGTTTCTTGTAATAGTAACACAGTTCTATAAGTTTAGTTCTTTAGGAAGTAAAGATTATGACTTACAAGAGTTTTCAGAAGAATCTTTTAGTAGGACAAGCATTTTTTAAATCATTCCAAAAAGGACACAGCAAAGTCTGTATGAAAACACTGAAATACGGGTTGTTCAGACTAGAAGATTCTAGTTTTTGAGTAGTAGTTTTTTATTCTCCATCCTTTTTATTGCATAACTCAACTCAGGATGTCTCTTAAAATACATATGGAACAAACTGATGTAGAAATTGCTCATTATTTTTCTTCCATGTTCTTTCTAAAAATAAGATAATTATCTGATAAAATTATTTTAATTGTTCTGCATGGATTTCAAATCTGTTAAAACTGATATTTACTACTTTTATTTATCTCAGAAACACCAAACTTTAAAGCAAATTGTAAAAATCAAGTACAGATAAAAAAAAAAAAAAAAAAAACCAAAAAAAAAAATAAATCCCTCTGAGCATCTGTGGTTTTGTTGCATTTCTTCATAACTGTCCTATAGTTTCTTTTGAGATAAATAGTGAAACTTTCACTTATTCAAAAAGCATTGAATTATCCTAGTTACAGCATATTTCCTCTGAAGCAATCCAGTGTTCAAAGGTGGATTGGGTACTTAAATCCTGTATGGATGTTTTCTATCAAACTATAGATTATAGTTATGTAGTTATATGGTAAATCTTTTTTGGTAGAAGGATGAAAATTTTTAGGAAAGGAAAAAGATACCTTTCAGTCAACTTTCATCTGGGAAGAGAGGCAGGATGAGGCCATTGGTGCTGTTTATTTTTGCATGAGTGATAGTGGGGTTTTTGATGATCTGTGTGGATAGCCATGTGTATACAACATATGCATGTGTGTATTTGTGGCTGTGTATGCCTATTGGTAGCACATTCTCTGCATTATTCCTTACTGGATCCAGTGACATGAAACTGCAACAGCCTCACCTCCATTGGGATACTGGATTCAGTAACCCCTAACAACTACAAATGATATCCAGACAGAACATCCTAAAAAATAATAATACATGCTGAATATAACAAGGAAAGAGTTACAAAGACTTTTTTTTACTACTTTCCCACATAAACATCTTTTCAAAATTCCTAACATGATGTATTCATATAAATTCTGTTGAAGACAAGACTTAGCTTCTATAGCTGCTTGGCTACTGCTGTATACTGGAAGCTCCCCAATTTGTGGTTCTTCCAGAAGAAAAAGACATGCTAGAATTTGATCTACTTCAAGTAAAATAGTAAATTTGGCTTAAAATATTATTTTAGGCTTCCATGCTTTGAAGGAGTAGTGGGAAGTTATCATTACAACAAATCATTAAACAAGAATGTCTCCTGTTCTTTGCTATGTAGTTTCTTCTCAAGCCTTGCCTGTTTAGTCACAGAGGGTAAGGTACAGGAAGTAAGGGTTTTGAAATTTAAATACAGTATACTGTAATAATGAAAACAGGTGATTTAAGAAAATTATTCTTTTCTTTCTAACAATTTAAGACTTTGCTTTCTTGAGACAAAGACATAAGCAGATTAAAAAAAAAAAAAATCAGTAAAAGTGTACTTAAGGGTCAGGATCAGACCTTTTTCTTTAAGGTACTATGTGACCTGTGTGCAAAGTACAAAAGGGAAAGTGGGAAAAAAATGTTTTTCAGATCTGTAACAGTTGGGAAAACTAATCACTGTTTTTAAATGAAAGGAGTTGTGATGCTAACTTGGAAACAGGTACAATATGAATCAGATGATTACAGTGTTGTCTGTTGGCCAAGCTGAAATAATCCCTGCACTTGTGGTCAAAGTGTGAATATGCTGACCATCCTTGAGCTGGATCCAAATACTTCCCAGGAAGAAACAATTCAGAGCCAACTAAAATAAAGTGCCTTGCTGGCTTTAAGCAAGTAGGAAATTTACTTAGCTCTTGTCAGCTAAAAGTCACTGGTTTTTTGCATCACATACATTACATTTGGCAGCCTTTATTCTCAAATGAGATGCACAATACCAATAATTTTAAGCCATTATTTTTAAATGCATGTAATACAATTGTGAAATATATTCTATATAGCTTTTTAATTTCCTCCTACCAACTAATGTCTCATTAACAGAGAAGAACCCACCAAGGCAGGGGGGTTAGAACTAGATGATCTTTAAGGTCCTCTCCAACTTAAAACATTATATGCTTCTGTAGTTTTTTTCAGGCTTGTTCAACAGGCATATACTTAGTAGAAGTACCAAAGTAGAGTCCGTAGTGACTTTACATGACTTTTCAGAAAAATACTTTTCTCTAGTCAGAGTTGTCTCTACTCATCTTCCAAAAGAGTTCAACAAGCTATTCATACCTCTTTACTGAGACTTTGAGCGTATTCTTATTTGAGACCTTTTTTGGTAGTAACATCTCTGCTTAAGGGAATGAAATATTTCAGCTCTGAAGTCTAATTTCATTGATGCCTTTTCAGTGTGCACAAGGATAATCTCTGAACCAGCATAAGAGTGATGACACTGTTGCTTAGGTTTAAAAGGATTTCAAATTATTTAACATTACAAATGTTAGAATGTAATAAAAATAAATTACTAGTTTTTTTCTCCTTTGCTTTTGCCATTCTTTCGATGAACTGGGCAGAATTATAGTGAAGACAGATTAAGCTAATAAATGCAAACCTCATCCTTTGTTCCTTTTCACAGATATACCAGGTTGACTATCAGAGTGCTCAGTGATTTTTCTCTTACAGTAGTAATTGAAAGACCTATTTTCCTGAATATTTGTGGTACTCATCAGTTCTGCTACAAGCCTTATGAACAGCTAAACAAAACTTGAGTATTTTAAAAAATCTATGTCAATGGATGAATGAATTCTAAATCTATTATCCTCATATACACTGTTGGACTCTAGGTAGAATCTTCAAGTGAATTCTCATTGAAAGTCTAATTTTTTGAAGACAGTATATTCAAATCCAATCTCAAATTACTATTTTTGACACATACAAGTATGGCAGATGTAGAGCAGAACCATGCTGTCACAGGCACAATAAAAACAAGCCTATGCAGACCTTTTACCATGTTTTTTTCTCATATTCTACTCACTGTTTGGACACCTGTTTGAATACTGTATACTGGCTTCTTTACTGCCATAGAATTTGGATTTACTTCTACCAGACAACCTTTGGTTGTCTTGTAACTGAAATACAAGCAGTTCTACAAACAGAATATAATATAGTTCAACTTCATCCACATATCAAGCATCAAAATGTTGAGTATGATATATCAAGAAAGATAGTACAGTTTAATCATTGAACTTTTAATTAAGTCGTTAGACAAATGTAATGCACATTTGACAGATCATTTTTTAATATGCAAAAGAGCGATCTCATTAATTCTGCCATTTTCTTTGTATACCCGATTGCCAGTGTAATCAGGCAATTATGAGAAGAAAAGTCAAGGTACCTATCCATATAATACATAAGCTACTTAAATTAAGACAAACCTTATCTCTGTTCTGCACCGCTTGTGAAACTACTCTGAATTTGAAGAGAGAGTTCTTCATAGCCACTGAAGAAGGTAGCAATCACTGTAGAGAAATTAAAATTATATTTGGCTACTGCTGTTCCATAGCCCATGGAATTCATGTTAAAAAGCAGTACATAAGGAAGCTGTACATTTCACCTACAAAATAACTCAAGCTGGGAATGAAGATCCGTGTCTGTGCCTACACAGGGAGTGCCACATGAGGCTGTTCAGGACAGTTAAGGTCTATTGGTATGCTCCCAGCTATGAGAATACTTTTATGTAGTACTAGAAATGAAGGACAGTTTTCCATTCCTGAGCATTACTTACAGCATTTTTCTGTAGTGTTTCCTATGGAAATTTATAGAATCATAAAATAATTCAGGGTGAGATGGACCACAGGAGGCTGGTAGTCCTACCTGTTGTTCAAAGCCGTGAAGTCAGATCAAGTTGCACAGGACTGGAGACTGCACAACCTCTCTGGCAAACTGTACTAATGCAGTTTTTACATCTAGTCTGAACTTCTCTCTCTCTCTCTTTTTTGTTTTTTTGGTTTTTTTTGGTTTTTTGGTTTTTTGTGTGTGTTACTTATACTTACTGTCTCTGTCCCACCAGGAACTGTAGAACCTTAATCTCATCTTAATGACCTTCCCATAGGTGTTTAGCAGATTCTATGAGATTTCCCCATAGTCGTCCCTTTCTCCAGGCTGAATCAGCCTCTCCTCGCAAAGGTAAGTGCCCTGACCAGCCTAGTAGCTTTCCACTATATTCATAGATTATTGATCTCTTTCTGTTTGGGACCAAAAATGAGACACAGTATTCTAGATGAGTCTAAGGAGAGATGACTAAAGAAAAATAATAATTTCCCTTGATGTATTAGGTGTGTTTCTGTTAAGACAGTGCAGGAGACTCTTGGATCTTGTTGTTGCTAGGGCACTTTTCTACATCATGATCAACTTGGTGTCTGGCAGGACCCCCAAGGACTTTTGAACAGAACTGTTTCCCAGGCCATCAGACCCTACCCTGTAGTGCTGCCAGGGATTCCTCTTGTCAGGTATGGAACCTCCTATTGAGGACCTCCTGTGGCTCCTGTTCATCCATTTATCCAGCCTGTCTGCATCCACCCTAATGGCAGCATTATACTCAAGCATGCTAACTGGTCCACCTGCCATTTTGGTGTCATCTGCAAACTTGATCCGAGCACACATTGGCACTCCTCCTAGTCTTTTGTAAAGGTGTTAAATGGGATTGATGCCAGGACAGACCTCTGTGGTACTTTTCTTGTTATCAGCATCTAGGTAGAGTATGGACCATTAACAATTGCCCCCTCAATCTAATATTCCAACTTCTATCTTTTTTTCCTCTCTGGTTGCCCATGCATCCAAACCACAACATCCCAAACTGGATACAAGAATGCTGTTGCAAGAAAGTGTCTATAGCCTTCCTAAAGCCTAAGAAAATGGTGTCATATCTATATATCATATCTACACATGATCCAGGCATAACATAGCAAGCAATCAAGTTTGTCAGGAATGATTTATTCTTGATAAACTCATGCTGGCTATTCCCAATTAGCTTTCTCTCTTCCAAGTGCCCAGAAATTGCTTCAAAAAGGACTTATTTCATGATTTTCCTAGAGACTGAAGTGAGACAGATCAGTCTGTAGTTGTCTATATTGTCTTTTCAAGTTTTTTAGAAGACAGATGCAACATTTGCATTCCTTCATTAACTGGAGATATTCCATGACTTTTCAAAATGATAGAGTTCCCTGGCAAGGACATTGGCCAGGTCTCAGCAGTCGTGGATATTAGCTGTCCATCCTAGCAGCTCAAGTTCTTGGAAGTGATCCTTGACTCACCCTTCATTCATTGCTGGTAGGTCTCTTCCTTGAACCCTGTCCTTTAGGACAAGGGATAGGGTCACCTTGCAGGGCAAAAGTCTTCCTTTGCCACTCTTTGCTGAGGTGAAGAACACATTCAGTGCTTCAAGTGCTTCAGCCTTATCTGTCTTCAGTTTTAGTCTATTCTTCCAGTACAGTTGAGAAAATCCTTATTTTGAGTTTTGCTCATTGTTTTGAGTTTTCAGCAAAAATGACTTAAACTCTTTACCAAATTAAAAAAAAAAAAAAAAAAAAAAAAAAAATTAGTATTTTTTTAATATATAATTTTAAAGTGAAAGCATTTTGGTCAAAGTTTTCTGTATTAGTCCAGTGGAATAGTACTTAAAAAAAAAGTAGGGGAATTATGCATAAATTATTAGAATGTATAAGCTATGGAACTCCTGAAGCTTTCAAAAAATTTTTGGTATTCATAAATTATACTTGAAGTACAATGTCATTGTGTTTCTGGAAGGGCTACACTTAATAAATCGTTGCTTAGCAGAAAGATTTTCTCCCTGTGTGAATGAGAGGATAACAGATATACATCATACAATTGTCATATTTTCTTTGGAGGGGAGAGGAAAGCAGAGGGGTTGGAAATTGTACTTCTTGAAGGAAATGCCTCTTAAAGTATACAGAAAGTGATGGACCCATTTCATAATGATTGGACCACATTTCTCCACTGTAGAAAATTGTCACTATTTATTGCTGTTGGTAAAAGAATATAATGCATATAATGATTTAATAGGGCCATCTCTACAATGATCACACTTCACAGAGTTCTGTTAAATTTAAAAGCATGTTTCCTTGCATAGAAAGTATGGATGTGCACAAAATTTTTCTCTCAGTAAATTTCTGTACCACTATTTTGCAAATATAATCAACTACAACATTTGTCTATAGATCTACTAAATGGGTAGAAGCATAGAACTTATCACATCTGTTTTATGAAAATTAAGACTGAAGAATGATTTCTTTTGACAGTTGTATTGGTTAACTATTTGGTCATACAACAAAAGGTGATTCATTTAACATTCTAGTGAACTATTGCTTGCCGACCCAACATGGTGGTGCTTTAAGATAAAGAAAATGACTTCAGAACTGAAGTGCTGTAATTGAGGCAGGCAACTATTAGGGCTCATCTGATGCATGATAATTCATTAGCTATAGTAAATGAGGCAATAGCTTTGGCTCATTTAATAATAAAGTATATGCAACTCCTTATTGTGCTTATGCAAATTACAAAATGGTGGTAATTCTTTATTCTTCTATCAAAACATTCTTGAATATTGTTTTTGTGATTATTTTCTTCATTTATTTAAGATAAAAGTAATCTGAATCTTACTGTTAGGAAGGAATCACTAGGAATCAATACAAATCAGAGAGAATTTCATTTTAGTGAAAACTACCCACATTCATAGCTCATAATTCTGTAAAAGTCAATGGAACTTTTGTCAGTAAATACTGTAGGTTAGTCCTTGTTTTAGGATTATGATGCCATACACCTTAGAACAGCTATGTTCAACTATCACTTTTTTCACTAGTAGTAAAGTGAAACTAATATGTTTGCAATCCCATTTCTCTTAATTTGTTTTTTTCTTAGAAAAAACAATAATTGATCTAGTTAATGAAATGTCAGTATATATTCATAGCTAGCAGTAGTAAATTGAATTCAGTGCTACTTGAGGAACAGTTCATACTCTGTTAACATGTCTCAGGAGAAAAGAAATGAGAATCTAATATAATGTTTTCCAAAAAAATCCTTGTAAGAAAACCTCATGATTCCAGTGTGCTGTCAAAGATGCAAAAATGTTGAATTTAATATAAATCCTTGAATAAAAGGTCATAGAGGAGTAAAACTTTTTTTTTTTTTTTTGTGTTAGCTTTTTATAAATGCAACAACAATGCATCAAAGCTACAAATATAGTAACTTCATGCCCTTAATTCCTTTTTTTCACTGTATAATCATTCTACAAGGGCAAAGATAGCCTACTGTATTAAATTGTTTATTTACTCCATTATAAACACCTCCCTACCCAATTACAGTAAAAATGTAGCTTGCTACTGCACAGTATACATAAAACACTTCTGAAAAATAACCCATGCTGATAATTTTATCTCATCTTTTGAATATCCTTCCCCCTCATGTATTTGCTTAATCCATCTGTTGTGTTATTTCTTAATTAAGAAGACCCTCTTGCAATTGCTAGTGAGGACAGTTTAAATTCTGTTGTTCTTCTATAACATTAGCACAGACAAATGACAGAGTATCACTTTGTAAGACAGGGCTCACAGTAGGTAGATCATGAAAGGTCTACATCTTCCCCATTTTTCTGAAAAAACACTAGACTTAGGAGGGCATCTAAACCTCACAGTTAGTTTGATTCCAGATGCTGTTGAGTTAGAATACCTTTGAACAACTATTTGGAACAGAGACTTAGAAAAGAGATACATAAGTAACTACTAAGAAGTTACTGTCCATGTAGCTCATTGGGAAAGATGTTAGCTGATACATATTCAAGCAAAGGGATGAGGACGGGTAGTAGTTACAGTATCAGCTGGGATAAAGAATGCAGTATATAGATGAAGTTCAAGCAAATAGAGAATTTTGATTTGATTCTTTGCATAAAGTACTTGTATAAAGTACTCCAGAAGAAAACAACTCAAATGAGTGTACTGGGTCTGGCTGAGCTGCTTTTACCCATACAGCCCTTATGCTGCCATACTGGGAGCTGGAGGGTGTTGGTAACACACCCGTGTTACAACTGCCAGTGCTCACACGGCACAAGAGGCTGGGGGTCAAGATGGAGGAGGGGATATAGCTGACCTGAGCTGACCAGTGGGATATTCCATACCATATGACATCAGCTCAACTATAAAGGGAGAGGGCAGGAGGAGGATGCGGGTGCATTCAGTTTGTCCTCTGAGCAACTGATACATATTCTGGAGCCCTGCTTCCTGGACTTAGCCTGACATCGCCTGCAGACAGGAAGTAGAGAATAACAACTTTATCATAGCCCATGGCTTTTTTCTTTTTGTCTTATTCTCTCCCTGCATGCCATGCTGATGGAGGTTGAGGGGAGTGATAGAAGGGCTTGGTGGGCAGGACCTGGTGCCCAGACAGTGTAAATCCACAACAAGTAAAGTGAGGATAGAAAGAGATTAAAAAAACCCAACCCAGAAACAAACAACAACAACAAAAAACCCACAACAACAAACAAACAAACAAACAAAACCACAAAAAAGCAACCAACCAACTAAAAAAACCAAACCAAAAAAAAAAAAAAAACAAAACAAAACCCCACCAAACAATGAAAGGTTACCTTTAAAATAGAAATCTTCCAACTTAGTCTCTTTTAACAGTAGGTAAAATTAGACATTTAACATTACACTTATTTTATAAAATTGCCAACGGTATTTTTCCTAAAATCCATCTGCAGACTATCTATGTATCTACTGTACCATTTTCTGTAAAAGCAACCATTGCTTATGCTCCTGTAATCATCTCTAAAACACACCAGTTCAGCAGTACAATGCTACTGCTACTAGATTCCAAATATCAGTGTGATGTTCTCCATATTAGCTACAGGGCACTGAACAGAGAGCAAGTAACAGGGGAGTTTGATATATTATCTCTAGTAGGGAATCCATGCCAGATGTTGTGTGAAAATAAGGAGGAAAAGTGGCAGTATATTACACAGAATGGTGTTTATATAATCACTGTGGGCCCAATCTTGAAAATTTTAGTTGTTCATAACAGCTATTTTCTTTTATGGAAATTTTTTGCATCCCTGGGGATTACAAGCTCATGTGCTATTTCTAAATTTATGAAAAGAAAGAAGAATATGCTCAGGAGTAGTAGAAAATCCAGATTTTAGGATATTAGTACTGAATATTGTTTTATTGTTTACCACACACAGAAGCAGTAATTTACAGCTTAAATAATGTACAAAAAGACCAATTTTAGTCTGGGTTGGAATAATTTATGAAGAAATGTTAGATATTAAAGGTATAATAAAGATGGTAGGACTGATAAAGAAATAGCTGTTATGTTGGTGGTTAAGGGAAGTTTGTGAAGAAAGAAGCAGTTGGACACTGACAAATGAGAGAACTAAAGAAACTGTGATTTAACTGGGAATAATCTTTGCTAAATTCACTTATTTAACTCATCCAATTAGTTTGATTCATAGTAGTATAATAAGTGTATTTCACAAATAACTTTATCAATCTTTTTTTTCCTATATATGCACCAATCTCTACTGTGTAAAATTCATTTAATATACTGGGTACTATAATACTACCCATTACACAATATGAAGTCAAAAAACTGTGATGTCTGTCTCCAAAATATATAAATTTACAAACAGAGAAGTGCCTTTCAAAGGAAAACTATGCATTTTATGACACATATATAAACGAGGCACAAAATAATAATCAGATGTATTTTAAAATGTTATTTATATTATTTAATACATAAAAAGTGAAGATGAGCCTGTTTCTTTTTAAGAGTAGACTACATGACGGTGTTACATGAATCACATTAAGGTTTTTTTACAAAAAAAAAAAAGCCCAAAACCAAACCAAACAAAAAAACACTGAAAAAACAAAACAAAACAAAAAAACCCACACACACAGAAAAAAACAAACAAAAAAAACCCACACACACAGAAAAAAAACCAAACAAACAAAAAAACCCCAGAGGTATAACTTCCACTTCAGGTTCCTTTTTAATATTTCTTAAAGCTAAATATTTTCATTGATCGTATCTTCCAAAGTGTGATTTTACTGAACTTTGACTTACTGTTGTTTAGATAAAATAAAATACAAATATTAAAGTAACTGTAGTGATGGTGCTTTTTTGTCTTAAATTATGATGATCTTTGTGGTGTATTATTATGAATGCATTGCTACAGTTAGATTGCAAGGTACTTTTATTGCATCTCTAACTTCACAAATAAATACACACTTGAGAAGCTATGGTCTTATCACTTTTCCCTCTTTGTTTACCTTAATAAAATAGTATGAAGAGTGAATATTTTTCATCCAGCTAAGATTCAAGCATATTCCAGGTTACTCCAGTGAGTATCCAAGAGTTTTAATAATTAATACTGGCAACCAGAAAATACTGATATAACTTCCTCTAGAGAGCAGGTCTCAGACCTGCTTTTGAAGATATGACAAGTCTCTTTTGGACATACTGGAAAAATAAGTTGTGTTAGAAGTTACTGAAAAAGTAGTCTGGTATTCCAGGTTGCACATTGTCTGTCTACAACACCCTCTTCATTTTCACCCAGTATTAAAGCTACCTACGTGACAGGATTTTCTAAGTTAAAGCAAATAAAATCACCAGCTAGCGACATTTACAAATGGAAAATTCATAGTCATGTTTTATTAAGTAAAAGGTAATAGACTAGATAGAAAGAAAATTATGTTGAACCTACTTACAGTACTTCACACTTTCCTCTCCACAACCTGCTTTGATCTATACTTGGTCATCATGAAGCTGCATCTGGTATTTTGTGTCCAGTTTTAGGACTACCCATTTAAAAAGAAATATCAACACAGATGAGAGACTGTAGGCCACCAGGATGTACTTAAGGGTTTGGAATATCTAAAAGGCTGTAGAGGAAAACTAACATTTAACTTAATCACTGTACACAAAATGTAAAGCTTCTTCTCTTGGACTGCAATTTTCCTCAAGAAAAAAAACTGTCTTGCAGGTAATGTTGTTTGGTGTACAATAATGGTATTCATATTAGGTCATACTTTATTTTGCTCACAGCAACTGAAGTGTACTGTCAGGAAAGTATTTTAGACTTCCTGTCTAATAAAAGATACAAGCCTTCAGCTGCATTTAGGATACCATTCATCAAGCATTTCTTTCTGTCATGCAGAATGTGCAGAAAGTTTGATAGTAATGAACTTGTATTGATCAGATTTGGGGTTGCAGTTCTCAGAACTAATTTAATACATAGATCAGAAAAGGTGGTGTTTAAACTTCTCTTAAAATTCACTCTTGTTACAGAATTGAGTGCTTCTAGTGCTGATTCACACAAGAAGCAAACTGAAAACACTGCTAATTTTTGCCATGAGTGATTTCAAATATGACAACCCATGTACAGTAATTAGCTAATTAATAAATTTATATGTTGAACACATTATTTAGAATGAAACAGACAAAAAGTAGGTTTTAAATGAAGAGGTCAGTAGCCCAGACAAATGATCAACATTAATGATAAAAGAGACCTACAGGCAGTGCAGAAGATGCCAGTGCAACTGTCTGAAGAGTCTGCCAATGAACCAGATGCTGCTGTAGGGAAAATATTTTTCTCAGCTGACATCTGGGTAGTGTTTGTCATCTGAAAGAGAAAAAGACATGATGATAATGTGCTGAGGTAAATAGCACTATTCCATCACTGTACAGTCATCTTTATTAAATGTCTTTGGAAATCCATTCTGTATGTGGATTTTAAATTTCATATTTCACTTGTGACAGACATACCTCATCTAAGTAATCAGGAGGAAAGTATTTGATCCTCTGATAGATAAGTGGTAGCACGGATAAGAAACATTTTCTATTTTATCCCTGGAAAGACCTGTACTCTCCCTTTACTCTTGGAATGTCAACGCATGCTTTGTCAGACTGTATGAGAAAAATAATTGATAATTCCTCTCTTCAGACAGGACAAAGATGAAGATAAACTGGTGTCAATGACATTGAGATTCAAAGCATCTTCTTCTCAGTTGAAAAATTCTGAAAGAATAGTTCACAGATTTCTTTTATCGCTCTCTCTATATAGATAGATCATACATATCTATTCAGAGAAAGACGTGTAAAAATACAGACAGAGCATCCCAAAATCCTTCTTACAATGTGTGAAACAATCAGACTTCACCTTTTCAACCTTTCATCCACTAAAACACGCTCATAACAGAATTACTAATGATCTAGGTGGTTCTCTACTTCTGACTACATGACAGGTCTGGAATTCTTTAGACTTCAACAGAGTCTTCATGGATTGGCAAGGGATTAAGAATGTAAAAGAAGCAGAAAATGTGGCTTAGTGATGTATCAAATTACTGTAAGAATTATTTCTTTTTAATCTCAGTACAGATAAATTTAAGTTGACATTCTGTGCTCTTTCACTGTAAAGAGGACTAGTGAGAAATTACTAGTGAAAAAGGCAATAGACACGGTGAAATATCTGGTTTTTCTACTGGATTAAGTGTGACAAGTGAATGCATAGTATACAGTCAATTTTTTTAAATGCCACTGTTTTTATATAGATAAGAAATTTTAAGAAGTTAATTGCATAGTGCAGAGCTGACCATGGGTTTCTTTTTGGTTTTATTTGTTTAAATTTAGCCATTCTTGCAAAAAATATGCTTTTCATAAGCAAGAATTCTGTTTGTCTGCATATTGGAAATTGTGTTCCCAGCTATACTGCAACACTGAAATAAGAAATTATATTTTATACATAGTCACAAATACTGACAATGTCTGTGTAATGGCCTTTTTCCAATAAATTAAGTGGTTATATAGTATAACTGTTATCGAAGGTACCAGGAGATTTTGAGGATAAAACAGGTCAATCTTGGTTTAACTAGGTCTCACAATTTCTTTAAGTTAAAAGATTTTCATTAAACTTGTGCTTTTCCAGAGTAAGAAGGCAGTGCTTCACTTAAAGGACTGTTTTGTGAATGTAGTGACTTGGAGATAAATTTCAGTACCTGATAAACTATGAGTTTATTGAGAATTTCCTAAATGACAAGGATTAAAAAAAAAAAAATAAAAAAAATCTACATCTGTATGTGGGTCAGTCTCATTGGACCATTCTGTTGTTCTAGTGTGTTAGCAAAAAAATTCACACCAGAGAGTTCCAAAGTAGACTACTTGCAGTAACAGGAGACCAGAAGCAATTTAACTTGTCAATAAGTTAAGAATAATAACCAATCATCCGTGCAGTATTTCCAGAAGTACTACCTTCCCACTAGTTTGCATCAGAAAGCCACAGACTTGACCACTAGAATCTGCTTTAAAATTTCTCTTCAGAAATTTTAAAAAAACTAAACAGATTAATGTTTACATTATTCTAAATGAAATATAAACCACATTCATTAAAATTAATAATGATAAATGTCCTTGTTTGCATGAAATGGAAATGCATAATCACAGAAAATTAAAGTCATAGGAATTAATTAGTTCACAAAATTGGGAGATGGTGGAGATGCCAAACAGATGCAAGTAAATAAATGGCTGAATGAATAGTATATTATCAATTTGTATGGAGGCTGTTCTGCAATAGGCACAACTGTTTCTTTCAGTCCCACAGGGAACAACTGAAAAGTTAAACTAACTAATAAATTGATGTGTTGCTTTTTTTAAGGGAAATCTGCAAATAAACCCCACAGAGTATCTGGTATGGTAAGTTAAAATTCAAGCTTACCTTTTCAATTTTATTTATTCAATACTTGAAAAAATAAATGAAAAATGAGAAAATTCTTCATCAAATGTAACCAATTTTTGTTTAATGGAAAGTAGTGAAATTTCTAGAATTTGGGGGCCTTATTTCTGAAATGCTTACTGTACATGATTACTTCTCAAAAACGTTGTTGTTACTCAAACTTTGAAATGCATGCTGTGTCTGTTTCTATGTATTTTTTCTGTTCTCTGATGAGCTGACTTTGTAACTAATGAAGTCAGTGGGAATTCTGATAATCATAATCAAAATACATCATTCCAGATTTGCTTTCTGCAGATACAGAGCATGGGCTTAAAATCCCCATAAACACTCAAATTTACAATGACCACTATACCTAATAAGATGTAATTTATCACCAATAACAATATTTTTTTCCACTGCATAAGCTCATTATTGTATTTCATTATGTATCTTTCTTCCACTTACTCTGCATTCTCTAATTTTTTTTCTGTCCAGCACTGCATGTTACATCAACCCATACTGCGTGAGGGCAACTCTTTGCTGCTATCATAATATGAAAAATAAATAATATTTCTAAAATTGTTGTAAATTGCTAGGAGTACCTAAGGCAGACAAATGCATATGTAAGAATATGACCATATTTATTTATTAATTTAATTATTATTGTGTGCCTGAGGTGCAAATGAGCATTGAGCTCCACTCTTCTAGGCACTGTACAAATACATGAAATCTGAATGAAGCAATGGTGTAGATGCAGCTCTGTGGGCACCCTTCTGTCTGATGAACAAGAGGAGATGTTGTACCAGGCAACAACATCAAGTAGACGCAGGACTGTTGGCTGCTTTCTCTAACCAATAATATAATACAACAGCAAAGGAAAGTCATTATCAGGCCAGTGACTAAAGTCGCTGGTAGAAGTTGCCATATTTAAGTTTCCGTGCTATTAGCCACACTACGTTGTAATTTTTCCATCTCCCCAGCTGTACTTTATCAGGTTCCCTATGACATGAGAAGCTCAAAGCACATTTGTAACTACTCACTATGTTGATGGGGTGGAGAACAGAAAGGTTAGTTTGAGATTGTGTTTTCAGGAATTTTTGGTGTTTGATTATTTTAGTAGCTATAAGGCAAGAATCCAGATATATTTTCAAACTCATCCACTGGAAACAAAAACCTACAGGATTAGGTTCTTATAGGACGAAGTCATCTTGGATAATGCATTCAATCAGTGTTCTAGTATTTTGCAGCAGGTCTGTCATGCCATATTCCATGACTTATTTATGCCTATGGATGTTTTTAAAGCCACTGTTCAGGTGTCTGTAACTCTGTAAGCAAAACTTAGCTGATAATCTGTAAAGAAAACAACAAAATTAAAACTGTGGATCTCTCTTTTTAAAATCATTGCCTACCAAATAATCATTCTTCTGCATAAAAATTCATTGTAACATAAACCAATGAAATTTTACCGTTATAATATCCACAGAAATTTAAAAAAACAAAACCAGTGTCATGGTTTAACCCAAGTTGGCAACTAAGTGCCATGGAGTCTCTCGCTCACTGCCCCTGGTGGGATGCAGCAGAGGTAAAAGTGCAAACCAAAAGCCGTCTGTAGCCTATTTCTTCCAAGCTAGTATTTATGAGATTGGAATTTATTATTGAATTTTCCTTACTTAAGCCTAAGTGTTTTGATTTGTTATAACTTTATGGATTTTGAAAGTATAAATGACTAGTCAAGCTCTTCAGAAATAAACTGAATTTAATTTATTTAAAGAACATATTTATCACTTAGTTATAAATCAGAAGGAAAATATCTACATTGTAACTAGAAAATTCTTGATAATATTCTTTTTTTATTTGATTCCTAATTCATGGTGTCAGCTATTTACAAAAATAGGGAAAATTACTTAAGCAAGTCTCTTTCTGGGAAGAAAACGTTTAAGTATGATCAATAGCAGACCAATACAGTCAATACAGTCTGATTAAGTAGCTGTTTAAGCTGAGAGTGTTTACTACAGCATGGTTAAAAAAAAAAAAAAAAAAAAAAAAAAAAAAGGAGCAAGGGAGACATTTATAGACGTGGCAAGAAAGCAAAATAGCCCCAGAGTGTGAATAAACATTACAATAATGTAATCGCTTATATGAGAAAAAGTGTCATAGAAAATATATTTGATTTACTTAATCCTGTCACCTCAGGCTTGCAAACGTAAAGAAAGTGACTTAGTGCTAAGTGATTTGTGTTATTCAGTGCTGCACTGTAGTTGACTGGCTGATATTTAAGATAGACATTAAAAGATAGTAGCATTAACCTTGTCCCTTCATCCCAGATCAGACAAGATAATTAGTCTTTCTGCTTCATTAGGTGCCTAAATCCACTACTCCGGCACCTGTGATATTGTTCAAAATATATGTTCGTTATCACCAACTCAGTAGGTACCTGACTGTTTGGTGAATATGAAATAAGCTATTTAAGATAACAAGATGATAGAAATTTTAGCTGAGATTTCCCTGGAGAGACAATCTCAAGATAAGTGCTCCCTAGGTGTTAGCCTTAGAAGAGACCCTTTAATCCGCAGCTATCTAGAGTGTGCTTTGGCTGTTTGAGGAGATACTACAAATATTCATGTCTGTGTGAGCTGAAGTTGAACACAGATACCCAGAGTGCCTATGAGCCTTCTATCTGTTCTGAGGTATTTTAGTATATGCCTCTGGCAGTCATGTTCTGCTCTAGAAAGGACTAAGGGAAATTAGGGATGAAAGCAATCTTCATATTTTTTGCAAATAGGTTTTGAATCTTTGTCTTTCATATCCCTTTGGCAGGATACTATCTCAGGGTAGTGGGTATTTGGGAGTAACGTGTTGGCTCTGTTCTTTCAAAGTTATGACAGATAGGAATCCAAAAGGTATGCAATGACAGCTTTTGAGTAGCAGACAACCATTATCCTTGGCCTTGTCAGATGAAATTTCCAAGGTGCAGTTTGGCCAGGATTTGTTTCCAAAAAGCAGTTTTGTTACATTCATATTTTTGAATGTACAATTTTAAGCTTCAGGAAAGCTAAAAGAATTGCCAAAATTTCTTGAGGAAAAAACCCACTAAACTTAAGTTTTATTTCTTGTACACTCTGGATTGCAGTCTTTTAAGAAGTTGATCAGTCTTCAGCTCTGTGAATGGGTCTTGCTCAGCTTCCATTTTCTTCCGTTTCACTGTATTGGCAGTGTTTTTTATTTTACTTCAGTAAGTGGACTGTGGGATTATGTGCTAGAATTACTGTGCTACTGCTGCGGTTTTATTTATTCATGGAATTTTGCTTTCTGACAGGCCCTGTTATTATGTGGCCTGCACACTTCAGGGTGCATTGGCCACATGGCATGCTGCAGCAATTGTCTGACCAGAGACTGGTATGCATTTTCCTTGATGGTTAAATATATTGTCTTTCCCTAACCAAAGACAAAGAAAGTAAGTTAGAACTATCCTTTGAACTTTCTAGAATACAGGGAAAGGTTCTTGATGATTCTTAATACTCTGCCAAATGAGAACTGTTTGTACACTTCTTTCTTCTACCATTGTCTTTACTACACAAATGGCATAGAAACTTTAGCCTTATAAGAAAGATGTTTATCACAACTGAATTTTGTGTATTAGTGTTATGTTTAGGATGCAATCTTTCAAGATACTGTAGGGTTTTTGCTCGCAGCAGTG
Source organism: Todiramphus chloris collaris (assembly GCA_025345505.1). Taxonomy (NCBI): domain Eukaryota; kingdom Metazoa; phylum Chordata; class Aves; order Coraciiformes; family Alcedinidae; genus Todiramphus; species Todiramphus chloris. Next base: position 5,574,731 of record JANVCC010000070.1, on the reverse strand, counting down.
TATTTTCCATAACATTTAACAATCTAAAGATCAAGGTCTTGTGAAAAACATGATATCCATGAATACTAATGCAGCTATAAATGCATTTGTATTTGGAAATAATATGGAAGTATGGAGCAATAAGAAGTTAAGACACATAGATTAAGTAAGTCACTTAATAGATAAATACCAAAAGAAGACATTATTCAAGTCCAGTTATGTTGGATGTTTAAAGCAGAAGGAGGCAGCTAGCAAAGTACAATTTGCAAGACGAACTTCTGCCTTCAGCAATATTTCCAGATATTAGAATAAAATATGAAGAGAAGATGAGAAGAGTAATTACTCTGTGTTTTTTTCTATTAAAAATCAGATTATAAAATTTATCAGAACTGCTCAAATACCACAATTTGTCAGTTATTGAACCTGTAAGCACAAGTTGAATAGCTACACATAGAAATGTGCTGACATTTGTATACAAGCATAATTATAGTTTTTTGTACACATATTTTATTTAAATCTTGTTTACCATGGCACACAACAGAGCCTTCAAGAATCATCTCCACATGTAAGAAAGAGCTAACATTTTATCTTGTGCTTCTATAGTATTCCAGACATGAATGAGTTTACTAAACTGAATGGTGCTATCACCTTTCAGATTTTGTGATTAGTGAATAGTGATAAACTTATAGAGACCATCTGACACTTCAGACTGTTGGAGGAGTATAAAATGTCAGTTAGGTCTTTATTTCTTCTTTTAACTTATGATCCAGTGAGCCTTCACCAGAGAGACTGTTTTGGGGTTTATGCTTCCACAGCATACAGCACCTGGCAATAAGATCTGTGTGATATACTGCAATTACCTCTGAAAAATCAAAGCACCCTGAGATCTGAAGTGGAAAACTAACTTCATGGAGTCATTTCACAGTCACCATAATTATATGTGGTTTCCATTGACTGTTTTACATAATTTTCCAAAAATGTCAAAACCTTTAAGCTGTATTTTTAAATTATTTAGCATTTTTGACAAGCAGTTGGGAAACTCATTCATGCCTAGCTAGCAGAGAAAAAAAAATTAGAGTCTGTGACTTTTCACATTGCATATCGACTCCTTGGATTCAATTCACTACAATAAACTGAAAAAAAATGTTCCTGTAGTGCAATATTTTCAATTGCTTTGTATTTTAGAAGAAAGTCCATCATTTCAATGAGTCATGTGATGTTAAGTATGATATGAAATTGACATAAAAACTTACACTGTGGAATTCAAAAACTTGTTCCCAGAGGAACACAAGAAAAGTTTCTGAAAATTTAGAAAAATATACTTGTTGCTGACACAAAGATAAATTACTCATTTTCAGAGGCAAAAATGTAAATAATAGTCTTTTTTTACCAAAAATTAATATTAAAATATTACTGAGATTGTTTGTGCCTACCATTGATATGTTGCATTGTTAGGTATTGACAGTGTCATTATGATGTTGTGCTTAATGTGACAGTTCCTTTTCTATTTTCAACAAAAATCAAGGAATGTAGCAGAGTTAAGAATGTGCATTAGCCTGAGTAGAGAACAGCCCAAAAGAATAAGGAACAACTGTAAAAAAAAAAGGGAATATAAAATCAAAGTCAAGACTCAAGATACCTCTTGACCAAGGCTGAAACTCAGGGCAAGAGCTTGCAATATCTCTTCCCCTTTCTAAGGAAAAAATCCAACTATTTTGCTGACATACTGATGAATCTTATACATTTTTTTAATTTCTTTTTGCAATAAACTTATCAAATAGCCATGGCAGTGTGATCTTGACTTAAAATTTGTCTTAGATGGATAAGAACATAACAAAACCTGTCTCAGAGCTGGATTTCCAGGAGCTTTAGGATGAGTATTTCTGTTTTCTTCTTACTCAGTGATGCCCCTAGTGTGAAACAGTTTATCACTTCTCCCTTTTTAATCTATTCCTAAATTGTGGAACCAGGAAAACTCTTCTTAACCCTCTAAATTTAGTCATAGTATATGCATTGTGTGCTGTTAATTTTCTGACCTCCTGTCATCATCCAAGCCCAAGCATGGTGATTAAGCAGCAGTTTAATGTTTTAAATTTGTCAAAGTTTATTCTTTAAAATGGGATGACAATTTTGTCTCTAGGAACAGAAAAAATTGGCAATAGGACACTCTGTGACAACAAATCTGCTGATTTATGACTTTTCTAAATGAGGCTGATTACCTGTTGCTTGAAGGGGAACTTAAAATTTTAAGTGCTTAACAGAGGTAATTTGTGACCAAGGAATGATCTCTCATGGAGGGCAAGAAGGCTTACCTGCAGAGGGAGTTAAATTGTCTGGAAGCAGGAATGCCAGAGACAGAGGGACTGTCTATCTTTAAGGGATTCAAGTTTCCCTTGATGATAAGACAAGAAATAGCTAGCATTAACCTGTTTTCCAGCAATTCTGAATATAAGCACTCATGGGCCACACTCAGGGCAGTGGAGCTGGACTGAGATTGGGACTCGAGGCTGTGCTGAAGTGCCCTGTGATACACAATTGGTGCTGGTGCAGGTGTATATAAGGAATCCACTCATGATAGACCTTTAAAGAATCCTTGTAGAACTGCTTATGACAGTAGGACTATGTCCGATGCATTGTTCTCTTGTGATATATTTAAGCAAAAACACATGTTTATATCACCTCAAGGGGTACAATAAAAATTCCCAACATGCTGATGTCACTCATATCATGGAAAGGTGACATTATTTTTGTCTGTCCATCTGCCTATTCCATAGTGGCAGTGGGAACATCAAGTTCTACTCTTTTACTATGCAACATTGTACCACTTACATATCTTTCTACTAGTTTGCAACATCATCTTGAAGAAAACAGTACTCAAATTACCCAATATGAAAGAGCTGGAAATAGGGAAAGAGCACCCTGGTAACTATGAGCAGCTTCTGAAATTGTAGAATGCATAGTACAGGGCTTTTGGGAACCAGTAGCTAGGGTAAGACCCAACAGGGTAGAACCAGAAGTAGTGTAAGGATTTTTTTGCAGCAAGTTTTCTATGCATAGCTATCAATTGAGTGCAGTTGGGCTTGTCAGTTCCTTTCCTAAGAACACAGCAATAGTAGAATAGGTATTAAGGATAACAAAATTACTTTGTCTGTTTGGTAGTAAATAGGTAATTATGCCATATCTCCAAGCAGAGATATGACATCTACAGAAGACATGAACACCAAGTATTTTTGGAAGATGTATTTGTGACAAGATATACATATATTTGTTACAAAAATAGCTCCAGAGTAAGACAAATCCAAAAATACTGTACCATAAGAGCTTGAATCTTGTCCTCATTTTTCACATAGTGATGGCAAAACAGTTTGAAATTTAAAATGAGTCTCGAGAGACATACAGGTTCTGGAGTACAACTTAAACAGAGTCTGTCTTACATCAAAGAAATTGAAATATTGTTAGCACACAGAATCCATCTCTCCAAGGTTTAACAATCTATTCTGTGTGTCAGCCTGGTACCCACGATGAATGTCCCATTTATCACTTCTCTTATTATTTAGCGTCTTGGAATCAAATAAAGGTAGATAATACTTCCTAGCTTTCTCAATAAAGTTATGGAAGAAATATATTTTTAAAAAAATCCAAAACCAACAACCAGATAACTGGTTTCTTGAAGAAATTTCATTAATAAAAAATATACTAGAAATTAATATATGCATATGCATTATTAGAACTGGTCATCCATTTTTATCGCACAGAAGCATTTGGTCATTTTCACTGGTGCAGCCTAGTTGAGGGCCTAGGATTAAGAGAAGGCAAGGACAAATAAGAGATGTTTTAGCACTATGTGGCACAAAGTTGCCAATAAACTTGGCTGACCTTCTAAAAGCTTAACCAAATTTCATTGTGGGCAAATTGGATCAAGCAAACAGTACAAACATCTGAAAACCAAATACATCTGACCATCTCATTCACAAGAAAACAAATCTCACAGTTCTGTACAACTACATTCTGTCTGCTTTGAATATGCCAGTGATAGTCAGACCTAAACTAGCTTTATATCTCAAATTGATAATACATGATTTTTACTTTGTTGGACTGTTGTAGTGTGGTCATATGTATTGCAACTCTGAAAGGCTTCTGTTATTTCCAACTTGTAAAATAACTATAGATTATTTTTAGATGGAGAGGAAGACAAATGAATTTATAATGATATCAGAAATTAAAAAGTAATGCACATATATAGAATCTAGTTAGAATTTAGATAATAAATTTAGATTTGGATTAAAAGTAACAATTATATTTTTTCATATGTAAAGTAGATTTTCATCTTCTAATCTGCCAGATGAATAATTATTTTAGTATGTCCACTGATCTGAAATTCAAATAAATTGGTAATCTAACGGGGTAATATTTGGATAAGACAAAGTAAGCAAAAAAATAAATTTAAAATGTGGTAAAACTATAAATGTAAATAATGTAGAATGTAAAATGATAAACGCAGAAACATTAATCTGATGCCTTGGAACCTTTTTATTTAATAAACTGAGGTTCTAACAACTTCAATATAAATTGTTTTTCCAGATTTTAACACTGTTTTATCAAGAATAATGGCACAATCCTACAGATTGCAAAATGAATATATACAGTATTCAAATGAATATTAGAAAACAGGAAAAAAATTCTGAACATTTGAGAAATGATCAGGACCACCTATTGTGAACAAGTCAGACTGGATTTTTAATTCTCCTGATGCTTCAAAAGATGATATGACCTTTTTAATGTTAATCATATAATGCTAAATAGTGCCTGTTTTCAGTGGTGCATGAAGAATGAATGTGTCAGCCATTTGAGAAACTGCAATACCAAATTGGAGATGGATTCAGTCATTCTTGGAGATATATGTGTGGATTTTTTAATCAAGTGGGTTGGGCATCTACTAAACTTGTGATTGAATTTTACAACAAATAGTGGAATAGTCAGCCTAAGGAAATGTCTGTATTCCTTAGACAGACATAGGAGAGCAAAAAGTTAGGAGAGTTGAGTCTTCTCTGGAAGCCTTTATAAGCATCAGTCTTATCCATTTAATGTAGACAGCCTGAACTACATAAGATGATTCAAGTGCTTCTAGATATAAATGTAAAATAATTGTGCCCTTATAGGTAGTTAGGAAGATGGATTGCAATTTACATTCCAGTTGAAATTCAAAAGGTTATTTCATAGTTGACTTTGCTGAACATGCTTTACCAGGTAATTTCTTTCTTTTCAGAGACAAGCACAAATCCCCTGTTTCTGACTGTAGTGATGATTAAGATATATCAGATGCATTTGAAATTGTTATTTAAATTACTCCTAAAATATTTTTCCTCTGCTTTCAATAACTTGATGTTGTCCTGGGTTCAGCTAGGATAGGGTTAATTTCTCACTAGGAGCTGTGAGGGGGCCACAGGAAGGACAGACAACCAAACCTGCCAGTGGGCTATTCAATACCATACTTCTGCCTACTATGTAAGGGTGGGCTGAGCAAAGCACAGGTTTTGGCCATGGAGGGTCTCTGGCACAGACTGTGTGATTGGGGCAGCTTTAGATGGACATTTTGTTCAATAATACCCACTTTATATATTGTTTCATTACTGTTATTGTTACTTTTTATTTTGCATTGTTCTATTAAATTGTCCTTATCTCAGTCCATGGTATTTTGCCTTTTGCTCCCTATTCTCCTTACATCCCACCCGGGCAGATGTATGTGTGAGTGAGCGGCCACGTGGTGCTCTGCTCCTGGCTTGTCTAAACCACAACAGTTATATTTTTTATACAGCTGACTTCTTATTTTAAAGATTTTATTCTCTGCATTTAAACATTCAAACTAATATTTTCATTATGGATCTACACCTGAGAATGTATTAAATTTTCATGTTAAGGAATTCCTTTGCTGCTTCTTCCATGAGGAAAATGGATATTTTTGGTAGTTTTAGAAAGCTTTGTCTTTTGTTTGGGTTTTTTTGGTTTTTTTTGTTTTTTTTTAATAGCTGCAACATGTCTATACCTGGGATAGAAATTTAGAAGGCCTTGATGTCAAATATGTCTTTGGAAGTCCTTCTGAAAACTTGCTGCCAATTGATGACTCACAAACTTTTAAATGTTTTGGGTTTTTTTTTCCTCAGCAAAATGTCTTAGAGTTTTGCTGCATATTAGCATCACAGTGTTTGTTTGCTTGCTTTTGGCTCACTAGCTGAGAAAACCTGTTTCCATTTCATTGTCAATATTTAAATACCTCTAATGATACTTTTATGATAACCACTTATTTTAAGCCTAATGTTATGCCTACGTGAATAAGGACATAAGGATGATATAAAATGGCTATCTCAGAGATCCACTGATTGTTCTGCATTCTTTCTTTGAATTAAAAATGGAGGACTGTTACATTAACAAAAAAAAAAAATTCTACATTTTTATCTCCTTTTCTGTGTTCTCCAATGTCCACAAGTTTTTTTCAATTCCTTTTTCAAGGATTAATTATTTTGAAGATTACTTTTAACCTCTGCTGTTTAAAATAAATTTTTTCCCCAAATAATTTCTTTAAAAATTTCTATTGAAATTTCAAAAATTAGTAAGTTAAATTCATGTTAGAACATGACCATTAGTAATTACTTTTTTTTTTTTTTTTAACCCACCCATTTTTACATGCTTTTTTTATGTACAGGAAAGAGTGGGGTTTTCTTCAACGACTTTTTTTTTAACAAACAAACAATCGAACCAACCAAATATATTCTTGGAAATATAAACATGAGTCTTTCTCTCTTTTGTAATTAATTTTTGTAATTACCAGAAAATTCAAAATATCTGAAAAAAAGACAGTTCCGTAATCGAAGCTGGCAATTCTGCAAGGAAAAACCCTCTGGGAAAGCAATTAAGATGGGTCAGAATTAAAAAAATTAACATGTTTGCAGTGACTTTTTCCTTAGCGCTCCATCTGCTCCCTGATTTTGGGAAAATCAGGTTTGGAAGCTGTTCCACCTGGACATCTTTCTGCAGAAGCGCTCCCGCTGGAAGAATTGGATACAAAAGTTAACGACCACAGGTTAACACCTGAAAGGCTGTAAGTATTCAGTCCCATTTAAAGGAAATAAAACATTCACTTATTTCAGCTTTGGTTGTGGGCTTTTTTTTGGTTGGTTGGGTTTTTGTGTTGTTTTGTTGGTTTTTGGGTTTTTTTTCTTGCTTCTGTTTTTTTTGTTTCATTTGGTTTGGTTTTTTGGTGTGTTTTTGGATTTTTTTTCTTTTTCTTTCTTTTTAATTAATACTTGTTTCTGCATCTCTGTACATTCTCATACGAAAATAATAAATGTGGGTAAATACTAAATTAAATGTTCATTTCAGTGTGTGTACTAGGTTTTTTGAAATATTCAGGAAAGGAATAGTCCTATTCCAAGAAAATCACTATCTGGGGATAAATAAAAGTAAAGATGTGGTGTAACAAAAAGGAACAGGAAATTCCCAGAGGGAAAATAAAAGGAATAGAAAAAGAACATAATAGCTGAAGGTACAGAGGAATTCAAAGTACTAGAAAATTAGTAATGTGTTTGAAAATCTCATGTGCTGCTATAGGGAAAAATGAAATTATAACAGTGGCCTCTATGTATTTTCATTGTGAAAATTCAAGTTTTTCTTTTTTTAAATATTACATTGTATGTCTCTTTTATACATTAGTTATTAAAATCCTGGAAGCAAATGACAGGTATTTGCACACAGCCAGGGTTCACAGAGAATTAGAAGTTGAAGCAGAGCCCATAGATTGAGGAAAGTGAATATCTCCCATTATTCATCACTTATTAGACCACACCTAGAATAATTTATTTGATTTGGGGCTCCCAATATAGAAAACACATGAAGAAATAGGAGTGAGTTCACTGAAGGGCTACCAAGCTGTCTGGGGATGGAGCACCTGCCTTCTGACTAGAGGCTGATAAGCTTGATCAGCCTGCAGGAGGAACAGCTTTGATGGGGTGGAGGATTGTTTGAGGATGGGGCCTGGTAAGAACAGTTCATGGTAGATGGATGAGAAATGTGCATAAATTGAATTTTTTCCACACCACTGGAAGAGGCTGCGTAGTCCCCATCCCTGGAGGTTTTACAGACCTGGATAACCCAGCTGAATACAGGCCTGAACAACCTGAAAAGAATCCCAAAGATGACTTTCCTGGACTAAAGATCTCTTGAGGTGCCTTCTAGCCTGATTATCCTACCTATCCTATCTTTAACTGCCATATAAGTTTAAAGTAATATTATGAAACACTAGCAAGTTTTTCCTGCTTATACCAATATCACCTGTTCATTACATACTTGGCACTTTTCCTTTTTAATGTGTATTAACATGAAGTCAGTGTCATCTTTTCCATGACTGAGAGATTCTCTTCTATGCAGCAAGAAATCTCTGGCTTCCAGCAGTCTTCTACAATTGAACAACAAAGTCAGAGGCAAAAAGATAAACCATGCAATAAACCATGACTTCTAACTTTTTCCCCAACATTTTCATTAAAAATACAGAAACAATGGGGCTAAAAGCCACACCATTAGGATGATGCATAATGTTTCATTCTCAGCATATCTCTTCTACTATGACTGTTTATTTCTTTCTTAAAAAAGACTTTCTTTCTTAAATATTTATCCTATTTTGCTTAAAGTATAAGAGATGGAATAAAATGTTCAGTTGGTCTGCTAGCAAATGATAATCCATGAGGTAAAGATAGGTAAAATTTTAATATCATCTGGTTGGGAAGGTAAAAAAAAATATAATGTATATCTATATGTTCTTTATGTTTGTAACTGCATGGATTTTAATTAATTTTTTTTAGAAATTCATACAGCAAATAGAATGAAAATTTCCAAACAAATCATATTGATTTCTGAATTTCTTCCAGAGTTGTAAAAATGTCACAAGCCATTTGAAATTACAGTTGATGAAAACAGAAAAAAATAAAAGGAGTTACTCAATTACGAGTTAAACTTCCCCCCCTCCCCACCCTGTTAAATACCATTAAGCTGTTTCAAATACAACAGTATGTATCTGACCTCTTATAGAACCATAGAATAGTTTAGGTTGGAAGGGACTGTTTGTTTTAGTAGTGTAAAAATAGCTTTAGCAAGCTGATTTTCTGGGTCTGAACTTTCCGAAGATTTTTCCTCTGGCATAACTGTTTACACTTGACTTGCAACTGTATCTAGGCTTAGTGAATATCTATTTCAGATGGAGTGTGTGAGGTAAATGACGATACAGAGGGTGAAAATACGTTGTCATTACACACACTGTGGGAGAAAGTGTCTAGTCAGGGTGGTCATCAGATGAAGAAAAATAAAAGCAGAGACTGTTGCTTTTGTATGTGAAACTCAAGATCTCCGATTTCATGTCATTTGAAGGGTAATATGAGACACTTGAAAAATAGTGTGGGTTTCTTATGAGATAAAGCCAACATTCTTTGGCTTATATTTAGTTTTTATATTCTGTGATAGATTAAGTTCATCTCTGCTGTCTTCAAACATCTCGCTACTCGCCTCTCCAAAGGGCATTTTTTATTATTTATTTATTTATTTATTTATGAATTGTCCTGGAGAACAATTAAGTGAATTATATACAATTTCTAAAGCTAGTTAATGGGTCCCACTGAACTGCCAAAGCTACAGAAATACATCTTTAAAGTGCCAATTTTCCAAAAAGATAATTATGCTGATATGAATTACCACATTATGACACAATCCTATGAAATAGAAAAGAGGATAATGAAACAAGTGCTGAGGGCATATTTGTTTCTATCTATGAGAACCAAATAGAAATGAAATAATATGATGTCCTACCCTTACTAAGCTATATATACTCTACCTCCAGGCAAAGAAAATAATAAAATATGTAATAATATTTTAAACAGATCGTATCTGAGGAAAGTTTTCCTATTAGCTCCATGGCCTGATTTAACTTACCCAAAGTACTTGACGTATTGCATTATGGAATTTTGTACTTTACTGTTGTATATTGCTGAACTTAACTACTTTAGAAAATATTTACAATATTATTCTGTTTCCATCTATTTTAATGCTTTTGAACCTTTTGTCTACCCTCACATATACATAAAATATTAATGACATATATGACATTTATAACAGTTTCAAAAGTGAAACTCAGCAATCAGATACATCCTCAAGGATATCCCATTTTCAGTCTCAAACTGATGAGAAGAGTTTAATGTGTAAGTCAAGTATTTCGAAGAAGAGGTCATAACAGTGTATGAGTGAAGCTGAAGAACATTTTCTCTGATTATCCAAATGTTTCAGGTGTCTCTCACAATCTTCAGATAATCACAGCTCTACTGTTATGTCACTGTCATATAACATGAGTGTCATTGCCAGCTTCTCTACCTTTCAAATGATAAAGCATACATATACTCACACCCACCCACAAAATACAGTGTTGTTTTAGGTTGCTTTTGTGGGTTTGGGTTTGGATTTTTTGTTTGGTTTGGTTTGGTTTGGTTTTTCCCCCAGCATGATGGGAACAGCAAAACACCATCTGGTGCTAATCTCCACTCTGACTAATAAAATAATGCAATGCCAAGACAGACCTCCTATTAAAGTGAATGCTTCGGCAGCACAAACAGACCAACACAGAGTGCCCTGGCATAACATAATGTGCATACCAGTATTTAAAATATGGGTGTTTGTTGTTTTTTTTTTATAAAATGAGTGAAAGGCATATGTTCTTTGACCTAAAGTGAATTAGAATTTTATTAAAACCTTAGAGCCTAAAATGCCCTTCTAGTGACACTACAATCACTCAAGAGTTATTGAACAGAATACAACAGAAACCGTATCACTATTTGGCCTTAAGAAAAGCCTTAAGGTCTTATGTTTCAGCAAGATGCTGAACCAGGAAACAAAAGAATACATTTTTAATCCTGTTTCTGTAACTGATCTCTTCTACGGTGTCAATTCTTTACTGGTACTATCTGAAGGGTAGGTTAAATTGCTACACTATGCAATGTTACAGATAAAATACAGAACCTGTGCTTCACAAATGTGCAATTTCCATCTGTATTTAGTTATAATTTTCTTTCAATCATAGCAAAATCTTTCTCTAAATCTTCTCTTTTAAATTAAAGTATTAAACAGTAATTTTACAACAATAACAATAATCTTGAGAAAAACATTGCAGCTACCATTCTGAAGGGCTAAAAATGATGAATTAATCAACTCTGCCCATCAAAATCTTGAGATTTGAAGGCAACTTCTCGTGATTTCTAAAGTGTAGTGGCTTTGGTTATTTGCTTGTTTGGAGATTTTTTTTGTGTATGTATGTTGAAATCTAAAAAATGTGAACAGGCTGTTTATTGAAGAGAGAGTGTACTCAAAAAATACAGAGAAAAAATATATTGTATTTTATTTTTTAAAAAAGCATGAATAAAGTGAAAGATTATATAGCGAGTTCACCTTATAACTACTGACGTATGAAAAAACAGTTCAGATATTTGCTACACTAACTAGCTAGGTTACTAATTTATATTGCCTTCTGAGGACATATATTATTGTTATATTTTTCTGGAACAAAATACGTAACATTTTTATTAAATACACAAATCATGTCATTAATATGATTAATCTGTTTAGTGTCTCTGGAATGGTAATACTTGAACTCACATAGTCTGAAACACTCCATAGATCCATCTTTCTTCATCTAATGTTAACGTATGTGTAAGTCCAACTGATGAAACTGAAATACATGCTTAATGTTAAGCCTATTATTAAGTGTCTTGCTAAATTGTCCCATAAAGAGGAACATGTGTTTCTTTGCTCAAAATCTTAATTATTTAATCACTCAATTCTTAAATTAAATTTTCACTTTTGGGCAGGAGGGAATTGTTTATTATGCACTGTTGATTATAGATATGTCTTAGAGTACTATGCAATCAGATTAATTTGTTGTTGCAGTGCCTACCTCACTCTGAACTTCCAAATAGCATCTGCCTGGAATGAGAAGCAAGAGCTCCATACTTCTACAAAGCCATGGACCTTGTTACTCCAAAGACAAAGTGTCATAGCACTCATTCAGAAAGTGAAAAATCTACTTCCAATGTTCTTTCTGTGTGAAAGAAATTAACCTGCATTTGCATACCCAAAGGTATAAAATATACACCAATGTATGTGTCTGTATTTTAGCCTTGAACTTGAGTTTAGATAAATAGTCAAAGTTTATTTGGAGAAAAGGAAAAAAAAAAAAAGGAGGAGAAATGCTTAATGAGAAATGCTTAATATAACTTTGTATGCAGTGATTAAGGAAATCACTAGAGAAATAGTAAATGAAAGTTTGTTAGACCTGTGAACCAGAAGTTTTTATGTTATATATCCTATTATATATTGTCACGGTTTAGGGTCAGGATGGCCCCTTAGACCTATAACAGACGCTCTCTGTTAAACCCCCTCCCTCCCCAAAGGGGAAGGGAAAGGAAATAAGGGAGAGAGACTTAGCGATTAGAAAAGGAAACTAGAACGGCTTTAATGAAAATTACATTATATAAATTATATAAAAATGGAATATATACAAATATATACAGAACCAGTACTGAACCCAACCCCCTGATGGTACATCACCGTCACCACTGATGCTGTGGAGCAGGCACCAGGAGAGTCACAGACTGGGCCCTGCAGCAGAAGGGAGCTGTGTTCAGGAGCTGGATTCTGGTACTGGATTCAGGAACACACAGACTGGGATTGAAGGCAGAGTGGACAGAGTCCTCCTTGGGTGTTCCGAGGAAGGAACCGAAAGGGGAAAAGAGCCCAGAGACCCTCAGCTCTAAACTGAATATGATTTATATAGGATGGAATACCTCGTTGGTGAGTTTAGGGTCACCTGTCCTGTCCTTTCCTCCCTGAAGGTGCCACCTTTTACTTTCTGCATCCCCCAATGTGGTACACAAGATCCAGTAGTGGCCTTGGTCTGCATACCAATCCTTGGTAGTAACTCTAAACATGAGGTGTTATCACTGCTAGAAGCAGACACTGTCCGTGAGAACAGGATGATAACTTCAGAAAGTGCAGTTAGTTAGAAGAACTGAGCTGAAAAGTAAAATTACTGAACAGAATTAGTTCTGTTCTCACTCAAACCAGGACATATATTAATGTCCTAAGCACTCAGCATGCTAAAGATTCACAGTGTTACAACTTTCTGTATTTTGTGAGTAATAATTAAATTACTGTTATGAATTTACCTTTAAACTCTGTACTGTTTTGAAAGGTTGGAGATAAATTATTATGACATTTTAATTTCTTCTTTTTTTGAAAGGAGGACAAAAAATCATGACATCTATTCCTTAATATGTGAACAGTATCACATTACATAAAACTGTGGTTTTGGTGAACAGGTATTCTCAAAAAATATTTAGGTCAGTCTGTAATTGTAATACTTCTGTAACAGTAAGAAGACATAATCAGTTTAAAGTCAAACTTAACAGAAGGAAGTGACAAAATAAAATTAGAAATTGGATTTTTTTGCTGGTCACAGTGCAAGGATGTTTGTTCATGGGTTCATACGTTAACAGCTCTGAATAATTTCCCCATTTTTATTTCAGTGTTACAATAATGGCATACCAATTGAAAAACTGCTTTTGGGAATGCTTTGGTTAAGAAAGAGTGGTATCATCAATATGGCCACTGTAAACTCCACTTGGACAAAAAAGTGTAACATCCATCTTGGACATCTTGTAAAGACAGGGGTTTAAGAAATGGGTGAGAAGATGACAGACAGGTACACAAAGAATAGTTAGAAAATACTGAAGATGTGACAGATATGTTTTTTAGAGCACATCCTGGTTGTCAGGTCAGTAGTTTTCATCACAGTTTATGGGTACCTAGAATGGAATACTCAAAAGAGAATGTTAACTTAGACACAATGCCATGCTCACAAGTATATATAGCATTTGGATCAGAGCTAGTTTGTATTTTGCCAACTTTGAACTCAGGCAGGCTGATCTCAGCTGGAATGTGTGACCAAGTAGTTATGACTATTGAGTGATTTAGATGAATCAGCCTTATCAGACAGGCAGTTCATAGGCTACTTAGTTGTGTGTTTTTATTGTGTTTTTATTGAAAGTACACTTTATCTCAGTAGGTACTGTAAAGATGTTAAAACATTATAAAATAGCTACTTTTATATACAATATTTTATCAAGATAGTAAATCTCACTGTCTTTGGTAATCTGGCAGATGATAGTAACGTATTATATGTATGGCTTCATCCTAGAATCATCTCTCCTTATCTTGAGACATCAAGGTAAGTTTTCTTTGGATTGATATGAAAAGACCTTGTCTTAGGTGAACTTCGCCTTCATTAAGGGTTAAAGATGAAAAACATATTCAGTTAAAAAGAAGGGAGAAATTAAGTTTAAATGGTTATTTCTTTATTATATATTTAACTGAGGTGGATGCATTCTTTTTATCAAAAAATACTTATTATCAATTTTGTTTTTTTCCCGCTCCAAAGCTGTTCTATGTCTTCTATTCCTTAAAGTTTTTAATATTTAATAGCCTCTTTTTTTTTTTTTTTTTTTTTTTTTTTTTTGTAAGAAAATATTGCTTATATGCATACCCAGGAAAGATATTCAGTGTTGTTGAAGTTGATGGATAATTTGTTGATACTATACTCACAAAGGTCCTTAGTTTTATAATTTATTCTCTTCAATTAACCCAACCTCTGACAGGACTGTTAAAATTCAGATTGAGAGAGTTATATTTGCAAGTCAGCATATGAAATGGGTTGGAGCTCTAGTAGGTCCAGTGGTACATTTGGAGAGAAGTCATTAGCCATTAGCGATTGGAAGTTATTAGGTCATTGTGCATTGTACACAGACATTATGATTATCTTGGGCATTTTAAGGTCAGAAGAATCATACTGATTTTACTGAGCTGTTACATTAACTCTGTTTTATAGTTCTGTTTGTAACTTCAATAATGAGCTGAAATGCAGATTACACTAAACGTTCTGGTCTTTGTTTTTCTTTTAGGAGACTTACTTTTTCTTTAGCTGTTTATGATTAACATGGTGTGAAAATTCTGAAACTTATTTCAAATCAGGATTTTCTAAATACTAGTAATTGGACCTTGCTCTGCTTTTGTCTACTAAATTAAATAATTGAATTATAGTATAGGATTTTATGGGATTATGATCAAGTTGCTTCCTAATCTTTTTTGCAACAAATGGTAGAGTTATTTCCTTATATTTCATTTTAGGAAGACTATTAAACAGATGACAAAATAGTCTAGAGACACTTTTCTGATACTTTTTAAAGGTTTTCTTATCCCTTTTATAATGTCGTTTTTGATCTCTCCTGCTCCCTCTCTCCAGCACTTTACAGTATTTGTGTCTCAAGTAGAAAAAGTCAGCATTGTGATATAGGGCTGGGGAACATTTTATATTTTATACTGTGTGACTGTATTCAAACTGTGCTATTTTTCTCTTCAGGGATAAATTTCACTTACACAGCACACTCAATTGCAAAATTCCGTAATCAGTGACCTTGGGGGACTCTTCATTTTTTGAATGCCTAAATATATCTACCATTCACGTATTCCTCTTGTCAGCTCCATACAGGTAGATGACATTACCTTATTGGTTAATATTGTCCCATATTTTGCCTTTTTAAAAAAATCTCATCTTCATACTGAAAGATGTAGTTCTAGAGACAAGTGCACAACGATGCCTCTTTCCACAAAAATGTTCAGCCTATAATTGTTTCAGCAGCAGCACAGCAACTTATCACACCTTTTCCAGCTGTGTGCAGGATGGTAGCTGAACTGCCAGCAGAAATGAGAGTAAAGAATTGTGGAAAGTGTCCTTTGATTCTTGATCCTCTGTAATTTCCTTCTAACAGAAGGAAACCTAAGAAGACTTCAAATGTAGTTTTTCTCTCTCTCACTGTGCTTTCACTCTCTATAAAAATGATAGGACAAATGCTCTATATTATCAGGAACAGAATTTACCATATCATAATAAGGAAAAGGCTGTTTCCCTGACCACTTTCTTTTTCTCTGACATATTGGAATGTATAACACAGCATCTCCCATAGTGGATTCTTCTTTCCTTCCTTCCTTCCCATTTCTTCTTTTTGTTTCGCTTCTCACTGACAGAGTTCCCTGGTTAATTGGGACACTTTGCTGGTGTGTTTTTCCCTGAAACAGAATAAGCATAATGCTCCATTACAATATAATGAGTCACAGTTTGAAAATACTGGAAGAAGAAACCTGAATTAACCATGGACAAGAACTGTCCTTCACCATGGCTGATTAGGACACAACTATGATTTACTGCATTTGGCTGTAGAATTTATATGCCAAGCTGCCATTAAAATCTTATGATGTGAAATCTCAGGAGTTAGCACATTAACCTTACTGCTATTATATCTTTAATAAGCATAAAATTAATACAAGGTCTTGAAGTTCCAAGGTATTTAAAACTGAATCTTTAAGAAAAAAAAAAAAAAAAGCAGACTAATCTTTTCTGCAAGTTTTCTTTACCACTGGATAAGGTCTGCTTATCATAGATACATAAACTTTTGGTAATCTATCTGTATATGTTCAGGTTTTATGGAGTACAGATTAAACTAGAAATTAATATAGAAGATATTTCTGAGTTTATATTCCTAGAGGTCCAAATTTCACTGTTGAAATTAATTCTCTACTCATTTATTTGAGCTTTTTTCTGCATTTGTAAAATGAATATCCTTTGATTCTCACCGTAGTCTCTGGAAGTAAGTCAAATTTACTGAGCAAGTAGAAGAGCAGTCATTAGAAAGAAACATGAGAATTAGTAATGTATTCTTTAATGTGTTTTGTATATGCATGAAGTATGTGTGAATGGAAGACAAATCACGACAATAAAACCAGAATATATATATCCTGGTGGTCCAGTTCTGTATGCAAAAATAAAATCAGAAATAACCTACATTAACACTGTAAATGGACTCCACAAATCAAATGCTTGTGACCTTCCTTCTGACAACATTTCTTGCTGCTAGAGACAAAACCAACAGACAAAACTGAAAATGTTTTGGAAAAGCTAAATATCCAGTCACCTCAGTGTGAGTCAGAACAGCAGCGGCACAGAAACAAAAGCTAATTGTGACATATCTCCTTCACTTGGCCTGAAGGACTTTTTGTGCTTGAAATAAATTTGTATTTGTTTAAAAACATCCTTATAGTTCTTAAAAGTCTAGGCACTCCTCCGAAAAAAAGTCTCTTGTATACATTTTCAATGTAAATTTTAACTCAGTGAACTACAGCCTGTAGCTAATTTCAAGTATTTGCTCATATTTGCTTTTATTTGGTTCACATTGAAGAAGAGAAAGGCAGATAGAGAGAAAGATCTTTGAAAAGGTCATGAGATCTCAAACAAAAACAATGTTAGGCTCTGTCCTAAAAAACACTGAGTTATTAAAAGATCACAAGTAATTTCTGAAGTTCCCAAGGAAATTCTAGATTTTCGTAGATGTATGCCTGATAACTGAACAGTGAATGTGATCTGCAGGATGTGAAAGATATTAAAAAAAATAATAATAATTTAAAAAAATAGCTAAAATACAGTTTGAAAGCAGACTGTACTGAATTATTGAATGGAAAGCATAACATCATGGACACAATTAATATAAATTCAATGCAGGAACTGTGCTTCTGCGTTTAAACAGTGCAACCTCATCACTAGACAGTATCACCATAAACAATATAAGAGTGCTCTATAAATTCAGTCACAAATTATGAATGCCCTTTAGTTCATAACCCATAAGCAACATCAGGCTATTTAACCGTAACACACCTGGCACAACTAAAATTGCAACAGGCAGGGCAGCATGGAGCAGAAACTGGTTCTTGTGTCTTCAAAAAACTCAGTAAATCAACTCAAATGAAGCTGTGTGTTTGACAAGGTAAACATTACAAGTAACACTGCTTTTCAGTTATGTGTGAGTAATATTTCTTGTTAAGCCTTAAATATTACCAAGTGTTTCATCATGCTACCTGAGATTCTTTTTTCTGAAGCATTTTTGTTTTCTCATCTTTTTATAGATTAACAATTATTCACTGCCACAGTGCAAGCAACCTTTCCCCTGATGATTACTTATAATACTTTTCTGTGCTGTCTGGTCTACATTCTCAACTCAAAAGAGTGCCTATTAACACTTTGTTCTCGTGATTTTTTACTATTTTAATGCATTCCTTACCCTGTCACTCTTTTGTATATGTTACATTTAATCTAAGCATCATGCATATTCTTGGCATTCCTATTTAAATATTAGTAACTTAAAATATTTTATCAAGTGTTGGTTTGTCAGATTTAGGCCAAGCCCTTTTCATTTCCTGCTTTCTAAGAAGTCCAACAGACTTCAGTTTGGTAGAACATCATCTGTCTTTGGTCTCCAGAACAAGGGGCTCAGTCAGGTTCTCTGAAAATTTCAGCTGAGGCATCTGTTCTGTAATGGACAAGGTAAAATCCTTTGTCAGTGTATGGTGCAGTAATTTCACTGTGACTAGGAAAGGAATCATCCAGTTACAGATATATAGCACAGAATTAAATGGGGCATAAAAACACATTCAAAAGAACTCTTTATGTCGTAGACGGTGGGAGAATTACGGCACTCAATGTGAGCAATCAGGCAATTCTCATTTATTGTTAAGACCAACACTCTTTTATACAGTTATTAATGAGGCTCATACATAGTGCAAAAGCAAGCTCATTATTGGTTAGGCTATAAAAGGTCAGACCTGCCCAGTTGCTTATCTCTGTGGTCGTGCAGCTGGTGCAGCTCCTCATATCTTAGGCCCCAGGCATCTTGTTGTTGTAGAACTCCCATTCTCAAGGAACAATCTGACCTTGCTATTCTGTTACACTGTCTGTGTCCTGTGCCTGTGCAGCTCCTCGTCAGCAAGTCTCTGCATGGGATGTGACCCTTACCCTGTAGCCACTCTCCCACATCTTTACATCTTCCTACTCAGGAAATAATTAGGCTTGTAAGGCATCTCCAAAGATGTGTGTGAGCTTCAAGGAGAAATGAGTGGATGGGCACCTTTTGCAAAGTCTAAAGATGACACACTTAAAATATAAGATGAGCATTAACACCCAGGAGATGCCTAGATGTAACTGTAGGATCCATAGGCCTTAGCCAAGTAACTTCATTGACACATTGCGTCATTTACAAGTTTATATGTTCTGGTTTGGGTTTATTTTGTTTATTTGTGGTGTTTGGGTTTTTTTGTTGTTTTTATCTGGTTTTTGTGTTGGGTTCTTTTTTTGTTGTTTTATTATTTGTTTTGGTTGGGGTTTTTTGTTGTTTTTTTTCTATGCTTTGTGGGGGTTTTTTGGTGCTTGTTTGGTTTTTTTTGTTTGTGGTGTTGGGTTTTTTTTGGTTGGGTTTTTTTTTGTTTGTTGGGGCTTTTTACATACCTTCCTTTGGGGGCAGGAAAGTTTCATGATTAAGTATTGTTCTATACATTACAATACATCCCATGTCTCAGCAATATATGATGTGTGCTATTATATGTTTTGTGTGCTATCTTGTAATCCTCATAAAAACAAGATGTAACACACAATTGTAACATGATGCAGTCTCTGGCCATGAGAGATATACAGGTTGCATTGTGTTTCAGATCCATATTTCTCACTGCATTGAGGAAAAAGTTAATTTGCTTTTTTTAATTTAAAATTACCTACGTATCAGGATGGCTTATACAACAGATATTAATGAAAAAAACCAAACCAACAAACAAAACAAACTCCCAGCTTTTACTGGATGATCAACAAAAGTGTAAAACATATTCCTCCAGGCTGTTATTTTTTGGACATGTGCAGGATATAAAGAAAAAAATCTGACTGAAGAACATTGTAGAATGACTACTTTCTGAAAAATGACTTGTCACATAGCTGTAACCTGGTACTTGTTAGCCCTGTGCTGAGAGTCTTGTCATTCATTATTGAATGCCTTTCTATTTCTACCACTGCATTTACTTCTAAGAAAAAATCAAAGACTAACTTTTGATTTTTTTTTTTACCCTTTTGCCAAGCATAAATAATAAAATCAGAATATTAATTAAGGTTTTTTTCATATTTTTTATTTGTGCAATTCCACATAATCCTTCATACCATATTTATTTACACAAAAAATGTAGCATATTAAAATAAACTATATTTTCAAAAGTAGATCAGGGGAATTTGTTCTGAGGAACATACAGATGTACATAAATGGATATGTTGGAAGAAGAACTAATTTGGATAGAACAGTCCATAGCATGAGACATGCACATTTTTTCAAAGAACCAGAGATAATCTCCACAGCTCTTGTTTGCCTGATTACCAGACCAGATTGTGTTTTGCCCATGATCCAACACCTACAGATTTTGCCAAGCTCTGTGGTGAAGCATAATCTCAGTAGGCATTATGAGACTGCGTGGTGCCTTTGGATAGGTGAAAAGTTTTACATCATCCTGGCCTCAGCTTGTCCGTGTCTTCCTTTTTTATTTATTTATTGAGTCACCATCTTCTTCCTGGTTCTCCATACATTGAGTGACTTGTGAAAAAAATATTTGATCTTTGTTGATGTGAAGTAGTAAAATGCTTTTGTATGGTTTCATGTGAGAAATACACTTACTATAGGCAATTTTATTTTAATTAAATCGTGACCAACCACTGGCCATGAGAGAGGTTAAATGGATGCCAAATTACATATTTATGTCTCCATCAGTGTGTGTCTGAGAAGTACCTGAAATAGATTGGAGAGCTAGACTAAGCTAGTCAAATTTAAGTAAGAAATAAAGAATATTTCCAATGCAAAATGCTATTAGTCATTAGATCAAAATAGCAGAGAGACAAATGTATTCTTAAACATTCTTTAATCAGGAAAATATTTTCTTTAATCTTTTACTGCAGGATCCAGTACACATATAATAGCCTTATGGTCTGATCAAGTCAGAAAGCAGAACTACAGTCCTTAATTTATGCTACCAGCAAGGGTGATTTGATAGTTTGTACCTTTCAAAGTTTGCTGATCAGACAGTACAGAGATAGATACATGAAACTAAAAATAAAAAGGAGATAGATTGAGCAGTATGATTGCTCAGAGTCTCCATGGGTCTCATCGGGACAGAGCAACACTGTCAGTCTGACCACTCCAGTCAGGAAGCAGGGCAGGCTGAGAGACATCCAGACGCAGTCCCAGCCCTCCGCATCAGGCACCTCCCTAGTAACAAGGCAGGCTGGGGCCAGTGCAGGACATGAGAGTGTTGGGGACCTGATCGGGCCTAGTTAGAAGAATGGGGATTAAACTTGGCCTCAGGATCACTAGGTAGATCTGTGGGGATGGGGTGAACCCAGGCCAGGATGGCAGCATGTGGGTAGGGATCAGGATCATGGCTGGGTAGGGCTGGTCTGCATCATGGCAGGAGCTGTAGCTCTGGGGGACCCAACGGTAGAGCCTCAGCTTAAAAGGAGCTTTCCTGGGAAGGAGGAACACGCACTCCCTGAGGCCTCTTCTGGCTCTTTCTTCGCAGCAGCTCTTAACCGTCTGGTCAGGTGCTTCACCCTGAGCCCAGAAGCCAAAGCCTCGGGCTGAGACACTGTGATTAGGGCCCTGGGCAGAATATATACTGTGAAAGGCAATGCCTCCCACCTCCTGCAACCACAGTGACAAGTCCCTTCCATTTTCACAGGGCTGTGATGAACAAGTACTAAATGTTTCTTTTAATGTCTGAGGCATGGTCCACACCTGTTCATGTTGTGACCTGGATTAGAATGACCTCACAGAAAAAGCTGCGGAAAACAGATGCCAAAATCAGGACACATAATTATCTTCTTACAAAGTTAGCTATAACAGCATGGGGTGATACTACATGAATCCTTTGAATGACTGCATTTGCCATCTGCTATACACTTGCAAAACATTGTGTTTCTGCTTAGCACTCCTCAACACAGGCAAGCAGTATCCAGCTACCTTTAACCATAAACAGTAATGGTGTGAGCCATTCCTCTATAAGGGCAGCTTTGTTTAGTAATATGGCAGAAGCATGTGATTGTAATGAGCAATTAAATACTAGTAAAAAAGATCTGTTGTGACTCTTGTTTCCCAGTGTACAGAAATCTCTGGAGTTTTGTTGTTAACAAGAGGTCCTTCTTTGCACACTTGGGCTGGTGAGAGAAATTACATTCATCCATGGTCATCATTATAGCCATTCTCTGGAATATTATTTATGGTACTTTTCAAATAGGTATTACTCTGCTTAAGGTTCTGTGCAGTCTGCCTTTAAGAATGAAGAAATCTAAAGTTTGCATACTGGTGATTCTAAGACTGAATACAACAAAATAAGCTCCTTCGTTCCCTTGACAAGACATAAACTTGAATGCGATTGGTTTACTGAAGCACCTATCAGTGTTCTGACTTTTCAAAATGTATTAAAAAGGAATCAAACCTCAGGGCAACTATAAGCATGCAACAGTAGTTCCCTGTTGCCTTTCAAAGTATAATTTCCCAGTCAAGAAATAAAAAAAAAAAAAAAAGAAAAAAAAAAACCAACCTACATAGAGTATATTTTTAGTACATTTTAAGATGTTTTGTATTATACAGACTAATGGTTGGATAACTTTAAAAAAAATACATTAGATACTAAATCTACTAGCATTCCTCTTGTACATCACCCAGCCTTATTCTGATGCATATTGTAATGTAGGATTTCAATATAAAGTTTCTATTTGTAAACATATGGAACATGCTTCTTATGGTTGATTCCCCCCCCCAGGGTAGATTTCTTAATCTATTATTTCTTCTTTACAAAAAATGCTGCTTACATATTCAGATATTAAAAATAACTTCATAGCTTCTCTTCATGTCCTGTGCAAGACTGCTGTGGAAACCATAACCTACATCCTACCCTTTTCTAACTTGAAAAGTATGTTTTTCAGAGTAGAATGATACCATGAGTGATCAGTTAATTTTGAAAGATAAGAAATTTTTAGCACTAAATGACGCAAAATTTTCCTGACAGTTTTATAGTCAAATAGCACAAATCTATAAACCTCAAAATATTTTGTAATAAATTCATGTGATTGTAAATACACTGGCACTAATTTCCTTTGTAGTTATTAATAACAGCAGTAGCAGCAAGAGTAAATATATCCCCATAAATGAGTAGAGATAATTTTTCATTAAGTTCTTTGTTTTTGTAATGAAAGATGACATTTGAGATATGACTTTGGAAATTTCTCACTTCAGTTTAGAAGCCTTATGAATGTAAAATATACAAATTTCTTTTTTAAGATTAATTGCCTTCATAACTCTGTCCTGTGTCAGCGTTCCTCACTTCAACTGATTTACTGCTAGATATGAGAGTCCAGATGTAAATGAAGAATTTAATAGTATTAAATGTAATAACTAAATAAAGAAAACAAATATACTACTAATTACAACAAAATAAAATTAACAATGTACCGTTGCACCATGGTTTTATTATTTATACATATTTTCATTAAAAAATTCAACACCACATTCCTTTTCCCTGCTAATTATATTTTAAGATGATGTAGATGTACATAACTTCTTATTTTTTCACCTCTGCCCTTAAATAGGTAGAATTCCCTAGAAACTGGAAAAAGTTAAACTCTTGAGTCTACCAAATAACTGAGCACATAATCACCAAATGTGAGTTCTGTGACTTTGATTATGCAGTCTATGTAGTTTTCAATGGAACATGAAACATGAATCAGAAAAATCTTTCCACCTTGCATCTCTTCACTTTAAATAGTAGCAGCTGGAATTTTCTAGTTGCATAACAAAATGGAGAATTTACTCTTCCTCTTAATTCTTTGATACTGAGGTCACTGCTTAACAGAGTTTTTCCTGACTCAATAGTTCAGTTACTAAAGGAGGGTGAGCTTTGTTGTAAGAAAATACACCCATTAAACACAATTGTTAACACAATTATTTTTATACAAGTTTGGTTTCTTATAGAATTATTATTTGGCCTAGACTAAGGTCCATTTTGAATATATCTGCAGGTCATATAAGTTGAAAATGAAACTCATAGATGATCTAATGATGCCTGTTGTTAATCTGTTACAGATAAACTGGTGGAGTTTCATAGCTATTATATAAACAGCAAAAGTGCTTAGAATAGGATGTGATCATTCCACAGTAATATTGAATTATCAAAATGGGACCTGAAAACCATTCTGCATTGAGCTAATTGACTATATTGTTTCCAGAGAGATAATTAACCAAAGCCTGACTTGAAGGGCAGATATGTTTTAATAATTCCATTAGGTAAACTGGAATTAATAAATCAACTTTCTCAAGTCAGGGGAGAATTTTGTGCAAGAAGGGAAATCTAGCAACTGGTCTACTGGCCTCTATGAGTTGCGGCAATTGCATCAATTTCTAGAAGAGTCTATAATTAGAATCAGTTACTTCACTATTTTGCCTTGCTATTATACTAAGTTTTTCAATATGCTATTGGGTCTATTCCTAACTGAACGTTTTAGAAGAACAACTAATCTGGGGGATAGAGTCCTTATACTATGAAAACCCAGGTTATCATATCTATTTAGAGTCCATAATAAAGGTGGGAAGCTTTCTGTACATTATTTGACCAAACTATGGCAAGACACAACCAAAGTTTCAAACCTGTTCTGGAAAACAGGGTCACAGCTTATATGTGCAGATAATAATACACCATTAGTCTACTTAAAATGTTAACCTAGACAAAATTAAAAAGTTATTAATACTAAAAATGCAGGTGATTTCCAGTTACAACACTCTTAGTTCAAATGAGTTCAAGAAAAAAACTCTTCAATAAGACAGTTAAAACTGTATTTTATTTATCTAACAAAGAAAAAGTCTTAATAATTTAATCCCTTTTCCCTGGTGTTACTCTTACCTATCCAATGTCTTTCTGAATCCTTATGTCAATAGTATATTTTAAGCAGAAAGATGAAGGGTTAAAACCAGTTTAAAAAAGCTCAGGGCAAGACAAATCCAGAGAGTTCATGTAGCTCAGTAGGGGCACATCAGTACAATGCCTGGGGCCTTCTCTTAGGAGTAGGACAAAACTCACATTTAATTGGCTATGATGGGAAAGATCTATGGAGTCTAATCTTCCCAACATAACAAAATAAACTGATGATAAAAAGAGATTAAAAGAAAGATGAGGAAAGTCTAATAGTCTGTGGATAGAGATGTGGAATACCAGTAACTGTTTCACAATTCAATTAGAATTTATATATAACTTAATTAGCCTAGATGGAGGATCAAGTTGATCCGTTTACAAGGTCTTATTCAGGACTGGTGAACTGTACATCCTTACCCCAAGCCCCATACCATTCATTCATGAAAATTACCTTGTACAGTCTGAAGACCTACATCTTTCACAAAAACTAAAAGATGCTTTTTGGAAAATACAATCTATTTTTGTGTGTCTAAACCCACATCATGTATCAAGTAAATGTGGGTGCGTGTGCATATATGAAATGTCTGACTACACTCTTGAGCTGCATGTATTTCGACATAACAACTGTTTTTAATGGGTTTACCTTGTGCTCAGTGAAATACATTCTGCCTCACTGGCAGTCACAAGCACATGTAAAATCCATCTTTTTGCCTCTGTTCTATTCAGGTAATGTTTTTACCTCATGCAAATCAAATATTGTTCAGAAGAGACTCACTTGAGATAATAAGTCAATGAAGTCTTAGAGGAGGAAGCTTCTGCAGAATGGCAGGGAAGGTTTTGAACTAATTTGCACACTAACCTTCTAAATGCACATTGTCTTGGCAGATATCTTGCACTGAAATTAAAGAAAAATAAAAATAGATCTGTTACAGGCATAATGCTACTGGAAGGATGGACAGGATTGTAGACAGACAAAAGATGAACTATGAGTGTGCTATAGGCTTACTAAAGGTAGGAGAATGTTTCCAGACCTTCACTGTTCGCCTTGAGGATGTTGCCTTTGTAAAGGACAATATGCTATTTCTAATCAAGCTCCGAAATACATCGCATTTGTAAACCTCTACATAAAAAATTGCCCCCAGTGTTGCATATAGTATTTCTCACTTTGTCATGCTGTGCTTATTTATGAGTCATGGTTGTATGCTGTGGTGTAAAGTCTTCATTCAATAGACTTTATTTTGTTATGACTCATGTTTCAAGTATTCCTTTGTTTGCCTGACCACATCTTGGTTATCTTTCTGATAAACACTCTGTATTGATAAAGTCAATAGGAAAGGTTTATATGCAGGGTTTTTTATCAAATCCTTGGAAAGGCCTGAAGCATTCAATCAAGCCATGTTCTGTGGACATTTAATTTAGATGAAGCTAGCATAGGCTGCCTTCACATACAGCCAATGGAAAATTTCAGTCGAAAGGTAATTCAGAAGTCTAACAGATACCTCTAAAGCCTGCCTTTTTCTGATAACTGTAAAAGGAACATAAAGACCTGACAATTTCCTATTCAAGTAATGACATTGCAGTAGAGCTACTCCTAATTTATACCACTTTAAGAAAAATAGATTTATTCACAGGATTTTCTTAAATAACCAGTATTTCTTGAGACATATCATTTCTGACACAAAGAAGCAGGGCTCATCTGGAAAAGAAAACCATGATAACCTCCTGCCAGACAATACAAAAATGTGATGGAGTTCACTGAGGAGTAACAACTCCTTCTTGGCTATATTACAGTGAGGACTATAAAAGTTGAGAAACTTTTTATATCTGTCATTGCCTTGTTCACATTGAGGACTTAAACACTAAGCAAATGACAAAAGTAAGCTAATGACAATGCCTGTCCAAGGCATTAACTATGTCTAAGCATAGTTAATGGAAGACAGTTAAGTAGTTTGAAACAACGTAAATATAAGTACAAGGAGAGGAAGATCATATGGTAAATGGAATAGTCACAACCTATCTTTGGAAGAACAGAAGAGTTTCCCTGGAATTTGCCATGTGATTTAAAAAAGAAATTAAAAGCTGATGAAGATGGAGTGAAAGAAAAGGCGTGTCTTTGACTAAGAGACAAAATGGTTGCATTAAATTCATATTACGCATCTGTTTCAGTGTACATGGGTGTCTGTCTATTAAGTTACTGTGCTCCATTTTATTCCTTTTGCATTATATTTAACATGGTGTTAAACAGATTAAGCTTATTTTCATCAAGACAATGTGTGTGTATGTATGTGTTTGAGTGTGGTGTGTAAGGTACGGGAAGGGGGAGAAATTGCTATGTTAAGAGCTAAAGATCATGTCACAAGGCCTTCAGCATTTAGGATTGTAGAGAAACACAAGGTAAGATATTGTTTATGGAAATTTTCATTTTACACAATATGCCTTTGATCAAAATTAGATCAAATTTGTTAAAAACCAGTTCTGTGAACAAGAATCTTCCAGGCAGCTGTTTTATAAAATTGACCTTCTTGTCAATGTTGTTGCTTCTAAAAGCATTAGTGCATCTGATGAGAATGTTGCTTTCATTTAGCTAATTTGTAGCTAATTCTGTGATTTAAAGGAAGTTTGACCTGTTTTGAGAAGCTTTGTATTTTGGCAGTGATAGTTCCAGAAGGGTTTTCTTCAGAGTTTTAGGGATGAGCCAAACTTCAAATAAAACATGAATTTTCAGAACTTTCAGATGCCAACAGTCAAGGGAAACATCTTAGGTTACAAACACTGGGTTCTCCAAGGTTAGTAGTCACTGATGTAGAAGGTTAAGAAAGTTCACATTAATATTTTGAAACCTCAAACAAACAAACAAACAAACAAACAAAAAAGGGTGGGATCAAGTAAGAGCCAGAGGGCAGCCTTTATCTATAAAAAAACCTAACAAGCAACCTATTTTTGACAAGATAATAGAACCTATTATTGTATATAACATTCTGACCAGACAGACCGTTCTTTGGCTAAAGATACAAAGTTGTTAAAACCTTGATAGTACAGTAGATCTGTTGAACTCAAATATATTCTTTATTACAGACCTGGCTGAAGGGTCATCATTGTAGTGCACTTCAGGATTTGAAGAAATAGTCTGGGTATTGCCGTAGCACAGATCCAAAAAGTTACCTAAAGAAATTAGTGGAGGCTACATGTACTTAGGTTTCAATGCAGTTATTTTTTCATCAAAATATCTGAGATGTAGTTCTAATGTGTTCTCTAAGAAGCTCAGTGACAAAGAAAGTTAAATTTTCACTTGCATCAGAAGTAAAATACCTGCTGATGGATTTCTTATTTAATCTGAGAGATTGCTACAGAATCTAAAATAAGTTTTTCTGCAGAAATACCTAAAAATATAGAAATATAGTTCCTGATATGCTTCATTTTGACCTGAACTAAGTTTTATAAATGTCTTTCCTTTTTTTTTCCTTATTTCTGAGATGTTTCTAACCCACTAGTGATATACAAAGAACACCTAAAAAGACTTAGACCAATTTCAGTTTGTTTCCAAATATTTAGTTCATTCAATTACTGTCTAATAAAGACCTTGAAACTACCCTGCAACCACTGATGAGCAAAATCTCCTCCACTTTCTTCTTCAGTTGAACACATCCTACTTGTAAGATACCTAATTGCAGAAGTTGTGTAAGGACTCAGGGAGGCAGCACGGCACATGAAGTCTGGACTCAAGGTCTTGACTGTATAGGGTGGCAGAGGTTGCACTTGCTCTTCTTGTGTATAGTTCTTGGCTAGCGCTTTGTAGTTCTGCTCATCACGTATGATTTCTCAATTGTTTTCATGGATTTTTTTATATCTTTCACTGCCTGAATAGAAAATTAGAAGCATTAAGTTCATAACAATTTAAACATCATACAAGAGCTGAATGAATTAGTTTATATATTTTTAAGAAAGTTAGTAAATGCATGACAGAGCTTTTGAATGTTCATGTGATTGTGCAATTGCCCCTCAGTGAGGATTTTTCTGGTTGTCCATCATCAAGCTGAGACAAAAACATGGGGCAACTCAAGATGGGATGTGAGATAGAGATGAAAGTTACAAGTTGTTTTACAGGATGATGGCTTTTATTTCTCTTTCTAACAAATAATAACTAAATATTCATGTCTTGTTAGCATTATTTTGATAATGGACAACAAACTATTCTTGTTTCCTACAATATCACTCTCTTATACTACTGGTGTGTTATACATAAAGTCATGGAATCATAGGATTGCTAAGAGTGGAAGGGACCTCTGGAGATCTTCTAGTCCAACCTCCTGCTCAAGAAGGGCTACCTATAGCCAGGCAGTCAGCAACATGTCCACATAGCTTTTGGATGTCTCCAAGGAGGGAGACTCCACAACATCCCTGTGCAATGTGTGCTAGTGCTCAGTCAATCTTACAGTAAAAAAAGTTTCCTTGTGTTAAGGTGGAACCTCCCATGTTTTATTTTGTGCTTATTGCCTCTTTTCTTGACACCACATAGAAAACTTCGGATAACTAAGGAATGGTCTCTTCTAACACTGAAATCTTGCAGTGGAGACATAAATTTGTGTTTCCTAGTCTGTATGAGGGTTTAAATCTTCACTTTAAGCAGATTTTGCTTTTTATTGTTACAAGTATAGACATCGTTTTCTAATCTATTAGAAAGAAATGCAAAAGAGTTTTGGGGTTTTTTTTTTTTCCCCCTATATTGACATTTTCATGTTTCATTCTTCTGTAGAAGTCATGTGCTATTGCAATATCAAATATAAATATTATACTGTGTTCTGTTAATTGTCCCAAATCCTGCTTGCTGTTATGCTATGCAAGACCTTCTATGCTGAGACTCTACTTGGAGAATAGCATTGACACCTCCTTCTACAGTAAATTGCTTGGTCTGACCAAAGAGGGCATAATGTGTTACCATAATTCTACTTTAAAGAAAATAAATCACTTGGTTTTGAATGAAGAGTATTCTGAACTTTTTTGATGGAAAAATTAACTTTCCATTTGCCTTCTTTTTAGAAATTTGATTTTACAGTGTATGTACTTATTGTACTGATTTACTTTAATAACCATATTTTTGTCAGAATGTTTCAGCTGAATACATGTTATGACCATCTGGGCTTAGAAGGCTTATCTATCAAGCTTCAAATTTGCTCTTTAGCTACTGTGATTTTACATCATCATACTGTCATTCATATGTTTTCCTGGGGTCAAAGTTAATGAAGAGGTTTATTTTTTCAGTGAGTATATATGTACTTACATAGTCTTAGGACAGCAGAAAGCCTTGACACATTACTGTGTATTAGCTAGCATAGTTTATTCCAGATGAGGATTACTCAGGAGGAATAGATTACCTAGAGAATGGTAGTAATAATTCACACTGATTGAAAAGAACAATGCTTATTTTTGTCAAGATTAATTTTAGAGTTTTTTCATATACTATTGTTTCATCTTAAACCTCTTCTGGAAGTTTTCTAAAATTTCATACTCATAAAATATACTAGCAGACTTCCATTTTAAACATTGCAGAAAACTGTTTCTTTTTTGTGTCACATGAAAATTCACTGTATTAAACTACACATCATCTTTAGTCATATAATGATAATTCATTTAGGAAAACAAAGAAACAAAAAAGAATCCTATAACTGAGAAAATATCATTACCTTTTTTTCCCTACAGTTAAAAGATGCTAAGTGATACACAACAAAGGAATGTAAACATAATCTAGCAGTTCCCTGTTGAATTCAAATTTAATTTATAGTGATACACAAGCAACATCCTTTGGAGGGAGGCAAAGAGTAAAAAATATTTTCATCTAATTATCCCACCTAAAAATAAGGTGTCAGAATGAATCTCTTTCAAAGTAGTTTCAAGTTTTTATAGAAGTTTTTAATGTTGAAATGCATCAACAGACATAACGAATTAAAAAATCAAGACCACAGACAAGGAAAATACTTCTGTCTTTATCAGCTTGCTCATAAATTATAGCAAACAAGTTTTTCTGGGCTCCATCAGGTACCATTTCATTTAAACTTGCTATACTGTAGTAATCCCTCTACAGACTGCAGTTCCCACTTCCTTTATTAAATATGGCACATATCCAACATTCTAACTAAATTTAAGTCACTCTATCTAAAGTGACTCTTGTTTGTCAAGACCTTAAATTAGGTGTGTAGAATAAAACATGTTTGGCAAACAGCAGGCTCTATTTGGAAATGTTTAAACTTTTATTAAGAACATTATTGTGTATAATCAATTAAACCATTATATTATAGATACCTATTTAATCTTCTTCCTGCTGTGTGTCTGAGTGATTCAGAGAAAGTAACAGAAGAATAAAGTTAGACTATATTAGTGCATCTCTTGGTTTTTTGTTGGTTTTTTGTTTGTTTGGGGTTTTTTTTGTTTTTTTTTTTTTTTCTGGTATCATGCAGTAAATTGCTTAAACTACAGTGAAATTTTGAACAGTGTTTGAATTGTTTTAACGATTGCGTTTCAGGAAAGAGTGCATTAAGATGATTGTTGAAGACATGTTCTGAAGATCTCACCCTACCTCCATCTGCAGAGGTTGAATGTGGAACAGGATGTGGCTGAGCCTTGGATCCTATTTTTCCATGAAAATTAATTGTCAAAGTCTACTCTCAACAGATCCACACGTTTATTTGTTTGTTTGTTTCCTTTTATAGGATATCTTCATTTTCAAATATGTGAAAGGATCATGTTGAAAACAGAGATACAAAGGTAAGAAACTTTTAGAGTTTATTTTAGTTTTTTTACAGTGGCAAAATATCAAATGTGGGAATTCATTGTCTGCAGAGACAATGATAAGCTCTTCTTGTGCAAAATTTCACAATCAATGTATGGAAATAAATGTTCTTTGACATATCTGCCAATGGCATTTGAGTTGCTTATCCTCAGAGACAGCACCATACATTCCATGTTTAACAACACTATTCTATTTCACTGACATTTAAGCAGAATGGTGCAGTGGTCTCCTGTTTTCTTCTTAAATCTGAAGTAAGGACACTGAAGTTCAGTTCACACTAAGAAAATGTCTAGTTTTTTTTTTTCTCCTGTCACATGTTCCAGTAAATAATTTGTGGAAACAAAAATACTACTCTTAATTTTCCTTGAGATTTATGATTAAAAGAAAGCATTCTACAACCTCAAAAATAAGTGTTTCTTTTGTAAAACAGATTCTCTTATCCCCCTACCAAAAAATTTAATTGAATTGGAGATAAAACCTATGCTGAACACTGTAAAAGGAAAAAATAGATTGATCAATGTTGCATTTATGTTTGCATATGTCACTGAAGTTTCCACATGTGACTGATGGCAGTGGTAAATGAAAAAGAGATGATGCAACAAATTCTTAGGTTACAGGAGAGCAGTATGCTAGAACTGCAAGTCTAAAAAAGTTCTTGCCTTGCTTTTGTTGGAAAATTGCATAGGAAATGTCAAACACACTATGGGTATTTTTGTACCCTGAGTTCTGTCCATTTTTTAAATTATGGTATTATATCTTGCAAGAATAGCTAAGTCCTTTGTTATATAACATATTAAAAGTGAACGGAGAAAAAAAAGAATCTTATTCTGAGACCTGCCTCCAAACACATTATACCAGCATTAGATGTTTCTAAGTTATATAAGTTATCTACTTAAAGATAAACAATTTACTTACAACATCCTACACATCAATATGTTTATACAGGATGTTGTAATTTATCTTGTATACTGTATATACAAGTATCTTATCCCTTTGTTGAAATAAAACCCTAAAAAGATTAGTTTCATGAAATGACTGTTGAATAAGGGTCTTGTTTGTCCCTTCTTTTTTTTTTTTTTTCAGCGAAACATTTCATAAATAAATAAAAAAAAAAAAAATTTATTAGTGTTTCCTGTGGTGATGCAGCAGTCCCATTGCAAATTTCTATGATCAACTCAGTGTTAATACAGATGTCTTTCACAAGGCATGGCTTATTTTTCAGTCTCTGAGCGAAAGTGCCTGAGTGGCAGACTTGGACACTAATTTTTTTGTTTATTTTAATCTGTGAAACAAAACAGTAAAGGGAAAATGAAGTGCAAGATTATTATTGCAAATATGGTCTGTAGCTGTCTATCATGAGGATAAAAAAGTGCTTCTAAGTATGTGACATCTAGTCATTTAATGCTTTCTATCGGTTGCCAGCAAAGGAAGAAAAGAGTGCTTGTGTTGATGGTTTTGTTTTTGAATCTGGTGAAGACCTTTTCCTGGGGACTGGATTATGATGAATCAACTCACTTTGTGTAGGTTAGTAGGTCAGTATTCATTTCAGGGTTTTAGTTGGGAGGAAAATACAAGCAACTTTTAGAAGTCCAGCTCCACTCACAAAACAAAGTGTGCAATTTAAGACAGGGAGCATCTGTGCTCTGCGAGTCTCCTCTGGAATTTCCAGTCTTGTGTAGGGATGTGAATTCTGGCAAGAGGGATGACCAATTCCCTCTCTTAATACACTAGTCAGATTTGATGCTGTTTTTCATAATTCTGTGCTTCATTTCTTAATTCTTTTTATTTTCTTAGAAGCAAACTTGAGTTTATCCAATGTTAGTTTTATTTTATTGTCTTCATTTCCCTTTAGCTTAAATATTTCCCCTTGTTTCTATTTGCATCTCTAGTTTAATTATAGCAAAGAAACCTACATTTCTTCCCAACTTCACCTTTCACGGAAGTCCTGTACTTTTTTCTTTTCTTTTCTTTTCTTTTCTTTTCTTTTCTTTTCTTTTCTT
>JANVCC010000070.1:5462205-5541007 GCA_025345505.1 Todiramphus chloris collaris | reverse complement strand
CTTTTCTTTTCTTTTCTTTTCTTTTCTTTTCTTTTCTTTTCTTTTCTCTCCTCTCCTCTCCTCTCCTCTCCTCTCTTCTTTTCTTTTTTCTTTTCTTTTTTTCTTCTTTTCTTT
Source organism: Todiramphus chloris collaris (assembly GCA_025345505.1). Lineage (NCBI taxonomy): Eukaryota > Metazoa > Chordata > Aves > Coraciiformes > Alcedinidae > Todiramphus > Todiramphus chloris. The sequence goes on along the minus strand of JANVCC010000070.1, from coordinate 5,540,893 downwards.
TCTTTTTCCTCTAAGAAAACCTTTTTTTATCTTGCTCTTTTTATCAGGATTTTGTGCGTTTATTCCAGCTCAAATGCATGGTTCCTGAATGTGGGTTAAATAACAGTCCATGATACACAGAAGAGTAGTAATCAATGCTTTGTACATTGACTGTAATATTATCTTATGTCTATATTGTGTTTGCTGTATCCTGACATTACATTTGTTTATTTTCGTATCTTCATCAGGTTCTTAGTTTACAACCACCTTATTATCAGCTAATATATTCTGCTTATATTCTTTTTCTTCCATCCAATGAGTCCCCGTTTTTTTATTAGCATCAATCAAATGACTAGACATAGATCCACTGAATTTCACTCCTCCATTCCTAAAAATTATCTGTCTGTTCATGAATAATATTCCAGTTGTCTTCTGTCTTGTTCATGCATTCTAGTTTCATGTTACAAATTAAGTACATTATCATACTTACTGCATCAAGAAGGGTAACAAAAATTGTAATATTAGTATGATCAGTCCTAAGACAGACTCTTAAGGAGTTCACCACACTTTTAATTCTCCAGTCTGATAACACCATAACTAAATCAATAGATTGTGATCTCCTGTAAATGTCTCAGTAGTTATATTTTAACTTTATGGGAAGGACTTTAACCTACACTCTCTGAATGACAGTCAAATGTAGTACAGTTCCATAAATATACTTCTATTTCTATTAGCTATTCTACTTTTGCTCTGTGTTCAAAACTATTTGTTGATATCTGAAATAAAGAATTTGTGTATTTTTTTTTAGCAATACCTGGATTATCTGCAATCTCAATACTGTCTCTATGGCATAATGGCATACAGCTCTCATTATTTTTAAGGTTTGAAAAATCTCTTTTCGCTTGTTTTAATTATTCTTGTTAATATTTGTTTTGATAGAGTCTATGAATGTCTTAAATGGTAGTCTCATTTCCTACATAGTTTGATAAAATGTGAAATTGTTCAGTTTGATGGACTTCCTTTTCATTAGTCTGTAGAACACAGAAATGTTATGTCCTATGTGTGGTATGTTAACTTTTGAAGTGGAAGATGTTAAATTTTATTTTGAACACATTGCTTTCTTCCATTCAAGGAATTAAAAAAAATGTTTCAAGACTTTAACAGATCATAAATAGCTTTTGTACTTCTCCTAACATAGGAACAACAGGAATACAGGGATCAATACCCATTCAAGCACAACTCTTAATCTCCATTCATTAGACCAGCTCTGACTATATATCTCAAAAATAACTCTAAACCTGTAAGAAACAAGTAAAATGAAATAAATCTTTTTGAGAACAAACCAACGAACCCAACCCTCCCAACATTTTATTAGTTATACAAAGCAGAAAAGCATGTTCATACCTCTGTTCTTATTATGTATTAGCCAATATATTAGGTGACATGGTAATACATATAATGATGAGATCATGCTATTTTTTTCCACTCAGTATTCTAATATTTTATTTGAAGGTTATCTGGGTCAGAAAATTGTCAGTGAATTGCTTGTTATTGTCTCCATGTGTGATTGATGGCTTATTTTAAACAGCCAGCAGCATGATTCTATCAGCAGTGGCATAAAATATATCAGAATATTTTGATGTTATACAGTGGTATTTTTGCTGCTTTGAAAGAAAGCTGATATTAATTTGATTTTTAACAAAGAAGAGAATAACGATTTCTAAATTATGCTGTCATAGTTATCTTTAATTTACCTAAAATATTAAGTAGCAACCTATGTAAACAAAACAACTGAACACTATACATCAAATGTGATTTAAACTTGAGAGAATTTTTTTCCTGCATGTTAAATAAATACAGATGATTGACCAAAATTAAGTTCCCCAGGGAAAAGAGAACACCTAGGATAATTAGTTTAATCTCATTTATTTTCCTATAGACTATATTGAAATGGAAGTATGAAGAACTGAAAATATTACAGTTTATTTTCTTTTAAACAGCCTCAAACATTTAAAACCCATGAAACTCACAGACACCAGAAATATAAAAAAATTTGCAACTTTTCAATCCATCTCACTGAAATTTCTGTTTCATTTATATTAATAATTATTTAGCAGTACTGCTTTGCAGTCTAGCTGCTGTATTCTGAAACCCTCTCAAATGCTTGATGTGTAAGTATTGTCTCATGTGTGGTTTCTTATGCTTGACTGTAGTATTTTGAAATGTCAATTTGGGAGCCTTATGCAGCATTCTGCTAGGAATTCCAAGTAATGGATTTCATCCAGGTCTTTCAGTTCTTCAGAAAGTTAACCACAGAAACACATATCCTGAAGCCTGGTTGTCTACTGAAGCCGTTTTAAGTAGCTTCCAGGTTTCAGGAGGTGATAAACCCCCTTGCATAAAAATTTAGACTTATCTGCTCTAACTGGCTAAGAGACTGGACTTTGTTTTGCTTGTAACTCCTTCCTTCACACTGTACTACATATTTCACTACAAAAAAAACCATAATACCAATCCTACAGACAATCATTTTCTTCAATACATAGCTGTGACATGTTCAAAGTTCAAAGTCATGAAAGTCATGAGGCCTGAATCAGGAAGATTCACAAATACTTGCTGAAAACAGAAGAGTACTGAGGGTCAAGGATTTTGGATGTCACTTCAAATTTTAGACTCTCTATTACAGGTTCATCATTCTTTTCATCAGTGGTATACCCAAGCTGATTTACCCCCTCATGTCCTCTTTTCAACAACTGTTCTGATCATCTTAGGCTACCCAGGGAGGTGGTTGAGGCCCCATCCCTGGAGATATTCAAGGTGAGGTTGGACAAGGCTCTGAGCAGCCTGGTCTAGTTGAGGGTATCCCTGAAGGGGGGCTGGACTAGATGACCTTCGGAGGTCCCTTCCAGTGCTAGACATTCTATGATTCTATGATATTGAATTTCTTTCCATGTGATTTAATCCTACAACCTAGTCATCTGCAATGGCAAGCCTGCTAGGACAGAAGGAAGAATCATAAATATTATCACAGTGACTGTTACTATCTGACTTCTCTCCAAGGGCTTATATGCTTTGGCTTAGATAGTTATTTGTGTCTCTGAAGATTCATTCATCCTTTGTCATTTGATGGTCAGGCTACCTCTATGCTTCTCTTATACTTTACTATAGTCACTGCCTAGCATTTGATTTGCTGGATTATTTATTCTACATGTGAGCTTTGTTCTCTAAGATGTCCATATTTGGCAGCAATGTGCAAGCTATTACATTAAGAAAGTGGTTGACGGGATCAAAGACTTCAGACATAAACTAGCAATTATTGGAATCCCAATACGTGCTGTTCTGGGTAATCTATTTCTTATGGAGGTTGCGGAAAGTCTTTAAAACTTCTTATCTTGGCTGGATATTTCAGCTTATTAAAATCTTACTGGGAGGATGTGTCAAGGGAACACTTGGACTCAGAAACAGACAACTGTATAAGCTGCCTTTTCATAGAAATCATGCCTAAATACACAAAAAATAAGTAGAAAACACTCTTCAATTTAAAAAGAAAAAAAAAATCTAAATCTTCAGCTAGATGAAAGCATGGAAAACTGCACTGGAACTTCATCTTTTCTGAGTCATTAGTTTGCTGATCTTATTGCAATATTCATTTAAGAAATTCCTGTTCTTCTGCTGCCCCTGCTGCACTTTTTCACCTCTGTAACAGATTGACACTGCCCTGCTTTGCCAATACTGTTTTTACATGGAAAAAAAAAGCCAAACAAACAACAAAACTATGCTTTTTACCACAGGTTTTATTTATTTATATATATGGCTATACATGGAAATATACTTATTAAATAATCTAGCTCATGAGCAATTGTTCCCAGGGTTTGAAAGAACAGATAAATATAGGAAGTGATTTCTTAAGAATGTATCAATATCAGAGTCCCCATTTGAAAATTGTCTTTCATTTACATATATTTTGTATTACTGCTATCATTAGTTATTTATATTATAGTAATTCACAGCAGTTATATAGATGAAATATATAAATTCTAATTCATACAAGAAAGACAAAAACATGTAAAAAAGCATGCTACCAAGACAATGTAACGTAAAGCATTAATAATTGTCTTATGATTTTTTTTTATTTTGAATTTATGATTGCTTCTTGAACAAGTTAAGAAGATAGTGTATTCTTTATCTGGAACTTTAGGTGATATAACTTCTTCTTTCTCTACATGATTAAGTAAAGCAAGTCAGTTTATACTGACTTCAGGTGAACAAAGGCTAAGATCCTTAAAGGTAAATCTTAGCCACAGGACATCAATGAGATACCTCAAAATTGTTCTCTACTTACAGAAAACGTAGTTGTCTGAATGTTCAATGGGAGCTAAGATTTTTCAGGACTTTGTATGTAATATTCTTACCTAGTAGTTAAATGGGTTTATTGAGACAATAAAATAAATGGGAGGGAAACCAACTACAGCAGAATTAATGTGAGAAGGAAAAGTGGATTTTTTTTTTTTTTCATCAAAGACTGGACGCTGCTCCTTGAGTATTTATTTGGTTATTTTCTTTCTGCTGTGTGATTAAGAATTCATCTTTCTGTCAGGCAGTACTCATGATTTGGACTTACGAAAATTTCACTTGTTACCTTTACTCAATTCTAAATTTTGATGTGCTGTCACTTCTCTGAGCTTGAAAAAATTAAGTAGATAATAGTATTTTCCTGTGATAGATCTGCAATATAAAATGACCAGAAGTATTTATAATGAACTATGTATAACAATGAACATTTTTCCTGAGCACTATTTTTAGCTTTTAGATAATCTTGCAGAATATTGCCACCTTGGTAGTAGCTTTCAGCTGGCACTACATAACAATGTGTACAAAAAAACTGGTTATACTTCTTTCTATCTCTTTGTCTTTGATTTTATAGAAACCTTGTCAAATGCCATGTTCCAAAAATGTTACTATAACTTAACAGAAAACACAGTATTAGTAATTTATTCATAGCATCCATGCCTTTCATTTTAGTTAGCTATAAGTAAAGGTTCTGGGATTTGCCTGTTTAATCATCTTTACTAGTTTTCCAGCGACTCTTTAGCATATACATATTTTAGCAAATTCAGTGCTGAATAAGTGGTTTTTGATAGCTCTAATTGGAGAACTGAGGTTTCACATTTTATTGAGACTGCAAAATTAGACATATGATACTGTTTCTGTTGCCTTGCATAATTCTTATGGAAATGACTCTCTGAAAACATTAGTTGTAGTCAGAGACAAAGTAGTGAACTCAAGAGACCTAAAATCATAGATCATAGAATGGTAGAAGTTGGAGGGGACCTCTGGAGATCATTGAGTCCAACCCCCCTGCCAGAGCAGGATCACCTAGGGCAGTAATGAGAGATAAGACAATGAGAATATTTGAGATAGGCATTTTGGAAGAAGAGAACAGCATTTCACTTTAATTCTGTTTTATTTAATCACGATATAGTATTATCATTTCTGGATACCATTCTAGGAATTACAGCTTCTGGAAGAAAAAAAAAAAAAGTCCTCATTGGAGACTAAAGAAGAAGTAAGTGTTCTGACTATACTCTTGTTAATATACAGTCTTAAGTTTTTTATTGTCCTAGCAGAAAGAACATGTCTTTCATTTCTTCCATTTTTTCAGCAGTCATGACTAATGCCGTGATCTGCATTTCTGATACTTTATATGAAGTACAGCAGGCAGATTGTGCCTATGTAAAGATGATTTAAACGTTCAAGGTGGGGGGGGCGAACCAACAAAGCAGAAAACATTGAAAGGAATATAAAAGTGTAAAAGAAAGAGGCAGAAAAATGAATTTTCAGATAGGGTTCAGAAATCAGGAGACTGGACAAGCAGCTTCTACAGTCAGCCTGCAAGACACTTGAAGCAGCTCTTACTAGAGAAGCAATTAAATGAGGCTGTTTGGGGAACAGTTAATATAGTCAACAGAATTCAGTGGGATCTTCCCAACATTTTTAATATTCCAACTCTTCATGCAGCAAATAAATAAATAAATAGATAAATAAATAAGGAGGTAAAGAAACTTCTCAGAAGATAGAAACAGTGAATAAAGAAGTAATCTGGAAAATTCACATCAGCATACAAAATGATTTAAACTATCAAAATGTCTAGGTCTTGTAAAAAAACCCAAAACACAGCAGAAACTTCAGATGAGAAAAAATCCCCCACAAATCTACCCAAGATTGCCTTGAGAGCATCACATCTGTTGTATAACATACTAAAAAGGGCAAAAAGTCTCACATACTCCTGCAGTGTTAATTTTGCCTCAGGCTATAGATATATGCTGATATCTGGGCATTTTTTCTCAAAAACATGAACTCCTCTTGAAATGACACCATATGGAGCAGAATCACAGAAATGTCAGGAGACATAAAATAGCAAATAATTGAATATATGAAATAAGCAAAATATATCTCTATATATAGCAAATATATATATATTGAGATATATTTACTATCTATTGAGATTAAATTACTGCAGAAGATAAGTTGGGATTTATCAGGAAGGATACTTTTATTTATGAAAAATGGCAGCAATGAAACAGGTCAGTCCTAATAAGAGATTAATTTGTTCTTATAAATAGGAGTAGGTATTTGGCTCCTACAACCATGGCACAAGCTTTGAGCATTGAGAACTGCCAGGAAGAGATGGAATACACCCAGTAAAGTGAGGTAAAAACATATTTCTCAATAGGCTGTCCAGTCTGAACAAGAGAACTTTAAACTAGGAAGGATGTGGGAGGTAGATGACAACTCACACTGTAAGAAACAAACAAACATCACTTCTGTCTGCAAAAAGAGCAAGGAGGAGGGTCCAAGGAACTACAGGCTAGTAAGTCTCAATCATCGCAAAGGAGACAGAACAAACCCTCCTTGACACCATTTCCAAAGATACTGAGCACAAGCAGGTAACTGACAGTAGATAGTATAGATTTGTGTAGGAAAAATTTTGCCTAACCAACCTGCTAGACTTTTGCAATGAGATGACTGGCTTGATGATGAGTGGAAACAGTGGAGGTTTTTAATCTTGATTTTAGCAAAGTTTTCAACATTGTCTCCCATAATCTCATAGACAAGTGGACAGTGAGGTGGATTGAAAATTGTCTGAACTGACAGGCTCTAGTCATCATGGTAAGTAGTGTGAAGTCCTGCTAGAAGTTAGCCACTGTTGCTACTCTAAAGGCCTGAAACTCTTCAGCCAGGAGAAAAGAAGGCTCAGGGAATACTTCTGTGTAAATAGGTGATGGAAGGGAGTAAAGAAGATGGTGCCAGAGACTTTTCAGTGTCACTGAAGAAAAGAGGCAATGGTGTCAACTAGAAATACAGGAAATTCCACTTAAACATAGTTTTTGTTCCTTTGTTTTCTACTGTGTGCATGGTCAAACCCTCGAACAGATTGCCCAGAGAGGCTGTGGAGTGTTCAGCCTTAAACATGTTCAAAATCTCAATGGACACAGTCTCTGCAGTAGTTGACTAGATTAGTGCACAGGTACTTCATTCATTCTGTGAGTCTGTGATCAGTATTTTTGTTGTTGTTCCGGCTCTAATAAGAGTGCTGTTAAATATGAGCAAGACCCTTTCCCTGTCCTATGGGTGTTGTAAAAGTCAATCATTGTTTAAAGCAGAGACTGGTGACACTAGGTCCACTAAAATTATAAAAAAAATATTGTAATACATTTTTATGCAAAATCCGAAAAGTAAACTAATCATTTAAAAAGTAACATCTGCTTTTAATTTAAAAAGGAACATCGGGTTTTTATTTAAAATGGACCAAACAGTTATAGAGGATTGCTCTTCCGTGTATTTCTTGTGATAGCCCTACATTTCTAGGGCTAAGTCTGAGAAATTCTCAAATTGTTTATTAGAATATGAGTAAATATTTGATACACACTATTTTTATGCTTAATAGAGCTATCAACAACAAGGGCATGCAATTCATTTTCAGGCCACATATGCAGAAGTGAATAGGCCAACTATTTTAAAATCAGATATTTCTGTCATATTATTAATGAAAAAAAAATTGCCTAAACATAAAGTTACTGAATTCTAAACAAAGTATTAGTAGTGGAAACAGTTCAATTTATTTGTATGTCTGTGTAAAAAATAGATCTTTTCTAATAATCTGAAACAGTAAAAATAAAACTGTTAGTGTCCCTGCTCTTAACAGTTTCTGTTAAGCCTTGACAACCTCTTTCCTTTATCAACACAAAGGCCTTTATATCTGTTCTTAAAGACAAGCAATAGTAATGCATCTTAAGTATTGGAAGGCTGGATTCCATTGAAAATTCAAATTTATACTTTCTAGCATTGATGTCACTTATTATGAGCTATTAGATTTTACATTCTTCATCTAAAAAAAAGATAAAAACTAGTGGGAATGAAATATTCAATATATACTTATTATATGCTTTCAATGACTAGTTGACTAATGTAAAAGCCAGAGTTGGGTGATACAAAACTTCGGAGATGTAGAAGAAATAAACATGCATATTATTCTAGGGAAGTCAGGCAAGTGTCCAAAGTTGCCGTAACATCCCTAATATATCCAAAAAATTTACAGTTTGCTCCAAAAAAAAAAAAAGGAAAACCAGAAGGTGTGAAAAATACATGGAAAACAAATACAGTCAGCTATTTGCACATTACAAAATTTCTTTCCCTTACTAACAAAAATATACTTTAAAAATATAAATGCAGAGTTCTGTTTTTTTGGGGTTTTTTTTCCTACACAGCTGGCAACAGTTACAGACACTTTCTTTTACAGAAAATTTGCTTCATGTTCATGATAAAGGGAAATTGATGTCATGATAGTCTGAGTAAGCATGAAGATGAAATTATCTTTTACCCTTCTTTGTCTATTAGATCTCTTAATTTAGAGGAAACACATAGTTTTTATCCATTTAAGCACATGAATGCTCACACTTATATACAATTAACTGCGAGAAAAGGGAAAACCAAGCCTTTAGTTTTCCCATAATTGAACTGCAAAACAAGTTATAGCAATATAGCAATATAAGACCTACAGCTTTTAATTAGAGAAATCAATGAGTAAGCATTTTCTCATATCAGTATCTCACATGGGTGTCAATCTAGTAAGAAAATCTTTAATTTCTGAATTACTGTATTTCCAAAATGTGTCTGATCTGGAGCAAGGCCAGCCCATTCAGCACAAATCTTTAATTCCTGTGGAACTTCACTCCCTAAAGTAGATAAATAAAATTTTAATTCATTTCAGAATCAATATAATTTCAAACTAAGAGTCGTATAGAAGATAGATTGTTGAAATGTTCTTTTCTACTCAGCTATTTCTGACTGAAAATCCCAAGATACTGCTAGTAGTTCAATATCCTAGCAGGTCCCATGTGAAACACGAGCTCCATTCCAACTCAAAATAGATTTTCCACAAGGCTGCCACCTTTTTCAAATAACAGAAGGAAAACTTTAAAACAAACAAACAAACAAACAAGCAAACAAACAAACAAGCAAACAAACTTTAAAGGTGACAGAAGCAGCATGTAGTTACTCATTGAAAAAGATCATGCAATGTCAGTAGCAGCTCCCTGGTACCAAATCTTTGGCCTCACTTGAAGAATAGCTTCATGTTTGTTGTATATAAGCTTCTGTGCCAGTTGTGAACTATGCAGAGGCCTTTTTTTATTATCTCAGCTAAAGTGAAACGGAATTTCCCTCTCTTTTAGCAGTTATAAGGAGACTGATGCTTTTCATCTCTCTTTTACTTTCAACCAAAATAATCTTTAAATGAACCTTTTTTCTTCTTTTAGGATAATAAGGTAATTTCAATAAATTTCTTTTTAAAATGTCACCCTGAATTGTAATGATTACTACCCTGCTACTAGATGAGCTTTTACAATATAGGCCTGTATTCATGCATTAGATGTAATGAATATTCACCTCTACTTTCCTGTGATATGAAGTTCCCTTTCGTTTGGTTTGAGTTAATATTGATTGTCTTTATTGCAATGGTACATTTGAAAATTATTAAATGTCCAATACAAGCAACATAGTCATACAGCCAAACACCTGACACACCTCTCATATTCGTTCACTTTTTAACATATTATAGCTCCCAATGCCAGGCAATCACATACAACAATAAAGAATATACAAATGTTACAGTGAAAAAATACTTCTTTAAGTAATCTGTCTTAAGTTTTAGGAAATTTTACAGGAAATTTTGATAAATTCATTAGGTACCAAAAATACCTTACATATTTTTCATTCAGGTTGTATGTATGCATCATCTACTAATATCATTTCGATTCAGCTGTAATGAAAGGTTATACAGGTGTGGGAAACTGATAAATAATGATGTATCTGAAGGTGCTCATTGGAATTCGGACTGGAAGAAATTGTATTGTAAGGTAAATATATGTATTAGGGATGACTGGTGCTATATAGTGAAACTTGCAAAGAATTATTCATGGAAGTAAATGCATTTCCATTACAGTCTTTATTGTCTTTTCATGACAAGAGAGTGGTATTTTTTCCCCCAAATATATTTTGAAAGTGAAAAGTCTAAAGAAATACTGTAAAAATGTGAGAAAATGGAAAGCAACTGGAGTACTTAATGTTTACTGGACCACGCGTGAGAGAAGGAAGGTATTTGTTTTCCTTGTTAAGCTTAAGAAAGTTGCAATATCCATTCAATTATACAAACAATGAAAACAATGAAACTAGTGATAACTATGATAATTAGCATCAAAAGAGGCAATGTAAGCATGTTACACAAAACACAAAATAAAACCACTCTCACTCAGACTAATGAACACCCAACCAGATTCCATAGAATGAGTGTTTTCAGCGTACGTCTTTGTCAATTTTAAAGACAACCGTTCCACATACAGAGGGAATATATTTTTTTCTTGTAAATGTTTTTAAATAAAAGTTTCAGAAAATTTAAAATAATTCTTATAAATTTCTATAATGGTGGTAAAGTTTCAATTGTAAATACATATATGGGTGCTATAAAATATAGATCACTGTATATTAGCATTGTTTACTCTTTCATTAAACAGAAAGCTTGTATCTGCAAAGGTTAATTAATTTTATTTTTGCAAATCAAATACCATAATAGCTGTTGCTTTCTTCATATTTAACAGTTTGGGTGGGGTTTTTTCACTTTTAAATGAATTTAGAAGTATAAATTCAATTAAATCTGTTTTGAAAGTACTTAATTGGTGAATTGCATAGAAAAATAGAAAACCAAACTGTAATTATGCTGAAAAGATGAGACAATAGCAACAGCATTTTTAAAATTTTGAAAAGCTATAGACATACAATCAGCACAACATTCATAATGCCAGGCTGGCTTGAGATCAAATTACCAAAGAATGGAAAGGAAAAGGGAGTATTGTTCTCTGTAGAAGGTGTTAGAAATAAGGCTTAAATTAAATTAACAAATGTCTCAGGGCAATATATTCAAGTAATGAGCTACAATTAAGCTTCAGAATTAGAAGAAATGTGAATGCTAGATCATGCAACAGGAGATACCTGACAGGTGAAGAATGGGCAAATGCAAAACAAAGAGAAAGAAGATTCAGGGGAGTCAAGAAATGCAAAAGACATACCATCAGGGAATTCACAAGAATAATAAACAGACCTGTGATGACACTTGGGGGCTATAAGACTACAATTGATTGCAAGAGGATAGCTGCTGTTTTTAGTAGAATAGCATCAAGAAGACAATTTCAATTGTCAAAAGTTCTTTTAAAATGCCATGCTTGTAACATAACTTGTGCTTTGTGTTTATTTTCTTTAAAAAAAGCCTATTTCATAAAAGGAGAACTACAATAAAAAAATATCAAAATAATAAACAGAACAAAAACATTGTGTTTGTGGAAGACAAAAATTATGAGCAGCAGCAGCAAAGTTTCTTTAATGTATTGGTGCTACACTTTCATCGAAATAGATTGTCAAAAGAAAATCAAAAGACACCAGAGAATGAAATATGATGTTACCCACTGCTGTGAATAAACAAACCGTGGGGAAACATGAAGCAGAGCTATGGTAAAATAAAGAAAGTTAATTGGCCACAAAGGTAATGGAGAGGTTTGGAAAGAAAAGAATTTTTAAGAAACCCAATTTTTATGCTGCCACAGATCAGATATCATTTAAAGGACTTAAAAAGATGGGAACAGCATTGCAAGCTATAATAACAAGTAAGGAGAAAATCAAACATGGGCTAATAAAGTCACCACCACCACCAATAGCAAAAAAAAATTGAGGTCATAGGTATCACTTTGAAAGTCAGTTGCAGCCATATGTGACAACAATAGTAAAAATTCATAGCTCAGGTCATCTTCCCTCACCCCTGTATGACAAAGCCATCCTTCCTATTTTCTAACTATTAATCTGCAACTTCAGTGCTATACTCCTCTCTTCTTCTATCCTTAAAAATTAGAATTCAGTCAATTCTGCCTTATTACTAGATCTATTGCTTTCATGCAAAGTCAGAACACTCATCAGGCCCAATTCTTTTGGATATCTCATTCAAACCAACATACTACTTTATATCTGCCTTAAAGCCCAAAAGAAAAGGGGCTTTAATTCCAAGGTCATCTTGGAAGTTCTTAAAATCTTAGTTATTAGAGATACTGCTTCCTATCCAGGCAGATCCTGCATATCCTCTCGCTTTTTGTCTTACTGTTCATTCAGATGCTGCAATGATTGACCCTCAGTGACAGATCCTTGAAGCCCAAAATGAGACACCCCATTTTAAATTCTGGTATGTGACAGGAAATAAGAATCTTGTAATAGCACCCAAAAGAGGAATTACATTGAACATTGGTGCTGACACCTAGCAAATAGAAAATGATTATGAAAAAGATTTGACTGAAATTACTTGTTTTCCCTGTGAATGAGAAACTGCAAGAAAGACTATTTACATAGGATCTGCAGTCAGAAACAACAGTTCGGGCAGTCAAAGCTTCTCCCTTGTTTTTCAGAATGGCAAATAGAAGGTACTTTAATTTTACAGTAATAATGGCAATACTTGTTTGTTTGTTTGTTTGTTTGTTTTCCAGGACAAATAAGGACTATGAATATTGGTCAAGAAATAGGAGACACCTACTGAATTTCTTTTTTTACCTGGAAGTACTCAACTCCACATTTTTTTTGTTCAAGCCACAGTGTGCTGAGCACCTGCTCGTAGGGTGAATTAGCCATTGCTCAGCCACACCTGCTAAGATGCGTTATAAACTATTTCAGATTAATTGGCCTCAGAAAAGTGGGAAAAAATAATGCCTTAACCACAATTTCAGGCTGGGGGGGAGAGATTTTTAATAACTGATGTTTTTAAAAATGGAGTTAAATCACTTATGCAGATGTTTTAACATAAAATGGCAGTTACTATTTTATTTTTTTTATCTATAAATGTATTCCATGAGTCTAAAAAATAATTCTCCCTCCTTTTCTGATATTTTCAGAAAATTCCAACCATATGGGTGTGAAATCAGACCAGTTTAGGACTTTAGAAAATATTGATAAAAGCTTTTTGACACCTACAGGTTAAGTGGCAGCTGAAAAGAAGACTTAAGGTTTGCAGTTTTATGTTTAAGAGGTCACTGAAGAAAAAACCATCCAAATGTTCTGAATAACTATTAATAAAAATACAGAATTTATCCAATGGAATGTACACAGTGAATTCTCTATGGTTGAGTGGAAGAAAGAGATTTTACCCTTTTTATTACCTGACCAGTAAAGATTATGGGTTGGTCATTTCTGGTTGGAAGAGACCTGCAAGATCATGAAGTCCAAAAACCATTAATGCAGCGCTGCCAAGTCCACCACTAAACCATGTCCATAACTGCCACATCTGCATGTCTTTTAAATACCTCCAAGGATAGTGACTCCACTACTTCCCTGGACAGCCTATTCAAGGGCTTTACAACCCTTTTATGGAAGAAATTTTTCATGTTATGTAATCTAAACTTCCCTTGGTGCAACTTGAGGCCATTTCCTCTTGTTCTGTTGCTTGTTACTTGGTAGAACATACCGACCCCCAGCTTGCAACAACCTCCTTTCAGGTAGTTGTAGAGAGTGAAGGTCTCCCCTCAGCCTCTTTTTACACAGGATAAACAGCCCCAGTTACCTCAGCTACTCCTTGTAAGACTTGTTCTCTAGACTTGCTTCCTCATTTGTACATGGATACTTTTAAGGTAAAAATAATTCATAGAAATTAAACTTTTGAACTATTAAAATTGCATTATTACTAGATAATGATTTTATTGGATAGTCACATATTGTAAGCATTCAAAAGAATATATATGTCGACTTCACAATGGAGGTAGCAACACTAATGTATTTTTTCATATTTTTTCTTGAGAATCTCAAGATTTCCAAGATCTTGTTCCATGAGCATCAAAAGAAATCTCTAGTAGGAAAAAGAAGTAACCAATGTTTCATCCATCCAGCACTCAGTGTGTTGAGAAAAGAAAGGTTGATCAAGAAAGGGAATTGTTATACTTTTGACCTCTGAAGAATCTGTTCTCTAGCATTCATCCTTATACTGCTGCGGGAAAAAAAAAAAAAAAAAAAAAAAAGAAAAAAGAGGTCCACGTCTTTATTGATACCATTTGGTTGCTTGCCACATTTATGAAGTGGTAATTTTAACCTTTTTTCTTCTCTTTCTTTAAGATGTATTATTGATGTTTTTATGTTAAGGCCAGCTATGGTTCAAAAATATTCTGCTTGCATAGCCACTCAGTTTGCCTCTGACACTTACCTATGTGTTTCAACTGTTCTATCAACTTGCTTTGAATGATGACAAGCAATCTGAACAATGCATTATCTGCCTATGCAATCTGTCTTGTATAGTGGCTAATCATCAACGTAGCAGGCAGGTTTTTGTATCTATTTTGATGATCCAACTTTAGATGTTTAACAGCTTGAATGACAGGAAGGTTGGGGAACAATCCAGCTATCCTTTGGAAGTTTCTAATCAAATACAAACATCAATTGAAATTCAAGCTTAATAATTTTCCTGACAAGAAACGCATGCAGAAAAAACTGAAAATAATCCAACCCTTAAAGGTATCAAATTAGCTCTATAATGAAGAGCAGTAATGCAGTAATGCACTCTTCGCCATGCTCTGGGCTCAGCCATTCCATCAGTTTTCAATTCACCTCACTGTCTACTCATCAAACCTGTGCATCAACAGCTTCTCTCTAGGTATTTTATGAGAGACAGTGTCAAAGGCCTTACTGAAATTCAAGTATATAACATGCACTGCTCTCCCCTCATCTACCAGGCTAGTCATTTCATTATATAAGTAAGTTTATCAAGTTGGTCAAGCAGATGTCTTGTTTGCGAAGCCATGATTACTACTGATTATTTTCTCATACTTAATGAGCCTGAAAATGCTTTCCAGGATTAGCTGCTCCATCACCTTCCCAGGAATTGAAGTGAGACTGATTGGATTATAGTTCACAGAGTCCTCCTCACCTTTCTTGAAGACAGGAGTGACATTTGCTTCCCTTCAGTTTTCTAGGACACCTCATGGTCACCATGATCAAGGAGTATTGAAAGTGGCTTCACTATGACATCTGCCAGCTCCCTCAACCTTTGCAGGCCCATCAGGGACCATGGACTTATGTATTTTGCTTAGTATTCCCTGATCCGATGCTCTTCAACCAAGGTTATATTCTCCTAGCTCTAGCCTTTCCCCTGGTTTCTGGGACTTGGGTTTCCTGATGGGTGATCTTGTTAGTAAAGGCTGAGGCAAAGAAGGCATTCAGCACCTCAGCTTTTTTCCAGATATCCTGTCCTGTTGAGCAATGTGTCCACAGTTTAACTAGTCTTCCTTTTGTCACCTCTATAGTTATTGAAGCTCTTCTTGTTTTCTTTGACATCCTCAGCCAGATTCAGTTCCATGTGGGCTTTAGCTTTCCTAACTTCATCCCTGGGTGCTCAGACAGTATTTCTGCATTCCTTCAAGGTTACCACTCCCTACCTGCTTCCTATTCCTATATGCTCCTGTGAGTTTGGTGAGGAGATCCTTGTTCATCCACACAAGCCTTCTGGTATTTTCGCCTTAGATGTATTTGTTAGAATTGTTACACGTCAGTTGCTATAAGCATTTGAGATACAAGTGTGTTATAGACTTTATTCTTCCTGGAAAATACTTTGTTCATCTGGAACATTTAGAAAGTTTTTTTTCAAAAAGTTCAAATTTGTGAGGTTTTGTTTTGTTTTGTTGTTTGTTTTTTGTAATTTATTTATTTTAGTAATATTTTTCTGGCATTGGGGAAAAACTGCTCTCAGCAGTTTAGTCATACTTCATTTAGGTGGTTAAAATAAGTATCTTCACAGGACTGGAATGATGAAGTCCTTTAGTGTTAGGTTCTTTTTTATTAAGTTAAAAAAGTACAGAGTGTCGCATGCTGGTCATAAACTGGAGCGAGATTTTGTTCATATTCTCAGGAACAGATTTAAGACTCAAAATGGAGTCAAAGTGCCAAGTAGCTTTATTTGCCCGACAAAAGTTTGCAAAGCAGAGAGAGAAAGAGAGAAAGGAAAGAAAGGAAGGAAGATAAGAGTCAGTTGCGATAGCTACCACCACAGATCTGCGGTGTCCCATCAGTCCAATGTGTTTTCAGGTCCAGTGGGAGCATGTTCTGTTTGATGTTTATGGCTCCTGCTCTTTTATCGGGGACTGTCCTGCTTATCCGCATCTACCACCTGGCGGTGGCACGCATGCCCAACACCATCTCTGAGGGGCCTCAAGTGGGTTTCAGGGGTCTCCAGACCTCTCAGTCTTCCAGGCCCTGGGTCTGGGCTCATGTGTAGGGGTGCGGTTGCAGCTTTCCACACTGATAAGGCACCATTTCTGACAAGCTGTGGTCCAGTTTGTGATTTAGAGCCTGTCCCCACTGATAGAGCCAGGTTGCTTTGTCATCACCTCAGACAAGCCGTCATCCACTTTGTAGTTTACAGTCTGTTTACACTGATACAGAAATGTTGAGGCATACACTACACCGCCTTTGTCACCATCTCTGACACAGAGAAACCTAGTAGTATTTTAAAAGCATTTATTGAATGAGATAGTACAGTTGGAGAAGTCTTTGTAAATGATTCATCTATTTTATTACTGTGTATTATGGAATTAAATGCAGCCTGTGCTATGTGTACAATGACTGAAGAGTCCTGCCTAAATTAGAGTCTCTTGTGCTTTGTATTGTCACAGGAAGGAAAACCATCAGTAAGCCCGCAGGTGCTCTTACTTGTTTTTGTTCATCATGAAAGGTCTGATATAAAATGCAACAGTTACAATGCTGCTTGTATATGTTTGTCTTTTGGAAAAGTTACACTGTATCCAATTATAATCTTGCTATGAAGTTCATCTTCAGATGAGGCATGAAAATTTGTAATCGCAGCAGCATCAGTGACAGACTGCGTAGTTTAACCTTTGCATGTGAATGTTCTCTTGCACCCGCATCTCAGAACAACCTGCTGTGTATCAGATACCTTTATCACCTAGTGCTACATGTAAAGATCAGTCATACTACAGAATTGATATAGAAGAGCTTGCAACAACAGCACCTAGTGAAAAAAAACTCCCAGGACTTTTCACACCTATCTTTTTAAGTAGTTACTAGGAGGCTTGGAAAGACAGCCTCCCTTTTCTGCCTCATGTTCTAATAAGGCTTGTGAAAAAAACTTTCCACAATTCAGCAGACATTTTTCCCCTTTCTC
Source organism: Todiramphus chloris collaris (assembly GCA_025345505.1). Lineage (NCBI taxonomy): Eukaryota > Metazoa > Chordata > Aves > Coraciiformes > Alcedinidae > Todiramphus > Todiramphus chloris. Next base: position 5,523,165 of record JANVCC010000070.1, on the reverse strand, counting down.
CTCTCTCATATCCACATTGTGCTTACAACTCTCCTATATAGAAAAGAAATGTTAAACTATTAAATATATTTAATATATTTAAGAGACTGTTCAACTTACTACTAGAATGCTCCACATAATTTGCTTAGAAGATTGTTATATTTTAGTTTTAACTATATATTTGTGATGCTGATTTTGATCAGAATACAAATCTGATGTGTTTATGACCACCTTCCCTTTTAAAATGTGTGTCATAATGACATATGAGCTTATGAGATATTACATAAAGTTAGTATTTTTTAGGAATCATACTTTTGTCTGGGCTGCATTTTAGAGGCAATGTGGGCAGTAAAGGATGACATCACCTAGACTAATATATATATCTTGACTGGTAAGGTCCTCCACTGGAGGGTGGAAAAGATTCATTAGAATCTCCTCAGACAGAAGAGAAAATTCAATGCAAACAAAATCCTTCAAAAATACATTAAGATGTTAAAGATAAATTATTTTTCTCTCTGTTTTTAGAAACAATAAAGTCACAACTCCTGTTTTGGAGGAAAGGGCAGATCCTAAACTTTATGTTAGGAAGATCCTAAGCATAATTATATGATTGGATTCCTGTGGCTATTTTCCAACACAGGGAAAGCATTGAGGTGAGTTTGAGCCTGGGATATGGTGGTATACTAGATCTGGCAGGGATTAAGTTAATTTTCATCATAGCATTTTATATGGTGCACTACTTTGGATTCAGCACTAAAGTGGCATGAATAACACCCTGCTGCTTTGGCTATGACTTAGCAGTCCTTGCAGAGTATAGAGGCTTTCTTTTTTTCCCACTCTGCACCCTGCAGTGAATAGAGTGAAGATGAACCAGAAACTAGGGGCAGTCGACAGCACGGATATTCTACATCATAGGATAGTGCTCATCATAGGTTCATCAGTAAAAGCTTGGGGAAAGGAGGAGGAATGAGGAATCATTTGTGGCTATAAATATGAACTTCATTCAGATAAGCTTTTCCTTACCAGAACTACCTATCTAGTCAAAAAATTTTGATTTTTCTCTAAATGTAACAAGTTTTTTTGTTACAAAAATAACAGTGTAGGATCTGATAATTGACTATTTTCCAACCCCACTGTTGAGAACACTGGAAAATTTCAACCAATATCTGATTAATTAATCGGATACAATCAGACTGCATGGACAGATAGGTCTTGGTTGAAAATATTTTTCACTATTTCTACTGTTAATATTTTAGAAAATATGTTGTGTGTACAACAGTTCCAAGTCTGCAAGTTACCCAGACAATGGAAGTGCAGTCTCTTGGGAGAAACACAATCAAGTTACACTAGCACTGGTTTCAACTGCACCATGTAATAACTATCAAATCATATGGGCTGTTAGAGCACTCAAGTTCCTCTACATTTTACAAGCAGTAATTGAGGCGATCTACTGAATGGAGTTGAACTGAACACTGTGAATAGGCCAGAAATGCTTACTTTCCCGGGGGATGGTGTTTTGTTTTGTTTTGATTTGCTTTTAATGTCTGCTGTGCTATGAATGATCATTGAAACATTTAAGAACAATCATTTCACAAACTTGTCAAACTAGGACCAGCAAAGTGAAAATAATAATTTTTAAATGATTGACTTTAGCAGTTTTCTACCTACAGTGAGGTTGTCAGTATCATTGTCATTTTCAGTAACAAATACATCTTTTCATTTCTGATGATAAACTACTAGTTACTCCTGCTCAGATGTTCTTTACAACATTTAACGGGAATCAAAATAATAAAATGCTCAATCCTTTCTGAACAAAGCTTAGTGATAGATGAAGTTGGCAACTCTCAGTGCTTAAATGAGTGTTTCACCAGTATTCTAAATTGAAGCAGATGGTAACTTCCCAGAGACTGTGCATGTTCCCTGGGGGAGAGGAGATTCATTACAACGCTCCACCATTGCACTGGAGCAGATAATTAGGCAATTAGATCTATTAAAAGATGACAAAGGGAAAAGTGTAGATGAACCTTCTCCTTAGGCTTCAATATGACAGTACTTGTAATAGCCTATATAGAAAGTCACAGTGAACACATGATTTATGAATTTTGAGACTGATTTACTGTAATTTATATATGTATAAGCATGTGCACACCTAATAAATACTAGGTATTTTATACATTCATATACACATGTATGTTTCTACATGTTATATATATGTGATTAAGAATAATGATGTCTATTTACAGACAATGGTGAATTTGTTAAAAATCCAAGCCTAAAGTAATTTATACTCTAATTTCTCCCAGTGGACGTCGTTCCACACACATCTGTTTCAGACTGACAACGTGAGAACTGGGAAGTGTTCTTTCTCTCATATAAGCTGGTAATCTTTCTTTGTACATCTGGAAGAGACAAATGTTCCCAATAGTATGAGCAAAGACAGAGCTTAGCCACTTCTTAAAGAATATATTTGCTAGGAAATTAACTGATCTTCACTGTGGACTCTGTGTGCGTGTGCTTGTGCACATGCGTCCTTCAGCACCCACCAGATAAGACAGTTTAATGACTTGTGTCATGGAATGAAAGATTGTTGTGAAGCCTTTGGAAAGGATTTACAAAGTATTATTAGTTGCGGGGGGGAGCATAAAGTTTCTTAACAGCCTGTGAAAGGAAACAGATATTAGGAAAGGGGATCCTTGTCAATGTTAGTAAAGGAAAAATTCCACAAATAGTATCTGATTTATGAAACATGTCAGCAACTTCCTCCTCATGTGATTTTGCAGTTAGTAAATAGACTTGTGGAACTGGAGCTAATTTCACTGTCATTGTGTTTGTTAGGTAAAATTCTAACACTATAAATGCTGCAATTTAAATATATTATTTTATTGCTTATTTTTGGTGCACAGGTGTAAAACAGAGTTTACAATCTGTTTCTTTTATGGTTATTGTGGTAGACAGAAAAAGGCATATTAAAAGGCCCTTCCCACTCTTTTATTATCTGAAAATGAAGATGCACCTATAAATCTGTCTCTTTCGATATACCAAAGGTATTCATAGGCATTGTTTATTTTAAATTAAATTATTTTAATTTAAATTAAATAATTTTATACTCGGTAGAATGCTTAACAGTATTGATAATATTTATTGTCTTCTGCCATGACTCAGAAGTCACACATTGCATCAAGTACTACACAAACACAGGAGATTAAAAAACCACATATTAATCCACTTTTCAAAAAGCCTATATTATGCATCATTTCAAGAAATACATGTAATAATATGAATTTTAAAAAATCAATTACAGACCATACAATCAAATAAAATAACATTAAACAAAATTTGGAAGATCCTGATCATATGGAAATCAATAGGTCCCATAGATTGTGTGACATGAAGCAGAAATATACCTTCTGATCTCTGATGCAATGTGACACAGACAGAAATGTAAGTGTAAGAAAGAGTAACAAAGTTTATCAGAATAAAATAAAGAATAAAAAGATCGAACATAAAGTAATAGAGAAAGAGACAGCAAATAGTCACTAGGAGACAAAGCTGTAGATAAGCAATATCATCAGCTTCTTAAGCGGTCAAGTCATTTCAAAACTAAATTAATTTCAAATAACTTCTCTTTATAGGAAGCCTATAACCTTTATGTTGCTTGAGTGCTTGGTCTATTCTACATCAGTATTTTTTCCTCTTCTGCTGTTCCATTTCATCACACATCCAAGATAAGTGGAAACTTCCTTAGGGAATTTCTTCTCGAACAAGGAGTTATTTTTTTTAAATTACTTTCAGTTTTGTTTACTTTAAAAATATTAAAATGATCTCCTTGAACTACCCCTGTCTTGTTTGGTATATGTGACAGTTTTACATTATTTTCCAGTAACTTCTGGATAGTTTCCAGTTTCTATGACCTATTTCAGAGGCCAAGAACATACATGGTCTCCCACCACCACATTGTAATTCTAATGCCTAACATTTTGCAGGTTTCAGATAGTTCGCCTCCATGTGCACACAAATGGGTTTTGTACATATATAGTTGTCATTAAGGAAAGAAACTAGCAAGGACAACTCTCATTGTCTTCACTGTACAGCAAAGAAAACTGTTCATTGTACTGGCAAATGCCATCTTTAATGCAAGCAACCTAATGTCTCTATACTCCCTAAGAGCATCTTTTGAGATTTTTTTATTTCTTTCCATTCACCATATAAGGACGCTAGGTGATTAACCTTCATCAGATAAAGTTAACATCTTTGAAGTTTCCTTATATGAGTCCTCAGGAAAAGAAAAAAATTTTAAAAAAATTTTAAAAATCCCCAAGATTTTATAGGTATTTGGGCTTCATACAGACCAACTAGGGGAAGGCTACACAATGCAATGATCCCTTCTGGCATTAAATTAAATGAATCTGTGACTTGTTCTTTAATTGTTTCTCCTTTCTACTTAAGTAATATGAATATATTACTGAACAATGGAAAATCACAATGGAGCGAAGAGCCGTTGTTAAAAGCAAGTAGTTATTAAGATGTTCTTTTACTATCATTAAAACAAAGTTCTTCTCTGAACTTGTACCAAAGAAAATAAAAGCTTTTTGTCTATATGGAGTGCAATCTGTGAAGCTTTTTTTATTAAGTGTAAATTTAATTGTTCTTTGAATCAAGAGAATTCATGTTATTTTTGTCAGCTGTTACTTAATAAAAAAGTTATATGCATTTGATAAATAAATTTCATTCATTTTATAAATAGACACCACTTTTATTATATAGAAACTTGATTCTGAATGGTTCTTAAGTATTACTAATCTTTTTACTGAATTCATAAAATTGTTGGGGTGAAAGGGAGCTCATGCAGGTATCTAATTCACTCTCTGTTTAAGTAGCTTTAAGTAATTTTTTGCAGATGTTCTTTCTACTCAGTATTTAACAGTGTTTGTGGATGCTTCACAGCCTTCCCAATCTAGTGCAGTACTGGTCTGCCCTTATCACCAGCTGTCTCGTCTCTTCAATTTCTTTACTACAATTATGCTGTGCATGGATACATGGAAAATAGGAAAACTATTTGGTTTTAGGAAAACATAGTTGGCTTAATTACTTCTTCCAGTATTTTTCCAGGAACTGATATTAACCAGGTATATCTATATTTATTGATACCTTCTTTCTGATTTTATAAAATCATGGACCAAGAGATAAAAAGGCTTTAGCTTTCAGATTTCATCAGCTAAGATCAAAGTATCTTTATATGAAAGTAACCTATAAAATGAAGATGTGTAAATTATCTGAGTAAAACTGTATCTTCCTGCCCTCTAGAATTCTCAGTGAACTCTTGCCATACAGTAATTTCTTAATTTTCTTCTCAAATATTTATCATTCTCTATTTTAGATTCCAGAGGATGTGTATTTGGTCTTGATATAGAAGGCAAACACTAGTCACTTATGAAGTCATCAAGGCCCTTGCGTGACCCAGTAATGGACTTTACCTCCATTAATTTTCGTGAACTTCTTTTCTTTATACTTTTCCTTAGGCTTCTGTTAACATTATTACATTAAAAAAGCTAAGAAAAAGTATATTTGTACTCTCTTCTTCCATCATCATTTTATCCAACTGATGATTTGCCATTTCCTTCTCCTCTCACACTGATTACAAACATGTCTGTCATCACCTCCATAACCATTTTTATGGTATTGTATTTTGTCATTCAAGACTCCCTTTCCTCTCACTTTCATGATGACAGCTTTCTTCTTCTGACTTGCTTAGCTTTTCTAAAAGTGAAATGTGTAAAATTCTATTCTCTGAATGCTACATCTCTTACTTTATGTTTTCTCTCTCTATATATATATATACACAAAGCATGAAGTAATATACCATGTCATGTTGTGTTATGATGTTATTGTCATGTAAAGATGAGTACGAGTTTGAAAGGTGGGTGGGGAAGGCCCTCCCATTGAGTCACAAGGTTCAGAAAGAACTCCCTTATTTTCTCGACTCCTAAAAGAGGATAGGTGCAGCTATATCCAGTCTTAATCCCAGACTTGGTTGACAGTTTATGTTCAAAGTTATGTGTGTAGCCATCTATTAGAGTCAACATTTGCCTGTTTCAGAGCCCTGCTAAGGACTTTCACTGAGACAGATTCACAAAGTTGCAAAGATAAGTAATTTATTAAGGTGACAGATGTAACAAGTTTGGAATTGTCATTGATAAATACACTCACTGAAAATATAGAGCCTGAGTTAGTAATTCCCAGATAACATCTGACAATGTTGGAGGCACAAGTGTTACCAAAATGTCACCCTACTTGGGGAGGAGAGAGGTCCAGGCCCATCGAGCCATCGGGGTAGGTGGAATTCTCCTCCTGAAAGATAGACACTAGTTTTATACCTATTGGCAAGATGGGACTGGGTCACATCTCATGCGCTGATTGGCTGCCGCAGGCTGGAGGTGCTATTAAGAAAGGGGAGGAAGGAAAGACAACATGCACTACAGGTGTACAATCCTCTGATTTTGTTGGTACAACTCCTCACAATTACGCCTTGTCTCCAGCTTTGTTGTCACCACCTCTGGCCATAAGACCTTCATCTCATCCCAGCAATTGCAGTAATTGGGCAGGGTCATAAAACTTCCAACTTGCCAGATTATAAGACTTCCAGCATCTGTGCTGTGTCTTGGCCAGATAAGCAAACTGCTCATCCTCCTGCCCCTGCTTATTGTCAGGTAAATGATAAGGGAACTAAATTAGCCTGCATCCCTGCTACATGGCAAGATGGGCAGTTTTTCCAGTGTTATGTTATATTAATTATATTATATTATATATTTTCATGTATATGTGTGTGTGTGTATATAGATAGAGAGACACATACCCACATACTTTTTGCCTTACCTTTCTTCCTTTTTCTCCTTTTTTTCTGAAATTTCACATCGTGTTAATTTATTCTTTCACATCTTAAGATTTTAATTTCATGAACAGACCATTCTATGCCTCTTTTAGATACTGAAAACAGTAAGAATAAATTAGAGATTTAAATTACTTTTTCCAGAAGCTTGTTTAGTGTTAAGTACTCTGAGTGTGAATAACTACTTTATGAATTAAATATTTTCATGCACCTTTGAAATATTGTCTGATCTCAGGCAACTAAAGCACAACAATTAAGAAATAAGCCTACATTCTGGGGTAATGCTTCAACTCATGGTAAAATTTGAAGTTGTTTGGTGCGATTCTACCACAATGCCCTTACTGTATGTCATTTTTCAGAAGTCATCAGAACTGCTAACGTAAATGGAAAAGTCGAAGAGACATGGGAATTCTTCCTGTCTTAAGTATAGCACTTATGATTTTGAAGTTAATACTTCTTAAAGTTATTTGGAAATGTGTTTCCTGACTTAATCCTGTGCCCCCAAGAAACTTTTGGGAAAAGCTTGCAAGATATCCTCTGAAGATCTTACTATATAATCTAAAACTAAACATTTTGGAGCCATTTTTGCAAATTGCTCACAAAAGAAAACAAAACTAAGTGCAGTCTTTACAAGCAGTGTTTCATCTGTAATCATTTTTTTAAGCTAGCACTTTTCTGAAGAACAGGAACTTTCTCAGTGTTTAGAAAAACTTTTTTTTTTTCCCTCCCTCCCAGCTAATAGGTTTATATAACTGTCTTTGTCCTAAAGAGTACATGTATTGTTTCAGTAAAGTCTGTGTCCCAATTTCTCATCACAGGTAGTTTAACAAACTTCTATAAATAAAGGAAATGTTAAACAGCATGTAAAAGAGATGCTAGTTTCTATCATGCACTGGATTCAGAATGCATATGAGGCACATGACAAAAGCTTTGAATTAGCATGTTCTGCAAACAGCTCTCTTAGCTGCTTTACAGCAAGTAACACTTTCAAGTATATGGCATGAAAGTGATTCATTTCCCCCACCTAGTCACAGTACATTAAATGTCTCAATTATCATTTTCTGACTTCATTTGTTAGTTCCTGATATTTAATGCCAAGATTTTTTAGCATAGAATGCTATATTAGGCCAGAATTTGTTTATTGTATACCTTGATATTTGGATTTGATTATGTAGTCAATTGCTCATAAAAGTATACACAAATATCCCTTGATCAAAATCTAATACACACTTCAATCTGAAATGTTAACAGCAGCTAATATATACGTACATGCACATATACCTATGACTTTAAATCCCAAATTCTATTCTTTTATGTTCTTAACTTTCCAGATTAAGCCCTCAAAAGTTAGAGAATGAGAAACAAGTCGGGTACACATATTCTTTAATTCTTTCATTTGTTTACATATATTCTTTGCAATACTATCTTTATGAGAATATAGATTTAATATTTAATACAAAATCTGCCTTTTTTGTGTGCGCAGAAATAAAATTACTCTGTATGTGAAACTTGATAGCATAGAATATCTATTATCTAGAAGAAAAAAAAAGTGTCCCTTTGTTACTGAATCTTAAAATTGGAGTGTTTAGAGACAGGAGATTATAGTACTATAAATGATAGTTTACAGTTAGTTGACTATTACCTTTGGAGCTGTATATTAAGCTTGTATTTGCTGCACAGTTTACACATAATGCAACGTTGGACACTGAAGTTGTAACAAACTTGACATTTGTGCTTGGCAATTTTATGAATAATTTTTTGAAAATCTATTACAGACAACACAGCCAAGATATTGGTTGAAATGCTATTTTCACAGCTTCCTCTGAAGTCAGTCTGAACTGCCTGGAGAACAGTATACATTTCTGATAGTATGCTAAATGAAGCCAGGGAATATTTCCAGATGCTGAAACTTGATTGTCTTTAAATTGAGATAATATTCCCAGATGGAGTATGGACTTAAAATTCACAATTTACCTCTGAGTTACATTCACAGAACCTTCCTCAGACAAATCCCAAACAAGGATGTGATGAAATGCTATTCAGAGTAATAAGGTGAGATAGTTTGGACAATGGATGCTCTCAGTGACAGAAAATAGTCCACAGAGTGTGTAATTTTCTATCATAGATACATCATGTAGGGCCACTATAGTTCATTTCTGTTCATTTAAGAATGGCTCCAAAGAACACTACATGCTGAAAGACAGACATTTTTGGCAATGAAAGAAAATTAATGCTATATTCAAAGAGTAATAATTTCTTGATCTAGACTGGGCATTAGTTTCTTTACATTCTCCTGGATACGATAAGAGGGCAATACAATTCTCTACTGAAAGATTTCCTAATAAAGACTGTTTTCCTTGGCTAGCTCAGCTGCTTGTCCTGATGTTCATTATCTGTATCAATACTGTCTTTCTGTTTTAAACTCCCTTTTGCCCAAGAATAAAGAAATTAACTGCTCATAGCAGAGTTAAGACTATGACACTGCAATGCAGAAGATAACCATTCCAGAGTAGCCAGCCTCAGGGTCAGAAAATATTGCCAGGTATATGGAATTTGCAAATAAAACCATGCTGCCTACCAATGAAAAATATTCTTCCCCAACACTGGATCTTCACACCTTCAGATCATAAAAGAAATAATCCTTTTCTTCTTAATCACGAAGCTCACAGACCTAAGAAAGGATTTGTTCAGACCTTAAGTAAAACAAAAACTGATCAGCAAGCCCATGCCCTGGAATTACCTAAAACTCAGTGAACACATCACTGTTCCCTACTTCTAGCCATCTGATCTTGTTTAGAGCACATATATCTCAGCAGATGGCTATCTACATCCTGCCTGAGTTACAGGAAAAAATAATGAACAGCTAGGCAGAGGAAAATGTTCTCTCAGGAGCCTAGTTTATTAAGATATGATTAGATGAAATCTACAGCGTGCCAGAAGATTCAGAACATTTCAGAAATGAAGTCAGTACTGTGTTTGCTTGAAAATGTAGTTTCTTTAGAGAAGGAGAAAGAGGTACCATCAACTTTTTATAACGACCAAGTGTTTAGACCCTCCATTCAAGTAGGAGAGCAGAAAATTCTGTGCCCTCACTGGCTTCAAACCTCTCCAGCTTCTTAAAACATCTTTTTAAGAACTTCCCAGAGTATGTTTTCTTTGCTTGTTTTATTTCTAAATTTAACGGCTTTTAATCCTAAAGTAAGAGGAACCCTGAACTGGAAAATCTAAAATTTTACTTCACTGAACACGTGAATGCTGTGACGACTACTACTACATTAAATGGTCATGCTGTTTCACCCCATGGGCCATTCTTTTTTTTTTTTTTTTTTTTTTTTTTTCTTCCCTTCCCCATTTTCTTATACAATGGCGCAGCTCCAGAAAGGTATGGAATAAGAATCAGGGGTCCCTAATGAAAATGAGCAATACTTAAAATACAGAAGTTTTAAAACCAATTTGTTGTGGATAACTCTTTAGCTCCTAGGTTGCTAGATATGAGACAGAAACCATCTGTAGCTCCTGCTACAGTTATTTTGAAAGCTGCAACAAATGAATATTTGTGTTATGCATTAAATGAACTGTCTGAAAACTGACTCGGCTGAATGTGAAAACCTACTGGGATGAACCGATTACTTCATTTCCTCAAAGTTTTCAGAACTCTTAGGGTTATATGAAGTGTAGTCCTGTCTCAACAGAAGCCTAACTGTAATATACTCACCTGTTTTCTTTTAATGGAGCTTTTGAATGGGATGCAGTTGAAAAGACATAAACTTCAAGACTGTCTACTGAATTTAAAAAAACCCAAACAAAATACAATGGCTTGATACTGTCACACACGATACAACATCTCAGTTTGAAAAGTTAATATTTGGAAAAGTAGCAATCAACAGAAAATAAGATCTTACAATGGGAAATCTGGGTTTTTCTCAGTATTATATGATGCTGCCAAAACTACAGTCAACATGTAGGATTCTGCACATGATTTGATATTAAAACATACATTTATACTAACATAATGAATATTGCACATACACATTGGAATACACAACTGAGTAAAAATAAATAAAATTTACTCCCTTGCTGAAGTGACCTGGTTAGATAATAGGTTTTTTTGTCATTTGTTTTTAAAATATTTTATGTAAAAAATGAACAATAACTCTTGTACTTCACATTTTTTCTAAATTGGCAATCATAAATGAAAATTAAATCTTTTCATTAAAGAACAGAAAACAAGAACATAAGTTATTTATACTATTGCACTATAATTTTGCCAGCTAAGCCGCTTAGAGCACTGTTGTTTCAGTACTGAACCAATAAATTGTAATTTCATATTTGCATTTTCAGTACCTTGGAGACTTCCCCACAACACATGTTAATTACTATGCTGTACAAATGTGAAATCAGAACATGAATTTTCCTTACAATTATGATATGAATAAAGAGACAGTAGATGAGACAGAAAGATAGACAAGGTGTGCTGCTTTTATCCAGGAGAGAGTTTATTCTCATCATAGTAATTAGTGTGAGGCTATGTTTTGGATTTGTGTTGATAATTTAGGGATGTTTTTGATATTGCTGAGCAGTTCTTACACAGAGTCAAGAATTTTTCTGCATCTCACACCACCCCGCCAGTGAGTAGGCTGGGGGTGCACAGGAAGTAGGGAGGGGACACAACTGGGACAGCTGAGCCCAACTGACCAAAGAGATATTCCATACCATTTGACATCATGCTCAGCATATACAGCTGGGGGAAGAAGAAGGAAGAAAGGGACATTTGTATTGATGGTATTTATCTTTTCAAGTAAGCATTATGTGTGACGGAGCCCATCATTCCTGGAGATGGTTGAACACCTGTCTCCTGATGGGAAGCAGTAAATTAATCCCTTGTTTTGCTTTGCTTGTACATGCATAACTTTTGCTTTACCTATTAAAATGGCTTTACCTCAACCCATGAGTTTTGCCAATTTTAAAAAACACATACTGTCCTGGTTTGAGTGAGAACAGAACTCATTCTGTTCAGTAATTTTAGTTTTCATCTCAGTTCTTCTAACTGCATGTTCTGAAGTTAGCAGCCTGTTTACACAGGCAGTGGCTACTTCTAACAGTGATAACACCCCATGTTTAGAGTTACTACCAAGGAATGGTCTGCAGACCAAGGTCACTGCTGGATCTTATGTACCACACTGGGTGGTGCAGAAAGTGAAAGGCTGCACCTGCAGGGAGGAGCAGACAGGACAGGTGAACCTAAACTGACCAACGAGGTATTACAGCCCATATATGTCATATTCAGTATAAGGCTGAGGGATCTGGAGGTTCTGTGGCTCTTCTCCCCTCTTGGACCACTTTGCCAGCTTTACTTGGCTTGGCTCAGGTCCTCTTTCAGTTCCTTCCTCGGAGCACCCAAGGAGGCCTCTGTCTGTTCTGCCTTCAATCCCCAATCGTTGTGTTCCTGAATCCGGTACCAGAATCCAGCTCCTAAACACAGCTCCCGTCTGCTGCAGGGCCCAGTCTGGGACTCCCTCAGTGTCGGCTCCACAGCATCAGTGGTGATGGTGATGTAATTGCCATCAGGGAGGTTGGCTTCGATACTGGTTTTGTATATATTTTTATATATTCCACTATTATTATTGTTTTCATTCAATATGTTCTAGTTTCCTTTTCTAATCGCTAAGTCTCTCTCCCTTATTCCCTTTCTCTTCCCCTTTGGGGAGGGAGGGGGGTTAACAGTGAGCATCTGTTATAGGTCTTAAGGAGCCACCCTGACCCTAAACTGTGACACAACATTAAAACATAGATCTCAAATGAGGCAAACAGCAAGATTCAGTGCTATATCTCTCATGATTGCAGTACTAAAACCTATGGTTGTTATGAGTCACACACTCAAATCTTCAGAAGCCAAGTGGTTGTGATACACATACCTTTAAAAGACTAAGTGTTTCAGCCTGTACTGGCTTTCCTAGGTCCAATTATTGTCCTCTAGCATCACACTGGTGCCATTAGGCAGCTAGATTGAAGAGAAACTCAGAAACGTCAGTTCTGACAGATCCTAGTCACTTGGTTTTTCACACAGCTGGAGATGTGGGTCGTTAACCCATTTCAGTCAACTCAGGCACACTAACAGCCACAGAATACATTCTTGGACTTAGGATTTTGAGATATTTAAAAGCAAATGAAATCTATCAGTAAAATAGACATCAGGATTTAATACACGTCTAGCAATTTTCTTTTTTCTTCCATAACCTCAACCTGAGAACTGCCATCTGGGAAAATTTATATCTTGGAAAGCCTGAAATTTGTAAGAACTAAAAATAAGCTGTAGTAGTAAAAATTGCTGAGCAATTGCTTCCTATGTTGCTTTTGTTATCTGTCTTTGGCTTCTGCCTTTCTCAGCTCAGGCAGTTCCTTTATGTCTTGCTGTGTCTAGCCTTTCCCTTATGAAAATTACTGGAAGTTTACCTATATGCCATCCTGAAAGTCATGTTCAATGTTGAAGCTTTACTTTCATTGAAGATAGCAGCAACTTTTCCAGATGCAAAGGGTGTGGTTAGAAAAAGAAAGTAAGCATTTGAAAGAAATGGGAAGGATTATAACTACTTAAAAATAGGCAAAATGATTACACTGTAGCCAAATAGAGACTGTTAATAAGTTTGTGACCAGTCTAAACTATTAGAAAGAGATTTTTTCTCTCAGGAACTAAATGAATATTTATCTGTGTATTGATTTCCTTTATTTACTAAAGAAGATTCCATAAAGATCCAGATACAGCTTTTTAAAGAAAATTTGTCAGCATCAGTTTACATACATACATTTTCTGTTGATTTTTCTTTTACGAAATATTCTTTCTATAGTTCAGGTAATGCATATGACCTTGAACTGTCATAAAACTGAATAAGAAAATTTCAAAACTTTATGTCTGAGAACCAGTCCTGTTCATTCACAGAATCACAGAATCATTAAGGTTGGAAAAGACCTCCAAGTTCATCAAGTCCAACTGTCTAGCCAACATTATCATGGCCACTAAACCATGTCCTGAAGTGCCACGTCTATACATTTTTGAACACCTCCAGGGATGGTGACTCCACCACCTCCCTGCGCAGCCTGTTTCAATGCCTCATCACTCTTTCAGTATAGAAATTTTTCATAATGTCTAATCTAAACATCCCCTGACACAACTTAAGCCCATTACCTCTGTGGCAAAGAAAGACTGGACTGCAAGGTTTAAGCAAATGATTTATTTGAAATCTAATACACCACTAATGCAGGTTTTTATGGATACAGTGCATAATGCACTATTACAACCTAAAAGCAGAACACACTATAACATACTTAGAAAGTGTGCCAAATATTACACACATGTTAGTTAATCACCTGCGCTTGCAAACTTACAGCATGCTAAAGGTTCACTTACCACTCCAGGTAAGGGCTCTCAGTCTTAGGAAAGTCACCTTGGCCGATGTCCTGACCAAGGGGGAAGGGTCTTCATACAGGTGAGTGTTCGAGAGGCGACTCCCCAAAAACTAAACTAAGCCTTAGCACTTTTATCCCCTGTTTTAGTGATTGATTATACAGCATGAATACACAAGGCTGTGACCAAAACCCTCCAGGTGGTAGCGGTAAAACTATGCCTGATTGGATTATGCCATCTGGAGACAGAAAAGTTGTCAGCTGAATCCACCACTGAAGCCCTTCAGGCTCTCCTTATCTTACTTTCTCAGGAAGCTGAATAGTGGTTTGAATTGAGACTCAGGACATACCATTTGTTGAGGATTTTCAAGGCCCAGCTCAAGTTTCAGTTCTTTGTGTGGCCTGGGGTTTATGGATAACTCAAGGCTGAGCCATCTACACAGCTCCCTGTGTGTGATCCCTGCATAGACAGGGCCATCAACAGGCAAATCAAGGCTGAGTCACCTGCATGCACCAGATGAAACTTGCTTATGAACTATGAGCCAGAAAACCCATACAACATCATAACTATCGCTAGTTACAAGGGAGAAGAGACCAACACCAACCTCACTACAACCTCTTTTCAGGTAGTTTTAGAGAGAAATAAGGTATCCCCTCCTCTTCTCCAGATTGAACAATCCCAATTCCCTCAGCCACTCCTCATAAGACGTGTTATCCTGGCCCCTCACCACCTTTGTTGCTCTTCTCTGGACCTGCTCCAGCACTTCAATGTCTTTCTTATACTGTAGAACCAAGATTGAACACAACACTCAAGCTGCAGCCTCACCATGCCAAGTACAGGGGTAAAATCACTTCCCTACTGCTGCTGGACACAATTTTTTAAACAGGCCAGGATGGTATTTTTTCTTTCCCAATCACCTTTTTGGCTTAGCAAGCCTACCAGGTTTAGCCTCATTGTTGAAACAGCTGAGAGGATATCTGATTCTGGAATACTGCTTTAGATATTCCAGGACATTGACTTGATTTTAGGAGTTTTAGGAAGACCTTATAGTCTACTAAATTCTCTATAAGTACTTCAGCAGGATCTTGGAGGCAACACAATGGTGAAATTCCAGAAATGGTGGTGAACCATAGGTATATTTACAGAAGTATCAATCATAGGCGTCTGAGTAGATTTGAAAACAAGTGTTGAAGAACCAAGTGATCTTGAAAGGATGATTCAAGAAGAATAAATGATTTTGAATATCATTTAGAATGCTTTTTTAAAAATTATGTTTTTAATCTGTATTGGAGAATTGCGATGCTTATGACCCTGAATAGGTTTTGATTTCATTTTGAGACACTTTGATACATCAAAATATATTGACGGTTATTATTTTTGCTATTATCTTAACTCAGTACATGTTGCCTCAACTTCATCCTTTTTTGATCTTTTCCTACTGGCTGGGTTATGTATCTCCATCTTAAAGTCTGCAGGCTTTCTCACCCACCCAATATTTTCTATGAAATAGACTCAGCTCCTAATCCTGGCTTCTTCTAACTTAGATACTTCCATTGTCATACAGACAAAGTTTTGATGAAGTATAGGATTAAATTCCTTTTACATTTGCAAATAAATTATGCTTTATTAGATATCTATTTTTATCTTCAGCTCTTCTTTCAAAACTCAGATTTCCAGACACACATGCTAGACTTGTCCATTAAACTAAATTTTAATCTATTTTTGTAAGTTACATATTTTTAAAAAGAGAGAGATTTATAAATAGACAGAATGTAAATGGACAAGATTTAGCAAAGTATATTTATGCCATAATATAGTCTTTAGAATTTTTTTCAAATTTAAAATCCCACTTCTCCTAAATACTGGCTTCAGAAAGAGCAATCATTTGCTTCATAATGCAAAACTGGGGCTGGTGTGAATATTATCACTGAGCAATTTCAAACTGAATTAAGTGAATGACTGTAAATTCTGTAATTATAGATCTTATACATTCATGAATATAAACATGCAAATTATCTTAAGCTACATCTACATTACAACGGAAGTTGGAACTGTAATATGGAGGTAGCCCGAGGTGGTTATTTTTTTTCCTAAAACTAATTATCAAGATTCAATTGTTTCTTCTCTTCTTGCTGCATATGGACAAATTTCAGATGGAGAAAAACCAAAAGAAACCTCAATAAACTGAAAAGCTTCCATTTTTTGTTTGCCTTTTTTTTCCCCCCAAAGTAATATTTCAGGACCAAGTTTGCTTGAATTCCAGTAAAACTCATAATCTTTTTATCTGGGTTTTCTTTTGTTCAATCTTGAATTAGAAGTTACTTCCATTGGGTTTTTTTTTTTTTTTTAATCTCCATTGGTCTAGTAAGCTAAAAATAGTCTACAGAAAAAGCTTTCCTATCCTATTTTTCTCCTGTCAAAAAATTACAATAAAGAAAAATTAGGCAAGTGGATTGAACTGGGATTTACAATGCAATTGGGTGTGCTCTAAACTCGAATTGATCAGACTCACTGAAGTGTGTAAAGTTCACTACAGTAAGTATATTATCATTTAATTCTTCTGCTAAACATCTGTAGAACACATACTCCTGAGGAGTTATTTATAACTTTTTATATTCATAAAGCAACAGAGCCTTTGAAAGTAGGCCTAAACATGTAGGAATATTAACCTTTTCAAATTTTATCCTTCTCCATTAATTTTCTACTTGCTATCAGTCATTACAGAGGTCCTCTGTTGCTGGTATCATACTTTAATGCTAGAATATTAAAAACAATAAAAAAAAACTAATTATCACATCTATTTCTTATAATATAAACATGAATGAATAAACATTAAAGTCTCACAGTTTCTTATATATGTTAAAATTACTGTATTTTTTAAAAATTCACTGTTAACTAATTCTTGTTTAGGGACTTGCCAGTTATTTGTTGACATTTCCACCTCCAGAAATGGATTCAGAGACTGCATCTATACTACTGTAAAACAATAGATTAGTTTCAAGTATTCAACTACTGCCTGTTATGGACTCTTATCCCTCCAAAATAAGAGAACTGTTTCCAATCAATCTACAACAAATGTACAGGGAAGAGTCTCTGAAAGGTGTCCAGACACATCCTGATACTTCCTTTTTCAAACAAAATCCATAGCCTAAACCCCTCTTTTTCTCTATAAAGTGAAAGACGTAATTTGGATTAGTACTTTTTTCTCTTATGCTTATTCCCTTCTATATTCACAGCAGTCAGACAATTTGTCCAACCTAATATGCATAACATCACATAAATATATTGGAGATCTGCAGAGAAGAGGCAAGCGTATTTCCTGAATTTATTTCGATGTACAAAAGCCAGCAGATATTTTGTTTTCTAATCAAGATAGCTACTGTGACTGAGAACCAAATAAAAATGCAGGTGCATGAGGTTAGGCCACTTTACTTGCCTGCATCTAAACCTTTAAAAAAGGTTTAGATCTATCATATATACTAAAGAAGTACATAAAATATAATACCATTATTTAAATTAACTTGGCACATAAAACTCTTTTTATTGTAAGTTTTAAGTGATATGATGCTTTTATATTAAGTAGGGTGCATTGAAATCAACAAATTAGACAGCCCTCTGCCCACCACCCCATGAGAGAATGTTTGTGGTACTGAATGCTGCAGAAAATATGCCTGTGGCTGCTCTGTGCTTTTGAAATGTACTTACAGTGGATGTAACTGCCTCAGTTTCAAATCTATTGAAGCAACATTCCATCTTCCTTATGACTGCTTGAAGCTGATTGAAGGTCCTTTCCTTGTTTAAACTCTATTACTGTGCATGAAAGACAACATTTTAACACCACAGTCATTGTAAAACAACATAAAACTATAAACTGTACCTGGAGAAAGCTGGAACATCTACCTCCTCCTCCATGACTCCAAACAGCCTTCTGGAATACCATATATCCTCTTCCTCTTTCTCTCTCTCTGTCTTTAATTATGGCATGGAAGTGGAACTGCTTCCACAGGAAAGAGATGGCAGCAGAGAGCCTTGTAACGTTATAATGAGTAAAGAACTTATGAAAAGATGTGAAAACTGGTTCAGAGTCCATGCAGAGAAAGACCAAATTACTTACTAGAGGTCTAAAATCCCATCTAGCTGTATCTTGAAGAAAAAGAGAGTTAGCTGTTTAATTATTTCAAGATGTGGTATAGGTTTGTGTAATTAGGAAAAGGTACTGAAATATAGAGGAGTATGGCTAGGACTCTGATGTATCTAACTCCTCCCTCCACATTGTTTAGGTAACTAACCTGTGGTTTCAAAGTCTACTAGGGAAGCTGGCTGATAGAGAAATTATATTTTTAGAAATTCAGCTTTATTTTCTTTTACTTTCAAAAAACTGTCCTCCTAAGACTTTTTTTATAGAAAGTATTGAAAAAAAAATTCAAATCACTATGAATGCATTACTGTGTTTCTATAACACATCTCAGAGATCCAGGGGAATCTAGCCACTATGAAAATGTTAAAAACACCAGGTTAATAACTCATTTCTCTCTTCATGAGGCAGAAAGTTTTAGTTGCAGTTACTTGCTAACACACTTGTGAAGTTGCTTAATTAGCCAGCACAAACATGTAACGATATGATCAAGAATGTTAATAGTGCTGATAATTTTTGTGAATACTCATGTTTGATAGCATGCCTTTATGCAGCATTTTTTATGACCAAAAAGAGTGAAGCTTTGTTATTATCCCTGCAATTTATACTATGACTAATTTAGGAATCCAAATCAGTTCCACAGGGCTTTAAAATTTACTTTATCTCAGATAATATTTCCTCATGATGCAGAGAGCAGAGTGGGGGAAATGGCATCAATTACAAGAACAGAGTACAGCAGAAAAACAGATGTCATGACATAGGCCTTTATAATGAATTTTCAACATCTGCAGACATTTCAGAAGCTAACATTCTGCAGTATGTTGCATATCTTTTCACCTGCTTTGGGCTGAGGCCAATAATATTTTTCTTCCCTTCCCTTCCCTTCCCTTCCCTTCCCTTCCCTTCCCTTCCCTTCCCCTTTTTTTTTTTTTTTTTATGTTTTTCTGTTTACATAAGAACAAATGTAGACAGTGACAGATGGATTCTATATTTCTCTGTGTATTTGAGAATCAGTGAGATTACATGATCCCTTCCCGGTAGGGAAAAGGAAATCCTTAATCAAAAGCAAATAATGCAAAAAAGATGAATACCTTATTTTCTTAGGGGATACAGACATATCCAATTATATCATATATCAGCTGCTGATGTCTTTTCAAAACCCACAAAGTATAAGCCAGAGCAGGAACTGTAAGCTCTATCTATTAATCTATAGCATTGTCGTATAGTATTTTCACTGTTAGTAGCAATCAATGAGGTTTATACCACAATTGCAAGACTCAGGACTAGGGTTTGTCAGGCTTGCTCTGTCTGAATCGACCACTATCTGCAATTCCTTCCCCAATTCCTTCTTCACAGGGCTGCTCTCAACATATTTATCTCCTAGTCTGTACTGATACTGGTGGAGGATGTGGCAGTTGGAGGCCATCTTGGGAATAGTGACCATGAAATTATTAAGTTCTCTGTTGTTAGAGATGTTGGGGGCAGTGGCAGCAATACTGGCACTGGACTTTAGAAGGGCAGACTTTGACTTGTTTCAGGTTACCTGATAGAGTCCCTTGGGAGTCAGTTTTGAGGGATGTAGGAGTCCAGGAAGGCTGGACATTTTTTAGGAAGGAGGTCCTGAAGGCACAGGAGCAGGCCATCCCCAGGTGCTGCAAGTCAAGTTGTCAGCAAAGAAGACTGGCCTGGATGAAGAGGGAGGTTTGGATTAAAATCAGGAAAAAAGGAGGGTTTATGGCCTCTGGAAGAAGGGGCAGATGACTCATAATGAGTATAACAATGTTGTCAGGTCATGTAGAGAAATAATTAGAAGGTCAAAAGCTGAACTAGAAGTCAGTCTGGCTTTAGAAGTGAAGAGCGATAAGAAAAATTTCTATAAATACATTAATAATAAAAGAAGGGCCAGGGAAGGCCTCCATCCCCTACTAGATTGAGAAGGAAATATGGTAATAAAAGATGAGGAGGAGGCTGAGGTGCTTAATGCCTTCTTTGCCTCAGTCTTCAGTAATGGAAAAACTTGCACTGGGGAAAGTCACTCCCCCAAGCCAAAAGACAGGGTCTGGAAATACAATGCTCCTCCTGCAATTCAGGAGGAGATGATCCATGACCTGCTGCTCAACATTAATGTGCATAAATCTATGGGGCTGGATGGGTTACATCCTAGAGTGCTGAGAGAACTGGAAGGGCTGCTCACCAGACCACCAGTCCATCATTTATCAGCAGTCCTGTCTGACTGGGGAGGTACCAGCAGATTGGAGGTCAGCCAACATAACACTCATATATAAGAAGGGACAGAAGGATGATCCGGGGAACTACAGGCCTGTCAGTTTGACTTTGGTACCAGGAAAGCTGATGAAGCAGAGCATCCTGCATTCTATTGTGCAGCACATGAAGGACAATCAGGTGATCAGGCCTAGTCAGCATGGGTTTGTGAAGGGCAGGTCCTGTTTAACAAACCTGATCTCCTTCTATGACAGGGTGACCCACTTGCTGGATGAAGGCAAGGCTGTGGATATTGTCTATCTTGACTTTAGTAAGTCATTTGACACCATTTCCCACAGCATTCTATTAGAGCAATTGACTGCTCTTGGCTTGGATGGGCATAGGCCTTCCTAGGTGAAAAACTGGTTAGATGGACGAGTCCAGAGAGTTGTGGTCAATGGAGTTAAATCCAGTTGGCTGCCGGTCACAGGTGGTGTCCCCCAGGGCTCAGTACTGGGGTCACTCCTGTTTAACACCTTTATCAATGATGTGGTTGAGGGGATAGAGTGCACCCTTGGTAAATTTGCAGATGAAATCAAGCTAGGTGGAAGTGTTGATCTGCTAGAGGGTAGGGAAGCTCTACAAAGGGATCTAGATAGGCTGGATCACTGGGCCAAAGCCAATTCCATGAGTTTCAATAAGGCCAAATGCCAGGTCCTGCACTGAGCCACACCAACCCCCAGCAGTACTCCAGGCTTGGGGAGGAGTGGCTGGAGAGCTGTCAGGCAGAGAAGGACCTGAGGGTGTTGATTGACAGACACCTGAACATGAGCCAGCAGTGTGCCCAGGTGGCCAGGAAGGCCAACGGCATCCTGGCCTGTATCAGGTATAGTGTGGTCAGCAGGAGCAGGGAGGTGATCCTTCATCTGTACTCAGCTTTGGTGAGGACACACCTCAAATACTGTGTCCAGTTTTGGGCCCCTCTCTACAAGAAGGACGTTGAGGGGCTGGAAAGGGTACAGAGGCGGGTTACCAATCTGGGAAAGGGTTTGGAGCATGCGTCTTATGAGGAAAGGCTGAAGGATCTGGGGCTGTTTAGCCTTGAGAAAAGAAGGCTGAGGGGAGACCTTATTGCCCTCTACAACTACCTGAAGGGAAGCTGTAGTGAGGTGGGAGTTGGTCTGTTCTCCCTGGTGACAAGTGACAGAACAAGAGGAAATGGCCTGAAGTTGAACCAGGGGAGGTTCAGGCTGGATATTAGGAAGCATTTCTTTACAGAAAGGGTTGTCAGGCATTGGAATGGCCTGTCCATGGAAGTGGTGAAGTCACCATTCCTGGAAGTGTTTAAGAGGCAGTTAGATGTTGTGCTTAGGGACATTGTTTAGTGTTTTTTGATATGGCTAGGAATAAGGTTTGACTTGATGATCTTGAAGTTCTCTTCCAGCTGAAACTATTCTATGATTCTATGTACTTTAATTGACCCAACCCAGATGCAGGACCTTACACTTGTCCTTGTTGAACTTAATAAGGTTCACATTGGCCCACTCCTCGAGCTTGTCAATGTCCCTCTAGATGACATCCCTTCCCTCAAGCATATTGACTGCACTACTCAGCTTGGAGTCATCTACAAACTTGTTGAGAATGTACACCATCTATGTCATTAATGAAGGTATTAAATAGTGTTGGTCCCAGTATGGACCCTTGAGGAACAACACTCAGCAGTTTCCATTTGGATGTTGAGGCACTGACTGTAACTTTGGATGCAGCCATCTGGCCAATTCCTTCTTCATCAAACAGTCCACTCTTCAAACCTATATCTCTCCAATGTAGAGGTAAGAATGTTGTAGACGACCATTATCAAAAGTCTTACAGAAGTCAAGATGGACTTCCATTGTCCACTGATGCAGTTCAGTCCATTGTAGAAGTGATGTAGGGTGAAGAAATATAGGCCTGATATGATAATAGAGTCCTTGAAAAGTGCAGAAACAGGGTGCAGCATAGAGAAGTATAGACATGGTACATAGGCTTTTCAGCAGACACCCCTTGGCTATAAACAACTTAGTTGTAGTTAGTTAAAAAAATGCAGGCCTGCAGCTGGACAAAACTGATACTGGGGGTAACAAACAGAACAGAGAACATGTACTTAACATATAAAAAGTACCATATACAGTCAATTTGGATGTAACTTGTATCTGCAGGTTACTAAAGAAAGAATATGCTAACAGTCATATGCAAGTGACTCCAAGTGGACTGTAAAGGGAGGAGAAATAAACTATCAACATGAAGATTGTACCTGTCTGTCCTGTCAAAAGACTCCAGATGATAAAAATTCCTGGTAATGCTCCACCAGACACACCAATACCAAAAAAATCTTAAGATAGAGAAGCAGGGGAAGGGTCAGCATAACACCAAAAGGATCAGAAGCTAAGAACTGTGTATTTAACAACTTTAAATGTATTATTATTCTCTCTTTTCCTGGAATAATTATCTTGCTAACAATAATTAGATTTCAATTATAGTAACAATAAAATCTTTGCTTTATATGTATATGAAGTGTTCTTTCTTTTTGCCCATAAACAAGATTTTGATTGTGCAAATTCATGGAAAGTTGTCCATAAACCTTTCTCATTGTGGCATTGAAGTTCTTTGGGATATTTTTAGAGACTTTTTTCAGCATCTCTATTCCTTACAAGACACACAAGCATAGTAGAAAGTCTGGAAGGGGGAGAATGACCGGATGAGTCAGGAACACAGAAAATAATAGCTTTGTTGTTTGCAGGAGGAAGAACCATCACATGTACTGCAGAGATATTACATAGCTATGTAAAGGTTTTTCAAGGGTTATTTTGCATCTACCTTTGTGCTAGGAAAGACTTAAACAAATTCACAGCATATATTCAGTGAGTTTTTTCAACAGGCTGCCCAGGGAGGTTGTGGAGCCTCCTTCTCTGGGGACATTCCAAACCCACCTGGATATGTTCCTGTGTGACCTAATCTAGGTGATCTTGCGCTGGCAGGGAGGTTGGACTAGATGATCTTTTGAGGTCCCTTCCAACCCTTACCATTCTGTGATTCTTTCTGAACTGAGTTTAGCCTTATACAATGTCACTCCACTGCCTGCACTGAAGTTACTCTTGATTTAGACCGTGGTAACTGAGATTACAGTTTGCTACAGTGCTTAAAGCAAACAATTAAGTGGAATTGAGCATGCAGGAATAGATTCAAGTGACATCCAAAATACCATCAATGTTATGCAACTGGAAAAAGCAACACTTAACAAGTTCAGTGAAGCAATAATAAACTGGGACTTGACGTTCCTCTGTTGTCTCCAGGCTGTTGGCTTGTGCAGTACAGAACACTAACTGTCCATTCACTGAATTTTGTCAGTCTGATTATCTTTTTCACCTGCAGGGACTATCCAGTGTAACAAGGCCTTAGAAAAAGATCATCGTTCTTTTAGCCTTTTAAAGTAATTGAAGAGACAGCTTCTAGATGGTTTAACCCCAGTGCCCTTTTACAAGCTGAGTATGTAGATGCTAGTGGGTCTCTGGAGTTGTTTGTTGCTCTTTTTTTTCTGTAGCTTAAAGACCCGGGCTCCCTGAAAAATCATTACTTCGTTGTTCTTTTCTTTGACAGTAATTTTAGTCATTCTATTATTCCTTTCAGTCTTTGTTCCTATCTACACCACATTGCAGAAAATGGAAAGTATAGACACATAATAACACTCACTTTCCAGTGACCATCTACCACACATAGTGTATGTGCCTACAATCATATTCTGAAATATAGACCTGGTCATAAATATTTTGACAGAAAAAAACATTTGCCTACAGGCCTTAGTCACAGTGGCCTTACCAATTTCCAGTTAACAGTGACTCATCCAGGGTTCCCCAAGTGATATAGCTTTAGTCAAACTTTGGTCTGACAGAACAAGTAATGTCTCTCTTGCAGCTCCTGAAATTATTTACGTGTATTTTTGTACTGTTGCTTACCTGACCTCTTGATTTCCTTGCCTACATTTTGTCCTGTCTCAGTTTCCTGTAACTCTACTACCAGGTGTTGCTTGTTACTAGGTTGTCTTAAAGAGTTCAACTATGCTTAGCTCACTAAAAGGAAATTGAGCAGTTCATAATTAGTTAATAGATTCACATGCTTATATTATATTTTTATGCAGCTGGTGAACACTGCCACCTGTCCTACTGGTGATTTCTCAAGGATAATAGGATAGTTCAAGTTAAGAAGAATATCAGAAAATTTCTAGTCCAACTTCCTGCTCAAACCACGGTGAACAATGACACTGTTGATGCCGTATTTTAAAATATTTTTGTTAGCCTTCCCCTTATTTTCAACAGTGCTGCAGAATGTATTAACTGGGAGGTAAATTATGGGTTTGTAATAATGATATATGCTTTCTTTTCAAATAACTTATTTGCACTATTGATTGATATTGAAAACTGAGCTGATGCTGATGTGAAGCTGTCTATTATATCCCAAAGGTTTCCTTTCTAACTATTAATGATCACATAATTTAAATACATGCATTGATTAGTCCAGTCATAATCACAGAATTAGAGAATCATAGAATCAATCACAGAATGGTTTGGGTTAGAAGGGACCTTTCTTATAAACCCCTTTTCTACATTGAAAGGCCACAAAAGGTCTCCCCCAACTCTTCTCCAGGCTAAACAATCACATCTCTCTCAGACTGTTTTTTTTATAGGAGAGATGTTCCAGCCCTATGACCGCTTTTGTGGCCCTCCTCTGGACCTGCTTTAACAGATCCGTATCTTTCAATTACTAGGGACACAGAAATGAGCACAGTACTCCAGGTGGGTCTCATGAGAGCAGAGTAGGAGAGAATCACAACCCTCAACCTTCTGGCCACACTTCCTTTTATGCAGCTCAGGATACAATTGTCTTTCTGGGCTGCAAGCACACATTGACAGCTCTTACATGATTTTTGTACATCAGTATCCACCTACCAGAGAAGTGATCACAGACGTCAATGTCTCCTTTACATGATATAACTCATTTACCTTCTCCAGGACTCAGAGTGGTAACCTAGAATTCTTTGGAGACCCCTAAACACATACAAAAGAACTGTATTGCCTTTTTCTTGTTCCCTTCTTCATTGGGAAGGTCCTTCATAATAATATGCAATCCAAGTTGTGTCACTTCAGTGCCCTTTTGAAATCATCCAAGAATCATTCAAACTGTATAATATCAGGAAAGTGATGTTGAATGCCTTTTGGTATTTAAGGACAAAAAAGGCCTACAAAAGTGACTGAGCATGTAACAATGGCATTTCACAGGCAACTTCACTAGGCAAATTGCAATTTTACAGGCAATTTCACTAGAAGAAGCTGTGCCTTCAGAGTCACAATAACCTTGTATAGCACACATTTCACAGTGGTTGACAAAACAGGAAAACTATGGCCATAGGTTCTACAGGGTAAACGTGTGTCATGGTTTAGGGTCAGGGCAGTCCTCTAGACCTATAACAGATACTCTCTGTTAACCACCCTCCCTTCCCAAAGTGGAAGAGAAAGGGAATATGGGAGAGAGAATTAATGATTAGAAAAGGAAACTAGAACAGCTTTAATGAAAATAATGATAATAAAAATGGCATGTATAAAAATATATACAAAACCAGTATCAAACCCAACCGCCCCTGATGGCAATTATGTCATTGTCACCACTGATGCTATGGAGCAGACACTAGGAAAGGCCCAGACTAGGCCCAGTGACAGCTGGGAACTGTGTTCAGGAGCTGGATTCTAGTACAGAACTCAGGAACACACAGATCAGGATTGAAGGCAAAAGGGACAGAGTCCTCCTTGGATGCCAGCCATTGAAGAAATGAATAAGAAGCCAGAAAAAGATCTAAGTTGAGAGAGCTTGACCCTTGTAATACCTCAGCTTTACACTGAATATGATGTATATGGGGTGGAATACCTCGTTGGTCAGTTTAGGGTCACCTGTCCTTTCTTCTTCTCCCTTCAGGTGCAGCTTTTCACTTTCTGCACCCTCCAATGTCGTATACAAGATCCAGCAGTGGCCTTGGTCTGCACACCAATCCTTGGTAGTAACTCGAAAAAATGGCGTGTTATCGATGTTAGAAGCAGACGCTGCCTGTGAAAACAGTCTGCTAACTTCAGACAGTGCAGTTAGTTAGAAGAACTGAGCTGAAAAGTAAAATCACTGAACAGAATGAGTTCTGCTCTCACTCAAACCAAGGCAGTACGTGTTGTAGTTCAGTTCCAGGCAGTAACTAAACACCATGCAGCCATTCAATTCCCAGGAGAATGTGAAGGAGAATTGAAAAAAAAAAAAGTAAAACTCATGGGTTGAGATAAGAACAGTTTAATAAATACATTAAAATAAAATGAACTAGCAATAATAACAATTAAAAAAACTCACAATGATAATAACAATAATGATAATGAAAATAAATACAACAAAAAGAAACAGAAAGAAAACCTAAGAAAAGATAAGTAATGCACAGTGGAACTGCTCAGCACCTGCTGCCTGATGCATGATCAGCAATCTGCCCCCTGCACTGGCCAACTCCCCTCAGTTTACATACTGAGCATATATATTATATATATAATATCCTTTGGGTAGTTTGATTCAGGTGTCCTGTCTGTGCTCCCCCCCCATATCTTCTTGTGCACTTACTTGATGGCAAATAACAGGAAATTGAAAAATTCTTCATTTAGAATAAGCATTACTTAGCAACAACTAAAACTTCAGTGCATTATCAACATTTTTCTCACACTAAATTCCAAGCACAGCACTGTACCAGGTGTTAGCATGAAAATTAACTCTATCCCAGCTGAAATCAGGACAGTGTGTCTCAGAAATATCTCAAATTCCTAATTTCCTCAACATCCACCTATAAATACAAAGGTGGACAAGACTCTATTAGTAAATATAGTGCGGGAATACACTTATATACAATGCCTGACCCACCAAATGTAATATCTTCCCAGGTATTTTAGACATTATTTGAACAATAAATGGGATTTTGGTATTTTATAGTGTTACTATATTGAGGATCTGAAGAAAACCTTACCTCATGCTCACCATCACACTCTACACTTTCATTTCTAGTTGTCTGGAGTCAGTAGCCAGAAGAAGTTATGTGCCTAAAATTAATTGCTGGAAAAATACATATTAATCTTAACATAATTTCAGCCCTTCCAAAACATGCAAGACTGGACTGACTATGAAGGAAGTCCAACAAAAAACCCACAAACCTTAAATTTGATATTTTTAGTCTATTTAAATGTGAAATTTTCATTCTGAGATAGATTTGTCAAATAAAGAATGCTGAGGGTTGTCTTCCATCCATAATCTCCACCCTATAAGAAAAGCTCTGAAAATCCTTTATTTGTTTTCAAGTTTTACATACAATGGCAATATAGAATTTGATTGATTGCTGGCACTCTAATTTGGTCACTCAGAACATAGGGATCTCCACCAATTTCATAGCACTAACTTTATTTTAATGATTTATCTTACTGTCCAAAATGTTAATTTCTTTCCTGTGACCCACAAACATCTTCTCCCTCCTTTTTCAATACTATTTTGTTTACATGTCAACATAATATTTGAAAAGTTTTAATGTCCTCATCTTTTACTAGTTTTACTTAGTTACTGAAAACAAGAGAACATCATCACATGTCAGTTTATCCCCAGTGAGCTGCAAATAATATTTTAGGAAGGACTGCAGTGACTAATATTTTGAAAAAGAAGTGTATTTATTCCTGATACTTTTTAGCTGAAGCAACACAAAGTAATGCCTCATAAAAATTCTATATAAAGTTAATGATGAGTTTATAACTAATAAATGTTTAGGCTAATAACTTTATTTATATACCACTATTGGAGGGCAGCAATTTACTACCTAGGAAATTAGTTCCTATCCTGCAACTCTGCTTGTAAATTTTGTCCCCTTATCACAACAGAGAATTACACAGTTATGACAGTCTTGCTAAAGGAACTATGCTTTTCATTTGCAGACTCAATGTTATATGGCATAATTAAATTACTAAAACTGATATCAATTTTATAGAGAAATTCTGCAGCAAATATGAGATTAACAAAAAAAAAAAGGAAAAATTAAAAAAAGAGCAAGATGTTTGTAATACACTAATGGAGTATTCCATATTTTGCTCTCTGTGCTGAGTGTGATACATTTGTACCAGTTACATTACACAAATTTTCTAGAATTAGTAATTTTCTTATGATAGTCATAGAAATTAAGAATAAGTATTTATTCTGTTTCCCTCTTGACAATAAGTGCTTACAATAAAAAATTTATGAGTTCTACCACATGTTTTTTTCTGTCATGTTTTTAATTTATTAATATGTGATTTTAGTGGGTTTGAGTATGTGCTCAAATAACTCTGAATTTAGGTATTTTAATAAATTTCAAAATATTTTTTGCTAGTATATCTAGAAACCACCATCATAGGTTACTTCTTTAATAGTCAATGAACAAAATCTGATATTGATAAAAGGCCAGATATAATATTATATGTTTATAGCACTTTGTGAAATCCTTTACATTCATGCAAACGCAATGAATAGTTAGGAATCCAG
Source organism: Todiramphus chloris collaris (assembly GCA_025345505.1). Classification (NCBI taxonomy): domain Eukaryota; kingdom Metazoa; phylum Chordata; class Aves; order Coraciiformes; family Alcedinidae; genus Todiramphus; species Todiramphus chloris. The sequence goes on along the minus strand of JANVCC010000070.1, from coordinate 5,493,954 downwards.
CTATCTACATGCACATTATGTCATTTTACTTTTCCAGTACTGCTGAATGCAAGAGATCAAGAATAGTCTTTAAGTAGTTTAATGTACATGTCATTTTCATAGATACTAGCTTATAATTTGAAGCCAGAAGTTATGATGCAGAAGTGGGTATTATCTACTATAGAGCAAGAAACTAGCTTTTACATTTTTACACAGTCTGTGGAAGATGGTATTTCCTAACACTGAAGCATTGTATTGCCTGCAGCTGTCTCCTCAGCACGACAAGTAATTATTTTCTAAGATTCAGTATCTTGAGCATGATAACATACATTTAAAATGCTTCATTGTCTTTAATATTGAAGTTTCAACAAAGTTCTTAAAGAAGACTAGACTGATACACTAAATGCAATAAGAGAAGTGTTGAAAACTAAGTTGTTTTTTTTTTCCTTCCAGTCCTTCCTTTGTGAGTAATCTATGTACTTCACAAGTAGCAAATTATTCTAACCCAGATTATACTGTAGGTTCTTATTTTTGCTTTATCATATATCTTTCTTTCATCTCTTTTGAAATGTTATCGTAAGGTTTTGTTTGCATTACTACCAAAGGGAGATGAGAAAGTCTTTTTTCCAGCCTCCTTAAGTTTTTTGAGATTTAAAACATTTCTTGTTCTGCATCCAGAAAAAAAAAAAAAAAGTCAGAAAGAGAATTAAGAAATAGCTCCAAAGATGGAGCATTGAGTAACCCAATATAGTTAAAGATGTCCCTTGTCATTGCGGGGGTGTGGGACTAGATGAGCCTTAAATGTCCCTTCCAAACCAAACCATTCTGTGATTATCAGTGGTGAGGATGTTAAACAGGAAAGTGGATAACAAAAGCTCCCTTTTGCCTGTTTCAAACCAGATATTTGCATTTCAGTGTTGCTTATCATTCAGAAGCATAGTAGCCATTGATGTCAAATGTTGTGGAACAGGATGTGTTTCCTTTGCATCACAACAAAGACAGAAACATGGACTTCCCATTTATTTTGTGGCTTCCCTAACCACTGACCTGATGCATTGTAAAGTTTTGGCTTTCCCAAAGAAATAGATGATGTACAGAATCTTTCTAATAATCTGTGTAACAGGTTTTCCTTATTTTGGTAATGCCATAAAAAAACCCCAAAACCAACTAATTTGTTTTGTCACTACTTATAGAATTGTTATTGCAGCTAGATAGGAACTAAGGATAGATCTGTAGAAAGATACATACTCTTTCGTAATTTGTAGTATATTGTGCTCCTGTGAAGGCTTCAAATAGGAGAAAATAGTGCGTTTCCCTCAGGTGGATCTTTGGTTGCCTGGGCTGATGGTCAGCTCAGGCACAGGCAAGTAGCAGTCTTTGTGATGCCTCAGAAGAGTTCACCCCCTCTTCTGCTTGAGGCTTGATTTCAAATTTAGTATCTCATTCTTGGTCTTGGTCTGACCAACATGGCATCTTTGCTTTGAGCCTGGTCTCGTATCTCCGACCTGGCCTTCAGATTTTCTGTCTTGAGCTTGAGCCTACCCTGCACTACAGTTGTCTAGGGTGAGCACTGGACTTTGGCTGACCCCAGCTGCTGCCCCCAGAGCTGCACTGCTCACTTTGTTCAGCCATGCGGGACTGCACCCTGATAGCCTAGTTCCTTCCCTACCTGCATTACTGTGAGTCCCACTCCTTAGTCTCATCAGCTTGCAGAGTTACTTGGCTCTACTGACTCTTGGAACAGTTGTGGGGAAGTAGAGACAAGCATGTAAGTAAGGAAATGAAAAGCTATATTTCTAGATTTATTCTCCATCCATTTATAAAAGCCTCAAACCTATGTATAGATATAGAATGATCAGGCTACATGAGGTGGGGAAGAAGGTACAGTCAAATATACCAGTATGTAAATTACTTCTTCTATACCTGTGTAGCTTCTCAACACTGGATATTAAGACAATTTACAAGTATTGATAATCTGAACATTGGCAAAATGAGACTTCATGAGTTACATAGTTTAGAATAAAAACTGTGTTGATATTGCTTCTTGCCATTATTGTTTGCTTCCTAATAAGCATTCCTGCTAAGAGTTGTATCTGTATGCATTGTAATTAGTTGCAAAAAGTATAATTACATATCTTTTGAAACAAAAAATACAGACTGTGAAAACAAAACAAGCATTAAATTCTAATCAGTCGCGGAACTGGTAAACAATAAAAAAAAACATATAGTGTATTGCTAAATTTTACTCTTTTTCCATTTCTGTTAGCAGGCTTTCTATCCTCTGTTGAATATTTCGTAACTTTATGCTATTTCTTACATAATTCCACCTTGCTTAACTTAAGAGGAAGCAGGTTTCTTTTGGAAGTAGAAATGTGTTTTCAGAGTTTTAATGATAATCTTCACAGTAATTCTCTTATGTAACAAACAAAACTGGTGTGCTTTTGAAAAATAGTCATCAGCTAGAAGCTGGTTAGCTTTCATTACTGTCTTTCTATTTTACATACAAAGAGTGAAGGAGATGTTATCTGTAGCCATCAGACTTCCCAGTAAATGATCCTGAAGATTTTACTAACTGAGGGTTGTTGTAGGCTTCTTTTAACATTAAATCAATAGATAGATAATTCATAGATTTATGTTTTATTTTTAAAACTTTTTCTTATTTTAAAAAACAAATTTGCATAATTAAAAATATTAATTAAAGAAAGGAGCTATCCAGATCATCAGACATATAGTTACTATGAGTCCTGTGAGAAAAATTGACATATATTACTCTTCCATGTATTGTTGTTTAATTCAAAAGAATATTAATATTGTAATATAAATAAAAGGTAGAAATATAATATCCATTAGTATTTTCAGATGAAGGTGTTATGATTCTTCTGTGGAAAAGAATAGGAGATTCAAGCATTTAAATAACAAAACTGAGCAGATGCACAATGTACTGGCATCATAAACTTGCCCACAAAAACTATTTCTTGTGCAAATTGTCTACATGATAAACAGTTTTCTCTGTTACTTAATTATTGCTTTTCTCTTTCAAACATGGATTGGACAGTCCATGCATATATTTACTACTTACTTAGTAAGACAACTGACAGACAGGGATACTGATAGTATCTCTCTGAAAATAGTGTAAGTTTAAGAAGCCCGTTCTTCCATATCTCTTCCTTCTCATCAAAAAGTGTTTGTTTATTTTTAGGTTTTTTTTTTTTTTTCTTTCTCCAGGAGAAATTACCAAATGTAACCTAAAACCTCACAGGCTGTAAAGACATGATACAAAAATACAGAACAAAAAATCAGTTTATATACATTTTATCACTGTATATTATCAAAAGGCCTGCATAAGCCAGTTACCATTTACAGTACTGACAAAAGATGAGACAAAGATTGTAGTGTCTCCAGAATTTCCTATTTTCTTCCTGATCTTTTCCTCTGGGATTGTCTGTGGTCCATAAGTAGTAAAGAATGAGCAGAAGTGTTTTGCCTGTGTTGCTTTCCTCCCCACTTATTTTCAGAGCCCTTATTATCATTCTCAGATTTCTCTGATCACAGAATATTTTCTTAGAATCATAGTATGACCTGAACTTATTACTCTGAATATCTTCCATTTAAGACTAAAGCGATAATTTGGGATACTTGGAATTGAAGAGGCCCAGAACTTCAGCTAGTCAAAGCATTTGGGTTATATTTGTATTCCAAGCAAAGAGGAAAAATAACTGAGTAATCAGTTTACAGAATGATCAAGTCTAATAGCCTAGAAATGTAAAGCAGTGAATGTATTTCAAAAGACAGATAATGTGATTCTGACAACTCCAAATTATAAATCTAGTGTAACAATATGTAAAGCTTAAGAGCGGAGTTTAAAAGAAAAAGACATTTGAGACATAGAGGATCAAAAATAGTGTGACTAGAAGGTCAAGGGAGGTTTTCCTTGCTCTCTACTTTGCCCTAGGGAGGCCACATCTGGAATATTGTGTCCAGCTCTGGGTTCCACAGTTCAGAAAATAAAGGAAAATTGGAGACAGCCCAATGGAGAGCTACAAGGATGATTAGGGGACTGTCTTACAAGAAAAGGCTGAGATTCTTGTGTCTGTTTAGCCCAGAGAAGAGAAGACTAAGAGGGAATCTTATCAATGCTTATAAATATCTAAAGAGTAGATGTCAAGAGGAGGGGGCCCAGTGATAGAACAAGGGGCAATGGGCACCAACTAGAACACAGGAAGTTCCACCTTAGAATCAGAAAAAACTCCGTCCTATGAGGGTGATGGAGCCCTGGAACAGGCTGTTCTTCAGACAGGTGGTGAAGTCTCCTTCTCTGGAGACTTTCAAAACCTTCCTGGGTGCATTCCTGTGCAACCTGCCCTACAAGAACCTGCTTTAGCAAAGGAGTTGGTCTAGATGATCTCCAGAGGTCCCTTCCAACACCTACCATTCTGCAATTCTGTGATTATGTGACTCTGTGAAGTTTTCATTAACAGGAGAACCAGAACTTGAACCCTGAAAAACTTAAATGACTTCAAAGGGAGCACAGGAAAAAATAGGACACAGAAGAAACAAGAAGACAAAAGAAACAGCACAAGGCAAGAAAGAAAGAGATGAAATAAATTCAAAGTGATGTACAGGCTTCTGTAATGAGTGAGGAATGAACTCCAGTTGCTATATATATGTAGCATATATATATATATATATAACCTCCTTGGGTGCTAATGAGAGACAGATGACTCTGTAATAACATTGCCAGAAAATATGACACTATGGCTGACAAAAGTTGCAGTTTTCAAAAGGTTTCAACACTACCTCTGACCTGGAATTTTATTCTCCCTGATTTTAGAGAGAGCTGTTAGGCATGTAACAATGTATTTGTATCTGTATACCTCAGTAAAATCTTTTTAAAAAACCAAATAATTAGCAAACATAGGTATGATATTACATAGCATTAAAGTCTTGAATTTTGTTTATGGTTACAATACTATATTTGATATAGTAGTATACTGAAAAGCAATGTAATATCTTAATACACCAACTTTTTTTTTACAACTTGCACAATGTTATGTTCTTCAAGAGGACATAGAGGCAATATGAGATTTACCATGTAATGTTTGTGTTCAAAGTAAATGCATGATCACATTTATTGCAATTTTGAACCCACAGTCTCATAGGCTTAGATTACAAGATTTCTTAAACATTCTGAATTGTTGATAATTAAAGTTCTTTTACCAGCAGTGCTGGTCAGGGTTTGCAGTGATTGATGTACATTCAAGACAGAAAAAGATAACCTACACAGTTGAAAGTTTACAAAGAGTAAACCAGATCTAACTTTTCAGAAGAGAGTGGATTATATGTTAATCTTGATTGTGTGCATGTTTTCCTGTTTGCATTAATACTGGATTTTCTCAGATTGCTTTCTCTTTGCACAAAAGTCTTTATTCTTGTTATCTGTTGCACCATACAAAACAGGAAAGATTCTTGGTCCATGAATTCAAGACACATAGCTGCTGCTAGAACATAGTGAATAAAGCAATACCAATTGACAAGAACTCTGAACCAAGTATGAGAGGTCAACATACTAAGGGAGATGTCTCCAGTTATGGATCATTGCTGTGATAGTTTTTAGTTAGTTGTCAGGCAGTTTGATTCAAATCACTGTAAATGTAAACATTTATTCAGATAAAATCCTTTAAAGCAATTTATTATTATATGTGTTTTAGCTCCCATGTTGTTAGAACAAATCATATCTGGCCTCTCTTTAAGAGATGAATGTGACTGGGCCAAGCTTTAGACTAATTACTGCTACAATGTCTCTTTTCCTCCAAGCTATTAAGCAAAATAAATTCAGCTAAAATATAAAAAAAAAACAAAAACAAAAAAAAAAACAAAAAAACCCAACCCAAAACAAAAAAAAAAAAGACCACAAGAAAATACTCTGTTTGACAAAACAACTCTAAGTACTGCTACAGTGAAAAGATTTTGTGAAAAATAGTGTAGGAAATCATGTCATGGAGTGGGGGGATGTTTATTTTACATGGACTGATAGGTAGTGAATAAGATAATGCATTATTCATTTTCACCTAAATATGAATCCAGGCATAGATGCCTCCAAAAAAAACCCCAAAACTGACACAAACACTTGAGAAACTGATCACATGCAGATGCAGATAGACATCATATTCATCCTCTTATATTTCTGATCATGTCTCAAAACACATAATTTCTAGCTAATGTGTTATGCCAATTCTAGAACTGCTAATAAAAACACTCACAGAAGAATACTCTGTAATACAAAAATCTACACCTATTCAAAAAAATAAACAATGAAACACATCATCACTAGTTCATGATTGTGCAAACACTTTGCACTCCATTAATTTGCCTCAGTGATACACCTCCCTTTGTGGTTATTTCTGCAAGGACTCAATGTTTCATTTGAGTTTCCACAGGAATATCTTTTTTATTTAGAAGAACATAGTGAAAGAATCAGGAACCAATATTAAGCACATCACAGCAGCAAAACAAAGCCTGAAATGTATGTGTGTATGTGATAATGAGGAGAATCCAGTCATTCAAGTCTCAGCATTTTGATATTGTCATGGTAGAATCTGATGAAGCCCTTCTGATCAATCTTTTAATCTTGAAGCTGTTGGTTTTCCAGTCATCTGTTACAGACCATGTATAAAAATTCTTTTCATATGCCCTATGGTACAATGATCCTCACCAGATTCTTTCAAAATGAAACTTTCAGTGCTACTTTCTTTTTCTGGTACACATAAGGGATGTAACTTTATATCTGCAAGTTCCCAACAACAGAGCCGTATTTTCTCTGTGATTATTCTGAGCACAAATAACTGTTTCATCTCCATATTCAATATGAGATCCTTTATCACTGACAAACCTCTGTTTCAGTTTTTGCTTTTAACAGTATGAGCTCATGATTTATATCTACATATCACTGTGAAATCTTAAAATTAAGGGAGGCTTTTCACCTATGCCACTAAACAACTAAATTTGTATGCTAATAAAATAACAAACAGCATTATAAAATTAAATATGACAATTAATCCTAGGATTTTAACTTAATTAAGTCTAAGATATTTCTGATATAAGAGACTAATTGACTTACAAACTTTATCTCTTATTAGTTTAAATCTGTAAGCATTAAGAGCATTGTTTTAGCATTTATAGATTGAAGACTGTAACTGAAAGCTCAACTAATAGGAAAATGTATTTTTTTCCCCCCTCTCAATTAGCTGCTAAAGATATGGGGAATATTTGTGTTAGGCACTCCAAAGTAAAGAATCATGTCTTATTAATACCATGTTGCTTATGGAAGGAAAAGAAGTGAAGAGATACAGTTAGGAAATGGAAAATTGAACCTGAGCACTAAGAAAATTCCAGCTAAGGAGACCCATGTCTGAGAAACTGTCTCAAGAGACACAGTAAAATCCAGTCAATTAAGGTATATAAGACTAGAATCTCTAAACATATGCTGGGGGAAACCTTAGTGAAAGAAATAGGTCAAGTACCCATTTTACATGTTTCTGAATTTACTCATATCACTTAAATATCAGTACTGTGCTTTATTGCCAAATTCCGTATGGCAATTCGATAAAATTTCAGCTGCAGTGGCTGCATGGTAGATGGCAGAGCTGAGCGTATAACTTGTCTGTTTAGCACATATGGATAATGTGGAAGTAGAAGGAATTGCTATTGTTTTTTAAACAACTCTCAACACATACATTTCTTAGTCACAGTCAGTTATTTGGATTGAACTATTCTGCAAGTAAAATAACATGTCCATTACTCTCATTCTTTTCACTGTTTAAAAATATTAGTAGAGCACTGCTGATTCACTCTCACCTAAGAGCTTCTTTTATTTAAAAAAGTTGGGAGTTTTTTTAAGGGATTCCTTTCTTGTGTTGTTCATTATGCATCCTGCATGCAACAGCTAAGCCTCATGTTATTTCACTTAAGCCATCTGAAAGCCAAATTTTCAAAGCTCCTTGTCACAGAATAAAAGAATGGCTGGGGTTGAAAGGAAGCTTTAAAGATCACATAGTCCAACCCCCCTGTCATAGGCAGGGACATTTTTTTCTAGATTGGGTTCCATATTTCCAGTGCATTTAATCTATCCTTTTTCAGTTTAAAAGTGTTGCCCTTCATCCTTTCAATACTGGCTTTGCTAAAAAGTCTTTCTCCACCTTTCTTATAAGCACCTTCTATATATTGAAAGGCATCAATAAGGTCTCCCAGAAATCTTCTCCAGACTGAACAGCCCCAACTGTCTCAGCCTTTCTTTATAGGAGAGGTGTTCCAGCCCTATGACTATTTCTGTGGCCCTTCTCTGGACCTGCTGTAATAGGTTCATGTCTTTTATGTGCCAGGGACCCTGGAACTGGATGTAGTATTCCAGGTGGTATCTCATGAGAGCAGAGTAGAGAAGGAGAATCACCTCCTTTGACCTACTGACTTCACTTCTTTTTATGCAACACAAGATATGATTGGCTTTCTGGGAAGCAAGAGCAAGTAGCTGGCTCAGTTTCCATTTTTCATCCACCAGAACACCCAAATCCTTCTCCACAGAGCTTCTCTCAATCCCTCCATCTCCCTGTCTGTATTGATATTTGAGGTTGCCCCAACCCAGGACCTTGCACTTGCCCTTTTGATCTTCATAAGTTCACATTGTCACAGTTTCTCTGGATGCTATCCCATCCCTCTAGCAAATCAGCTGCACCACTCATCTTGGAGTCATGCAACAAGTTGCCAAAGTGCATGCAAACCCAACCATTTATGTCACTGATGAAGATATTGAACAATACTGGTCCCAGTATGGATCCATGAGTGATGTGACTTGTTACCAATTTCCATTTGGACATTGTTCTATTGACTATAACTCTTTGGATGCATCCATACAGCTAATTTATTACACATATAATAGTCCTTACATCAAACTTGTATCTCTGAAAATTTAGAGACAAGGATATTGTAGAGGACCATATCAAAGGTGTTACAGATGTTGAAGAATTCAGGTGTCAATTTTAGACTGAAACAATGTGGGTCAGATTTCCTCAATTAACTTAATAACTCAGTTCAGAAATTAATTTGTCTAATGGTATTTTAATTCTTAGGCAACGGGGGGAAAGACATAATTCCAAGCCATTTTTCCCTAGCCCTAATTTTCGGTAATAGTCATACTTAAAAGTTCCTGCTATCTGACCTACTAATAAATGCCTGAATCAGGCATGAGGCTCAATCAGCCCAGATCTTTTCTAGTAGAATGTAACAGCAATATACCCTCAGCTTTTCCTCCTGTTCAGAGATGTCATTAGTCTTAACTCAATTAATAGCATGTCTAAAAAAATATAGTTGATAGGCACGCCGATAACAACGATAATAATAACAACCACCACAATGACAGCAATGACATATTTATCTGCATTATAGTGTGAAAGTAATTTGAGAGTAGTACTTGGTTCAAGAAAAGTTGTATAGAGACTAATAAACACCTTTGGCCTCAAAATTTATTGTTCTAGAATATGGCTATTACCTCGTAAACAAGAAACACCCTCAAAGTATCATGATCAACTTGGCCACTTACCAAGCACAGAATGCGAAAACCTCTAGACTAGATCAAAGTAAAATGAAGCATAAATTCATTCCTTTTGTGGTTTGGCTTGTGCTTTTTTTTTTAATTTCTAAAGAGAGAAATCTGTGCACCAACCACAAATTTATTGGAGCATTGCTAATTTGCATATCTAATTTCAAGCTGTACTAATTGCCCTTGAAAATGCCAAGCTTGTTTATTAGTCATTTCTTATTTTCCTGAAGGAAGAGTCTATTTATACAGAAGCATTCTCCATAGCTAAAAAATCATTATCTTGGGACCTAAGGAAAAAACTAACCCAACATTTAAAATGTATTATGGCAAGGTATAGCTCTTTTGTCTTATATAATGAAACTTCACAATCAAATTAGCAGATGCCTCCAGGCATTTTGAACTGGGGTGTTATTTCTATTAAGTTTTTCATCTTCTTTAAGTATAATAACTTTGAATATATGGATTGTTTTGCAAGCAGTACATAAATGCTTTACTTTTTTTTTTTTTACTTGTATGCAAAAAAATGTATTTAGTTGCGCAGCTTGAGACAAAATCCATTATGAAGTTTAACTTGTGTGTGTCTATTCCTTTTGAAAAGAAATAATTTAATCACAAAGCTGTCTCAGTCATGAAAATAATTTCCACAACTGCCTCTGTGTTTAAACAGCATTCCTTTTCTTATTTGCTTCCTAAAATACCCAACTATAATATAGTTTTACTACGCCTACAAAAGAAATAATTTAATGTTTAAGGTTTAATTTTATCTGTGATAAAGATACATAAACTTCTAAATTTAATACTACCATTACTATACTACAGTCTAATATATAAATAAAAACAACTGTGGAAATAGGGAAGTAAAACATTTAATAGACAACATTATTCTTTCCAACCAAGTTGGAATAAGTGCAATAATAATTTTTTTGAACAATTACAGAGTTTAATGCTACATCATACTTCTCCATGGAAAATTTTAAAATTCACTAATTGTTATAAGATCATAAAATAGAAAATTCTGTCCAGGTGTATAAAACTGTGAACAATAGAAAGTAAAATGAGGACAGCTTTTGTAGAGGCTTTAGATATTTAGCTTTATAGAAAATTCAAAACAGATGCAGAAGCCTAACCCTACTCAACAGTGCTAATAATTTGCTGTGTAAATTAGCAAGGAGCATAATTTACAAATGGTGGTGGTAGCAACTGGGTTTGGTTCTTTTTTTTTTTTTTTCCTTCTCATTCTTAAAGCAGGATATTCACTCTTTCTGCTTTTTCCATTCACATTTCTAGAAAAGAATTTTAATAAATTTAATAAATTTAAATAAATTTAACAAATTAATTGAAAATAAATTTTAGTAGATTTAGAGAACTACAAAATTTAAGCTTCAGTTACAGAAATAATAGTTGAACTAAGAAATTGTCATGGTTTAGACCCAGCCAGGAGCTGAGCACTGCATGGACATTCTCTCAAACCCCTCTTTCCCCCCAGTGGGATGGGAAAGAGAATAGGGAGAAAAAGGAAAAACCCCGTGGATTTAGATAAGCGCAATTTAACAGAACAGTGCAAAAGTAGAAGTAACAATAACAATAGTAATGAAACAATATATAAAAAATGGGATACAGACCAACTATTCTGCCCTAAAGGGGCTTCACCAGAGACCCATGACCTGACTGCCCTCTGCCCTTATATAGCAGGTATGATGTCAGTATGGTATTGAATACCCCATTAGCTGATTCAGTTGTCTATCCTGACAGTGGCTGCCTCCCAGCTTCTGGTAAAAATTAACCCTATCTTAGCAGAACCCAGGTCAGAAGTAAAAATTAAAAACTACAGGAGATGCAGCTATTATCAAAGAACAAATATATAAATCTCATGGCTTGTGAATGCAAGCAATCTTAATACTTAATTGAAACTTATTATTTGTTTCTATGTAATAAATATAAGGACTGACATTAAAATTTCATTATTCATCAATCTATGGTCATTATGATATCGAAGTCAATCCCTTGCTTTGTGATACCAAGGTCATAAGAATTCATGGAGATATATTGTATGAGTTTATGAAAGGAAATCTTTTAATAGAATCCAGTTTATTTGTCTTCATGTAAAACCATAAAAATTAATGATATAAAAGCTACAAAAAGTGCCCTTGAGATGACTAATGTATGTTGTCATTTGGCACCTAAACTTTATCGTTTGAAACTTTATCTGTGTATTTATTTTTGTATAAAACACTAAAGATTCACACTTTGCAATCATAGTTTATTCCCCTGCACTCAGTAGTCAACAAGATTCAGTATCTGCTGTGGTTTAGGCCCACCGAACTGACAACTAAGCACCACAGAGACACTTGCTCATTCACAAAGCTCATGAGTACTATTCCAGATGCTACCTAGTTGTGATTGGCTGTACTGTTTTCTGTGTAGGAAAGTGCATAATTGAAAATACTTCAAATTGTTGCACTACCCTTGAGAATGTAAAGTTTGAGATCATTTCAGTATTTACAAAACACATCTACTGTAATCAATTACACACAAATATTTATTATATTCTGCTGCTTACTGTAGTAACTTAATTAAAAGTGTCTTAGAAAGGTCATAAATAGCTTATTTTCAGTGCCTGACAAATTATGTTAACATTCAGCAATGGGACACATACTAAGAATGCTGTAGACATGGACAATAAAATAAAACTGATACAGCAATAAAAACAACCAACAGTCAATGAGACATGAACACAGTAATTAATATAATTTTATTTTTGTTTAATTTCTGGTAAGTATAAATATTTTCATACCTAATGTAACTTATGTTGTTAGTGAAACTTGAAGAGGCCTATTTTTCATGGTAATGTTGTCTATTTGATAAAATACCTGTAGTTCCAGATGTGATAATTGGCCTGAATAGGACAGTCTGGTTTTGTAATTGCAAACTAAAAATAAAGTTACATGTAAAAAAATTCACTTTATTAAAGCCACTTGCTTGATTCTTCATACTTCAGATAGGTACTGAAAACAGAAAGCTGTTTATATTTTTGGTTTTTTTATTTGGGTTATATCAGTAGTAAATGTACCATTTGTGATGGCTAACCTTTTTGTTCTCTTCAGTGTAGTCACTGACAGACATTTTTCATTACATACCACCTTACACTGGGGATAAGTTAGACTCTGAACTTTTGTACATAAGATTTTATTAAAATATGAGCTTATTTCCCCACAGTAGCTGCTGTATGTTAGAAGGTCACCTGCAAGTTTACTGTTTTCTGCTCTTCAAAAATAAATAATGCCTTTAAAAAAATCATCTACACACCCCCACACCACCAATGATTTTTAAAAAGTACTCCATATAGGGTCTCTGCATTAATTAAATATCTCTATCTTCACTTGAAAATAAATTTTCCAGCCAAGTTATTTCTGATGAAACTAAATGAAGGCTATATGGATGAGTGATAGATTTATCTCTTCCTGTTTACTACAACATGAATGTTTATGAGCGAAAAATACCTATGTAGACATAAAATACACTTTTCTGATACACTTAAAAAAAATACAGAACTATAAAATGAATAATGAAATACTGCACTGTAGCAACACATATGCACTGACTCCTATTACTCCACAACTGTAAAAGAAAAATAAGAAAACCAACTTTAATTCTGATGCTATTCTCCATGCTTCTTACATTTTCCCAAGGCCACCAAATACTTTTAAATGATTAGTTACAAAATGGCAGCCTGCATTTACAAAGATTTCTTTTGGTGGGAATGGCTTAGAAGGTCCTTGCACTTTTTTTTTTTTTTTTTCCTGACATCTGGTTCATTTGGTTTGGATTATAAATAAAATAAATAACTTATCTTTTCATGTCTTATATCATTTAAAAACAGTATTTCCAAGAAAGAAGCCACATATTTAACCAAGTTAGATTGAAAGCAGATACATTTTATATGGAAGATATATCTAGTTCTGGATTTTTATTGGTATAGGTTTGGATTGAACCTGATGTTCTAACAATGTCTTTTCCTTTAAACTCAATACTATTTATAAAATACTGTCTATATTTGACATTGCTTAATCTGTTATTAAAATATTATTTAAAATGTCTCCAACAATTCAGACAAGATACAACCCACTGTAGCTTCATTAATTGTTAAAAGATCACTTGAGATACCTTCAGTATCAGTTTCAAAACTGTATATGCATTTTAAAAACATTTTATAAAGAAAGAAATCCAGGGCAGATGGGTGAAGCAAAATATTCATGTCTTATTCAGAGGAAGGTACATTCTTCCTTCTCCATTCTAGTCAGGTGGAAATGTACACAATAAGTACCACAGATAAAAGGTGGTGGTCACTATCCATTTCACACATGCTTTTTAGTTTCCCTACTTTTTTTTTTTCCTATCTACACCAGAGAAGTGACTCAGACTGAAGTCATCAGCTTGAGGTGATGCCTCTGGCTGTGTTACACTTACCTATGCTGTTCAACAGCTGTCAGGGTGCTGTCTGAAATAGATGTTAATTGGAAACAGTTTTTCCTATACACTGTTTTAAAGTAAAAGTGCATATTTTATCCCCCATCTATCAAAGGTTAAATCTTACTTTTCTGTGCACTTAATAATACTGTTTTTTACTAAACTATTTTTTTATTATTATTTATGGACTACTGTAAGTAAGCAATGTGCATTTTCTTTAACTGTCTCACTGTGTACATGTATGCATAATACGTATCTTTATTTAAATGGTTCCATACTAGAGCACCACCTGGTTACACCTGTGTTATGTAAAGTCACTTTAAGCTATTTTAAATTTTAGTCTCCCTCCAGCATTTTGTCTTGATTATATTTTTTGATAGTCATAGTCTAGAATGGCTCACCCAAATGAGATAGTCCTGTAAAATCAGATTTGGACATATAGAATTAACTTGTCAGCTCAATTAAATGGCTTCCTGTCTGTCTTTGTCACAATACTTTTACCATATTCTGTACAATCCAGGATAGTAGTGCAAGAGACTTCTCTATACTTTTTCTTATTTTGTAAATATGTACTGAAATTCTGCTTCCTCAGAGAGTGGTTAGTAGTGCTTGCTAAAGTTATTTCTTAATGAGTAAGATACATGGTTTTGCTTTGATCTCTGAATTGGAAATACTAATATTAGCCTGGTTTGTTTTCTATCTGCACACTTTACAATAACAACAGTTGCAGCCATTCTTCCAATCTCCCAAAAGAAACTTCAGCTCAAGTACCAGGTTACTCATCTGCTTGGTTTAGGGTAGAACAAAGATTTCAGCCTGTTTGGTTAGTTTTCTTCAACAGTAAAATCTATAATCATTTCAGCATTAATAACTCAACTGACATACAGAGTCATAAATAGCTGTTTTTACAAATAATGTTTAAACCATGCTAAAAGATAGGTTGTTCCAAAACTACATTAATCTTTCTGAAAGTGCATACTTTTTATGTTTTAATTCTTCTAGCAGAGGAATCTTAATCATTGGCCAGGCCAGATTAATTTCCTAATTTAACACCACCACGATACACACAATCACAATCCCCTGCTTAAACAAACCCTTAAACCATCCCATAATCCGTAAACTCCAAAACTAATGCTGTAGTTAGGAGGACACACCATCCCCCCCTGAAGGCCCATTATCAGTTTTGATTTGGCAGGGAACTCCCATTAATACAAAGCAGTCGTACAGATGATTTGTTACATGCTTAGCAGTTTCCCCTGTCTGTGGTGTCGGCCAAATAACATGAAGAAAAGTATCAACACATACATGTATCAACACATACATGTACATAACGACATACATGTAAGCGACCAAACTCCATAACATGGGTGACATCCATCTGCCATAATTGCAACGGCAATGGTCCTCGGGGGTTTAGCCCCAGACCAATACCGTAGCCTACAGATTGGCAGTCTGGACATGCCTGGATTATCCCTGCAGCATCAGCATGCGTAACTCTGAATTGCCATACCAACATCTTAGCACCTTGGTGAAAAAAGGCATGTTTTTCCAATCCAAAGGGCCCCACTGCAGAGCCTGACCTGGCACTTGGATGACAGGGAAGGCAGGCACTGATATAACTTCTCCCCCAATAAGAGCATCATGAACAATTCCTCAACACCTGAAGGGATCACCTGTCCCACACACCCCCCAGGTTCCCAAAGGCGTACTGGTGCTACAGGTAAGGGTGGTGGGGGTGCAAAGGGATTAGTTTGTGAAACAAGAGGTGCTGGATTAGAGGGAGGTAAAGGCACATTAACGGATACTTTAGTGGAGTCTTCTGATGCTTTCACCCCTGTTTTCACCCGATCAGTGGCTAGCTGGTCCAGCTTTGTTAGCAGCTGTTTAAATTGTTCATGTTCCAGCCCTCCCCCCACTGACCTGGGTGTGGAGGGGGTGGACACTGGCAACAGGGGAAGCAGTGCTTTAATGTTCCTTTCTTCTTGACCCCCAGAGTCCTCTTCGGAAACATTCCTGGGGGGGTATCATACTTGAAGGGGAAGTTTTCTTAACTTTCTCATCTTGTTTAGCTTTCTTAGCCACTTTAGGGATGGCCTCCGCTTCAGAATAGGTGTCTAGCAGCGACACAGGGCAGGGCGGAACGTTGAGGACGGCCGTGGCAGGCGGCGGAGCTCCCAGAGAGAACAGGAAGTTGGAAGCTGATCCGAGACCTCCACCCTCTCCCCTCGTGCTCGGCGCCATTGCCTCATATGCAGCTGCAGTGGCAGCATGCTCACTTTTCATCGATGAAATTGTGTCTCTATTTAGCCGCCAGAGTGTGGCGAAACTCTGAGCCTCCTCTGACCCAGTGGATATTTCATCCCATAGGGAGGTTCCTATTGCTTCCCGAGTGTCCAGCTCAAGTGCTGTTTCCACGCTGGGTGCAAAATCCCTTCCCTTCACCCACTGTAACAACCAGCAAAGTGAAAGATTCTCATATTCAGTATCTCTCTTAGAGAGAATATGTTGGAGGAGCTTCAAAAGTGCTTCTTCTTCTTTTGTAAGAGACCTCCCCATCTCCTCCCTGACCGTCCACCTTTTTATTAGGCAAGATTCTTCTCTCTTTTAGGGTCCCTGGACAGTGCTGTCCTCTTTTCCCGTTCTTTAGTGAACGCACTCGCCGGGGCAGAGAATAATTTTGTCCGGCTTCTCCACAGATCCTGGCTCAACCTACCTATTCTAGCCGTCTTGGTCACTCCTTGCGAAGGGCAACAACAAGAGGGTCCCTGTTCGGATGCCACTTGTGGAGGAATAATGGACGCCACACATGACCAATGTGATCAAAGTAAACAATGACAACCCTTTATTGCAATGCATGCTCGGTTTATATAGCTCAGGCAATTAGGCATGTGCCTGTAAACAGATCACGAATGGTTGGAAGTGTCCACGTGTCCTTTCTTGATTGGTTCCCTGCAGGCAGTCAGGCAGCAACCAGTCTATTGTGATAGCTTTCCATACCCAGAACTGTGTTGCCCTGCTTCCCTCTCCTGACACGCATGCCACCTACTGTCTTTCAGTTGATCTCCATCTTGTTATCCTTCAAACAACGGGTTATAGTTTGGATTGCCCATGTGTACTAATATCCCACACCCAACCATTATGAAAAAAAAAAAGAAACAAACCAAAAACACAAGCTCCCTACATGCCTGCCCCTAGAGCACTTCATGAAGCACCACGTCAATTAATTTCTTAAATATCTTCAGGGATGGTGACTCCACCAACTCCCTGGGCAGGCTGTTCCAGTGCCTCACCACTCTTTCCATAAAGAATTTCTTTCTAGTATCTAATCTAAAACTCTCCTGCTGCAACTTCAGACCATTAATATAATATTCATATAATATTTGCCATATAAAATATCACTATAAAATCCAAAGCAATGCAGAAATATATATTCTAAGTTATCATAAGGGCAATATAAGGGAAGCATATTTTTTTCAGGGTGACTGAAATTGAGTAGATGGTGTCAATTTTTCCTTTTGTAAGTATGTCATTGTATTTGAATATTTGTAACATTATTATTTCAGCATATACTAGAGAGAAAGAAATTCCTTCCCAAAAGTATTTTTTATCATTATATTGATAGCCCAATACATGAATATTAGCCCTCATGTACCAGGTCTTTGTGATTTATGAAGTCCCATTCAAAGAGCATTCAAAGTTATTTATATATGTCCATACAATTTATCTTGGCATCATATCTACTTGTTTTGTCCAGACATTCTCTATGCTGAGACAATCTGTTACACCATGCATGTTCTAACAATATAGTCCATCCCTAACTAAAACTGTACCCACTATTAAACTCTGCTTTTAATTCAAGTTCACATGGTCACAAGAAAACAGTTTGATCATTAAAAAAAAAAAAAAAAAAAGGAAAAAAGCAGAAACAACGATCAAAAGAACAAATGAAAAAGTACTTAGAAATTGAAATCTTTTGTCATCTTGAAGTGATTTATACACATTATGATTCAGAAATTATGTCTCAAGACATCCTAGGTCTATAGAGTAAGCCTTTCAGTAAAAATCCAGACCAAAAGAAAGAAAAAAGGGAAAGGGGAAAGTGGAAATGGGAAAGGGAGATAAGAGAAAGAACAGAAAAGTAACAACAAAATTTGTTCAGAAAAGAGTAGAAATTACCAAAATTGAACAAAAAAAAAAAAATTACCACAATAAGAGGAAAGTCATTTTATGTTCAATTTCCTCCTTTCTCATTGTAGATTTATAAGTGGCACAAGAGTTTTGCTTGCAAGTCTGTGGTGGGTCTACCCTGGCTGGGCACCAGGTGCCCACCAAGCCCTTCTATCATTCCCCCCAGCCCCCATCAGCTCGGCACACAGGGAGAGAATAAGATGAAAAGAGCCATGGGTTATGATAGCTAAGATGTTATTCTCTACTTCCTATCCACAGGCAATGTCAAGCTGAGTCCAGGAAGCAGGGCTCCAGAAACACATAGAAGCGACTTGGAAGACAAAGCAGAATGCCCCTTCGCATCCTCCTCCTGCCCTCTCCTTTTATAGCTGAGCTGACATCATATGGTACGGAATATCCCACTGGTCAGCTTAGGTCAGCTGTATCCCCTCCCCCATCTTGCCCCCCCATCCTCTGGTGCCCTGTGAGCACTGGCAGTCATAACATAGGTGTGTTATCAACACCCTCCAGCTCCCGGTACTGCAGGGGGAAAAGCAGCTCAGCCAGATCCACTACAAAGTCCTTCAAAGTTATGTCCTATATTGTTTTAACTATGCGGTCCTAAACATCTCACGGTGCTTTACAGATCCCCAATTGACGGATGATTCAGCTATGGAGTGTATTGTCTCCATGGTAAGAAAGTTCAGAATGTTTCAGAGCATCAGTTATAGAAGAAATCATTTGCCGTATAAGTCATAGCTGATGAAAAATTATATGGATATATTCACTCAGATTTTGGAAGCAATTATTTCACTCCATCTGTGCTCACGTCTACCAAGATCTTGATAAGAGGGTAACTAGAAACAGTGTGAAAACAAAAATATTAATTCTTTTTCATGACAACTTGATTCTAAGACTTAAGTCCATTCAGTCACCATGTGATAAACTATAATTGTTTCTAAATCCTAATTACAGTACTGAATGACAATTAACAGTAAACACAAAATGCAAAAGATTATTCAGAGACATTTAGTGGACAATAATGAATTAATAGCAAACCTGAGAAAATTACAAACTTAACATCCAAGTTTAATTAAATTAGCATTAATAAATAACAACTAAAATGCTTACATAAAGGGGTTTTATTAAAGAAATAAAATTTACTTAATAATTTTCAGTTTTTAAAAATCCAGAAGTTTTCCTTTTATGTCGTGGTAACTCTGGTGTGAATGGATGGGTTCTTTCTGCTTCACTTTGTATTCCTGGGGTTATACAAAATAACTAAAGGGAAGATCTTTTAAATAAGTAATTATATTTTCTGTCGAAGTTAGTAATATGTATCATGGCTGCATGTATATGTACATGTATACAGGTATATAATGATAAAGTTTATTTGGAGAAATTTAAATAATAAGCCTGATACATGATGGTGAGCATGAAATAACCACAAAATTGTAATTCTATATTTAAAATTGCTGTGGTTTAACTTCAGCTGGCAACAAAACACCACACAGATGCTTGCCCACCGCTGAGACTGACAAAACCTTGGAGCACCTGTCATATGGGGAGAGGCTGTGAGAATCAAACCTTGGGGGAGGTTGCCAAGAGTTTGTCCAAGTTATATAGTATCCTCCCACCCCAGCAATGTTCAAAACTTGACTGTACATGTCCCTGAGTAACCGGCTCTAGTTAGCCCTACTTTAAGTAGGAGGGTTTGGACTATACTGTCTCCAAAGGTGCCTTCAAATATCATCCATTCTGTGATTCGGTGAAAATTAGGAGATATTACATGGATTAAGCATTACTGGATGAAGTATTTAAAAAAATAGTTGTCTGTGGAGAATTGAGTTTGAATAGCACTTTCCTAGGGGGAGTCCAAACTAATTGTTATTAAAACCAGCAGTATTAACATTTTCACAAATGACCTCAAAGTAAATATCAATTCACTGTTGATTACATTTGCAGATGACAGAAAGTTTAACAGAATGATAAATAAAAATGAGGCGAGAGTGTCATATAGGAAACTTTGTATAGAAACATGAATTGGCCTTATTTAAAGAATAAAAAAATTAAAAGTCTTCTTAGAATAAGGTATGAAAGTTATAACTACAGACTAAGAAACTGTATCATGGAAAGCAGTGATTATAATAGGCTCTAGGGGTAAAAAAATATTCTGTGCAGCAGTGCAGAAAAGTAGGCTAATCTTTGGAGGTATAAATAAAATAACAGAGAATAAAGATAAGGAGATTTTTAGCTCCTTTGCAACATTAATGAGTCTAGTGTGCACATTTTTAAAGGAAACTGGAGATTCCTTTAAAAAATAAAAAAAAAAGTCCCAAAAGATATTGCATGAGTTCATACATCTTCTAAGAAATAAAATAATAAAATAGACTTCTGCAGAAGGCATAAAAAAACCCCCAGTATCTGGGACTTAACAACTGAAAAGTTCAAATTGAAATTAAGCCTAAAGATTGCTGGTTTGGTTTGGTTTTTAAGAAGCATGTTTAATTTCTGTAAAGAACAGCCACAAGAAATGGTGAATATCTGTGTTTTGGTGTCTTTAGAATGTATGAGATATTTTTCTTCATGTAGCTGTACTCAAATATATGATCATGGGTTCCATACACATGCTACTGAACAAAATACAAGGCAAGAAGATACACAGGATATGGATAAACAGACCTAGCTTCATCTGCTAACCTTTTACTCTGTGCATCCACTTAGAACAGCTAGCAACTTCAAGGAACTTCCTACTTTCTGTAAAAATGGGTTTTGTACATAGATTGTATCATCCTTCTGAAAATATAAAAATAGTATTTTCACATACAAGATGAAAGGTTTCTAATAAGAGCAGGAAATCCTTCAAACACTTTTCAGTATGAATATCAAATAAAAAAGCCCCATGTCTTAAAAGCACCATTTTAGGAAAGATATAATACAAACCATATGCTCAAGATAAATTCACATTGATTTAATATTACATTGGTTTCAACTGTACAAAGACCATTATATAATTTAGTTTGAATTTCTGAATATCACAACTTACACTATTTTACTTTATCACTTTATCACTTGTATTTAACCCTTAGAGGTATTAGAAGAATGATTAAGTTTCATAAAATATTTCATCTCAGTGTAATATTATCATGAAATAAAGACCTCAGTGCATCAGCTCCAATGGCATTTTTTTCCAATATTTCAATATTATTAAATCACTCTCACTTTGAAGAACAAGGCCACATTTCTAAAATGACTGCCTACATCTCTCAGCTTTCAATTATTAGACCATTCATTGCTACTCTGAAGATACATTTTGCACTTCAGGAAGTTCTCTAAAATGGGAAAATTTCTACTGCAACATAATCGTCACAGAATCACAGAATGTTAGGGGTGGGAAGGAATCGTGAAAGATCATCTACTCCAATCCCCCTGCCAGAGCAGGATCACCTAGATCAGGTCACACAGAAATGTGTCCAGGAGGGTTTTGAATGTCTCCAGAGAAGGAGGCTCTACAACCTCCCTGGGCAGCCTGTTCCAGTGTTCTGTCACCCTCACCGTGAAAAAGTTTCTCCTTATGTTTACATGGAACCTCCGATGTTGCAGCTTGCACCCGTTGTCCCTTGTCCTATCATTGGATGTCACTGAGAAGAGCCTGGCTCCGTCCTCCCGACACTCACCTTTTACATATTTATAAACATTAATGAGGTCACCCCTCAGTCTCCTCCAAGCTCAAAAGACCCAGCTCCCTCAGCCTGTCCTCATAAGGGAGATGTTCCACTCCCATAATCATCTTTGTGTCTCTGCGCTGGACTCTTTCAAGCAGTTCTCTGTCTTTCTTGAACTGAGAGACCCAGAACTGGACACAATATTCCAGAGGAAGTCTCACCAGGGCAGAGTAGAGGGTGAAGAGCACTTTTCTCGACCTACTAACTGCACCCCTGCTAATACACAGCAGGATGCCATTGTCCTTCTTGGCCACAAGGGCACATTGCTGACTCATGGTCATCCTGCTGTCCACCAAGACCCCCACGTCCCTTTCCCCTACATTGCTTTCCAACAGCTCAGTCCCCAACCTATACTGGTACCTGGCATTGTTCTTTTCCAGGTGCAAGACTCTGCACTTGTCTTTGTTATTTTTCATTAAATTTCTGTCTCCTCAACTCTCCAGCCTGTCCAGATCTCTCTGGATGGCTGTGGGGGATGGTTTTAAATGCTTTACTGAAATCAAGATGATAAACCACATCCACTGCTCTACCATCATCTATCCACCTCATAAAAGGCTATCAGGTTCATCAAACATGACTTCCCCTTGGTAAAACCATGTTGACAGCTCCTAATGACCCTCTTATCCTCAATATGCTTAGAGACAGCACCAAGGATAAGTTGTTCCTTCTTACCCTTTTGGAAGACTGGAGAGACATTTGCTTTCCTCCAGTCCTCAGACATTTATTTTAATAAATGAAATATATTAATTATATTATATATATATTAAATATATTAAATATTTAATAGAATATAATAAATTATTATAATATAAGGGCATTCTTTTCAGTTATTGAACCATTAAATCATCACTTTTACATACCATCCTCAAACCTTTAGTGATTTTGCTGAAAATATTAAAACATTAATAAGCAGATTAATATTGGTCCTCACAGTTTGTCCACCTGCTCAATATTCTTGTATTGATTCATCTAAGATATGAATCAACTAGACTCTCATGACATTAAACTGAGCACTCATGTTCTATTTGCTGTGCAGCATGCCACCTAAATCACTTTCAGAGCCTCTGCTCTCCAGTGTAGCATTCAGTGTGCTGTTCAACAGGTTGTAATCTTCTGACTTAATACGCTGGAGCCTGCCTGGTATGCAGTTTCTGTTGCTGCATAGATCTCCCTGACCAAAAGTCACAGAGGGATTAAAGGATCAAAGACATAGATCTACACTATTGACTTCAATAAAAGGAGCTTCAAAAAAACCAGACCTTCCTCTACCCAATTCTTCTGGGTTCTTTGGTATGCTGAAAAATTGTAAGCATGTAAGAACATAGGAGTTTAAGAATTTTTCCCCATAATTCTTGAAAATCTTATAGTACCAAAGTGTATATTTGAAGTCTACAGCATTTACTGTTGATTAATTGATTTAATTAATAAATATAATCAGTTTAATTAGACATCATTGTCAATTATTATCCTAATTCCACAAATGGTAAGCAGAGGCAGAGAGATTAACAAAAAAATAGAGTTTACTGAGGTAAAGTGAGATTTTTTTTTAATTTTTTTTTCAGTTAAAGGAGGACTGTGGAATTTCAGCAGATGCTTAGTCAGTAACAGCAGTCTTTTCAGCTCATTGTCTTTTTCTCTATCTTAGGTAGTTCAAACTGTGCTTCTCTAGTCTGCCTTGACTCTGAATTTCTGCCAGTCTTCTACCTTCAGCTCAGGCCATCTCAGAAATCTAGTAACCATACTAGCAGATTTAATGGCACAAAGGAGACAAACTGCCTTCTGTCAATTCTTGTGGAAAGCTTTCATTCTCTGTATCAAATGAAGAAAAAATACTGCTCATTTTCAGGCCAGAGTGTGCTTAGTCTGCATGGCATCATGGGTTAATTTATTAGTGATGTTCTATCAAAAACTGTCTGAAAACAGATGAATTTTGACTTTTCCCATTCACAACTAGGAAGATGTTTATAGGGAGAGCGAAAGGGAGAAACACTTTCTTTTAAATATCAGATTGAAACTTTGAAATATAGTATTGTTATAATTTATTAAAATCACATACACACACAAAAACAAACCAACCAACCAAACTTCTACAAATCTCCTAATGAATTCTATTTTTTTTTTTCCCTACCATAATTCATTTAAACATGTTCACAGTTTGGGTTCGAGTTTTCATAAATCAATGTAATTTAGCCTGAAATAAAAGTACAATGAAATATTAAAAGTTATGTGGTCCTTCAAAAGAAAAAAAAAAACAAAAAAAACCAGCTATTATCAGTTACTGACAGGTTAGTATTTAATTTCAGTTACACAAATGAAAATACTTAACTATTGCTAGCAATGAGAGGAGTGAACTTCAAAAAGATATTTTTAAGTTATCACAATTTATGATTAACTAGAAATCACACTACTATTAATTCATTATATAAAACCCCTTATTTAAATGTCTAACAAAAAAAAATTGAATTCACAATTCATCTACAACAATTGGCTGTAACTTTCTAGGATCCATGTAGTACTAAAGTTGCATGTTACTATTGAGCATAGCAAAAGAGATCCATAGTTTCAGAAAACAGCATTCATTTTAGCCAGTTATCAGATAGCTAGGTATATTCCCTCTTCATAAGGTTCAAAATGTTCAGTCTTTTAACATAAAAGTTAACAGGAACTTTTGAAGATAACATGCCACTCTAATATTGCCACTCAAAACAGCATGGATCTTAAGAGTATGTTAAATTTCATTTAAGAAGATTTAGTTTAACATTCTAATATATTTTAAAACCCACAGTTATTGAAATGGCAGTAAAATATACAACAAAAAGCATGAGTTACATGAATGTAAATGAAAACACTTTGTCATAAAAAAAATAAAGCAGTCTTGTTTGAAGTCACAATTTAGAGTGAGAAAAAATCAGCACAGAGTGGATTTGCAAGGGTGCTGACTGCAGTTCCTCCACAACTGCCTGTAGTTACAGTGAGGAATAGCACAACTGTGACCTGTATGGATTTCTAGGACAAATTCCCGCAATCATCTGGCCTTTTTTTTAGCAGCCAAGGGCAGTATTTTAACTGATACAGAGTTAGAACATCATGAAGTTCAAATTAATCATCCTGGTACATGTCTGTCTATTTCTTTCCAACCACCTCCTTGTAGAACAATTTTATACATGGTATCAGGTAAATTATTTGGCAACAGGAGAAAAACAAACATTAGTTTAGCATAGGCTGAGAAATTAAATGAAAAAAAAATAAAGTGACAACATTAGGGAAAAGAGGTAGATAGAAATGAGAATGAAAATAACCAAGCAGTTTATCACTGAGGGATACAGATAGTTCCCTATCCCAGAATGTTCAGATACTGTTAGGAAACTACCATTTGTCATGAGAACTGCGCTGTCTTCTCTTCATCTCATGCCAACATGTTCTAGTGTCCTTAGCAAGAGCTTGAATATATTTAAAAATAAACAAACAACTCAAGCTAATTCACAGAACTGGGTTCACAAAAGATAAAGGAAAACACATTTCAGCTGTCTTTAGCATCATTCTGGAAAATGAGTTTTCCTTGTTTCTGATGATTGTGTTAATCACTAGAGTACCATCTGTGCTGCCACAAGTATTTTTCATTTTTAAATGGTTGTGGTTATTCCAATGGAAAGTTGTACTTTATCAAGTTTAAATGTATGAAAAACTTTACCAAACACATTTCACAAGAAAATTGCTTGCCAATTAAGACAAAGTGCATAGTTTTCTCACAGTGTCAGATGCATATTTTGAATGGATTAATGCCCAAATAACAGCTGAGCTTAGAAGCATTCAAATTTTAAAACCTGCTTTATTGACATCCATTCTGTTGTTTGTTTGTTTGTTGTTTACTATTTTCCATAAAGGTAGAATTCACATGGTCTGACTTCCAACAGCTGCCTGCAGAGGTAAAGAAGGAAGTTCCCTCCTTATGGCTGTCATATAACTTGCCAAGACTCTGTACCTTTGTGAATTCCTATCTTGCTCTTCTTACTGCTTTCTTGTTATAAAGTTTCAGCCAAAGGGAGAATGCATTCTTTTTTTGGGAGCACCACATGAAACCAGAATAAAGGCTACGGTAGGAAGCAATGCATCGGTCTTCTACTCTCTTCCATCACATCTTCTTTCCCACTAGTACCACTTTCACTGCTCTTGGAGCAGCTAAAGGAAAATGTATTTAAAAGGGGTGATTTGCTCCAACTCCAACATTTGTAGATGCAATAGTCTGAGTTTAATAGAAAGAGACACAAATGGGGCCAATATTTTAAAAGACTGTTGAAATGAAGTGATTTTGAGGAATGAATAAACAAAAGATGACTGTATGTCAGGGAAAGAATTAAGAAAAATATTGAGTTAGGGTGCAAAACAGAAAATAGTAATAAGCAGAGACCAATGAAGTGGAAAATCATTATAACTAATCCATTAGAAATGGAAATGTTACAAGGAGGTTACAGTTTCCCAAAGGAAAAATTAGTTCACCTTGTATGTATTTTACCGTGTGTGTTATCATTTCGTAGATTTACCTAGAAGATAATTACCACATTCATTTACAATGAAATCTTAAGAGGAATGGTGTGACAAAAATTAAGACATTCTGCAATATTTGGATTATTGTACTAATCAGATAAACAATTTTGATCGGACTTTCAGTACAAGTGACTTTCTCCTGCAGAATTGAAATCACTTGGAGACAATCAAACTACAGCATCCAAGACTTCAATATTGTTAAATAATAAATTTTTTAAAGGTTGTGTTCCCTCCCCTTTCCAAAAGAGGGACAAAAACTTACTTTACCAAAACAAGTATCCTGGCTTTACAGTTCACCCAAGAACTGATAAGCTGATCAACGCTATCTAATCCTGGACTAATATGAAATTCCATAGAACTACTAAAGATTTCACAAGGAACTAAGGACACCATAATCATCTGAGTATCAGTACACAAGACAGAAGTAGAAGCCCTTTAAAATTGTAAAGTTATGTTGTACAATGATCACAATAGCATTTTCCATAAGGAAAGCAGTCAGACTACTGGTGAATTTTACATCTACTGAAGCAAGCACAAGTTAATTTGGGAATGTACATATTAAAAGCCTCAACCTAGAGGAGTTCAATTACTCAATTGACACAACTGAAATCCCCAAGAAAGAAAACAGACAGAGAGATTCTGAAGACACTTAAGGAAGCTGTCAGATGTAGTTGAGGAATTGAGATCAGATTTACAACTAAAATGCAGTCACTTTTAGAAGGAAAGGGAAGAGAATATTTCAAGTGGAACGGACCTACAACAAGCATCTCATCCAATTGCTTGACCACTTCAGGGCTGACCAAAACTTAAAGTGTGTTATCAAGGGCATTGTCCATATGCCTCTTAAACACTGATAGGCTTGGGGCATCGACCACCCCTCTAGGAAGCTTGTTTCACTGTTTGACCACCCTCTTGGTTTACAAATACCTCCTAACATCCAGTCTAAACCCACTCTGGTGCAGCTTTGAGACGTTCCCACACATCCTATCACTGGCTACCAGGGAGAAGAGATCAGGATCTCCCTCTCCACTTTCCCTCCTCAGGAAGATGTAGAGAGCAATAAGGTTCTATCCTTTTCTCCAAACTAGACAAAACCAGGTTTCTCATAGAACATGCCTTCCAGTCCTTTAATCAGCTTTCTTGCTCTCCTCTGCCATCCACCATTTGTTCTGGTGAACTTCAAATACAAATTTTCTGAGGCATACATAACCTGTTAGTAATATAGAGAATAACAGTTCTTACAGTAAGAATGACATTGTGTGACTTCATTAATAATTACACACATCAAAGTACTCAAGTTCAAGTCATTGCAGAAGTATAAAGAATCATTTCTGCTGAGTGCAATCCAGTTTATTCTCTCTATGCAGATGATATACACATGGGATTAAACAGCTCATCTTCATCAGTTACAGTGTGCAAAGTGCACACTACAATAGAATACTCAAAGTACTACATATACAGTCATAGAATCATATAATCATTGAATCATAGAATGCCTTGGGTTGGAAGACACCACTAAAGGTCATCTAGTCCAACCCCCCTGCAGTAAGCAGGGACATCCTCAGGTGGCTCAGAGACTCGTCAAGCCTGATCTTTAATGTCTCCAGGGATGGACCCTTCACCACCCTCCCTGGGCAACCTGTTCTGGTGTTCCACTACCCTCAATTTATAGTTCTAGGAAAAGTAAAAGACATGCTGACTAAATAAACATGTAGAATTATGGGATTTCTATTTCAGCTTCCATGATGTTTTAGAAACAAGAAATGTCTACTGCAAACCAGTTTCCCTAGGCTTCTGGATGTGCCGCATACAACTATATTTGTGACAATGACAAATCTGACAAATGTAGGTGTGTTTTTTTCTTCTGTAGAAGGAGGTATTTGGTTTTATCTGTGAATACATTGATAATCCTTCCAGGCTATTCTATGTTAATATGTAATCTTAATTCTCCTAAACAAAATAGTTTCTTCAAGATTATCATGTCTTTCAGTTTTGCAGGTTTCCCTGCTAGACATTTGCCATTATTGGGTACAGACAGGCCCCTCATCTATGCAACAATAAAATTGTACTACACAGCTCTGCCTCTCTGCATATAGCAACAGAGCCTGAATATATGAGGAAATTATTCTCATTTAGCAAATGGTAGTTTTTTGCTAATAGTGACTATATTCTAGAACAAGATAATTTAATTTTACCATTTGCTTTGCTGTGATCTCTACCATTGACAAAACATCTGCATGGTGAAATAATTCCATTTTAAAGCTCACTCCCACACCACAGTTTCCTGGGAAGAAAAGCAATCTTCTCCAAAACAAAATGCAATTTCTTGATTCTGAAGATAGTTTACTCCAGATACCATTTCAACAGTGAGAAGGGACCATGTTTATGTCACTCTACCTTACTTAGTCAACTAAAATGACTCTGATATTACACTTTTGAGCACCTCTGAAGCTTTTCTGACATTCTGTTACATCTCAGTTCTTCTGGTTTGTGTTATAAGCACCCCACCAGACTATGCTTCATCTTTCATTTTAACTCAGAAACTTCAAATTGAAATGACCCCTAAAATTTTAGTTATGTTTGAGAACTTCCAAACACCATGTAAAACACAATCAACTCTGGAAATGGCTCATACTAAGATGTGTGAATCACAAACGCTTTACAGCCTTGGTCTAGGGCTGCGGCTTATTCCTTGTAGCAAAAGCATTTAGCAGTGTGGAAATAGACATAACATCTATTTCAGATTTTAACACAGGTTTTTAAATTCTTATACAGAATCTACCAACCTGGTGTAATGCTTCTCCTTGCATTACAGATGCATCATACAAAAGCTTTGCTCCCTTAAGTGAATTGCATCACTAGCCAAGGATAAGACTGACATCCAAGTCAACTGATCTGTAACTCTGAAGGATAAGACCTAAGCTCCTGCTTTTAGAATCTGATACTTCAGTCAAAGGTCATTCATTTAGGTTGGTCCAGCTCCACTTCTCTGTTAGTTTCCTTGCCTTACTAATCACACAGATAACCTTTCTGAGACTGCTTTAATAGAAGTAAATGAATCACACACATAAGTCTTTTTTCTCTACTTGAATGAGCAAAGATAGTCAACAAATAAAGAGCAGATGTTGCTACACAAGGAGGAAGAATATTCCCTCAAAGATCTGGGCAAATAAAATCAGGAGGCAAGAACCTGTGGTAGAGAAAATAAAAAGATACAGACATGACTGAATCAAAAGCAGTTCAAACTGTGAAAATACTTCTTAACATAGTTCCCAGGCTGCATTAATTCCTTGCCATTTCTAACTGGCAATTTTACAGGTGGCACAGCTCCTAAGCAATAGAGCTCACTCAGAAGCTATAATTCAGAGAAGTGAGAAAAAATATACCTGTCACCTGGATCCATGCAAAATAAATCTCCTATTCAAATGACAGACCATAGTTCTTTTTTTCTTGACAGAAAGTTTCTTCCTGCCACCATTATTCTGCTTATTGGCACCTATCAAATATGCTTTTAAATTTCATTAAATCTGTCTAAAATTTTGAAAAGACACAAACTGTAATCAAAAAGGGCTAGGAACAGGCTCAATCTGATTCTTTTTAAATAAAATAATTAAAAAAAAAAAAAAAAAAATTCAAACCCAAACCAAACCCTAACCAAACCCAAACCAAAACCAATACTTAAAAGTGTTGTTATAAGGTAAATGATGTAAAATAAGATAGCAAAAAGGTAACCATTCATTTTGTTGTGTGGTTTCTTTTCAATCATATCAAGTTGAAATTGTACAGGTAAAATATAGAAGTTATGACAATTAATGGCAAATAATATTGACTACAAACCATTAATCTCACTGAGTAGCTTCTTTTTTCAAAGGCAGTCTACTGAGTGCTGTGCTACTATGACTAGTAGGTACTGTTTACAATGTGATAAATTTTGCTGAAGATTTTAAGTACAGTATCACAATCCAGACATTGAGCACTGTTTTTCTCCTTAGAACTATTATTGCAAAATATGAAAGAGGAAGATTTGTGCTGAATGGAAGAACTGTATAACAAGTAAACACCCCTGACAACTTTATAGCAAAATCCCAAAGAGATCTTGTAATTAATATAAGAATACTTGGTGAGGGGGAAAATCCATATTTTTTTCTGTGATATATGGCAGATAAATTCTATTAGCATTGTCAGGTTGATATCACAATATATAGTAACATATCTGAATCATAGAATGATAGAATATCAAGGGCTGGAAGGGAACTCAAGAGATCATCTAGTCCAACCCCCCTGCCAGAGCAGGATCACCTAGACCAGGTCACACAGGAACGCGTCCAGGCAGATCTTGAATATCTCCAGAGTCTCCACAACCCCCCCGGGCAGCCTGTTCCAGTGTTTCGTCACCCTCACTGTGAAAAAGTTTTTCCTTATGTTTACATGAAACTTCCTGTGCCTCAGCTTCAACCCATTACCCCTTGTCCTATCATTGGGCATCACCGAGAAAAGCCCGGCTCCATCTTCCTGGCACTCACCCTTCATATATTTATAAACATTGATTAAATCGCCCCTTAGTCTTCTTTTCTCTAAGCTAAAAAGCCCCAGCTCCCTCAGTCTATCCTCATAAGAGAGATGTTCCACTCCCTTAATCATCTTTGTAGCCCTGCGCTGGACCCTCTCCAGAAGTTCCATGTCCTTCTTAAACCGGGGGTCCCAGAACTGGACACAGGATTCCAGATGTGGCCTCACTAGGGCAGAGTAGAGGGGAAGGAGCTCATACTAGCTACAGCCCTTCTAATAATTTGGTTAATTCTAATTCTAGTAATTTGGTTAAGATAAGTAGGAAACAGATATTTTATGTTTCATATTTACAAATGAAGGATATTTGACAGTGAGCAAAGAAAAGAGATAAATATGTTGGTCACTTATGACTTCCCCAAAATTTATTACAAAAGGAAGACCACTTATGATATTTAAACATATGTGACATGAGTATACATTCCTAAGGCGGTCTGCTTGCAAGCAATCTGTGACAGACAAAAGTGCTGTGAAATAAATTGGAGTTGACAGCGTCCATAAAACAAGCTGTGCACTTGCCTTAAGATGTAAAGTACCAGACAAAGGTCTGTAAACACTGAAAGTCTAAAAGTAGGGTACTATGTTCTATGTTTTTAAAGAGGCATATATACATAAAGAAAAAGAAAAGAAAAGAAAAAGAAAAGAAAAAGAAAAGAAAAAGAAAGAAAAGAAAAGAAAAGAAAAGAAAAGAAAAGAAAAGAAAAGAAA
>JANVCC010000070.1:5360917-5462195 GCA_025345505.1 Todiramphus chloris collaris | reverse complement strand
AGAAAAGAAAAGAAAAGAAAAGAAAAGAAAAGAAAAGAAAAGAAAAGTATTTTCTGAAGGAATTAAAAGAGACTTTAAAAAACAATTTCACAAAAATTCCCAGACTATGGAGGGACTAGGCATATGGGGGCTTTTTTGGTGAATGTAGCATCTTGACTTTCAATTAAAGAGTATTTGGGTCATACACAAGTGATTACCCTAAGCAGTTTGACACTTATGTAAGAGATCTACTTTTCAGAAGGTTTCCTTAAACACTTCCTGAAAATCAGACCTTGACAATATTGTCAGTTGAAGTATAAAACCCACTGCTATCTTTTTTTTTTTTTTTTTCCCTCTTCAGTCTTGATTTTTGTGCAGCTGGAAGAAATGTCCAATGTAAGTGTCTTTACTAGCCTAGAGCCTGCTCAAAGGTAATATTGCTGAAGATAAATACATGGTAATATTCTACAAGTAGGATATATTATCATCAGCTTTTAACAGCTATTTTGCTTTAGGTTTCTTTCTGATAATGTTCCTGCAGCTGTACAAAATTTTAAAACAAACAATGATTCTGGGATTTGTTCTTTTCCATTAGGGATAGGAATAAGCACCATTTGGAACTATTTCATAAAAAGGAGAGGAATTTGGACTTTCAATCAGGATAAGGCTCTGAGCTGGTGTGATACTGGAAGCTATGGATAGGCTTGATAAACATGACTATACAGATCAGTGTTCGTGTTTAAACAGATGGTGATATAGTAAACTGGACACAGAGCAGGAGTCCCGGCACTATCCTACCATGTGAGAACAGTACAAGATTCAAGACCAACTTGACATTTTCAGGATGTATTAAGGCGAGACACACTATAAGCTGAGAATAGTGTCTAACTACAGCTGCCATCATAATTTTTTGATATATCTAAGAAGCTCTGCTTTTTCCCATAATACTTCATTCAATATTTCTACTTTTATTACTTTTTGAATCTCATGTAATTTAAACATAATTGCTTCATAGCAGCTATATTCTCTTGTCATAAGTGCCATTGAAAAATATACAGCTCTTTTTTATACTATCTGTCAAAGAGAGTTCGGGTGAGCAGATAATATGGTCAAGACATACTCTCTTACGCTGAAACATATTATTGTGGCATTTAAGATGCATTCCATCTGTAAGGGCCATACATGTCCTATACCTGTAATCAATATGGAACGACAGATCAATGTCCCTTACCTACCATCTCACTTTTCTCCATCTTGTAATATGCTATCACCATGGCTATTAAAAGATAACAGGCTTTTTATTAACTCTGCAAGGCCTCAGATATAGGATTGGTAAGGCCTCCTTAGTCTGGACTTACATTAGCCTGTCAGGATCTTGCTTGTCTGCCTCTTATACAAATGTGTAACTACCAGAAAACTATTCCCTATTACAGATTTGGCTAAGATTTGGACAATTGTGAAATGTAGCACCTAATGTTCTTACGATTTTGATACATTTATGTAACCAATAGGAAGTAATAACTGTGTGTTATGTGTCCACACTGAGAGAAGTACAAGCAAAGGATGACAGCACAGATCTTGAAAATACAAACTGTACTGCTTTTGGCTGTGATAGTGTTAATTTTCTCCATAGTAACTAGTATGAGGCTATGTGCTGAAAACAGTGCTGATAACATAGAGACACATTGCTTATTTCTCAGCAGTGCTTACACAGAGTCAAGGCCTTTTCTGCCTCTCAGACTACCCCACCAAGTAGGCTGGGGGTGCACAAGAAGTTGGAGGGACACATGTCTGGGACTGCTGAGCCCAACTGACTGAAGGGATATTCCATACCGTATGACATTGTGCTCAGCAGTAAAAGCTGTGGGAAGAGAAAGGAAGGAGGAGGTGTTCAGAGTTATGGTGTTTGTCTTACCAGGTAATCATTACATGTGATGGAGCCCTGCCTTCCTGGAGGTGGCTGAACACCTGATGTCAGTGGCAAGTACTGAATTAATTTCTTGTTTTTCTTTGCTCATGCATGCAGCTTTTGCTTCACCTATCAAACTGCCTTCATCTCAGCCCACAGGTTTTCCCTAATTTATTCTTTCAATTCTCCCTCCCCCGAGTCCTGACTTCTAGGGGAGTGAGCACTTGTGTGGTGCCTAGTTGCCAACTGCAGTTAAACCATGACAACATCATGAAATCAGAAGTTCCAGGCAAGCAACAAATTATTACTGGTCAATTACTGGTCATTACAGGAAGGAGTCCTTGGGAGGTGGGTAATATGGGCTTTAGGGGTAGCAAAGGGAACACAGAACAGGTGTCTATCATGTGTAAAAGACATAACATACAGTGAATTCTGATATCATGTGGAATTGCTGACCAGGAATGAAAGATCAAGGTGTAAAGCATGTTAGAAAACTGCATAAAAATAACTCAAGCAGATTCCAGAGTAAGGAAAAAAATGCTTGCCTCCGATGTCATAGTCCTTCTGGAAAACAAATTATGATGCATATAGTTTAATGTTAAACCTTTCTCATGCTTTCTTGAGTGAGACAGGCCAATGAACTTTCAGGCACAGAAGATACAGGAAGGGTGAGAAAAATGCCAAGGGAATGGGGTTGATTCAAAGAAGACTGTGTATATCTGATTAAACTATAACATTGTTAGGAACTTCAGTTTATAAATATTACCATTGTTTAACCTGCATAGCAATAAATTTTGATTAAACTATTAGGAATCTAATAAAACTATTGGTAAATTTCTAGATTGGCGAGCAAGGTATGTTTCTTTATCCCATTTAAGTGTCATGGTGGTTTTGGTCTGGCAACTGTGATACTTGGTTTTAAGTTAGATGTAATGGTTGCACTAGTTCAGAAGCTTTTACTTTTTTTCTGTTTCATCCTTATACAGTAATTTGTTCAGCAGTTCAGTGTCCTGTCTTCTGGAAATGTGTTAACAATGGAGAAACAACATTGAGAAACAAGTGGAGAGTGATCATGGATGAGACTGACTGATGGACCAATTTTCAAAGAACTATGGTAGTAGAATTTATTTGTTGGTGTAGTTAGGTGGAGAAAAGGATTAATATTTTGAATGACCTTTCTCAAGAAAGTTGATGGATAGGTCCATGTACAAGGATTACTCTTTTGCTGGAGTAATGGCTGAATTTTTGTGGAAAACCTATAACTATGGAACTGATGGCTTTTATATCAAAGGAGGGTTGTATTTTATTTAGAAGGCTATCCAAGCACCATTATCCCTCATCTCTTCAATTCCTCTTCTATGACAGTATTCACATGATGCCACTCTCTCCCTGCCCCCAATCCCAAAATAAAAGAAAAAAAGAAAAAAATGAACAACCCCTCCCCCCCATTAAAACCTCAAGAAATAATAATAAAAAAAATACAGTGAAATATATTATTTTAAAGAAAGATTATTCACTTTGTAGGCAACTGTCTTACAAAAAAAGAAGACAAATAATTCAGTAGCATTTTACAGCTACAGAATTTCTTTGTTTTGACTTCACAAAAATCTAGCAAAAGTTTCAGACTTCATTATTTCAGTCTGTTTTTTATGGGGGTCATTTTGTGTGCGCCATTGATAGAGTTCTGTTCCTGTTCCATTTATTACCTGATATAACCTAAGATATTTTCTGTCCATTTTTGTCAGTTCTTTCTTCTCCATTACCTACTAGCAAGCTTGTTACCAAACGCACTGTTGCATTAAGGGTAAGAATGTGACATTTGCCTGTCAGAGCCCAAGGGCTTGCACTGATCAGTTTTGTGAAGTCAAAAAGCAGGTTTAAGAGTTCTGCCTCAGAGCCTGGCTAGAGCAATAGTTTAAAAGTTAAAAGAGATATGTTTGATTTATTAAAGCAACAGATACAACAGGTTCAGAACTGCCGTTGATAAACACACCATCTGCAAAATAAGGGTAATTGAGCTCAAGTTAGTAATTCCTGGTTAATATTTGACACAGTCAGAGATGCAAACCTTTGTAATAGTGCTAATATACCAGCGCCAGCTCCAGCTCAGGATTTTTCTCACATCCTCATCTCATCTGCCCCTGCCTTCTAGGTAACATCCAACACAATTTTTGTGGACAGCTGAGTAACATAGTCATGTATGTTTAGAATGTACTCCCTTAGTACATTACCATACTTAAGGTGTAAATATTAATATTCATTTTGCTGTTAATTAGGCAAAGGTCTTCACTGGGAAACTATGGCCTTCAAGATTTGCGTAAGACCTGTTTTCTTTTGATGGTTTAGCCAAAACAGGACCATCTTACCTTTACAATACCCCTCCTTCATCTGTTTGGCTGTGTGTTGGGTTTACCCTGGCTGGGCACCAGGTGCCCACCAAACCCTTCTATCATGCCCCCCTCCAACCTCCATCAGCATGGCATGCAGTTAAAGGATAAGATGAAAAGAGCCATGGTTTATGATAGATAAAGATGTTATTCTCCACTTCCCATCTGCAGGCAATGTCGTGCTGAGTCCAGGAAGCAGGGCTCCAGAACATGTAGCAGCTGCTTGGAGAACAAAGTAACTTCATTCAGACCATGACAGTCCACTGTCAATCACCATTCTCCATTTGAGTTTTGCACAGGCCATATGGGGCTGTTGAAAGGTGAATAAGTTTTGTTGATCACTCCCTGGCTCTCCAGCTGACGAATCAATTTCTGGATAGGGATCAGGGAATCTCTGTTGGTACGATATTGCCACCGATGAACCATCATCATAGCCATTGGTACCAGCTGCTCTTCAACCTTCATCAGCCCCACTATAGAAGGGTTCTCTGAGAGACCTGGCAAGGTGGGCAACTGTTCACTTCCCCCCACCTCCAAGGCAGCAACACCAAAAGCCCACCGGTATCCTTTTGGATCCTTGAAATAGCCTCTCATGCACGGGGCCTGTGGACCAGTCACAATGGGGTGATTGTACCACTCCCTACCAGTTAGACTCCCTTCAGCCTCCAATACCGTCAGCTGTTGGGATCCCCCTGTCACCCCAGAAATACTTATTGTCTCCGCTCCTCTATATCCTGATGGTATTAAAGTGCACTGCGCACCAGTACCTACCAAAGCCTTGTACCTCTGTGGATCTGACGTGCTAGACCATTGGATCCACACGGTCCAGTAAATCCAATTGTCCCTTTCCTCCACCTGGCTAGAGGCAGGGCTCCTCTATTCCTGCTCCTGGTCAGAATATTCACTGTCTGACCCTTGCTGTGTCACAGTGGAGGTGATTTTAGTCTTCCCATATCTGCAAAATCGTTGATTGCCTTCTTGTGTTTTGGCACTGACTATATTAATGGTCTTCGTGGATGGCCCCTTTTTAACGTCTGTCTTCCCTCTCAGTTCACGTACACGGGCTTCAAGCTTAAAGGTTGGTTCACCATCCCACTTCCTCATGTCCTCCCCCTGGTCATGCAGGAAGAACTACAGTGCACCATGTGGCATATGCATTGGGCTCCCTTTCCCTCTGACTGGCTGATTCCTTGAGGAACTCCTGATATCCAAGGTGCTAGCCCTTAGGGACGTGGAGGTACCAAGACTCTCTTCAAAGTTCTGAAGCCAGGAAGAAACAGTTTCCACAGCTGGGTTATCCATTTGTAGATAGTACATTGCTACCAAGCTGGCAGAATATGATGCTGATGCATTCTTGATCACTTTCCTCCACATGGCCCTTATAGATTGATCATCCTCTGGATCTTTAGGATGCTCATCCTTATCTAAATCCCCATAGATGACTTCCAGTACTGCTAGTTCCCTCAGGTACTGTGTACCTTCATCGGCAGTGGACCATTTTCCTGAGGAGGTGGCATTCATTAAGTCTTCCTTGAATGGGTATCTTGCTTTAATGCTTGAAGGCACCCTTCTATTAGATGTTGTGTCAGCTTGCCAGGGTTGCTTGCCTGTTCAGGGGTAAAGTCCCAGGCTACAGGAGGTGACAACCATCCTAGGAACCTGCCCAAATCCTGCCAGACCCCTTGACACCCAGGGACAGGACGCCTCAGGGCACATTTCAGTGTCACCCCACCTGAAAATTGTCTCCTCTCACACCAAACTGGGATTACACACAACCCGGATTAGGCCAACGATATTGATTAGTAGTATTAAGAAGCTCACATAAGGGTGGACGAGGACCTCGGAAGCATGCATAATAAAATCACCTACATCAATTTCCGATAGAAAGAGAGAGATGTGTTCAATCATTTTCTCCCCAAGATAGCTCCCCAACAGAGCAAAGCCACCGATGCCAGCATGAAACACATCGTTCCTATCTGTGCCAGGGTGCTCCTGAGTCCCTTCATCCTCCCAAGACAGAAGCTTCCCCAGCACATTGAAGCTATCAGTATAGAAGCAGACCAAAGAGAAAATGTTTCAGTAAACATGATAGCAAAACACCAGATAAGTAGCGCAAGAAAGCTCCATGGCCTGCACAGGAGTTTGCTACTAATATCTAAAGCAAGCAATAAAAAAGCTGCTGCTCATGCCCCACTGTAGGGATTGATAAGAGTAGGACAGAAATAGTTGTTAGCTAGAAGTAGTTATGCTAAGGCTTGCAAGGCCAAAAAACAGCCAACACTGCCCCGACCTTGAGGAGATAAGACTAAGGATGAGAAAAGCAGAAGCACCTGGCAAAACAGGAGGATAAGAGGAAAAAAACAGGATGCTGAAGGAAGAAACCCAGGAGAATCGCCAGCCAATTAAAAGTGTTTGAAATGCACGTGGACAGACTCTGGGTTTGAGTGTGAGGCCAATTAGAAGTGACCTGGGTGCGTGATCAGTATTGTCTCATGTATAAATATAGCCTGTTGCACTTAATAAAGTGACTTCTGATTACAGCCATATTGGCTGTGCTGTTGGAGTCCGTCCCCGCACACTACACCCCACATTGGGCAAAAAAAAGGAACTGTGGTGGGTTTACCCTGGCTGGGCACCAGGTGCCCACCAAGCCCTTCTATCACTCCTGTAGCGTGTAGGGATGGACTCCGACAGCACAGCCAATATGGCTGTAATCAGAAGTCACTTTATTAAGTGCAAGAGGCTGTATTTATACATGAGAAAACACTGATCATGGGGTCAGAACAGTGTTTGCTGTTTTTCAGCCTTGCAGGCCTTAGCATAACTACTTTTAGCTAACAACGATTTCTGTTCTATTCTTATCAATCCCTGCATACTCCCCCCATCCTCCATCAGCATGGCACGCAGGGAGAGAATAAGACAACAAAAAAAAGAGCCATGGGTTATGATAGATAAAGTTGTTATTATCTACTTCCCATCTGCAGGCAATGTCAGGCCGAGTCCAGGAAGCAGGGCTCCAGAACATGAAGCAGCTGCTTGGAGGACAAAGCCATCCCCCCCATCCTCCGTCTGCCCTCTCTCTTTATAGTTGAGCTGATGTCATATGGTACGGACTATCCTACTGGTCTGCTCAGGTGAGCTGTATCCCCTCCCCCATCTTGCCCCCCCAGCCTCTGGTGCCGTGTGAGCACTGGCACTCATAATACAGGTGTGTTATCAACACCCTCCAGCTCCCAGTGCTGCAGCGTGAGGTTTGTATGAGGAAAAGCAGCTCAGCCAGACCCACTACAGGCTGACAGTTCAGCAGATCTCCACCCTTAGAGATAGCATAAGAATTTCATAGTTGGAAACATCTTAACCTTTCTTATGAAGTGCACTAAATTAACCTGTATTCCTGTCTCACGACAACCTAGGCCATTATCCCACACACACTTGTTACTTCTCTCATGAAATGGTTGTGTTTCATGACACACATGAATTTCCTATTCTAAATCCTTGCACATTTTTTCACTTGTATGAGATCAGTCTTTCAACTATTTCTCAGCAATCGCATCCATTATTTCCTCATTGTTCATGCTACACCATGTGACTACTACAACATTGTCCACGAAAAGCACCAAGGGAAGAAGATATTGGGCAGTTTTTTTGTGTCAGCAAAGAAAATACTTCTATATACCACCACTTTGCAAACAACATCCTTTGCTATGTAGAATTTAAGAAAGAAAATGACAGACTTGATGAGAGTAAGTCACATGGTAAAAGAAGTTGATTTCCACTAAGACAGCAATGTTCTGCTTCATGAGTTGAATGCATGATTCAGTTCTAAAAAAGTCAACCAACCAACCCAAAACCCACAACCACACAAATACCGAACAAAACCAAAAAAATGTCCTCTATAGAAATACTTTCTTTTTCTTTTCAGATAAATATTTCAGGGAAGAAACATCCTCCCCTGGTAAAACTGCTTTACAGAGGAGATGATTTTCTTTTAAAGATGTGTATTGATGGTTTTAGCACAGATGGTAAACATGACAGATGTTTGTTTGCTGAGTATGTTTGCATACCAGGAACTTGGTTTATGGAATGACACGCTTGAAGACAGATTTACAAACCACATGATGCTGATATATTTTTTTAGCTTTTCTTGTCATTAGAAGAAATTAGAAATGAAAAACTATTTCTCCCTTGATTATATCCTTTGATGCAGAACTACCCTTAGCAACTGAAAGATTAGTTAACCACTTCTGAAATAAAAGCAATGACACGCAGTAGTTCACTGAGAAGAATAAACCAATCTGAATTAATGAAAAAGAATTTAAAATAATGTTAAAGATATATAGCCTGACAAAGGAAAATCAAAGAAAAGGTTGCATAACCTGACAGGTATATATTATGTCTCTTTTGCTGTCTAATCACAAAACTTGGAGATATAGAAAAAAGATGAAGATTTTATCCCTCAAGGATTTTTTGGGGAATGATTTAGTTTAGTATTTCTATTAGTGATCTTTCACAAAGAACATATAATAAATATATATATAAAAAGATTATGAAAATGAATTTAAAAATGGGTTGAATTTGAAAAGAGACAAAAGAAATAGAATAAACATATTAAATACATATCTCTCACTTTTATAGACTAGTAAGAATTCCTGAGATAAACTGAAATTTCTTATTCTAAAATATAAGGGGGAGAAATATATGTAAGTTGATCACAATAAGACCATGAATTGACAATATTATACAGTAATGAAGAGGACAAATGCAAACTTGGAATTTATTCTAGTACATATATGGAAGTATTGATTGCATTATATGATGTTTTCTGAGGCTTGTGTTTTTAATACTCTATTTTTAGGAGCTATAACAGCTATATGATAGTTTAAGAAGCCATATGTGAAATATAACAGACCCTGCTAAAAACTCCCCTGCTCATTCTGCTCAACATCAACCAATGAACAGACTGATTGTATGTTGTTAAGGTCATTCAGTCTTCATAACAAGCTATTGAATCATTTGTAGCAAATTTAGCCCTAGAGTTACCAGTGGTCATATATTGACAGTAATGCTAACCTAGAAGCTGGATAAAACTAATTTTAGGTGTAACAAAAAGGAAAACCAACATACCCATAACACATGTAGAACATGCCATGGGTGAAAAAGTGAGAAATAACATGGTGTGTCGATGAGGAAGGCCACCAAAATGATCAGAAGAA
This sequence comes from Todiramphus chloris collaris, assembly GCA_025345505.1. Classification (NCBI taxonomy): domain Eukaryota; kingdom Metazoa; phylum Chordata; class Aves; order Coraciiformes; family Alcedinidae; genus Todiramphus; species Todiramphus chloris. The sequence continues at coordinate 5,452,707 of JANVCC010000070.1, read as the reverse complement.
TGGAACACCTCTTCTATGAAGAAAAGCTGAGAGAGACAGGGTTTTTCAGCCTGGAGAAGAGAAGGCTCTGAGGACATCTTATTGTGGCCTTTCAAGACTTGAAGGGGGGTATATAGGAAATATGGGGACAATCTTTTTAGCGGGGCCTGTTGCAACAGGACAAGGGGTAATGGTTTTAAACCGAAAAAGGGTAGATTTTGACTAGATATAAGGAAGAAATTTCTTACAAAGAGAGTGGTGAAACACTGGCACAGGTTGCCCAGAGAGGTAATAGATGCCTCATCCCTGCAAACATTCAAAGCCATGTTGGACAGGGGTCTGAGCAAACTTATTTAGCTGAAGACGTCCCTGCTCATTGCAGGGCATTTGGACTAGATGACCTTTAAAGGTCCCTGTCAACACACACTATTCTATGATTGGGCTCTTCTCCCCTCTTGGACTGCTTTGTCAGCTTTGTTTGGCTCGGCTTGGGTCTTCTTTCGGTTTCTTGCTCGGAGCACCCAAGAAGGACTCTGCCCGTTCTACCTTTGATCCAGTCTGTGTGTTCCTGAACCTGGTACCAGAATCCAGTTCCTGAACACAGATCCCCTCTGCTGCAAGGCCCAGTCTGGGACTCCCCCAGTGCCTGCTCCACAGCACCAGTGGTGACGGTGATGTAATTACCATCAGGGGGGTTAGGTTCCATACTGGTTTTGTATATATTTGTATATATTCATTTATATAATTATTAATTTCCCTTTCATTAAAGCTGTTCTAGTTTCCTTTTCTAATCACTAAGTCTCTCTCCCTTATTTCCTTTCTCTTCCCCTTTGTGGGAGGGAGGGGGTTTAACAGAGAGCGTCTGTTATAGATCTAAGGGGTCGCCCTGTCCCTAAACTGTGACAGATTCTAACTAAGAAAGCAGGTGTGAAAGATGTAAATAAACCAAACAGAAATAATCCTAAATAAATCCCGAGGTGAGGAAAGAAAAAAACATGAGTATCAATACCTTGCTCCTACCAAAAGGGAAAGAAACACCTTCTGTAAACATCATACTCAGGCTGCTGCCAACTTGTTGCAATTCTTCCCTCCAAATAGAAACTGTAGACATTAAGACCCAGAGGAGCAGTGGAAAGCTCAGAGCACATTACCAGCAAAAAAGGGGAAGGTATTAGAGGGCATTTTTGTATAAGAACTTGCAACTACAGTATTTTTAATGAGATTTCTTTAGTATTAATAATTTAGATAGTGAGCATTAGCAGCATTGTAAATGGGCTAATAGTAATAACTATTGTATTTTGGTTACAGTAGTAAAAATTTTAAGCAAACTAACAGTAAATTCCTAGCTTCACTTACAAGTAAAGTATTTACGTTTTTGCACATCACCATCTAAATAGGCATACAACACAGTATACAATCCAAATGAGCCATATACACATATCTTTAAAAATTCTCTAATCTCTATATTAGAGATGATGAAGAATTACCTAGATTTGAAAACCGGAGTAAAAATAAGAAGGAAAATACCTCATCAGTCCTGGAGACAGAATTCTGCAACTGAAAACTATCAAAACTGTCTCATGACATCTGCATCTCCTACACAAACTGCCTTTTGCATTCACCTTCCCAAACTTCAGTATCTACTTGATCATTTTCAAAATTTAATTCTAAGCCCATGGGAAGCATATGGCCCTTACATGTGTGGATCTTGCTTTCCTTAACAGCTTTCAGTGATACTTCTGGGATTTGTGCCGTGGGAGGGCATAAATACCTTTTATTTACTAGAAATCCACTGAAATCAAATCCATACTGATATATAGCCCTGCAATGTTCTAGGATGCATTAATAACCCCATTTTTTGTTTCGCTGAAAGAAGAACACCATCAAATTAATTCCAGATATCTTGTTTATTTTACCTCTTGATTAATGTCTTTAACTAGGAGAGTTCTTACATTTTCTGCCTATCTGATTCACTCTATTTGTACCTCAGTCTTCAATGGTTTCCCATAGTAATTCCCAAGATTCACCTGATCTACCCTTTGAAGCTGCATATCCTGCTTTGGAAATTTTTCTTAAGTTCCAAAGATTTTCTAAAGGTAGGAGAACTTTTTTTTTTTTTTTTTTTTTCCCTGCAAATAATTGTTTTATCTTTTTCTCATCTTCCTCAGCTTCAGACAACTTGGTTTATTATTGTTTCTCTGTGGCAGCCAGGTAGTTGCACATTTCATTCTCTGTTATTTCTTTTTTTCTGTGACCACTACTAGATATAAACTGATACAATCATACAATGTTAGGACATTCACCTTGTTGTAGTTGTCTATATTTTCTGTAGTCTTTCAGAATAAATAATGGGATTAGAAATATCATTAAGCAAGCTATCCAATCCCTAAAATCTTGTTACTAATGAATATAACTCCAATACAAGGTAGTGACATATCAAGTCTTTCCTTTAAGTTTTGGGAGCATGAGTATCTTTGAGCTTTACTGGAGTGCTAAGGCTGCAGACAGACATTTTAGACACTTGTTTGGCTCTAGACTGAGGTTAAGCTAACTGACCTGGACATGAGAAACTACTGTACATGTCATGAGAAAACCATGGGATGAAACAGATGACTGTGAAAAGCTGACAAAACTTATAGACATTTTTGCATAGGATGGAAGAGGAGTTACATGGGAAAGAGCTAAGACTTACACATCCTTGGAGGGGCTGCTGGAGCCCTTCAGGGAGTGCAATTGCCCAAGACCAGCAGCACCAGGGTAATTGTGCCAGTAATGCTGTGTACCACCAAGACCACCCACTTCACAATAGCAGAAATATCAAATGGATGCAGTAAAGCTGGAACCAATGGAAAAAAAATAATTAAGGGAATTTATTTGGGAGTGGTTTAGAGTGAAAAAGGGAAGAACTGGGCAAGAGGAAGAAAGGAAATAGGGAATATATTGAGTATCAAATCATGTGATAAGTGCTGTTTCATGTTCCATGTCAAGCAGCTCTGCAACTGAATACGGCAGTTTGGAACAGGACAGTAATAACACTTCTCCACTCTGCATATGCCTGACCTGGTTCCGGCACATGGAGGGACCTGACATGGTTTTGCTGTCATGAATGAATGATTAGGATAAGGACCATGAAGCACTACAGGAGATCAGACAATCTGCCAACACTTAAACCAAAGTAATAACTGTAGACTGTCACTATACAGGTTAAAGAAATTACACATCAGAACATGATGAAGTGTTTAAAAGCTATCAATCCTTGTTTCTTGGAGTAATTACTTGGAAAACTTAAAAATATGTGGTTTAATCCTGAAAAGTGCCCAAAATCTAGTTCAAGATGTCAGAATATAAAAGCCAATTCACATTAAAAAACATTAAAATTTAAAAAAAAAAAAAATCTACTTTTGAGCTTTGGAGGTGAAGAGGTACATTAGAAAGAAATTAAACTGATCACCTGAAAGAATAAAATGCTTATTCATTGCATGTTTTCAGGATACAATATTAGAACCTCAGGCCAAATGTAGATTGCCATACAAAATGGACTTTGAAAAGACCACATAAAGAAGGAAGCAATTCCTCAGCATGATTAGAGAGCAGCCTAGAAGAGGCCATTAGTGGATAAAAGATACCCTTCAAAAGTGGAAACCATATCAAAATAAGGAGAGTAGAAAAGAACCTTTCAGAGATTTTGAGAAGCAAATTGCTCAAGGCATTAAAACAAATAATAAAATGTTTCAACTTCTAATAAGTAAATGTCTTTCTACAGGCTAGCATTAACTTAGTATGTACTTAAAATGAAAAAGTAGCATACATAAGACAAGTCATACTCAAGGAAGATAATTTCACTGTTTACTACAGGGAAATTTGAGGAGTTTCTACAGAAGAGAGAAGAAATCTGAGGAACTGCCTCAGATAGAAGTGTCAATAGAAGAAATTCAACACTACTAATTTAACTAATAGTAAATTGCCACTACTTGATTATATTAATTGAAAAAATGCTAGAGGAACATCAACTCACTGAACTACAACCTATGTACAAAATATGTTTTAACTTAGTTTCAAAATGAGAGCAACAGAATGTGGCAGATAAAATGAAAATTTATAAAGATCTAATGTTTTATGGAGAATTACAGACTAGAAATTTCCATTTGAAACCAACCTGTGGCCCTAGAAGACAAAATGGAATTGGAAGACACACCGGTAAATATTTCGGGGCTAGGAATCAATATGACTTTTGCAGAGAGCAGTTGTGTCCCACAGGACAATTATTTGAGGCAGGAAATAAATTTAAATTAGGACTCTAAATTGTAATTCTGTATTTTCAAAATATTTTAGCAAGGCCAGCTGTCAAAACTCTTAAAAACACCTAGATGTAACAGGCAAATGCCAGTGCATGATTGAAACCAGTGACAGAAGTAAATGGTCAGGTTTTACAGCAAAGGGGGGATAATTTGGGGATCTGCCAGGGATCTGAGTCAGCTTTTGTGTTGTCCAATGTATTTAGAAGAAACAGTCATAGTAAGGAGATAAAGTTCATATCAAGGAGAAAAGTGCATAAAGTATTAGTTATCGCAGATCCTTTATGGAGGGGCATTAAAGTGCCCATTTGCTATCCATATGTCTTTATAAAGAATTTTGCTACCTACCAGGAGCTCACATTTGTGACATCACTGAGAGGCTGCCAAGCCTTGTGAACCTTACATATTATCATCCACTCCTACTATTCCATGTGGGGTCTAATGATACCATGATGTGGCAACTTAGAACCACCAAAAGAGACTGTATGTCAATTAGAGCAACGTTAAATGGATACGCAACATCAATGATGTTCTCCTCTATACTCCCACTCAGAGGAAGGGGTTTAGGAAGGAGGTGAATACTTAGCTGTGTGACTGGTGTGATACTTAATTTTTTATCTTCTGTGATTGTGAATCTAGGTTTCAGAAGCTGTGTCTGTTGGAATGTGGTGGGATTCATCTGATCAAGTGAGGCAAGAGGGTCTTCACAAACAAGCTGTCCAGATTTACAAGTAGGGCTTTAAACGAAATTTAGTGGAGGAATGAGATGAAGTTTTGAGAAACAGAAAAGAGACAAGGATTGCTAATGTGTTAGGAACCAACAGGGAAACACCAGTGAACACCCCAAAGGAACTAGAGTGTGTTCTCTGAAAATGTGACACAGTTGACAGCCTAGATGAAGAGCTCTATACCAATGCATGCAGCATGGGCAACAAGCAGCAGAAGCTGAGGAAGTAGCTGAAGAAAAGTCTCAGTAAATCCATAAAGAAAGCATTTCCTTAGATACTATATGCACTTTATAGTATATTTTAGAAATCCCGGAGTATCACCTGTGTATCAGTTTACAGTGCCAAGACAGCAGTGAGAATAAGAAAAATAGGCCATTGAGAGATGTATAAACACATTTTAACTGAAAGAGCTGGAGCTAGGCTTTTCTTTTTTTTTTTTTTTTGTTACTCTAGGCAGCTATTTGTTTTGATCTGGCCCTAGGGACAAAGTCAACAAAGATAATTTTGCTAGAAAAACTACAATGCCACTTGTGAGCACCCCTTGGTTAAAAGGTTTCAGAGAAAAATGTTGATCTTCCACATCTCTTAATCCTAACTAATTGTGCTTCAATAAGATGCAAAGCTAGTAAAGGCAATATGTCAGATGGGTTGACTAGCAATTACATGAAGTTAATTTGGTAATGGGAATAAATTGTTTCAAATAACATCCACAGTATAGACAGAATACGTGTGTGAAAGTTAATGGACTTTTTGGGAAAGGTAAATGGTAACTGGGAGTAGAATCATAGAATTATTTAGGTTTGAAAAGATCTTTAAGATTATTTTGTCCAACCACAAACCTAACACTGTCAAGACCACCACCAAACCATTTTCCTATGTGCCACACTTACAACTCTTTGAAATACCTCCAGGGATGGTGACTCCACCACTTCCCTGGGCAGCCTGTTCAAGTTCCTCACAACCCTTTCAGGGAATAAATTTTTCCTAACATCCAATCTAAACCTCCCCTGGCACAACTTCAGGCCATGTCTTCTCATGTCATCATTTGTTATTTGAGAGAAGAGAACAACCCCCACCTCACTACAACCTCCTGTCAGGCAATTGTAGGAAGCAAGAAGGTCTTCCTTTTCAACATCTTCTCTGCTTCCTGACATTAGCATTATCAAGACTATAGTTTCTGTAACTTTATGGACTCATATTGAAGGTTGTTCAAGTACACTTGTCTTTTGGCACTCTAACTTCAAGACTAAACATGATTTTAGCAAATCCTTTTCTGTCTTTTTAAAAGTTGGGAATGTTCACATGAGAAACTAGTACATTTCATTTAAGAGATTTCCTTTTCACTTCTTCAGTCAAGAAGAGGTTCCTTCCTTCCTTATATATCATGAAGCTGTAAGTGTTGAAATTTATTCCATGGGAGCAGGACCATAACAGTCTATAAGATATATTTAATGCAGAATTCATCAAGCATTTGTGGGTTTTTTTGTCACAGAAACTAATACTCGTAAAAGTGGTTGTCATAGTAATTAATTGTCAGCATTTATATTCAGAGGTGGCACCTGTTAAATATTTTCTCATCAGAATTCTACCTCACATTGTTGAGGAACAAATTCTAGTATTTCAGTTTAAGTGAAGTCAGTGCAATGAGTCTTTGTGCCTGCTGTGTCAACATAATGTCATCAATTAGTGTCTGTACAAGCTAGATTTTCCATTAGTAATGGACGGAGACTATTTGGTCAGTATACTTTCATTGCCAAAAGCGAGATTCAATTTATATTTACTGCATCATTTCAGAATTTTATGATTCATACACTAGTACAAGATTTAGATTTTATAGCTATTATTCCCGCTTTATCTCATTATCAGTGGAATCCAACTTTCACAGTTTTGCTTACTTAGTTTATTAACATGCTCAACTGTTCCTGAAAGCATTTAAATAAATCACTATTTTAAGAAGGTGAATGGCTTCAAGATACTTATAAGTTTGGCACATTCTATTTAAAACATGTAACATTCCAGACATTGCACAGAGATGGGACCATCTACCCAGAATAAAAATCGTATTTAACATTTTAGTCTATGGGGGAAAACCAAAACAAAAGCAAGCAAGGTACATTTAGATTTTGATTTCAATGTCAGTATGCTTTTAGCTAGCATTGTATTTTTGACTGTATTTTTACATATGCCTTGATATCTGTCAACAAAGAAGACCTCATAGAGAGGTTAGATACGTGTCTTATTTATTTAGATAGAACACAAATACTGAAGTATGTTTTGCATATTTACTTTTTAAATGAAGTGTCAAACCTAAAGACTGAATGATTTTTTTTCTTAAAAGCTGTCTAACTTTCTATACACCAGATATGGTTACATCGAGTTTAAAACCTTTAGGATACAAGATTTAGTAGTGGCTTCATTGCTTCATGCAGACTTGAACATCGATCAGATGACATGTGTGAAATGCATTTTTTTTTTGCCTCAGTCTAGTCCATAGCATTGTCTTAGCTTCTCAGAACAGATACCAATTTGTCACTGTTGTAAACATACTGCATCATCTATCAAAATATGTAGTTCCCCTCAGAGTATCCCATATTTAAAATATAAGGGAGAGGTCTTACAGATCATGTTTGACATACACTGGAACTCATTTTGCCATTCTTGCTGGTGCTATCATTTATTAGAAAACATACCATGCTGCAAAACACTGTAAACAAAGGAAATTATATTGAATCTAACCTGTAACTACACAGAGGGTATCTTTGTGCATTCTGTCTGACACTGTTGTCTAGCCACTTGAGAAACAAATTCTTCATAATACACTTTGAAAACATCAGAAACTATAAGTGATGTATACAGAACACAAATCAACCACCGTGAAAGAAAAATAACCTAGTGTTTTAGTGGTTAGGGTTTTAGTCTTGTGGTTTGTTTTTTTTAAAGTCTATGTTTAATGCACTCACATATAAAGATGGATCAGAAAATCTCATTTATTGCTACATCTCTGTAGAACATGTTTGGGATGTATTTACTGTCTATAACTCCGGGCTAATAAAATTGACTTTCTGTGAGGCAAAATGAACAAGTGAAGTCAGTGGAAAAGAAGAAAAGATTTTATTATGAGAAAAATGTCTATTTCAGAATCTGAAATGTCTATTTCAGAAGTAGATTTTCTTTATACCATCCTCTTATATCTACTGTATTGATATAAAAGTGCAAATAGCTCATCAGTGTAGCTATTAGTTCTGATTTCAGCTGAAATCATACTTCATGAAAGGTGCTAGCCAAAGCTTTTATTTGTTTGTTTGTGGGTGAGTTTTGAGATTTTTTTAGGGTTCTCATAATGGAGTTTTCCCATTTTCATTTAAAATGCATAGGTCAAAATTTTTTATGCACTGAAGTAGATAGGAATGGTTTTCTTCTCCTTAAAAGCATTAGGCCATTAGCTTAAGTTCAAAACAAACACTTGTGAGCAGTTTTGCTGACCATTGTTTTCCAAGAGTTTGAGGAAACATTGAGGACAAAAGTTTCTGAACAGAGTTTGGAGGCTAGAGACTCTGAAATGAATTCACACTTGTGAACACTCATTATTTACTCAGTTTCTCATATGTTAAGAGTATTTTAGAATAATCAATACTGCATGAAAAAAAAATCCAGTTTCAAAAATATTTTCTCCTTCCACAAGTTGCTAAATTTTATTAAGTTAATGATAACAGTTGTAGTGTTCAGGGACGGACTCCGACAGCACAGACAATATTGTTGTAATCAGAAGTCACTTTAGTAAGTGCAACAGGCTATATTTGTACATGAGATAACACGTGAGAGCACCCAGGTCACATCTAATTGGCCCCACACTCAAACCCAGAGTCTGTCCACGCACACTTCAAACACTTTTAATTGGCTGGCAATTCTCTTGGTTTTCTTCCTTCAGCACCCTGTTTTTCTCCTCTTATCCTCCTGTTTTGCCAGGTGCTTCTGCTTTTCTCATCCTTGGTCTTACCTCCTCAAGGTCGGGGCAGTGTTGGCTGTTTTTCAGCCTTGCAGGCCTTAGCATAACTCCTTCTAGCTAACAACTATTTCTGTCCTACTCTTATCAATCCCTACAAAGAATGCTATTTTAAATTGATGGAACATAGTGGGTACCTATACCTTCTATAATTCAAAAGGCATCACTGAAGACTGAAAAATAGGAAGTGAAGTAGAAATACCTTCAGGGAAAATGGTAAAGGAATGAATATTTATGATTGATGTTTTACAGCATCATTGCTGCGATTAAATAAAAATTACAAGACTATTCAAGAGTTTAGCTGAAAATAATCCAGTGTCTCTTCAGAAACAGAATTTCAGAAATATTAGTTTTTCTCATCTGTATTTGGTTTCTAATTTCCTGAGGTCTTTATGTATAAGAGACAGACAATATTAATACTGAACAATTTAACACACATCTGTTTATGAGAGATTCTGGAGGAAATATGTGTGAAAAAGCTTTGCAGATGACTCAGTGAAGTCTCACAGTTTATATGTATCAAATATCTGTGAAATCTGGAAATATCTGTGAAGAATGGAAACCAGACCTGCAGCTAAACTGCAAGTCTTTTAACAGATAAATGAAAATCCACTCTCAGAGAAGTAGTAAGGCCTAAAGCCAAATCATAGTCTAAATGGATAAATGTGACTTAATTATGTCAGTTAGGCACAGCACAGTGCTGGAACAGCCCAGTATACTCTCTCATGTAAAAAGTAACTTCATAAGTAGCTGAAAAATAACTGGAAGGGAAATCTCACCAGGTCACTGCTTAGCATCAAGTGCACATGTCCTGGTGACCAAAGTTATGAGACTGAGGAAGAAATTTTCTTTTCTAATTCTAGGCAGCAGGAATACATTGTGTATAAATACACATGACTGGGAGTGAAGGTAAGAAATTGTACATACCTGTTAATTGTTCTGTGTATTAGCCTGTCTCCCTTCCTGCTCTGCTGGCAGTTTCTTCCTGGATATGATACAGGGAATGCTTCTTATATGACTATTTGAGTAGTTCTATAACAAGCAGAACTTAAAATCTCTTGAAGGGTTTAGTAAAATTGGAAAAAAAATAAAATCATTACTAGTACAAGTAATTCACTGTTTTGTGACACTGGCCTAGATTATCCTGCCTTACAGACAAATTAAATTGCTTTCGTAGCTCTCATGTCAGTATTCCTCTATTTTCATAGAAGATATGGGAATAAGGTGATGAATTTCATCAGTTCCTTAAACTTTACTTAAGGAGGAATAATTATGTGGTTTTCTTTCCATTTGTGGCATAATAGTTGAAGAACAGCTGATACCAACATCTCAAACTGATGAAGCAATACAAATTATTTCCAGATAAGCACATTTTCCTAAGAATTAATCTCTGTATGTCTTAGATATGCAGAATTCTTTTCAGCACTCTAAATCCAGTAATTGGATCAATTATAAGGAAAACGAAGGAAAAAGTAATTTTATTTTCATCAGAATGATTCACCAGTACCCTATTATCTAAAGGCACAGGGCTGTCCCAAGGTAAAAGCATCTGCCAGGGCAGGGCTCAGGAATATTTTGGCTCTGCTTGAATTCTGGAGGATACATCTCCCCTTTGACTCTGTTTTCTTCACTAGCTGCCAAGTCAGCTTAGATTGAACATGACCTCCCTTAGCTATCATATTATTGATTATTTGCTCTTCCACGGGGGAAGGAGGGGGGAAAAAAAAAAAAAAAAAAAAAAAAAGAGTTGAAAGGTTTCCTAGAACAAAAAGCAATATATTCTAGATTTGGAGTCAAGCTTTCTTAGAACATCTGCCAAAAATATATAGCAACATAAAAGTCCAATTATGATGAGATTAGCCTCTTCAATAAAAGTGAGCAAATAGCTCATTAAGTGCACGGTGAAATGGTAATGCACTAAGGTAGTACAAATGAAATAATTTCAATATATTTCTGGATTTATACTGAAAATACATCCAAGCCATGGGCAGCCATTTTCTCCAGGACAATGCTGTGGAGAACAGTGTCAAAACCTTCACTAAAGTCCAGATAGAAAACATCCACAGCCTTTCCCTCACCCACTAAGTGGAATACCTTTGTCATAGAAGGAGATCAGGCTAGTCAAGTAGGACCTGCCCTTCATAAACCCATGCTGACTGGGCCTGGTCACCTGGTTGTCCTGTATATAAGGTAAGATGGCACTCAAGGTGATCTGTTCTATAACCTTCCCTAACACTGAGGTCAGACTGATAGGCCTGTAGTTTCCTGGATCATCCTTCTGGCCTTTCTTGTAGATGGTGTCACATTTGCTAACCTCCAGTCCACTGGGACTAACCTGTTTAGCCAGGACTGCTGATAAATGGTGGAAAGTGGCTTGGTGAACACATCTGCCAGATCTGTCAGTACCCTTGGATGGATCCAATCTTGCTGGTGGATCTCCCATCTCAGAGAAGGCTTGATTCCTAACTGATCATCCCCTCACATTACTGTGATTTCTAACTCATCAATATCCCTTGTGTCTTTTCTATCACAAAGGACACATGATGGGATGTATTTGCTCTCTATATGCTCTATACAGTTTTATTTTAAAAATTGTTCAATAAAATAATAAACTGAGCAGTAGCAAGTAAAGCTATAGAAGTCTTGTAGGCAACGATGATATTATTTCTGAGAGATTTAGATAGGCTTATCTGGGAAAACCCTCTTGACCTGCCACTATAGTAAGACCAGAGGCATAGGGAATCATTATGGCATCAGGAATCTAAACCAAAGAATACTCCAAGCAATTTCAAAGGCATTCTAAGGTTGTGGTTTAACTCCTATGGGCAGCTCAGTTCCACACAGCTGCTCGCTAACTCATGCTCAGTGGGATGGAGGATTGTCTTGGTTTGAAAGACAGATGTCTGCCGAGGAAGGTAGGAGCCACCGTTGGAATGGAAAATGCAACCCCCTCCCCTCTGAATGCTTATAATTTTGAAATTAAGGGGCTTTCAGGAAAAGATATGAGGAATACGAATAACCATTCTTTACTAGATATATATATATATATACATATATATATATAACAAGGCAAACAAACAACAATAACTATGGTAGTAACAACAAACAGAGCCAGGAACCCAGTGCCAACCTCTCTCAGCTGCAAGTACTTCCCCCTTTGGTGCAGTTCCACTCACAGCCGACAGGGGCGATGGCGGCTCCCGGGGAGCAGGGAGGGCGCGATGGTCTCGCCGTGCCTGCAGGGCGCTCCGGAGCAAGCTCAGTCCTCACGTGGCAATGGCCGATGAAAAGCCCACTTCACAAACCCCCCTGGGCAGCCGATCCCTGTGCCCAGCAGGATTTCCAGGAGACAGCAGGGGCAGAAGGAGAAGCAGGAGACACAGCGGGGACAACTTCTCTCCAAGCTGATCCCGGTGCCCAGCAGGATCCTCAGGAGACAGCAGGGGTAGAAGGAGAGCAGGAGACACAGTGGGGACGACTTCTCTCCACCAGGAAGGCAGCTTCTCTCCACTTCGAATGCAGGGAGAAAAACAAGAGCCCTCGGGGCTCCACCCAACTCCTTTTATTCGGCGGCTGGCTGGACCCCTCCCCCTGTGGACCAGTCTTTTTGTCTCTCTTAAGTACAGCAATTTGTCTCCTTGACAAACAAGTATGGGAAAATTCTTTAAGAGAAGAAGGAAAACAGAGGAACTCCACAAAACCCCAGCAAGGATGTAATCAGAGGGTAAAACTGAAAAAACTCAGGGGTTGAGATAAAGACAGTTCAACAGGTAAAGAAAAGCTGCACATAGTGCACTTCCCTAAGAAGTGGGTCTGGTTTGCATATAGGGCCTTCCACTTTCTTCAAAAGTGAGTCCCCTATGACAAGGACACATCTTTTTTTCTTTACTGAGGTTGTTTTCTGTGAGGCATAGTCCAATTTAGCTTCAGTGACACCTCTAAGCTAGGTGAAACTTCATCCTCATCATTATTCAGTTCCCCTTGCATAGTATCATACCTACCATGATCATTGTTTTCAACTGAAATCCGTAGAAGAGGACTCAAGTCCAGGCTGAATGAAATCCAAAGAATGGAACTGAATCCAAAATGGTGATATTCAGAGTAAACACAGTAATCACCATGTATTGGATGAAAGGAGGTCACCATTACCATCTTCTCTGAAAGATACTGACATGTGGAAAACAAACTCTACAACCCATAAAAAGTTATAAAGCAGGTATGTTTATTATGGTGCCAGGTGCAAGGGGGATCGTTCCTCCTAACTTGCACATCAAAGTGTCCATCGAGCAGGTATTTATTACACCACAGCATGCATATATAACAGAGTTAAATACATATTCATTATATGGGGTTGGATTATTATAATAAGTTCCGGGAACTCATTATCATAGGCCTCCTCCCATGGGCGCTTGCACAAAGCTGTCTGGTGGTCATGGGCCGAGGTCTTTGGGGGTCTTTGGGAGGAAGGCTCTCACCTTTTGTCTCAGAATGCAGAGTTGCGATGAGTCAGAGATCACAGGAGTGGTGGGTCTCTTCTTTATTCCTCCCTGTCTTGGAATTAGTTTCCCTTATCTACAAGCCATGCAAGTTGAGCTAAGACCCATAAAGCTTGTCAAGCCTCAAGGTCTCAACATCCTGTCTCCTGTTTATCTCAGGAGGCCCCAGGATAACAATGGCTGCTCAACTTGCTTCCTTATCTTTCAAGCAGAACACTGTCCCCCTCACTTCAATACTTCTTTTCTTCACCAGCAACATAAGGTTACATAAGAGGTTGATTCCTGGACATGAGAAAGGTATGATGTTTTTATTCTAGCAAGGCTCTATCTCCACACCCAAACACTATGGGCATTTTGGAAGTAGAAGGAATCTTACAAGCGGAAAATAAGATGTTAGGACAAAAAAAGCAGAAGTGAGAACAGTTGCACTGTATGACTAGCTGATTGAACTTTGCACATATCATTCTGAGACATCTAAAAAAGTCATTCACCTTCTGGTGAAGTAATTCAAACCTCAGACTGTGTCTGAAATAAAGAAAATGAGATACAGCTCTGGAGCAAAGGTTTTTGGGGTGCTTTCATATCTACATTTCTTGGAGCACAATGCTAACCACCACGTTTTATATGTTCTGGACAGAACTGCTCTGGATACTCTGTGGTGAAATACCTCTTTTTTGAAATAATTTTATAATGAAGATGAAGGGAAGAATTATTAGACAGACTCATTTCAGAACTTTCTTGAGCTTTAGACTTGAATAATTATCTAATAACAAACACATACAGCACAGAATAAAAGAAAGAATAATTTCTGTTAGAAGGATCTAAGTTTTAAGACTAGTCTTCTTGAAAAATTTAAATGACCAGATTTTATTAGGTAATCCCTATTGCAGTATCACAGTTTTGGTGAAAAATAAGATTAGACTCTGATTTAAAAATTCTGTCCTGATTGATGGAGTGTCCAACACCCCAGCAGGCTGTGCTGCCATTCAGCAAGACCTGGACAGGCTGGAGGGTTGGGCAGGAAGAAATTTGATGAAATTCAATAAGGGAAAGTGCAGAGTCCTGCACCTGGGAAAGAACAACCCCAGGTATCAGTATAGGTTGGGGAAAAAGTGTTGCGAAAAGAGGGGAGTAAATCCAGCCTTGTGTGGCTGGCACCGAATATGCGACAGACGCAGATTGGGAGGCAAATAGTAATTGTTTATTTACCGCAATATTTACAGGTTCTTTTGGATTGCCAGATTAAAATTAAAAGCTATGGGTATAGCTGAAATTCCTAACACTCTAAACAGGTTCACACACACACACTAAACCACCAATTTTGACCAGAACACAACAGACCAAGAAAAGAGTAAAGTCGTGATGAGATACACTCACAGAGGCTTATAAAATGCTTCCGAGGAGAAAAGAAAAATATATAAATATACCCGGGGAGAAAATGTCTCAGTGTTGGCTGAGGTAAATCAATCTTACCCACACGGTGTCCCAAGTGGGGGCGATGGTGAAGGAGCAGATTCGTCAACCCATCCTGTCATTGGTAGATTTCTGAGTCGACCCTCTCCCAATTTGTATTGGACATTGAGGTGATATTTATACTTGATTTTTTACATTGCATCACTGGGTGTACGTGGGACGGGGAATGACTATAGACAATGTTACCACTCAGTTTAATGTTGCAAAGTCCGGTAATTTACACCTGCATGGGCAGAGGCAGTGGCTTCTTTTGTTTTAGGGTTAAATCATTGGAAGACTGGGACCATAAGGCCTCCGCCCCATTTCACACTCCTCCAGGCACCCCAGATACCACCAGATATTGATCTGGTCATGGTTGCCACCCTTGTCCAGCACTTAGCACTTCACCCAGTGCTTCCAGGCCTGCAGTTTCATGATGTAATTAGTGACTGGGACTTTGTCATTAACCATGTTCTCTCTACACTGAGCTGTTGGAAGTCAGTGAAGGGGAAAAGGACCTGGGGGTCCTGGTTGATGGAGGCTGACCATGAGCCAGCAGTGTGCTCTTGTGGCCAAGAGGGCCAATGCCATCCTGGGGTGTATTAGAAGGGGTCTAGCTAGTAGGTTGAGAGAGGTTCTCCTGCCCCTCTACTCTGCCCTAGTGAGGCCACATCTGGAATACTGTGTCCAGTTCTGAGCCCCCCAGTTTAAGAAGGACATGGAACTGCTGGAGAGGGTCCAGCGCAGGGCTACAAAGATGATTAAGGGAGTGGCTAAACAGGTCCCAGTGGACTGGAGGTTAGCAAATGTGACACGATCTACAAGAAAGGCCTCTCTTATGAGGATAGACTGAGGGAGCTGGGGCTTTTTAGCTTAGAGAAAACAAGACTAAGGGGTGATTTTATCAATGTTTATAAATATATGAAGGGTGAGTGCCAGGAAGATGGAGCCAGGCTCTTCTTGGTGATACCCAATGGTAGGACAAGGGGTAATGGGTTGAAGCTGAGGCACAGGAAGTTTCATGTAAACATAAGGAAGATTTTTTTCACAGTGAGGGTGACGAAACACTGGAGCAGGCTGCCTGGGGGGGTAGTGGAGTCTTCCTCTCTGGAGATATTCAAGACCTGCCTGGACACGTTCCTGTGTGACCTGGTCTAGGTGATCCTGCTCTGGCAGGGGGGTTCCTTCCAGCCCTTGACATTCT
Source organism: Todiramphus chloris collaris (assembly GCA_025345505.1). NCBI lineage: Eukaryota > Metazoa > Chordata > Aves > Coraciiformes > Alcedinidae > Todiramphus > Todiramphus chloris. The sequence goes on along the minus strand of JANVCC010000070.1, from coordinate 5,436,550 downwards.
ATCATTCTATGATTCTATGATTATTCACATTCTGAAAGAAAAAAATTTGCTATTCTGACATTTTTAGGTATAAAGACAGAACTCTGAGACCATCAGACTTTAGTACTGCAGAATCTGCTTATGTTCAAGTCAGAGCTACACCCATTTGTACTGTTAAATGAATACAATGAATCTATTTCTACTAACTGTAAGGATTATTTCAGAAGGTAATGTATTCTACAGCTGCTGACTTGATATGCATTCTTATATTACTGTAGCCCATCAGCATCTCATATTACTATGCTACTATTATTTTGTTTTTTTAATAATTCAAAATGACATAATGGAAAAGGTAATTATAGGCATGAGAGCTATTTTGTGTTTTCCTAGTACAGACACCTTCCCCTGTGTGCACAACTGTAGTAATTAGTTTTGGTTTGTTTTCTCCCTCATCTGGGAGTTAGCAGGAATTTGACCATAACTAATAAGTGCATGATTAGTTTAGAACCTTTTAATCCATACACTCCGTTCTACTTAACTTCCCTAATAATATTTCTAGAGGCTCCACTGAGATTCTGAGTGGTGTAATCATGTTAATACAACCACAAATTACATTCTAGTAGTCTTGTGTTTACTGAAGAAGATTCCCATCACAAGAATAAATGTAGCTAGTCTCATACTTTAAAGATTTCAAGAAAAATTAAGTTACTTGCTTGAGGTCTTCAACTTGTTCCAGTGGTTCACTAGTGTTTTCATAGAAATATAAGATTTATTCAATGCAGCCGACATACACTGAAGTCAAATATAATTTCTATTCCCACGGTCATATACATTAACACTTATTGGTAATAATTTAGTGGCTTTAGAGAATAATTAAATAAAGGTCTGATTTGATTAGGTCATTCTTAGATCTGTTTCAAGTCAGAATGAATGGTTTCACGTGTCTGCATCCAGCTCAGAACAGGAACCTCCATGCTCTTCGATGTAGAAAAATACAATGAAAGAATGTCCTTGCACTGAAGTTTGGAATGGAAAAAGAAATACTAGTCTCTTTACAGACTGGAAATGAAGAAAAAAGAGGTTATGTGACTCACTCAATGTTCAGAAATAAACCTAGAACAGAATAGACACACAATTAACCACAAAATTATTTAACCAGTGTTTTCTGATGGTAAAACCAATTAGAGTATGTTGTATCCTTAGATAATCATCCTGTGCAAATACAGTAATACTGCTTCTGGCAGTATCTATCCCTTATTGCAGACTGAAGAATTCTATTTGCATTATAGTTTATACTTGAAATAAAGTGAACAGAAAGAGTATTGGTAGTTACTCCTGATCTGTCTGATCTAGACAATCCTTTTTCATCTTATCTTTTTCTTTTTTTTTCTTAATGTGAGCTCCCTTTTCAAGATTCATTTGGTAGAAGTCAAGCTTTTTCTATCCCTTTTTTCATCTAATCAATAAAAATTTATGATTAATTAAAAAAATTAGATCTTTCTGTCTGATATTCCTTCAAATACAACATGAAACTAATATAATATACCTGTCAAGTTACCAAAATTTATCTCAGAGTCTCTGAACTCTTTCCAAGGTGAATGCAAGTTCAATTACTATCAGAAAACATACAAAAGGTGAATTTAAACGATACATACACTTGCCATTGTCCAGTAACAGAGGTATAAGATGAGAAATAGCAGGCATATTCCTACAAAGTCTAAATTTACCAGCTGTACCAAATACTGCCTCTAAATATTACAACTTTACAATAGTTTTGATGTCTTTCATTAATACAAACATTCATCCATAGGATTTCAAACGGAAGTATTTCTTGAATAAATATATATAATGCCAGTTCCTGAAGACTACTTACAGAACAAATTTCCACTGATATCTGTGGCTGCACCAGAAATCTTATAAAAGTCATGTAGTCTCTGGCATCAAAGGAGTTTTCACTTAAATGAAAATAGATGTCAGTACATATTTCTGAGTTTGCTCCTTTGGGAATTATGCAATTACTCTTACATCAATTAAACATGGATTTGTTCCTCTGGAAAAGCTTTTGAAAATGTTTTTCTTTAAAATGGATTACATGCACCTTTCTAAAGGAATGTGGTGATGGAGAGTATAATTAACTCAGAAAACATAGTGAGACACAAGTCTAGTATCTTTTATGAAATCTCAGGTCTTGATGTTTCATGTAATAGTTAAGACATTTAGTTAAATTCTTTCACATAATGCCTCATTTTCTAATCACCTTTAAGTATCTGGATTTCCTGTAGCATTGAAACTGCTAACTGATAAATACTAGCAGCTTTTCTAAAATAAAATATCTTCCTGAAGCAATTTAAGGAAGAGTTTTAAAATTTCATCAAACTGCACTCCTGTAGAAAACAAGCTGTTAAGCAATAATGAAATAATTGTTTCATTCAAGTAGAAAACTGCAAGAGAGACATCATGTCAGACCTACAGTTTAATTCTCAAATTCAACCACTTGTTTCCTTAGTTTCTTTTAATTAGGCCAGTTGGGAATCTGCTGAGTGACAAAGTGCAAAACACTAAGGTATTGGAAAATTATCTGTTTTCTTCCTAGCCTTGCTAGCTTTCAACTGATCTAAAGAATAATATAAATTTATTTCTGACCTATCCCTCAATTAGGATGGAAGAGAGAAAATCTAACCTTACTCACATTGACAACTTGTATTTTGGAATACCACGTTATTAGATGCTGCTTTTAGAAGGCAATAAAGAGACCGAAAATTAAAGATCTGTGCAGGCACTAAGTCAGGGAACATTGTTTAAGCATCTTTTCTGAGTGCCATGTAAGCAGCTTTCCCATCTCCACTGACTCTTGCAATCTGTGGTGGGTTGACCCTGGCACGGCACCAGGTGCCCACCAAGCCCTTCTATCACTCCCCCCAACCTCCATCAGCACGGCACACAGGGAGAGAATAAGATGAAAAGAGCCATGAGTTATGATAGCTAAGATGTTATTCTCTACTTCCCGTCCGCAGGCGATGTCGGGCTGAGTCCAGGAAGCAGGGCTCCAGGAACATGTAGCAGCCACTTAGAGGACAAAGCAGAATGCCCCCACATCCTCCTTCTTCCCTCTCCCTTTATAGTTGAGCTGACGTCATATAGTATGGAATATCCCACTGGTCAGCTCAGGTCGGCTGTGTCCCCTCCCCCATCTTGCCCCCCCAGCCTCTGGTGCCATGTGACCACTGGCAGTCATAACACGGGTGTGTTATCAACACCCTCCAGCTCCCAGTGCTGCAGCATGAGGGCTGGATGGGGAAAAGCAGCTCAGACAGACCCACTACACAATCCAAAAAGACTGCTTTCCTTTTTTAGAGACCTTCTGTGTCTAACTTTATTCATTTTATCCTTTTACCACTGTTGCCCAAGGACTAAACAGATACAAGTTATTCTCCATTTCATTTTCAGCAAGAGTATCCTACTAAAGCAGAGGTGAAGAAAGTGCATAACTCCTTGGGAGAACACACTCAGAGACAGGCACAGTCATGTTTGCACAGACAAAGGGTCCTCAAAGAGCTGGGGTTCCTTAATCAGGAAGGTAGATCTCACAGCTGTGCCTAACCTTGGACTTCTGTGTCTTTCAGACTGCCAGGCCAGAGACCTCCTGAAACCAGGGGGCTGCCAAGTGGACAGCTCTTGGGGGCAGCTGCATTCACACATCCCTGCCAGACCATCTGTCCCGGGCAGCGTCCTCCAAGCAGTATAGTCAAAATCCTCTGCTTCTGCTCCCTGCTGACTCCCCAAATAGAGGCCAGGTTTCCTTCGTTGTTCTTGGTCACATTTCATCAACTTACCCAGCAGCTCTAGTGCTCTTCAGTCATATGAAATGATGTAATTTTCAATGGTGGAAACACCAAGAACCCTTAATGAAAAGTGGGCACAGAGAGAAAGACTTGTCCATGAGCTTAATCCAGCTGCTGGTATAGTGAAAGAGAAGTTTCCTCCTGAGTAAGAATGGACCTAGATACTTTTCTCCCTGGCTGGTAAAGTTTGAACATTACTTTTAAATACAGTAAAAGAGAAGAAACCTACTGTATATGTGATGACTACACACAAGAAAAATACATAATTAAAGAGGAAGGTGCATTTCAAATCATTCTGAGTAAGTAGATGGAGAATGTTAAAGGAACATTTTACTCATTCCTGCATGCAAGAGAGGGGAAGCACATTTCCAACAAATCTTATGACTCTAAGCCATTTTCCTACCAAAAGGAAAAAAAAAATTCAGTTTCTTCTGGACCTAGTGATAATGTATGCCAGCTCTCAAGGGAGATTGTAGTCTACCTTTGAGTAATATATTCAGTAGATTTTTTGCCTCCTGAAACATTTTTCATCTCTATAGTGGAAAACCCTGATAAGACAATGTAGCTATGGTATACTCCATTTATTAAGATTCTCTTTATATTGACTTAGAATTAGCCTGGTAACATTTCCATGCTAAGCAACCCCCCCCAGAAGGTTAATATAATTTCACAATTTTTGTATCAGAAATTTTACTTCATCTGGGGACAAACGGAGACAATAGCATTAATCTTTGGTATTGAACCTGTATCATAAGATTGAATGCTGATAGGACATAATATCACAGAATGGAAGGATTAGGAAAGTCTGAGCTTCATGGTTGCTCTACTGTATTCCAAAGTGGTGTACTCCCTTTTCAGTATATATCAATACATAAATCACTTTTTCCTTTTCTGCCACTTAATCTTTGTATGGAAAGTTGAATGTTCATACATTCTTAAAAATTTAAATCCAGGAGTAGATCAGATTTAATGTAGCTAACAAAAACTTTTAAAGAGCAGTACATTCTTAATGCACATAAATACTCATGCTACAATGACATGTCAAATTATGTTATTAAATTCTTGGTAGATAGAAAGATATTAAATTTTCTGTTCTTATTCTTGCATGATTACCCAGTGCAGTATGTCTCACATCTACTTTTTTGTGGCTTTAAGAGTACAGAAATAAGCTGTTGTATGTTTAAGACATCATAGTGAAGCTTATTTCCAAACAATGTTCATCAAGTTATTATTAGCTCTTATTCTGAGTAATCATCAGTACTTTATTTTCAATCCTATGCTTAATTTATAACATTAGCAAAGTTCTGAGTTATTTTGCATTTTTTATTATTTTGTTCAGTTACATAATTCCACAGTTGAAAAGAAATATAAAATAAAGCACATATCAAGCAGGAAGTGTTTGGCCAAAATCCTTCTTTAAAGAAAGTGCACAAATGTATGCAATTTTTGCAGGCACAACTGTGAACTCCATTTACATATGCTTTATATGTAATTATCTATGTATATTGGATAACCTGCTCTTGCATATAAATAGGCATTTAAGCTTCCAGTTACCTGATTGGCATGTGCAATCAGGGTAACTGGTCTTACAAAGTAGGACATGCAACTGCATGTCTAATACGTCTAAAATACAGATCTAAAAAGTCCAGTTAATTCTCAATAATCTTTGATATTACAAGCAATCTGCCCCTTTGCTCAGTTAGCAAGCTGACAAAAATAGAATAGGTGAGCTGCATTTTCTGCAAGGCCTTGTAAGGATAAGCTAAAGATTCCACCCTTCAGCTCCACAAATGAAAAGGTGAAATGAGGGCTATCCTAAGATGAATAGCAAAACACTAGTAAAGTCAGTAATTTACTTCTGACTAAAGTAGTTTACCTGAAAAAGAATTTGCTTGGTAAGTCATCCAAGCTTTTCTGTTGAACATTATGGTGGCAAAATCCACACAAAAAGTTAGCACATTTGTATTTTCCTCTTCACATCTTACTTCAGAGTAAAGGAAGCTAAACAGATGTTTTATAAACCTGCAAACTCCTCTTATTGTTGCTAGCATTGATTAAAAAAAAATGTGTGAGAACTTCACTTTCTGCATATTATCAAAATCTAAGATTTTCTTGATACTTCACAGATGAAGACTCTATCATTTCATATTCTCATTTCTTTTATGGTGTAGTTCACAGAAAAATATTTGCTGTTTCAGTAATGAGTTACAGAAGAGTAGAAGATAAAGAAGTAGTAAGAGAAGAGTTACGGAAGAGTTTGTTCAAGACATGTGTTGGGGTTTTTGGAGTTCTTCTGTTTTCCTTCTTCTCTTAAAGAATTTTCCCATACTTGTTCCTCAAGGAGATAAATTTCTGTACTCAAGAGAGATAAAAAGACCTGGCTACAGGGGGAGGGGTCCAGCCAGCTGCGGAACAAAAGGCGTTGGGTGGAGCCCCGAGGGCTCTTGTTTTTCTCCCTGCATTCGAAGGGGAGAGAAACTGCCCCCGTGGTGAAGAGAAGTCCTACCCACTGCGTCTCATGCTCTCTTTCTGCCCCTGCTGTCTCCCGGGGATCCTGCTGGGCACAGGGATCGGCTGCCTAGGGGGGGTTGTGAAGTGGGCTTTTCGTCGGCCATTGCCACGTGGCTCCGGAGCGGCGGGGAGACCATCGCGCCCTCCCTGCTCCCCGGGAGCCGCCAGAGCCCCTGCCGGCTATGAGTGGAACTGCATCAAAGGGGAGAGTGCTTGCAGTTGAGAGAGATTGGCACTGGGTTCCTGGCTCTGTTTGTTGTTACTACCATAGTTATTGTTGTTTGTTTGCCTTGTTTTATATATCTATATCTATATCTATATATCTAGTAAAGAATGGTTATTCGTATTCCTCATATCTTTGCCTGAAAGCCCCTTAATTTCAAAATTATAAGCATTCAGAGGGGAGGGGATTGCATTTTCCATTCCAACAGTGGCTCCTGCCTTCCTTGGCAGACACCTGTCTTTCAAGCCAAGACAGACTTTGACACCTAACATGGGGCTTGAGGGCATCAAGAGAAAAGGCTGAAAAAGGAATAACAGTTGTTGGGTAATCTAGTTTTGTGTGCTGAATATAGAAACCTCATTAGGCAGCACCATGTGGTCTAGCTTACCCCGGTTCAGGTGGCACGTGGTCGTGGCTGTATTTCTCCGCTTTGTAGCTCCTTATCTCAACATGGGTCCCCTGACTAAGGCCACCGTGGCTGTTATCCAGTTTGCACAATGGGTTGGTAGGGCGAGGAATACATAGGTTTTTAACTTCCTCTGGAGTGTGGGCACATGGATAAAGGGCTATCACACACTAAGCTTATGTTTCTGGGATTGTATTAAAAATGGTACTTTCTGTGAGGAAATAACACCATGGGAACTTTCCCCCCAGGCCTTCAACCAATTCTTTGGGCCTACCCCACCAGCTTTCGAAGGGTGTAGATTTCCCCTAGATATAACCAAGTGTTGTTGATAGGCCTACTCTATTTAGAATTCAGAGATAAGGTAAGATTGACTTGGATAACTACCCAGGTGACTACCCCAGAACCTAGGGGTGCTGTCCCAGAACCTGACACGGCCCCAGCGACTAGAGACCCTGCCCCACAGCCCAACTCTGCCCCACAGCCTGACCCTGCCCCACAGCCCACCTCAGAAATGGACCACCCAAGTTGGGCAGTGGTACTGGTGAAGGAGAAGTGTGAAATGGGACAGATGCTGAGGGAATACACCTCCCCAGCTGATGGGGAACCCTCTGCTTGCCCTGAAGAGGGGGAGTCTGATGGTGCAGCAGTGGAACCCACAGATGTTACAACCTTCCAGGTTTCAGCTGAACCACAAGGGCAGCCCCAGCCAGCAGCAGTCCCCCCTGTGCAAAGGAGGAAGTATAAGACCAATTAATGATGATGGGGAACCACGGCCCTCACAACCAGCAGGAAAGCCAGAGCCTGAAATCTTCACCGAGTCCCTGTCATATGACAACCTCCGTAATCTGTGAAAAGACATTGTGAGACAGGGGCGTGAGGCTTATACGACCTGGTTACTTTGGGTTTGGGACCTTATGGGCAAAGGTGTGCAACTGGATGGTAGTGAAGCAAGGTATTTGGGATCTTTGACCCAGGACCCAGGTGTAGATCAGGTATTTGTGAGGGAGCCAGGGCCTCTTTCTCTCTGGGAGCGGCTTTTAATGAGTGTGAGAGAGAGGTTTGTTCATAGAGAGAGAATGCAGGAGTACCATCATCAAATGCAATGGAAGACACTTGAGGAAGCAATCTAACATCTAAGAGAAGTGGCAGTATTAGAGGTACTCTTTGTGAGGGATGCACAGCATGATAATGACCCCAACCAAGTCAAGTGAACAGGGCAGATGTTGTGGAACCTGGCAAAGCTAGGGCCACAGCAATACACCACCTTCATTGCAACAATTAACGCTGAGGACAGCCGAGAAACAGTGGGCTCTGTTGCCAACAGGTTGAGGTATTATGAGAGTACGGTCAATGGCCCGATGAAGGCTCATGTCTCTGCTGTGGTTAGGGACCTCAAGGAGGAGATTATGGAGTAGGTAAGGAAGAGCAGTTCCTATGTGGCACCAGTGCAAATCACAGACCCCAGAGTCAGAGCCCGACGTCCCCTAGAGAGAGAGGGTACACCCTACGAGCTGAGCTGTGGTTCTTTCTGTGCAACCATGGGGAAGACATGAGAAGATGGGATAGGAAACCCACTTCTGCTCTGGCAGCACAGGTGCGTGAACTCAAAGGGGAAAACACTAACCAAAGGGGTTCCACCAGAGTGAAAGTAGCCTCAGCCTCCTGTGACCAAGCTGCCAGGTATTACAGAAGGGAGGATGACATGTCGGATTGCCAGACACCTGTCTTTCAAACCAAGACAACATGTCAGGCTAATAAGTGGTTCATTTTTAATTTTTTTTTTAAATATAATTTATAAACATTTTTATGTTCTTTAAAAAGGAAAAGTAACTGCAATCTCATGGTGCTTCTTCACAAAAGAACATTTTCTGTAGATGTTGTGCTTTTTGAACAATACATGTTAGTGGCTTGTCAGGTCACTGGGGCAAGTCAGAAGGAATGTGAAAATGAGACTTTTAGAGCTCTCTGTTGCATTGCCTTCTCTGAATAGGCCACTTCTTTGCTGTCTTCAAATACCCTAAGGGTTCTTCCTTCTACTGCTAGGCTGCAGAGGCCACTAAAGAGCACAAACATTGTTCAGGAACAGTTTAGGATAAATACCAGCATAATAGGCTACTTTTTCTTCATCCATAATGCTGAGAGAATGAGATAGATGAGAGCTTTATGTCATGTCTGTGCTACTACATGAAATTAAAAATTATAAATTTTGGGCAGTTAAGCATATATAAATTTGAGGAAAATATGGAATAGCCAGTATATTTTTAATATTGTGCATATACATACTAGGTCTTTCAACACAACCTCTCTTGTCAGAAAAAGTGTATCTGTACATACCATCCTGACAAAACTTTGTATGTGTCTGTACACATGGGAAGAGCAGCACAGTGCACATATTGCTGTTAAGGTGTCATGGTTTAACCCCAGCCAGCAAGTAAGCACCACACAGATGTTTGCTCAGGTGCCCCCTGCATTGGGATGAGGGAGGGAATCAAAAGATTAAAATAGAGAAAACTCATGAGTTGGGATAAAGACAACCTAATAGGTAAAGAAAAAGATGCACTTGCACAAGCAAAGCAAAACAGGGAATTTGTTTGCTACTTCCCATCAATAGGCAGGTGTTCAGCCACCTCCAGGAAAGCTGGGTTCCACCACATGTAATGTTTACTTGGGAAGATAAATGCCATCACTACAAACATCCCCCAGCTGTATATGCTGAGCATGACATCATATGATGTGGAATATTCCTCTGGTCAGCTGGGCTCAGCTGCCCCAGACATGTACCCCCCAGCTTCTTGCTCACCCCCAGCCTACTCACTGTTAGGATGATATGAGAAGCAGAAAAGGCCTCAACTCTGTGTAAGTGCTGCTCAGCAGTAACTAAAACATCCTGTATTATTAACATGGTGTTCAGCAAAAATCCAAAACATAGCCCCCATATTATGAAGAAAATTAACTCTATCCCAGCCAAAACTAGCACATAAGGGAACTTTAGATAAAAATATGCTACCTTTAGTCATCAAGTTGACACAAAAACTTACTAAAGTTGTGATGTTGCTGAACTACTTCATGATTTATTATGTGCTTCAAGCTTTGGCGTGAGTGACAGCATCATGTCTCATTGGGCTAGAGAGACTGAATGACTGTTGGCTGAATCACATGATGCCTTCCGTAACATTTTTGTTCTACAGAGTGTATTAACTTTGTGAGGAGTGATTCAGAAAGCCCAGTTTCAGAACACTCTATAACTCAATAACTAATTAAAATACTGTTCAAAGATGTGAAAAGGAAGAACATAAATGCAGTTCTCCAAATCTAAGTTCAACTCAGTATGGCACCATAGGATATAACATGAAATACTGCTATTGTTCCTTGCCTCCAAGAAAAGTCTAATTCAGTTTGATGTCTTCTGGGCAAAATGTTAAAAGTCCAGTAAAGAAAAAGAAAAGGTTTCCCTGCCCCTTATTTGTCCTTTCCAACAGATGGATATAAACTTTTCCCATTGCAGCCATCTTCTTCCTCAAAGTGTTGTTTCTTCTCTTAAGCTATATCAGATTTCTCAATGTCTAAATGATCCGAAATATTCAACAGTATAAATTCAGCTAGATAATAAAATGCCAAGAAAATGGATACTTCTGTATTTTAATTGCCTTTTATTAATCATTGTTCCAGCCATGGGACAATATCTGGCCTCACCCTTCACTTAGGCAGAGACAAGCCTTGCATTTGTCTAGAATTATTATATCTATAACCAGATGACCCATCTTGCATTAATAATCAATAAAACCAGGATATATATCAGGCAAAGTACTATTAAGAAATAAACAATAATAGTGTTAATGTTGAAAGAAGCTGAATATTACTAATTACAAGGCAAGCATCCTGGCAAAGGACAGAGAGGAGAGATGATAGTTTTGCCTCTGAATTTCGAGTCAGTCATGGATCATCTTTCACTGCTGATGCTGATCTTTCACTTGTGTCTTACATGTTAAATGAAGACCTAAAAAGGCAATGTATTTGTACACAAATAACAATTCATTTATTTTATAGAGTATTTGACTTTGTTGTCAGCTAATTAAATTCTGTCACTGAACCAAATATGATTGATTGTTACCTACAGCTGTTCCCTGTAAATTTGTCTACAAATATCTACTCCAGGATAGTAAGCATTCTGACACTCTCTAAAATGCAGTCAGCAACAGAAACAGACAACCGTTGAAAATGTAATCTTAACTAGACTTCCACTGAACTCACGGGGATACCATTTTAATTAGAAAGAGAATGTCAGACTATGAGTAGCTTGCTTAGCAAAGTTCACTAAGTAACATCTGATTAAAAGACACATGGTGGACAGCTTTATTTTCCCTCTAGGAAAGCCAATTGCTTTAGAAGTTATTAGTTCCTTCATAAGAAACAGTTAGTCATCAAAATGACAGGCTTTTAGGCATGTGGCAGATTACCTTTTATATTTTTTAATTTTTTAAGATTTGTTTTCTAATGATATGCCAAGAAAGAGATACTGGGTTTGTATATATTCGTATATGTTCCACTTTATTACTATTTTCATTAAAGTTGTTTTAGTTTTCTTTTCTAACCCCTAAGTCTCACTCCCTTATTCCTTTTCTCTTCCTCTGGGAGCTTTGATGGATTGTCTGAATAGTCCAAATTCTGGTTTGCTCAGTTGAGCTAGTATGAGACTTTTTTCTGAGACACACCATCTTGAGACCTAAGACTGAAACTTAATTGGAAAATTCTTTTGAGTTTCAGCATTCAGAATCAGGTTGAATAAAGAGTCAGCAGTACTCTCTGATAGTGTGATTCTTTTTTCTCTTACACTTTTGTCTGAAAATTGTAGTGAATTGTCAAGAATTGTCTGATAGGTCCACATGAAAAGAAAACACAAGAAGGCAAAATCAAAAAGCCTCCTTTTAGTATTTTCTCAGGTAGATTGTACAAAACAAAATATAAGTAAAAAGAAGCAATATGTGTTTCAGTATAGGACTGAAGTTTAATAGAAACTCAGGAGTCTTATACTGCAATAAATGGAAATGCTGGAAGCATGAATCCTGTACTGGGATCCCAAAACAGAAAGCTGATGGTAATTTTTTAGGTACTGCTGTGACAATATAAAAGGAAAACCAATATTTACAAGGACTGCTGTCATGGTTCTGAGTTCAAAATAAAGCATTTTCTGAAATTATAGTATGTAGGTATTCGGAAATAGACAACTAATAAACCAAAGATGCTTAAATTTATAATGTAAAATTGAACTCCAGTATATTTTGTCCAAGTACTTGTGAGTTACATATTTTCCCTTTTCTAAATGAGAATATTGCCTATATTAAATTGACACATTCTAGGTTTGAAATAAATAATGTTTTACATAGTACCCTGGAAAATGTGAGATCATTAGACTAAAACATGTACAGTCAAAATGGGTACAAAAATGGGGTGATCTCAGTAAGTCCTGTACAGACAAATGCAGAACTGTTTAAAAAAACCCGAACACAACACTATTAAACAGCAGAAGTTTCTAAGTACATTTAGAAAGAATGTTCAGTTGAAAAGTTTTTGCACGTTCAAGAACAACCCTAATTAGTCTTTAAACAACTAAGTGGAAAAGCTTAGATCCAAAAAAGTACAAAACACAAGGACATATTAACGAATATTTCTAGATGTCTTTCTATTATACTTCACAATCATTTAAATACAACAATTAACATTACCAACAAATAGTACTGAAACAAACTTATCTTCATTTCCTTTTATTCCTATCTATTGCTTTTCATTTAGAAATATTTTTGATGTGATAATTAGAAAATTTGTGAATGTTTTAAGAAGCATTCAAGCAGGAGAAATCCTCAGATACTGAAATTAGTTTCTTCAATATGAAGTATAATTTTGGTTCTTTTTGTACTCCATTTCTACCAAGGACTTAATATATGTTGTTCTGGATATCCTCCAGAAAAATAAACCCTTTTCCCCATTTAGAACCTTATAATGCAGAAATTAGGTAGAGTGACTGAACTCTTTACTAACCTGTGAATTCCAGAACAGGAATAAATTTGGACATATAATAACCATGCTGCTGGCACTTCATCCTTTACAGCTTTAAGAGAAATAGAGCTTAAATAAAGATCATTTAATCAAAATCATAACTTGTAGCTAAGGATTTTAGCTATACTAGCTAAGTATTTGCCACATATATGGTTTATGGCAGTGTACCTCAGAGAAGATGAGTAACCAGTAGTATTGTCTCCAGACTACTAGCAATTTTATCTTCTCTGGTCCAAATAGAAAGAAAGCACACGCGGGTATCTAACTAATCTATTCATATTTTCTGATCCTTCTTAGTGCCCTACCTAGTAAGGATTCCATATTGCAACATAACATGGTTTAGTCTCCTTTGCAGACTCTGGACCACTTACTGCCATGATAGCCTCTGTAAAACTGGGGTGGGGAAGGAACAGGAAGATGATCAAATATATATAAATTGTTTTGCGTTTTGTTTGGTTGGTTTGTTTTGGGGTTTTTTTTTGAGAATAGAAGATGAAACCAGTAATCCTTGATAGCAGTCATCTTCTCAATTTGGACACCATCAATTGTTCACAATGCCTCACAGGAGTTGAGAGGTAACATATTTTACATGTAAAGGTGGAGATTTCAAAAGTTTCCCTCTTACTGCAAATACAGAGCAGTGTGGTCCCTGTTCCGTTCATTCCAGTAAACCTAATTTCTGAGTTCGTGTATTATAAATAAGATGTGAAGACTGGCTCTGGTTATGCAAAACTAACAATAGTAGCAATGAGGTGTTAATGCTGGCATCTGGCCTCTTCAATGTCTAACTGAATTGGAAATGGAAATCAAGCACAGACCATAGTTTTACCTCAAAATGAAGATTTCTTTGGTTTTTACCTAGGTAGCTATATTCATTCTTACTTATTTTTCTTTTTTGTATTTAGGTGACTGCTTAGGCTATATATGATAGCCTTTACTGGAACAAATTAATTAACTTCATTTATTTCTATTTCCATTATTTATCTGAAGTCCTGGCTAACTGGGGAGGTCCCAACGGACTGGAGGTTAGCAAATGTGATGCCCACCTACAAGAAAGGCAGAAAGGAGAATCCAAGTAACTATAGATCTATTAGTCTGACTTCGGTACCAGGGAAGGTCATGGAGCAGATCATCTCGAGTGCTCTTACAAGCCATATAGAGGGCAAACAGTGCATCAGGGCCAGTCAACATGGGTTTAGGAAAGGCAGATCTTACCTGACAAACCTGATCTTCTATGACAAGATGACCTGACTACTGAACAAGGGAAAGGCTGTGGATGTCGACTACCTGCACTTCCGGAAAGCATTTTACACTGTTCCCTATAGATTTCTAATGGAAAAACTGGCTGCTCATGACCTGGATGAGAATACGATCTGCTGGATCAAGCACTGTCTAGACTGACGGGCCCAGAGAATAGTGGCCAATGGTACTAAATCCAAAGGGCGGCAGGTCACAAGTGGGGTTCCTCAGGGCTCAGTGTTGGGACTGTTTCTATTTAACATATTTATGGATGATCTTGATGAGGACATAGAGTCTACCATCAGTAAATTCACAGATGACATCAAGTTAGGCAGGTGTGTCGATCTGCATGAGCACAGGGAGGCTCTCCAGACAAACTTAGACTGGATCGCTGGGCCACTGTTAATGGTCTGAGTTTCAACAAGGCCAAGTGCCAGGTCCTGCACTTGGGCCACAACAACCCCATGCAATGCTACAGGCCTGGGGAAGTGTGGTTGGAGAGCTGTCTGGCAGAGAGGGATCTGGGGGGTTCTAATTGACAAGCAAATGAATGTGAGCCAGCAGTGTGCCCAGGTGGCAAAGAAGGACAATGTCATCATGGCCTGGATTAGAAACAGTGTAACCAGCAGAAGTAGGGAAGTGATTGTTTCCCTGTACTCAGCACTGGTGAGGCCTCACCTTGAGCACTGTGTCCAGTTTTGGGCACCTCAGTGCAAGAGAGATATCGAGGTGTTGGAGTGGGTGCAGAGGAGGGCAATGAAGCTGGTCAAGGGATTGGAGAATAGATCATATGAGGACCATTTGAAGGAGCTGGGTCTGTTTAGTTTGAGGAAGAGAAGGCTGAGAGGAGACCTTATTACTCTCTACAACTACCTGAAAGGACATTGTAGAGAGGCTGGTGCTGGTCTCTTCTCTCAAGTAATTAGTGACAGAACCAGAAGGAATGGCCTAAAGCTGAAACAAGGTAGGTTTAGACTGGACACTAGGAAAAAAATCTTCACAGAAAGAATGGTGCGATATTGGAACAGGCTTCCCAGGGAGGTAGTTGAGTCACCATCCCTGGACGTGTTTAAGCATTGCTTAGGTGTGGTGTTGGGGGATATGGTCTAGGGGTGAACTTGTAGAGTAGGAGTAATGGTTGGACACAATGATCCCAAGGGTCTTTTCCAACCTAAATGATTCTGTGATTCTGTAACTCTATGCAAGAAAAATAACAGAACTATTGACATAGAAGCTTTCTAGATCCTTATCTATCTACTACTTATCCAGAGGCAATTCAAACCTGCAGCTTACTCATATTAAATTGTATTTTACACCTCAGATAATTCTAGTGTTCATCAGAGGCATTTCCAGAGGTAAATTGTCACTTCATAAATGAAGGAAAACAGAATTGGGCCCTCTGCTAATCTGAATGCTTGTTTTATTGAAAATCATTTTGCTTCTGTCAAGGTAATTGCCATTTATAATTTAACAAACAATTGTGTACTCTCACTGGAGCACACAAATTCTCTGATGTAGAATTGTGTGTACACTAGGTCTCCATGTGTGCAAGGATATACACACCTCTCTTTTATAAAACACAGAGAAAAGGTAGGTTTCAGCTTTATGGAGTTCACTTTCATCAGTTTTCTCTACAAACTCTTTAATATCACAGACTACATTAAAAAAAAAAAGGAATAAGAACAAATGAGAATGTTTCTTTGAAGAAAAAAAAACCCCAAACACCCCCCCCCAAAAGAAAAACCCAAAACAATAAAAAAAACCTATACACACACAAAAAAAAAAAAACAAAACCAACCAACCAAAAACCCAAAAACCAGCACCAAACTTGATATTTGTATTTAAACAATGAATACTGAATATTGTCATTCAGTTAAACTGTTAAGCCAGATTCTGATCCTGATTTATTCTTGAAACTTCTCGTTGCTTACCTTTTACAGTTGTTTTGATATATGAAATTCAGAATTGCTTCCAGAAGTCAAGAAATATGATAGAAACACAAATTCCAGGGAAGATGAGTATGCTTGTAATTCTGTGATCATGTTCATACTAAGCAGAGTAATAAAAAGACCTTCTTAGGTGCAATAACGTGTAATTCTGAGGCTGGAAGTATTCTCAGGGTGTTGTAGTGCTGTGAAAAGGTAACAAACTAAAATGAAGCCACAGACTGTAGGAACACAGGCTAATTATTTCCACACTGCCTTGTTCCTAGAAATGCACAACCCTGCCTACTCCATAGTGTACTCTGTTCAGTTAACCATCATGTATAAGTAGCAATTTTTAAACACGAAGTGATGAGAGGCAGCCTCTAAACAGCTAAGTAGATCAGCAGGACACCAGTAGTTTCAAGGCTACTTAACTGCATAGGGAATTGAAACAAGTAGTCCTTCCTAAAATGGGCACTTGGCACCACTTTAAGTTCACTTATTTTCTCTTACAGTTATATTTTTAACTTACCTTTTTTGTATTTCTGTTTCATGTAGCTTGAAGTTGAGTTCAGAAGCTCTCAAATGGAAACCTATGACCTTTCACATTCACACACCCTTCTGTAGACATTCTCACATTCAAGAGCTGAAAGAAGGAATCCATCATCCCTGCAATTACAGTGCAGATGCATGTTTTACTTAAAACTAAAGACATCTTAGTCTGAAAACAAAACACTTTCGCTTATGCTGTGGGAAATGGAGAGAGACATGCCTGCCTACGTAACGACTAAAACAGAACCTGCTTGAAGCTCATAGCTTTTAACAGAAAGACCTATGCTATTTGATCACCTGGATTTGTCTCCCTCCCTGAAAAGGTCAAAGATTCCATATAGTAACTTCTCCATTCAGCCCATCACATTTTCAGATAAGAATTACTCATTTTTCAGTGCTTAGAAATGTTGTTTCTTTACCTGAATATTGTGGCTATCGGTATTTTGATTTGTTTTGTTCTAAAAGTCCAGATTATGAATCTGGATTTTCAGAAATGTCCATCCACAGACTGTAATAAATAACATTCACAGATTTATTATTTTCTCTGTGTATTTTTACTTTATTTCAAAGTCTCAGTATTTCTGCCCTCTTCAGAGAAATTACTGCCTTGTTCTTCCTTCACTAGTTAATTCAAATAAACAGAAAAGATGTTCAGCTATAGTGTGCTTTCTGTAATCTTCTAAGTGTCTATTACCTCAGCAAACAAATCTCACATAAGTTTCCATATATTTTATGTTAAGGTTCAGTTCTATCATGGCAAATCGTTTTGAAGTTGGTTTCTGCCCCAAAGTAATAATTTTGGGGTGTTTTTTTATTGCTGTTTTAAGCTTAGGGAATTTCAAAGCTGAAGATGACTCATTTGTCTTTTCTGAATATTAACTGAGTTTGAAAACTAAGAGGCTGGAAAGTAATTTCTTTTAAAAGTCATTTATTCACATCCTTCCAATTAACCATACCCCTTTTCCACATATTGTAAATTTCCCTCTTCCATTTGAGTTTTTCCAGGAGCTCCTTGCTTATTCATGCAGGTCTCCTGCCTCCTCTACTTGATTTTTTTTTTTCAAGGGAGTGCATTCATTTTGAGCTTGAAGGAGGTACTGTTTAAATATTGACCACCTCTCTTGGGGCCCCCTACCTTCTAAAGCCCTAGCCCACAGGGTACGTCCAAGTAGATCTTTGAAGAGGACAAAGTTAGCCCTCTTAAAGTCCAGGGTACTTACTACCTTGCTGCTTTACCTAACAATACTAAACTCTAACATGTCATGGTCACTACAGTCAAGACTGCCCCCAACCTTAACATCCATGACCAGACCTTCCTTGTTTGTTAATACAAGGTCCAGCACCACATCTTTCCTCATTGGTTCTTCAACCACCTGCAGCAGAAAGTTGTCATCAATGCACTGCAGGACCCTTTTGGACTGGTTATGCTGGCTGTGTGATCTTTCCAATTAATATCAGGATGTTTGAATTCATCTATGAGCACCAGGGCACGTGATCTTGAGGCTACTTCCAGCTGCCTGTAGAAGGCCTTGTTGACAAGTTCTTCTTGGTTTGGTGGTCTGTAGTAGATGTTCACAACAGTATCACCCATTTGCGTGTCCCTTAACTCTTACCCATAAGCTTTCAACTTTTTCTTGCCTCCCCCTGGGTTAAGCTTGATGCATTCTAGCTGCTCACTCACATAGAGAGCAACTCCACCACCTCACCTTGTCAGTCTATCCTCCTTAAAAAGAACATAATCATTCATTACCACATTCCAGTTGTGTGAGCTATCCCATCATGTCTCTGTAACTGTGATGAGATCATAGCCCTGCAGCCACAACCAGATTTGTTTATCCTGTTTATTACCCATGCTTCTTGCATTGATATACAGACACTTCAGAGACTTAGTTGAGGTGCATCTGTTACTATTGTGGTTGGTCTTGTCTATTTGCCCATTGGCTGCTATATCACACACATTGCCGTGTTGGACCCCACCCTTGTGAACTTCAGTTTAAAGCCCTTCTAAGTTGGCCAGTCTACCCCCAAATATTCTCTTGCCTCTTCAAGACAAATGTATTCCACCCAACACAGCAGGTTATAGTCATCACTGAATTTCCCATTGTCATAGAAGCCAAAACCTTTGAGATAGCACCAATTACACAGACAGAAATTAGTACTAGTTTTTCTTTTATATCTCTCTGCCCCCTTTCCTGTAACTGGCAAGGTAGAAGAAAAGGTACCTTGAGCCCCAATGTTTTTAACTTGTGCTTCAGAGCTTTATAGTCTGCCTTGATTTTGCTTAGGTTCCTGGTCTCAGTGTCATTCATACACACATGGAAGAGTAACAGTGGGTTGTAGTCAGTGGTCTTCATGAGTTGTGGCACCCTTTCAGCAACGTCACGGATTTTTGCTCCTGAGAGGCAGCAAACTTCATGCAATTCTTTGTCAGATTGGCAGACATGTATGTCTGTGCCCTTTAACAGAAAAACTCCCAGTATGAGCACCTGTTGTTTCTTTTTATGATAACCATGGTGGTTTTCTGGTGGAGCTTCACTATGCTGTACTTGCTCAAGAATGCCTAGGGATCTTTAAGCATAATATCTATTGTTGGCACTGATGTTAGGGGGCGGGGCTTAGCACTGCTTTTGTGGGTAACCAGGGTCCACAGTGCCTCATTGTCAAGGATGAGGAGAGTACAGGGAGCCTTCTGTGCTTGGAGCCCTGCCTGACTGTGGGTAGTGACTAGACTGTGTAGTGACTGACTCCACCAGTATATTTCCCTTTCACACTCCCTTATGCTTCTTAGCTTGACCACATCATCCTTCAGTTCAGTCACCAGGCTGAGCAGATTATTCACCTGGTCACATCGCACACAGAGGGCACCCTCCATACCAAGTGCCAGGAACAGGTGCTCCATGCAGCCAGAGACCTGAACAGTTGCCTGTTTGCGTGGGTGGTCCATGTGGGCCACCACATTTCTGCTGGCACCAGCTTTGGGCGGGGTTGCAACCACAGCTGCGTCTTCTTGCAGGAGGTCACTGACGGTTGACTTGGTTCACCCCTCCCCAGCTCCCTGCTCACCACACGGCTCCGTGTGCCTCTGTCCCGAGCACTGCTAGCTTCTGGAAACCACCCTGCACGTGCACCTCTGAGACAGTGATGGCCTCTCCGCGTTTAAATTCCCCGCGGTTGCCCAGGCAATGTCCCGGCTACATCAGCTTCTCGGCCTCGCCCGGGAGAGCTGCCAGCTGCTCTCGGGCCTCTCCGCCTGCCCTCGGGCTGCCTGGCTCTGGAAGTCTTCTGCCCGCCTGCACCCGGTGCTTGGCCCTGCCCTGGCCGCTGTTGCTCTCTCGCTCCTTGTGGTCTGAGTGACTTTTTCATAGGGACTGTTTCAAGAGTAACTGGAAAATAGGAGAGAAATCGTTCTCCTGAGATACCTTTGCCCTTTTATTTTCAAAGTTCTTCTGAGCCTAGATGTTTAATTTGACAACATAACAGTTTGCATCTGGTTTTCTGTGTCTCAGGTACTGGTATTTTATTTGACAGAGTTAACCTTTCAACTCTTAACAGAAGATAAAGTCTGAGGAAATAAACCAGGAAATTAAGTCCTGTTAACTAGCTGCTTTTCAGACATTGCAGACACTGTAACACCTGTATTTCTCTGCTGTGATCCCCTAGGGCACCCTAGCAAGGCCACATCAGCAGCGCTCTTTAGGAAGGACAGGCAAGGGAGATGAAGAGGTGCCATTGCCCTCTGTGCCAGTGACCAGCTGTGTGGATGCTGAAAAGCTGCTAGCAGAGGGATTTTCTCAGGTTCTCACAATATTCAGTGAGAGTCCTGCCTTTCTCACACATGCTATGAGAAACAGTAGGATGGTTTTTGTAAGTTGCACCAACACCTGATGTTTTGCTAAGTTCTGTTTATGGTACATTGGAAAAATATTTTGAAATGGGTGTTGTAGGACTTTAGTCAATCACCCTAGGAGATGGGTCATCACTGACCAATCACCCTATGGGACTAGGGTATATAAAACGGGGTTGTAAATTAATAAGGGTGCTTATTTGGCCTTCTCTTGCTGAATTTATATGTTGCTGCATCTCTCTGCTCCCAGTATAAACAGCAACACAGCTGGAATGCATGGAGCTCTGCCTGGGGATGGATCAGGAGTTGACCAAGAACTTACGGGTCAGTGTTAAAGGAAGACCGAGTGGATGAGACACTCTATAGGAAGAGCAGCCTCACATTCACAATCCCTGGTCCTTGTGGAATTTCAACCATGCCAGGCAAAACACAGCAGAGCATAAGCAATCCCAGAGGCTCCTGAAATGATAACCTTCTCCAAGTGATAGAGGAATCAAGAAAAGGAGCTTTGCTGGATCTTGTTCTTACCAACAAGGAGGGGTTGGTGGGGAGTCCAAAGACAGTCTTGGTTGCAGTGTCCATGAAATTGTGGAATTCAAGGTCTTTAGGGCAATGAGAAGGATGCACATAAAAGCTTGCTACTCTGGACTTCATTAGTGCAGATTTTAGCCTCTTCAGGGCTCTGTTTGGCAGTGTACCATGGAATAAAGCCCTGAAGGGGAGAGGGGCCCAAGAAGGCTGATCAGTATTCAAGGACCACCTCCTTCAAGCACAGGAGCAATGCATCCTGACAAATAGGAAGTAAGACAAAAACTCCAGAAGGACTGCATGGATGAACAAGAAGCTCCTGGACAAACTGAAACACAGAAAGGAAGCCTACAGAAGGTAGGAGTGAGAAGAAATATCCTGGGAGGAATACAGAGAAATTGCCCAAGGAGACAGGGATCAGGTTAGAAAAGCCAAAGCACATA
The DNA here is from genome assembly GCA_025345505.1 of Todiramphus chloris collaris. Taxonomy (NCBI): domain Eukaryota; kingdom Metazoa; phylum Chordata; class Aves; order Coraciiformes; family Alcedinidae; genus Todiramphus; species Todiramphus chloris. The sequence continues at coordinate 5,415,004 of JANVCC010000070.1, read as the reverse complement.
TTGAATTAAATCTGGACAGGTACATCAAGGGCAACAAGAAAAGCTTCTATAGGTATGTCAGTAATAAAAGGAAAATGAGAAAAGATGTGGGCCCTCTCTTGAAGGAAATGGAAGACCTGTTTACCCAGGATATGGAGAAGGCTAAGGTACTCAGTGACTGTTTTGCCTTGGTCTTCACCAGCAAATGCTACAGCCATGTTGTCCAAGTCACAGAAGATAAAGGCAGGACTGGGAGAATGAAGAACCACACACTGTAGAAGATGAGCATTGAGACCACTTAAGGCACCTGAAGGTGCACGAGTCTGGGGGACCTGATAAGATGCATATGTGGGTCCTGAGGGAACTGATAGATGAAGTCACTAAGCCACTATCCATCATTTTTGATAAGTTATGGTAGTCCAGTGAAGTTCCCACTGACTGGAAAAGGGGAAATATAACCCCATTTTCAAAAACAGAAAAAAAAGAAAACCTTGGGAACTACAGGCCAGTCAGTCTCACCTCTGTGCCTGACAAGGTCATGGAATGGATCCTCCTGGAAACTATCCTAGGGAACACAGAGACATGTATCCCAGATTCCTTAAGAAGATCGTTGTAATAGTTTGCCAAGACACTCTCTATGGTATTTGAAAAGTCCTGGCAGTCACGTGAAGTCCCTGGTGATTGGAAAAAGGGAAATACTGCACCCATTTTAGAAAAGGGTAGAAAAGAGGACCCAAGGAGCTACCAGCCTGTCAGCATCACCTCTGTGCCCAGAAAAATCATAGGACAGGTCCTCCTACAAGGCCAACTGTATTCTGGGATGCCTCAAAAGACGTGTGTCCAGAAGGCTGAGGGAGGTGATTCTGCTCCTCTGTTCTGATGAGACCTCCCATGGAATACTGCATCCAGCTCTGGAGTCCTCAGTGCAGGAAAGACATGAACCTGTTGGAGAAGGTCCAGAGGAGGGCCACAAATATGACCAGAACACTTCTATGAAGAAATGTTGAGAGAGTTGGGGCTGTTCAGCCTTGAGAAAAAATGGCTCTGGGGAGACCATATTGCAGCCTTTCAATACTTAAAGGTGGGTTATAAGAAAGATGGGGACAAACTTTTTAGTAGGGCCTGAAGCAATAGTACAAGGGGTAATGGTTTTACACTAAAAGAAGGTAGATTTAGATGAGATGTAAGGAAAAAATGTTTTACAATGAAGGTGATGAAACACGGGAACTAGTTTCCCAGAGAGGTGGTCGATGCTCCCTCCCAGCAACATTCAAGGTCAGGACAAGACTCTGATCAACTTCATCTAGTTAAAGATGTCCTTGCTTACTGCGTGGGATTGGACTGGATGACCTTTAAATGTCCCTTCCAAACCAAACCATTCTATGATTCCACTATTCTATACCAACTTCATTGTGTTCTCTGCAATAGTGAAGTCAAGTAGTATGGAAGGCACAGAGATCTTGACTTTGACTGTCTTACCAGTGACATTGCATAACTAGATGTTTTCTGCTTGTTCAGTTTATCTCCTTTTTTTCCTGATTTATCAACCTGTCATTTTATCTGTATATTGCAAGTTTTGTCTGGCTTTTTTTTCCTAGGAAATAGAAACAAATCTCACTTGTTTTCTAATTTAACTTTGTTACGGTGATGATTACTTACATAGTTTGTTTCAATACGTTTCTTCTGTGGCCCTATTTTTATTTTCACTGTGAATGAATTTATGATGAACTGATAAAATCTACATGTGCATGTTCAGACTTTTAGTTAACATCATGGATTTAATATTATGCAGTTTCTAGCATAATCATATTTCTCATTTTTGGTATTTGTCTTTTATCTTGTATCCTGTATCATTTCACACAATTTACTTTCCTTTGTTTCAGTTTGTATGAAGTGATCTTGTCCTAATTTTCTCTGGCACCTGATAATTATGCATCAATTACAGGAAGTTCATATCTATCCCAAAACTGGGAACCATAAATAGTAGAACCAGATATTAGGCTCTAGAAATTTGTATTTTATATAATCATTAATAATTGAACCTTTCTATTTTGATTCCCTGTTGTTACAGGGAATCAGAATCAAAGTGTAACACTGAACAGTTCATATGCAGATGATAATCGTGAATCATGTTAACAGTATAGTGTTGTATAGTACTACTACATTATGTCCAGTGGGATGAGTAAAAGCTGCAGCTACAATAAAAAATTAATAATAAGGGAGGTGTAATAAATCATAATTTCACAATGCCTGATGTCTAAGTGTAACCAAAAAACTTATTATTTGCTATTATTATTTTCAAAATTCAAGTTGAAAAAAGTCAAGTCCACAAAAGTTTGAGAAGGAAAAAGTAAAACTGTTTTGACTTACTCGTTTCAATAGTACTGATATGTTTCATTCTAATATGGTAGAACCATAGGGTTTAGCATTTCAGTTTTATTAGATTTATAACTGATTAAATTTTGTTTTTTCAGGCCATGCAATATGTTGAATTAATAGTATGATATATTTTTAATATTTAATATCATATTTTAACATAAATATTAAAGAGTTCAACATTACTGAAATCTACAGTATAGTTGTTCTTTTTCTCGCTTTAACAGAATTTTTATTTTGTGGAAGAATGGCTTTTCAGTACTACATTTAGTGGCACTCTTAACGCAAAACTAGAATTTTCACTTGGGAAGAAAATTACATTTTGACATACCAATCCTATGATACTATTAAAATGTTATAAAATTGTTTTGTTCTTAGGTTGCTAACTTAAATCTGTGTTCCTAGCTGCATTACTGAAACTCTTACAAAGTCCTGACTAAATTCTTTGAACTTTTCCACATAACATGTCTACAGATGCCTAGAGATTTATCAAGTCACATGTGTCCCAGTTTTGTCACTAAACTGTCACTGGATAAAATACAGACAGAGTTTCAGAGCAGAAACTTGAACCCTGGTTTCCTTAGCCTCCCTGCAACTGTGTCCTACTTTCTAGCCAGTGTGCTCCATTTTGTTCTATCCACAACATTTCTTTCATCCTTTCTCCAAATCTCACTTTATTTTTCTTATTGAACTTGATTTATTTTCTTCATAATGGCAAAGCTTTCTTTGGAAAGACGGATAATGCTTCTTATATAAATCAGACTGGCCTATATCTAAAGGAGACAGCATCTTATAGGGAGAGTACTGGTGCAGACAGTCTCCTTCAGCTGCTTTCCTGAGGCCAAACTTTAAAATAGTACTTCATGCAAAAAGTGTGTGCTATTCTGGTTACACTTTAAAAATAGAAATTCTTTAAAAAAATGATCACTTTCCTTCACTATACCTTTGCAGAAAAAAGACAGGGCTCACACAAGATGAGTAGGATGAATTATCTTTAAAAACATACTAATTACCTATAGGAGAGATATAGATGACCTAATTGGATCAGACTTGTAAAACCCTGAATTACAGCACTGTACCCTTTATTTAAGGTTAGGCATTTGCAATGAGCTGTGTAGAGTTCAAAGAAACCCCAAATCAGGTCATCAGTGGGATCATTTGCTACATATCTGGAATAAAATGTCTACATACTGATACTGAAGAAATAAAGGGGAAAAAAATGGAACAACATATAATATATTGCATTTGTTTTCCTACATTTACTTTAGAGGAAGCCACAGTCAGTAGCTAAGTCATAATCAGAAATAAATCTTCCTCTAAAAGGTTTCAGGTCCTGACAAATATGTCTACAATATATATGAACATACTTTTTTTATTTTTGTAGAAAAAGATGAAATAGAAAATGCACCTGTATTGCTCAAATATGTATGGCAAGAATGTTCAGCCAAAGTTAGTCATTGATCTGAGGGCCAAGAAGGCAATGATAAATGAACATGTAATTGGCATAAACCTGAAAAGAAAATTCATTGTTGTTGATGTATAACACTAGTAAGTAAAAATATCTCATAATTTAATGCTTCTTATAGCCTGTTTTTTGAAAAGACTGTGCAGACATTATACTTATGTTACTAGACTACATAAAAAAGCATAACGATGATCATACTTATCATTTATCTAGTACCTTTCATCCAAGGATGTAAAGTGCTTTGTAAACACTAAGTAAGTATCTTTGTAACTTCCTTTCTGCTGCAGACAACAAAAATAGTTATCTTTCTTGCTAAGTGCCTTTTATTTAATGTTGTTGGGTGATGGGTAGGAAGTGGAAAATTTCTTCTAGTTACTATCACATCAGCAAATCCATCTTTCATGCTTTGTCATTCTAGGAGGCTATGCAACCACTGCTTTTATGCCTGTAGGACATCACATACAAAAGCATCTCTGGGAGTCCTGCTGCCCCTTGTGGAAAGCTGTTTTGCCTCTGCTTAGACATGTAGCAATTTTCTGTACTAAACTACCTGATCAAAGCAGGTTGAAACATCTCTTTCTAGTTCTTGATCTGTGTCATACACTTTATATGTATCATGGGTTTTTTCTGTTACTTCCTTTAAAACCAGTGGGATGTTACAGAGAAATCTTCATTAGCTATCTGTGATGGCACCCTTGTAAAAACCTGAGGACACAAAGTATATCTTTCATGAAATACAAATCTTCTGAGTATTCTAGATTACTTTTGAAGCTTATTACAAAAAAGGGACTCTCTTTATGCTTAAAATCACAAAAGATGCACGGAAGACCCAGACAAGTAACAAATGTGTACCATGTCCCCACTTCAGTTTTCTCACCATTCTACAGCTAGGCAGTATGGAAAATGTTCAGAATATTTTCACTAGACAACATTCAGTTCAGCCTCATCACAGAATCAAAATAGTGGTAATGATGGCACACAGTTATGCTATCTTTATTTGGATGTAATATCCTGTGTGTCTTTCCAGACAGGTGTTTCTCCATATATGTTTCTATACTAGTGTTTCAAACAAATGCACAATTATTAATTAGTTCTCAGTTATTTTTCTGTCAAGCACATCAATTTTTTTCATAATAATTTGTTATTTTATGTTTTAAAACAATGGGGAAAGGTTGGTTTCAATTAATGTGCAATCAAAGGATAATGAGGAAAAAAAAAAAAAAAATTAACAGTGTCCCTTACTAACTCTATTTCTATCTCTACAGACTCCGTTGCATAACTCCCCTCACTATGTTACCTGCATCACAACAGAACATATCAAAAATTGCTTCTCAAACACACTGTTTTAGTAGGGCAGTCTAACTCACAAAACAAGCAAATAAAAGAAAAGCTGTTGCCAGAATGAATGTGACTTTAAAGATGTGCCTGTGAAGTTAAATATGTTTCAAGTATAAATCTGGTTTGTATAGTAATTTGTTTATGTAATAGAGAAGAAATTAAATAATTTAACCAAATGGAAGAATATGGATAGCACTATTTCTCATGATGTTTCTGCCTTAATCAGAAGAATAACCAGTGGTAAAGATTAAGCTTGATGTCAAAATTATAAGGAAAGCCAGACAAACACTGAGCTGGTCTTTGTATTTCAAGGAACAGCAACAGGTTCATGTAAAGAGCAGCTCTACTCATTAAGGATAGGGTGCAAGGAAATAAAATTGACATACATGTAATGACATAAAATGTAAATGGGCATCTTTAAAATATTTTTCCCTGAAAATAATTGAATAAATTATGCTCTGTAATAAACTGTGCACTTGGGTAACTCAGGACTTACTACTTTATGTGCTGTACTGTATTCCTTAGTATATTCCCTGACAAGCTTGAGAAATGGGCCAATGCAAACTGCATGATGTTCAACAAGTCAAAGTGCAAGGTCCTGCATTTGGGCAGGACCAGGCACATTTACAGACTAGGTACAGAGTGGGATGAGAGTAGCCCTGAAGAGAAGGACTTGGGGGTGTTGATTGATGAGAAACTCAACATGAGCCAGAAGTGTGCTCATGCGGCTCAGAAGGCCAACCTTATCCTGGGATGCATCAAGACGACTGTGGCCAGCAGATCAAGAGAGGCGATTCTCCCCCATTACTCTGCTCTTGTGAGACCCCACCTTGAATACAGCATCCAGTTCTGGTGTCCCCACCATAACAGGGACATGGATCTGTTGGAACAAGTCCAGAGGAGGGCCACAAAGATGATCCAGGGGCTGGAGCACCTCTGCTATGAGGATAGGAATTATTCAGCCTGAAGAAGAGAAGACTCCAGGAGGACCTTATAACTGCCTTCCAATACCTGAAGAGAACCTACAGGAAGGCTGGAGAGGGACTCTTCACAAGAGTGTCCAGTGATAGGATGAGGGGAAATGGTTTTAAATAGATTGGATCTTAGGAAAAATTCTTCAGTATAAGGGTGGCGAGACTGTGCAATAGATTGCCCACAGGGGTTGTGGATTCCTGCTCCCTGGAGGTGTTCAAGGCCAGGTTGGATGAGGCCTTGAGCAACCTAATCTAGTTGAGAGGCATCCCTGCCAATGGCAGGGAGGTTGGATTAGATGATCTCTAAGGTCCCTTCCAGCCTAAGCCATTCTATGATTCTATATCCTTTAAATGGGATATATCCTGTAAGTGTATGGTGGGAAAGAAAATTCTTGAGAAAAATGTTGTGGAGCATGTGAGGAGGTGAAGGAGAGGAAAAAAAAAAAAATGTAGGGAAGGTGATGGCTGTTGTGAAAGACAGAGTGGGATTTGATAAAACAAGAACCACTAGGAACAGAGAAACAATATGGTAAAATTTCTGTGCCACACAAACATGCCTGTTATCTGTAGTGCTACTAAATTACAAGTGTAGGATATTTAACATATTTTTCATGAACTGCCTGTATTTTAATCATGCTCCAGAATTAGGCTGAATATGGATAGAATAAAGATACACATTCTTTGGCCTGAATGATCTTATAGGTGTTTCTCTTTTCCAGTATCTACTATTTTGCTAATCTGGGGAAAAAACAAAGCTACATCAGTTTACATTTCGAAGTGCTAACATAGCAAAGTTGTGCATAAGAATATAAATCCATTTAAAATACTTGGAACCTCTTGTTAAAATGGTTCTAGCAAAATGAAATCCAAATTTCTGTGAGGTCATAATGTATTTTAATAGACATATAATTCAAGATGAGGGAAAGGAAGGCTTATTTCTTTTCCTACAAGACTCAGATTCCCAGAGCATGATATGGTGATATAAAAGAAGCTTATATTATGAGTGGTTTTATGTCTTTTTAAAAGCTCACATTGATTCTTCTATACCTTGTCTGCCCCTTTTGTTAGTTTGGAATTCATCTTTATAAATGCTGTGGCTATATTCTGTGAATATTTAATTTAATTGTTGTTTTCTTGTAGGAAAGATGAATCATCTAGATTTTGACATAGGAGCTGGAAGCTACTTTAAATATGCAATTATTTTCTTCAAGTCATTCCTGTAGGCAAGAGGGGGCACATCTGTTCCCTAGTAACTGGAAAGGATTCAGTAAACAAGAATTCATAAAGCTATATACTTTTTCAGGATTTGCATGAGATTTGCCTACAAAAGCATATTATCAATTGCTAGAAGTTATTTTTAAAAATATGCTTGAAATGCAGCAATACGTTTGTTTTTCTCCCATTATTATTTTTATTATTATTAATGTTCCAGTTCCATTTTCTTTTGTGGGAAACAAGCAAAATGAAAACCTTCCTATTTACTCTTTGTCATTACAGTCAATGAAACTGAAAGGCACAATACTTCCACAAATTTAAAGACAAATCCAAGGAACAGTTTGGAAGAAATGCAATGACTAAAGATTAGAATAATCAAAAATAATACATTTAGATATGCTTGTGGCTCATATGGTAGTGAAAAGCCTACCCAGCATCCAGTGAACAATCAGGTGTCTTGCAGACAATTTCATTGCTGCAGTTCTTCACATACCAATCATTATCAAAGAGAGGAAACAGAGTAATTAAGATTTGCATAAAATAATAGCAACAATTGAAGTCTTACTCTGTGTGATGATTGGATCAGACAATTTTTAAAAAAGCCCGTAAAGCATGAGCTTTTGGGAACTGTTCTAATCCAAAACATACCTTAATAATACCGTGAAACCTTTCATCATCAGTGTTCAAATTGAAGGCAAAGTTGCTCGTAGTAGCAAAATCATTACAGGAGTGCCCAGAGACTCTAGACTAAATTGGGAGCCATTATGCTAAGCACTATACAGATACATAGTACAAACGGATATTTGACTGGACTGTCAGGACAGGTGGAGGCAAAAAACAAGGGCATGGCAGCAATAAAAAATTGCCTGATTCCTCACAAGTGGATGTGGAGGCAGAAGAGATGGGTCCTGAGCCCAGATAGCCAGCTACAAACCAGTATCTGCCCAGGAGCCATGTAACTGTGTTAGTGTTAGGAGTGTAATATTATAACTGATTGTGCATATACATCTCAAAAGGTCTTTGTGGCTTCTAGACTGCAGGTGGCTCACATTCAGCTACTGTGGAACATGGACCAGTCAAGATTCTCTTTTTGTTGTGCAAAAATTCTTGTCTTACCCTGAGATTCTAAAGAAGCCATCATAATGGCCAAAACCACAGTAACTTATGTTCTAACTCAGTGGACAGATGAATGATTCCAAATAATGTAAATGGCCTAAACATTATAGTTTAGTTACAAGCCTTAGAAAATGATTAAAATATAAGTATTTTTTAATGAAATATGCAGAAAATAATTCATTTTTCAAATCATAGAATCATAGAACCATGGCACCATTTAGATTGGAAAAGACATTTAAAATCATTGAGTCCAACTGTAAGCCTAACACTGCCAAGACCACCACTAAACTGTATCCCTAAATGCTACATCTACATGTCTTTTAAATACGTCCAAGGGTGGTGACTCAGTCACTTCCCTGGTCACACTGTGTAGTAGATGTAGGCTTCTCAAGAGAAACTTGACAAAAAAAATCAAAACCAGGGATTGCTAGAGTGGTTTGGTGCCTCAGCAGTTAAAACACACCTCATGGTGATAAACTATCTCAGGGTCTAAATTCTTAGCCTGTTTTTGTCATGGGGTATTGTCACTTCTTATTGGGAGACCCCCCCACCTCACTACAACCTCCTTTCAGGTAGGTGTAGAGAGCAATAACATCTCCCCTGAGATTCATTTTCTCCAGGCTAGAAACCCCAGTTCCCTCAGCTACTCCTCATAAGACTTGTTCTCCAGGACAGCTTTGTTGCCCCTCTTCAGATGTGCTCCAGCACCTCAATGTCCTTCTTGTGTACTGAGGAGCCCAAAACTGAGCCCAGTATTTGAAGTTTGGTCTCACCAGTGCTGAGTATAAAGGCACAACAATTTACCTAGTCCTGCTAGCCACACTAATTCTGATACAGGCCAGGATGCTGTTGGCCTTCTTGGCCACCTGGACACACTGCTGGCTCACAACTCGACCCAGGTTCACACCCAGGTCATTTTGTGCCAGGCCGCTTTCCAGCCAGTCTTGCTCAAGCCTGTAGCATTGCCTGGGGTTGTTGACCCAAGTGCAGGACCCAGCACTTGGCCTTTCTGAACCTCATTCAATTAGCCTCAGCTCATCAATCCAGCCTATCCAGATCTCTGCAGAGTCTTCCTATACTCAAGTAGATCAACACGCCTTTCCAACTTGATGTCATTTGCAGACTGACTGTGGGTGTACTCAATCCCCTTGTCCAGATCACTGATAAAGACATTAAACAGAACTGGTCCCAAACTTAGGTTCATTCAGGTTAATTGGTTCTAATTCTAAGCATTTTACCTTATTTAATCTTCAGCAGGTACAGTACAAAAAGTTTGTTACAAATTGATTGGATGCCAGTGGTTTAAGACATGTCTGCCATCTTCCTCAGTACAGTAGATAGCAAAATAATTAATACATATGTTTTAATTTAAAAAAATGGATGTATAGAATTTTTTTTCCTTAGTGGTTCAATTGTTTTTCTGATCTAATGAAACAAAGTTTGTCTACAGAACCGCTGATTTGTCATACATGCTAAAGCTGTGAACTACTAAACCTCTAAACATGCTAACATCAAATATAACACCAAAATATACAAAAATGTTTTTCTAATTAATTTAGAATGAAAAATAATAAAATACAGTCTGTTTTATTTTGAGAAAAGTTAAGAGACAATCTTCAGTCTTCATAAGATGAAAATGCTTTGGATTAAAATGCGAAGAGCTACTATAAAAGCAGTTCAAAATATGTGTTCAGGAATTGCCTACTTCTCAAGAAAAATGAGATGTAATGAAAAGTTATGATTACTATTTTTCAGTATTTATTATCTTTATAAGTAAGCAAGAAAGTAGTGCTTCTTCTTGAAATACAGCTTTTTCTACATTCTAGATAAGTGTGTACATCCATTATATACATATACTGACTTTATCTGTTATAAACAATGTTAAAGGGAATTAAAAGTGATATGGAAATATATAATTATTATAATACATTTTACCAACATGTCATTGGGTAAAACAGATTTCACTGAAAATTATAGCCCCACATTAACATGCATTCAAACTATAAAATATCTTTATGATTACATGAAGAATTGCACTGATAGTTACTCTGTTTAACCAGGAGCTCATTAGGCATACAGTTTGTAAATTTTCCTTTCCACATCTTAAAATTCATGCTAGTAAGAATACTAATTTATTTACCTATTTTGTTTTTAGCAGACTTGGAAAGTCCTTAAAGACTCAATATTATTTTGTTAAAGACCCTGTGTAAAATTGTAAATATCCATAAAATAATTTTGTATTTTTATTCCAGAAAATACTTGTTATTCAGTGCTATCACTACAATTTTTCTCTTTTGTCTTACTTCCTATGAAATCTATAATTACTGGTTGAAAGTCAAGTCTTTTAATTTGCATGGAAAAAAAAGTCAAGTTAATTTTATTCTGCTTTTGTTACAGAAAACAGTTTTGCTCACTCTATTGCATTGGTTATGTACTGTGAATAGCTCATTGAAGTTGACCAATACAATAATATTCCAAATGCTATTTCAACCTACTGTTAACTTGTATGTATTTCTATCTAAACTTTTCTTCTTGTGAGCAATCTTTAAGAAAATAATTCTTGTTAATTGCTCATTTATATAACAAGGGTCATAACTTTTCTCAGGCTAAGAAATGGAAGCAGAGTATTGAAAACAGCACTTGAAATCTCCTATAAAACATCATTTTAAATGAGATCTTTAGTATTTTCTTCTAAGCTAAAAGGCAGTGGCATAACATCTACTAGGAGTCATATCAAATGAGTTTCTCTTTGAAATCCAATAATATGTTCAAAGTTCCTTTAAACTTAATTATAAATTATTTTAATATAAACTATGATAACATTCGGTAAATGATTTATTGTAGTACTAGTGAACATTCTTCTCCATAGCGTAACAATTTTCCACTTCATTGCTGCCATTTGAAAATGACATCAGAACTTGGTTCACTTATGATCTTGTTAATGATTTATTGTCATGGTTGCAAAGTGCTTTAGCTGACTACACTTTTGTCAGTGCAGTTAAAAAACACCTTCTTTTTCCTCAGTTTATGTTACATAACATTCTTTCTCTTTTTAAGTTATAATTGCTATGGTTTCTCTAGACAGTAATGGAAGAGTCAGTATCAGTGTCTATGATGGAATTTCAATATGCAACACTAATTTTCCCTTAATCCTCAGATACTGATGTTGACTACACCACAGTTCCAATATCTAACATTAAAAAAACAAAGAGCATAAGAGAAAACAGAGAAGAAAGAATATAAAAGGACTGTTCATTCTATGACCTTTGAGTCACAGTAGAGCTTCAGCTTCTAAATTCCAGCACAAGTATTAACAATATCTGGTTTTTGCAGATGTGAATGCAGCATTAGCTTATGCATTGCAAACTTGATTACATTTTTAAAAATTATTTTTATATGTATATTTATCATTTAAATTTATTACATCTAGTACAAAACTCAAAACTTGCCCAAGTATTAACAATAACTTCCACTGATGCAGGTTGCAGAGGCAGAGTAATCTAGTGTGTTTTGTAATAAGTAATGTAATCGTTCAGTCACATCTGTAAATATCAGTAACTGCCCAGGTTTGGATAGATGGTATTTTGAACACTTAAATCACAAGAAAACATATTAGTAATAAAGAATCATCCTGATACTCTTTTAAACAAAATTACAGCTTTTGTGCACATTAATAAAAATGAATTTAGAACATACTGAAATGATGCTTATGTCATATATATGTGGTTCTTATAGGCATAAGCATGTGACACAAAAGATAATTCTGATACTGACTCTGAAAAATCTTCAGATTCTGAAGACTGACCTGAAATAATTTTTTAAATTGTAGAATGTATAAAATATATTCTTAGACATATGGAAATAAAAAGCTTTTTCGGAAAAAAAGGAACAACGAAGGAGCTGGGAGAACAAGGCTGAGATGGGAGTCAGAGAAAGAGTGTGTGGAACTATGTTTCTGTTCTGTGCTCCTCCATTACTGAGCTGTTCAACAATTAATGTCACCTTTGTAGGATACAGGATCCCACTCCCTTCAAGATCACAAACCTTAATTAAAAAGTGAGGTTAGTCTCTGCTGAATGATGCCACTATTTTTCTTGAAGATTGAAGGCTGAATGTTGTCCCTGAATTAGTTCCAGATTTCTTCCAGGACTGGGACTTATGCCATAAATGTCTGCTTCACACACTGCAATTTACTTGCAAATGAAAGATGAAGACAAAATCATTCATGTAATTATTGATAGCTGATTAATCTTCATGCTGCAAGTACTCAGATGCTTTTATTCCTTGGCAATATCTAATTATAGGGTATACAAATATGCAGCAAAACTCTGCTTCTCTAGGTCAGAACATCTTCTGTCTTAAGATCTGAGACTTTCAAACTGAGTGCAGTAAAATCAGATACAGAATGACAGAGTCAAAAGATTAACCTGCAAGTATGCAGCTTATGAAATAAGCCTCAAATTCTTTTGCACTAAAAATGAAATATATTTAATGATATAAATTATAACTTAGTCTTAAGTAAAGAATTGAACAAGATTTTCAAAAAATAATTAATCTGCAGATATAGACATTTCTCCTATAGGTTTTGGCTATATTTAAAGATACAGCTGGAAACACTATATATAGACTGCTGTTTAAAATTAATATACTGTGTTACTAAACCTTATTCAGCAAGCACTAATGTTAAATAATTGTTAATTAGTGGCATTTTTTCTTCCAGTGTAGAAGGTCAGATCACCTGTGGAAGATCTCTTGCACAGCACAGAAGGAACAGGCACTAGAAAAGAGGATTTCTTTTTTTTTTTTTTTTTTTTCCATACACTAATATACATGGCAATGGGAGACTGAACAACTTGTACTGTCCTGGTCTGAGTTAGAAATGAAATAATTCTGTTCACTGATTTTTTCTTTTCAGCTCAGTCTTTTCTCACTAACTGCACTTTCTGAAGTTAACAGCATATTTTTGCAGACAGTGTCTGCTTCTAGCAGTGATAATGCTCAATGTTTACAGTTAGTATCAAGTGTTGGTATGCAGACCAAGGTCACTGCTGGATCTTAAGTGACACTTTGAGGGCTGTAGAAAGTAAAAGACGGTACCTGTGGGGAGAAGCAGACAGGACAGGTGACTCCAAACTGACCAACAAGGTATTCCCACCCACATACATAATATTCAGTATAAAGATGAAGAATCTCAAGGGTCAAGCTCTCTTCTTCAATGGTCAGTATCCAAGAAGGACTCTGTCCATTCTGCCTTCAATCCTAATCCATGTGTTCCTGAATGCAGTTCCAGAGTCCGTGTCCTGAATCCAGTTTCCATCTGCTGCTGAGTCCCGTCTGGGACTTGCCCAGTGCTTGCTCCACAGCATCAGTGGTGACAGTGATGTAATTGCCATCAAGGCAGGCTTGATTTGATATTAATTTTATATATATTTGTATATATTTCTGTCAAGGTTTAGGGTCAGGGCCATCTGCTAGACCTGTAACAGACACTCTCTGTTAATCCCTCTCCCTATCCAAAGGAAAGAAAAAGGGGCTAAGGGATAGAGACTTATCAATCAAAAAAGAAAGCTAGAACAGCTTTAATGAAAAAATAATACTAACGTGGAATATATACAAATACTATATTACAAACTTTCCACTCGTTTTCATGTGAAAGCATCATGTTTCTCTCTTCTTTGTTTTAATTAATTGCACAGGTATCTCTGGAATTAGTTACATTTATGCCATGGCACCCATGAATGTGTCATAGCTTCTGGGGCCTGGCGCATTCCCAAACAGCTCAGCTCCATGTGTGGATGACACCACTCCTGTTTTACCCATTACTTGACTTCTATGTGAAAGACCTTGACTGCACTTGCCTCCTCATAGCTTAGACTTCAGAACTTACTGATTTTGTTTTAGTTATAAAGGAAGACATAATCTGGAGTCTTGGAGAATTTAGTAATATGGAACTCCATATAAGTAATATGAAACTGTGGAAAGGGAACAGGCAGACGGAAGGGCTCAGATAATGTGCTGGAGAGATGCATGGAAAAAAACTCTTTTACAGCATACTGGAATACAGCATTCTGGAAATAGGACCTGAGGCAGCACTCTGTTGGGAGATTTAACATGTAAACTCAACAGGAGTTATGACACTGAAGGAAATCAGTTTAATTTGACAGAAATGTCTTTTTCTTTATTGTCTCAAACATCTGTATCTGGATTTTCTGCTTCTGCTGTACTACAAAATGAAACCCCTGTTTTGTTCTTTTTTATTTTAGTTAGAAAATTTGACATTCCTTATTATCTTCCGAACAACTAAAATACCATTGTGAGATTAAATGAATTGCTTTTGTCTGAGTATAATGGGGAGGGTAGAAATTTTCCTAATTTTAGAAAGCACACAGTGTAAGAGTATGTAATTTAAAAGACATTTGCAGCTGGATATTTCTCAGTCCTACTTGAGCTATCTGCTAATGGAAATGTATTGTGGAATAATCCCTTTCTCTTGCTTATGCTCAGCAAATATGAGGAATGTTTTAAGGAGAGTTTCTGATAAGTAAATACTGTAGAATATAATCAAATCCTTATGTATCCTTTCACCATTCAATAATACAGTGAAAGAACATGACAGTTATGAAGGATGCTTCACTTTGGGGTGGGGGGAAAGGTAGATTTTCTTAAGGTTTAGAATAATCTAGGTTAAATCTTAAGAATACAGTGTGTAGATAAGAGTTCAGGAAAACTCAGGGAATCTGGATAGTTTGCAGTCGAACTTTAGGACCTACTTAGGCTTTTAAAGTTTTTTGAGGGTTTTTTTTCCTGTTTTTAATTATCTTACCAACTTCCAGAAACCAGTGTCATAATGTTGTCCATCACTATTTGTGGTGTTCTTTCAACTACAGAATGTATTTTAAAAGTTATTTTGAAAGTTACATGACCGTCATGAGACAACATTGACAACATTGACAACAGCAGTGACTGCAGCTTGTAACCAGCAAATCTGTCTCAGCAATCAAAGATCATTACACAGAATTCTGTTCTACTGTAAGGACAGTTAGCTCTGAAAGTATTATCATAAGTGAAATGTGATGGGTTTCTCTAAAGGCCCCACTTTGAATTCATGTGAAATCTGAATTCAACTTTTAAAAACAGCAACGTCTAATTATTTTAAATCTTACTGTTGTTATTATTATTATTAATAATAATAAAAAATTAGTATTTAATTAGTCAGAACTCAAATACCAAGTAACTCAGCCCTATATCTGTTCTTTACAAATGTTGGAGGTCTTTTTGTCTTGCTAAAACAAAGAATTATGAATACAATGCAGTAACTTGCAATGGTTTCTTCAATGAATAACTCCTTAACTTTAAAGTCAGTTGGATTTAAATGCCCACCTCTCTTTGAGGCTTTGAGTCTGCCTGTTCTGCCCAAAGATATGCAGGAAGTCTGCAGTAATTGGCAGAAGTCACAAAATTTTTGTAGTTCACTCCAGTGCTTGAATCACAAAGCAGGAAAAAAAAAAAAAAATACGGAGGTAATATGTCTTTTGATACTTCTGAACTATAAGCTGAGAAAAGAAGTGATACTGTTGATTCCTGTTTCTGCAGTCACAGGCACTAGATTTACATTGATGGTATTGGACGAACAATTCCATGATGGAAGGCAATAAAAACAGTAACCAGGAAAGTCATCCTCATTATGTTAGTCTTGTCTGTGAATTAAGACTGGACTCTGATAATCTTGTGTCACCAAAAGGAAGTTTTCTTCATATAAAATTCTAGTAACTTATGGATGCCTATGAGGTCTGAAATTACCTTTTATCTTCCTTGGACCTATTGAAGGCAAGAGTAAAACTGGTATTTTGTGGGGAAGTTTTACTATTCTTCCTTCCACTCATATTTAAGAACATAGGCTCTTGCATATTTTTCTTCTGTTTCACTTATGCACACCTTGAAGCCACATGTCTCACAAACAAACAACTCAAAACATTTCTTTCATATACTACATATTGTCTATGTACTTTGAAATTGAAATTAAGTTGAAGCTCAACAATTCTGAATTTTATTTTTGCTTTTTAAAAATTACAGCCTTTAATTTTGTCCCAACACATATCCTTGCATCTAAATATACATTAAGTATTGCTAAGCAACGCTTAGCAGATGCTGTTTTTAGAAACTTCTGTTTATACAACATCCACCCTTTAATATTAATCATGCAAATTATAATTATGTTCCTCAATAAAATTCAGATTTTAGGCTTTCAGTGACCTTTATAGACATTTTTGTGGCAGCAGCAATCATCTGTGCATCAAGTTCAACTACATCTGCATAAGATGACTTTGTAAGATCTTATCATTTAAATCAACATGAAATCATCAATTGTAACTCCACTAATATCAATCTAACATAATGCAGTGGCAATTTGTTCTTGCTAGCTGCTGCTGGCAGACCTAAGCAGCAAAAAAAATTATTGAGACACATGCACAAGTAATCAGTTATGTCACTTTACTGATGCATTCCTGATTATCCTTTAATGAAGCAGAATTTCTGAAGAGGGAGTACTTGCCCCTAATGAATGTTTCTTCAGATGCTGGATTTGTTTGGCTTATACACCTGCTTTCCTTAAATGACCTGCTATCCTTAATTACTATTTATAGGTAGAGTGGAAAATGAAATTCTTGGAACAGCAGTGGGTCTAAGATCCTACTTTTCATTAGCATGGGAATAGACTTTGTGATAAAATACAGTGAGATTCTGAGATGTGAGTGAGGTCTTAATTTAAACCAAGAGAAAATGTGGGAAAAATACAATATAAGATTGCAATGTAAAATACGGGATTATCAGCCACTCTGAAAACCCACTGATGGCAGCTGAACAATCTATTTCTTGGTTTTCTCTCTCTTCAATTCAAAAGCTGGAGCATAATTTACCCCTTGCTAAAACTGTTCAGTTTCCATTAATATTGACTGGGTAGAGGATTGGTAGAATAGTCAGAAGTCTGGTGGGGCAGGGATAAGGTAGTGTTCAACAGCTCGATTACAGAATAGAATCAGGATGTGACTTGAATAGTGGAATCCAGAATCCTGTTCTATTACAGTATTTCCTCTTGTGAGAATGGGAATATCTTAGCACGTGAAAAAGGATTCAAAATCATGACTTTTCTTAGATAAAGATTATGATAAGCTAAGTGAAACATGAAGTTCTTTCCTTTTTTTTTTTTTTTTTCTCACAGATTTACAATGTATGTATGGGGAGAAAATAAAATTTTCTTCTACAAACTCTGTGCAAACTAGATAAGAACCAATCCTGATCAGAAAATACATGTAGGTCTATGCCTAAGCTTAAAAACTCCTTTCTCCTTCTTCACAGGTGAATGAAGTCTACTGCTCTGTACCAATTTTTTCTATGCAGTAAGTTAGCATCTCATAGCTGCAAAATAAAAAAGTGGTCTAAACAGGCAAAGTTGAGTACTCTGTCTTTCTGTGTTGATATAGCTGTATTTGACTGAGAAATCTACAGATTAATTTGGGCTCTTTATAATAAGTGCCCTTGGGAGTCAAACAACTGAAAAGCTGCAGGGCAACTGCTATTGCATTCAGAAGAGACAATCAGTGCCTCATCACCTCATGTGTGGGAGTCAGTGTTATTTTCCATAGTGTATGTGTCTATGTACTTGTGTACTCCAGAAAGGGAAGAAAAAGCAAAGAACAGTTAGCTGGGTCTATCAGTCAACTAGTCCAAAAGTAGTAGGATCTTCTGTGGTTCTTACTTCCCCAAGATATGGATATAAGGAGGATGATCACAGTAGTAGAAAATGCATCTCAGAAAGATTCCCAAGTAAGTATGGGTGATATTCTGCACATATATTAATTGAGAAGTTATGTCAGCTGTGGTCAGGGAGCTAAAGAAGTAAAGTACTGTGTTTGAGGATACTGCCATCCAGTCTGGGCCCTGATCCAATGATCTCATATGCTGTCTCAGACAGATCCAGACTGCAGCACTCCTTAAGGTCCCTGGAGGATAAACAGGTTTGCTATCTCACTGAAGGCAGATGATGTATGTACTAGGGCTTGCACTGTTTCTATGGAATTGAGTACTTTGAAGTTTCAAAATTATACAACTGAATTCTAAGTATGGGATTGTGTGATAATCCCAGTAGGCAGCTAAATACCACACAGGCACTTGTTTACTCTCCCTCAGTGGGATGAGGATTAGAAGGGTTGAGACAGAGACAGCTTAACAGGTAAAGCAATAGTTGCATGCATGAGCAGAGCAAAGCAAAACAACAAATTCATCCACTACTTACCATCAGCAGGCAGATATTTAACCATTTCCAGGAAAGCAGGGCTCCATCATGTATAATGGTTACTTGGGAAGACAACCTCCATAATCCCAGAAGTCCCTCCCTTCATTCTTCTTTCCCCTAGTTTTTTATTGCTAAGCATGAAATTATATGGTATGGAGTATTCCTTTGGACAGTCGGGGTCAGCTGTCCCAGATGTATCACCTCTCAAATGGTGAAACCTCAAATGATTTTGACCCTGTTAAATCCAGTTGGTGGCTGGTCACAAGTGGTGGTCTCACTAAGGGGATTGAGTGCACCCTTAATAAATTCGTAGATGACACCAAGCTGGGAGGAAGTGTTGATCTGCTTGAGGGTAGGGAGGCTGTGAAGAAGGATCTAGATAGGCTGGATTGATGGACCAAGACCAATTGTATGAGTTTCAACAAGGCCAAATGCCAAGTTCTGTACTTTGGCCACACCAACCCCTGGTAGAGCTACAGGCTTGGGGATGAGTGGCTGGAAATCTGCTCAGCAGAAAGGGACCTGGGAGTGTTGATTGATAGCCAGCTGAACCTGAGGCAGCAGTGTGCCCAGGTGGCCAATAAGGCCAACAGCATGCTCGTCTGTATCAAAAATAGTGTGTCCTGTAGGACCAGGGAAGTGATTTTACCCCTGTACTTGACACTGGTGAGGCTGTACCTCGAGTACTGTGTCCAGTTTTGAGCCCCTCACTACAAGAAGGACATTGAGGTACTAGAGCATGTCCAAAGAAGGGAAAGAAAGGTGGTGAAGGGTCTAGAGAACAAATCTTATGAGGAGCAGCTGAGAGAACTGAGGTTGTTTAGCTTGGAGAAAATGAGGCTGAAGGGAGACATTATCACTCTCTAGAATTACCTGAAAGAAGGTTGTAGAGAGGTGGGCATCATGTCTGTTCAACTAAGTAACAAGTGATAGGACAAGAGGAAAGGGCCTCAAGTTGCACCAAGGGAAGTTTAGATTGGCTATTAGGAAGAATTTCTTCACTGAAAGGGTTATTAGGGATTATAATGGCTTGCCCAGGGCAGTGGTTGAGTCCTCATTCCTGGAGGTATTTAAGAATCATGTAGACATAATGCTTGAGGGATATGGTTTAGTCAAGGGCTTGTCAGTGTTAGGTTGATGATGGGACTTAAAGATCTTAAAGGTCTTTTCCAATCTAAGCAATTCTTTAACTCAACTTGTATACCACCAACCTACTTGCAGGCAGGGCAGTGTGAGAAACAATAAATACCTTGATGCTGTGCAAGCACTTCTCAGCAATAGCTAAAACATACCGTGTTACCAACACTGTTTTGGTCAGAAATACAAACCACGTGCACTACTATGAAGAAAATTAACTCTGTCCCAGCCAAACACAGTATATCCCTGGAAGATAAACAAGTTTAGTGACACAGTGCAATGAGATGATCTATATATTAATATTTGCATTGTTTTGTTGGAATTTATCAGTCTTAAATTAAAAATTAAGAGAATTAAATTCTAAATAGGAAAAAAGCCTCTTGAAAAGAGCTCCACTTCTGCATCCTTTTTATCACAAAAAATGCAATCGTCATCCAGATCCTTTCAGATAGAACTCACTTCTTGAAAAGTTCTGTACATGCTGCCTTGCATCCTCTTGCACTTTACCTTGTCCTGTGGGGATGGTGTTTGTTTTGGTAGAAAAGTAATAATTCAGTGCTCATTAAATATTTGTTTAACAATCCAGACATCATTAGCTGATCTTTTCAGATTCAAGTCACCTGTATTGGCTCTGCCTCAGAAAAAGTTCATTTTCCCCATAGCAGAGCTCATACTGGTGTGTCAGAATTTCATTATTGAATGTTTATGAGATTGTATACCTAGTGGTTATCCATATACCAAAAGGTATGTGACTGAGAAGGAAAAAGGGAAAAAAATAAGATCCCTGGTGAATAAGTATGATCTCAGTTTGCTGCAGTGGAAAAAATCAATTCATAAACAGTAACACCACTAGAAAGCTTTGAAAAGAGCCCCCAAATAAATTAGCCTTTTCTTGGCAGCAGCTGAACATTTCCATTTTATCAAATCTCTTCAATACATGATCCATGTACGTGAAGATCTAATCAGAAATTTAGCTTTCAATTCTGGTTAATATTCTTGTATCCAAAACTAACTGTGGCCAGCTACAATTCCCACACCATCAATCTGTTTACCACTTACAGTGCTCTTGTAACTGAATTGTAGTTCCATTTATAGTAAGAAATTGGGGAAATTGTGTGAAAACAACAAGGAAAATTGGGATGTTACATAGGTGCCATCATGTTGGCTCAAATCCGCAAAATGCAAATAGTAATGCCTGAAATCCCACTGTACTTTCTTGTCTGCTTTAAAGAATGGTAGGTATTCAAATCCCTTTTTCTTAATTTTTAGAAATCTTTGATTATATTCTAAACTCTACAGTTTGTGCTCAATTACAAAAGTTAAATTCTACCATTTAGCCAACACCTAGAATAGACACAGTTTCTCTTTATGCTTTAAGATTCCCAGAGGAAGACCTTATAGAAGGAACACCTTACAACATCTCAGTAAAGTAGGAAAAGTTATGGAGATGAACAAATGGGTCTATTTCTAATTTTTTTAAAGAGGATACTTTAATTAACTTTACCCATATGCCTACTGAGTGACAATCTACACACACATTCACTTCTGCTCTGGACAAATAATTAGAGATGGGGACAGCACAGAGCTCATAACAAATAGGCACCAAAAGAATACATCAGACTTTTTTTACAGATCTGAAGGACAGGAATAAAAGTTTATCTGTAAAAAACCAAAATTATTATTAATTTTTATGTACCTGTTGTTTGGTTTAGGGTTTTCTTTTTTTCCTGTGTATAAATTTTGTGCATATTAAAGAGCTCAGACTTCTTTTTTTTTTTTTTTTTTTTTTTTTTTTTTTTTTTTTTTTTTTTTTTGGAGGGGCATGTAGTGACAGCAGTTTCTAACTTAGCTCTGTGACCAGCCATATGGACTAAATATCATTGTAAAGGAATCACCATCCGTGAATTTCTCATCAGCTAAAAAAACCCAACATTAATCTGTGAAAAGCATGAAAGTAAATATGAACAATATCAAAGTGTTCTCTGGACATTTATTGCAGAAGCCAATGGGAGAAGATAATGTTACTGTAGACATTTTTTTTATGGTTGACAATCTGGTCATCAAACAAGCATGAGGGAATATATAAAAAACTGTCAAAATAATTCCTTTCTAGCTGCCCATTTGCTTCCTTTGTATTTATTGTTAATCATCTTATTTAAGCCTTTTACTGCTTGCAACAAAAAAGACCTCAATGATGGTTTGCTACCACTCAATTCTTACTGTTATTGAAAGACTGTAATTCAGTAAGGTGGATTCTTACCTTAATTTACAAAAAATACAGTCTCTTAAGTATGTATAGAACCCTGGAAGACAAATCTGTATTATTCTTAGAAAAGTATTTCTTAAGATTGTGCTCCCCAAACTCTAAGAATCTAGTTCTTACTACTGTGTGAAGCTGTTATTATAGTTGAGTTGTAATTACTGTTTGCTATTATTGCTTTTACAGAATCACAGAGTGTTAGGGGTTGAAAGGGACCTTGGAGATCTTCGAGTTCAACCCCCCTGCCAGGGCAGGATCATATAATCTACCCTACAACCTAATCTACCCTACAACCTGATCTACCCTAACACAGGTCACTCAGGAATGAATCCAGGTGAGTTTTGAAAATCTCCAGAGGAGACTCCACAACCTCTCCGGGCAGCCTGTTCCAGTGCTCTGTGACCCTTACTGTAAAGAAATTCCTCCTCATGTTAAGGTGGAACCTCCTGTGCTCCAGCTTATATCCATTCCCCCTAGTCTTATCACAAGGCACGAGTGAGAAGAGGCTGTCCCTTTCCTCTTGACACTTAGCCCTCATTTATTTATAAACATTTATCAAATCCCCTCTCAGTCTTCTCTTTTCCAGACTAAAGAGCCCCAGGTGTCTCAGCCTCTCCTCATAAGGCATGTGCTCCAGTCCCTTAATCATCCTTGTAGCCCTCCGTTGGACTCTCTCAAGCAGATCCCTGTCTCTCTTGAACTGGAGAGCTCAGAACTGGACACAATACTCCAGGTGAGGTCTCACCAGTGCAGAGTAGAGGGGGAGGAGAACCTCCCTCGATCTGCTGGACACTCTCCTTTTGATACACCCCAGGATACCATTGGCCTTCCTGGCCACAAGGGCACATTGCTGCTCCATGGAGAACTTGTTGTCCACCAGGACTCCCAAGTCTTTCTCCACAAGACTGCTCTCCAGCAGATCACCTCCCAGTCTGTACTGGTGTAATTTATTATTCTTACCTAGCTGCAGGACTCTACATTTATCCTTGTTAAACCTCATTTGGTTCTGCCCTGCCCAGTTCTCCAACCTGTCCAAGTCTCGCTGGATGGCTGCACAGCTTTCAGGTGTATCTGCCAATCCTCCCAGTTTTGTGTCATCAGCAAATTTGCTGAGCAGACACTCTGTCCTGTCATCAATGTCATTGATAAAGATGTTGAACAGGACTGGACCCAGCACTGATCCCTGGGGGACTCCACTGGTTACAGCTCTCCAGCTGGACTTGGCACCGTTCACCACCACTCTCTGGACTCTATTGTCCAACCAGTTACTAATCCATCTTACTACCTGCTCTTCTATCCCATACTTCCCGAGCTTCTCCACAAGGATGTTATGGGAGACTGTGTCAAAAGCCTTGCTAAGGTCAAGATAGACTATATCCACTGGTCTCCCTGCATCTAGCCATCCAGTTACAATATCATAGAAGGCTGTTAGATTAGTCAAGCATGACTTCCCCTTGGTAAGTCCATGTTGACTACTCCTGATAACCTTCTTATCTTCCATGTGCCTAGAGATAACCTCCAGAATGAGCCTCTCCATTATCTTTCCAGGGATGGAGGCTTACCTGACTGGTCTATAGTTTTCTGGAATCTCTTTCCTGCCCTTTTTGAAGACTGGAGTGACATTGGCTTTCCTCCAGTCCTCCGGCACCTCTCCCGTTTGCCATGATTTTGCAAAAATGATGGAGAGTGGCAAGGTAATAACATCAGCCAATTTGCTCAGCACTGTTGGGTGCATCTTTTTTTACATCCTGCTACAGAATGTACAGTTATGGAAAATCCTTCTATATTAACTTTTTTAGGGGTAAAAAAAGTTGTTTGAAAAGCCGTTTTGGCCTTAATTACTTAGTTGCTATGGAGACTTACTGCTTTATTCAGTGTTGTAAAATATGCCACCTCAACCATTTTATTGCTATACAGATGTATACTTACTAAATAATAGTATTTATATGACAGTTTAATGAAGGCAGTAACAGTTCATATTCTACTTGAAGGCAAAACAAAGATCTTATCTAATTCTCTAACTATCTCTAATGAATTACATTTCATGAATGAATGGACAACTAATTATGTTACAGATATTTTCACAGCACATTCATAGTAAACACTAAATCGCTGTACACAGAAGAAATTCTGTCATCACTGGAGAAAAGATATATACATGGGATAAAGGCTTTCTGATCTTTATTTATTCACAATGATTCAGAATAATAGAATAGTTGGTTGGACCTCGGAGCAGCTACTCTGAGTGGTAGGTCATTCAGACTTTGCTTTCTCTAGCCAGCTTCTGAAAAACCTCCAAGGATGGACATTTTACATAATCTCTGGCCAGTGCTACATGGGGTTTTAGTTTTTTTTTGTTTGTTTGTTTTGTTTTTTGGGGTTTTTTTAAATGTACAATCTGAACTTCCCACGCCACAATTTATGGCTGATTGTCCTTGTTATATTATCTACCACAAATTCCCATGAAAATCTGCTCTGAAAATTAGTTTCGGTTTTGGAATACAGCATAACACTTGAACGGGCAAACACACACACATGAAAAATTCATAACTGTAAGGTGGAATTGCTTGTGGCTTTCTATGTCAACAAGAAGATTTTGAAAGTACAAGTGCAGTAACATTAGAGCTTTACAATTGCATTTCTTTCTTTCAGGAGTTCCCCTCTACCAAGAGTAAACAGTCAGACAATCCTCAGCAAGTTCCTTGCTTGTAAAATAAGCAAAGAAATTCATACTATGGTGATATGATCAGTCATTATCATGCACCAGCCCTTGGGAAAATTGAATGATACAATGGACTGTTAAAAACTACGCTAAGAGCACTTAGGGGTGGGACCTTCAAACACTGGGACACACATTTAGCAAAAGCCACCTGGTTAGTTAACACAAGAGGATGTACCAATTGAGCTGGCCCTGCCCAGTGAAAACACCCACGTGCTGTAGAAGGGGATAAAGTCCCCGTAGTGCACATAAAGAATGCATTGGGGAAGATGGTCTGGGTTAGTCCCGTTTCAGGCAAAGGCAAACCCAAACCCATCCACAGAACTGCTTTAGCTCCAGACCTGTGTGCACCTTGTGGGTGACACAGCAGGACAGAGAAGTCCATTGTGTACCTCAAGGGGACTTAATTTTGGGTGAGAACACTATTGCTTGCTTCCTTACTTTATATATTGTTTCACTGCTGTTACTGGTTTGGGGGGGGCAGGCGGGTTGTTCCTTTTCCTTTTGCCTTGTTCTATTAGATTCTCCCCATCTGAACCCTTGGGATTTTGCCTTTTTCTCTGTATTCCCTTCCCATTCCACCAGGGGAAGTAGGGAGTGAGGTTGAGTGAGAGTCCAAATGGTGCTCAGCTCCCTTCTGTATCTCAACCACAACATGGAGTCTGTGAGGAAGTAATACTCATCTTGAGACTTTCTCTTTTTAAGGACTATAGTAGCCTTCATGCTGCTTCTTTCAGGTTAGACATTAGGAAGAACTTCTTCACCATGAGGATGGTGAGACGCTGGAACAGGTTGCCCAGAGAGGTGGTGGAAGCCCCATCCTTGAAAGTTTTTAAGACCAGGCTGGATGGGGCTCTGATCAACCTGATCTAGTGGGAGGTGTCCCTGCCATTGGCACGGGGGTTGGAACTAGATGATCTTTAAGTTGCCTTACAACCCTGACAGTTTTACGGTTCTATGATTCTTCTTTTAGTGAGAACAGCTAAAATTAGTTCATTATCTATCTCTTACCATATTCTCTCCCAATCTGAGTGTTTCAAATTTCCTTAGGAGACTGTTTTAGTAAATGGTGCTGTATGTAAGTAGCTTTCAGAGGAACTACTGGGATTTTTTGTACACAATAATGTACTTTTGTAGAAAGGTTATTTTTTATTAAGCAGTGTAAATATATTTTAATTAGAACAAAGCAGCTCTGACTTTGAAATAGCCTAAGGCATTGAAGTGCTTTGTGAGTATTTGGGATGCCAGTGGCTGCATAGGCTGAGAAGTGGGAACACTCTGTTTTCCCTGAAGCATCACTGCCTGAAGAGTTGAGCTTCTGCCCAACTGCAAGTTCTGTTCTCATTGTGCAATATGCCACAAGTAGCTATTGCCAAGGTGAGAAGCATTTAAAGTCATATTACCCTCATGAAAAGGGGTTCAGCACATGTAATAGTATGAAAGTTACTGCTATTGCCTAATATTGATTCAGAACTAAAAGTCAGAAAGAATTTATAGATCTTCTTTCTTACAGTCTTTCATATCTTTTGCTGTAAATAACAAAAAGCACAAAGAGTACAGCTGGCTTACTCAATGTCAAATACCATCTGAGAAGGCACTTGCAGGCACCTCTTGTGCTTTTTTCTGTCTGAACATGTGAGTGGCTGAAAGTAATGATTTCAGAAACTGCTTCTATAGCCCAAAGGCAACTAAGGTCTCAGAAATTTTTCATTCCTGTTTGCTCTCCACAATAAAGAAATTACATTAAAACATGTATGTGAGCACCCGCATGTGTATATATAATATAGGTGCATGAGTTTACACATACATGTATGTGCATGTATTGCAAATCCTGACTTAGGATCCTGCTATGTGTCATGAACAAGTGATTGAGATTACTTAAAGAATCACCAGCAAAGGTATTCTCAAAAGTGATTTTAATATGAATTTGTAAAAGTGTGACTTAGCAAAGTTTGATGGCAAGGTTCTCCCTATTACTTACTCCATGGAAGAAACACACATAGGTGAATTGGGTTAGAATTAATTTACAATACATTATACAGAGACAAAAAAGGATAAGGGAGACCCTTCTGTTGAGTCACAAGGTTCAGAGCAGACCTTGCTTTCCATACTCCTTCTCAGAGAGGAGTTTAGGTGTGGCTGGATCCAGACTTAACACCAGACTTGATCAGTGGTGTATGTCTAATGGAATTAGACACATGGGTTTCATTAGTATTAATTCAGAGTGCTATCAACTGCTTACCAAGGATCTGTTGTGAGTAAGGGGTCTCTCCACTTTGGATAAGGAACAATCTCTTAGTCTCAGGTAATCTCAAAATTTGAGAGGCATCCCTGTTTAAGGGGGTTGTTGCCTGGCATGTAGTCTAGTTGCAATTCAGGGAGCATTCAAATTGATCTCATGCAACAATCCATCATCAGTAAAAGGTCTCTCTGCCTCGAGGAGCAGCCTTTAAGAGGCATCCCAGATCAAGGGGAGATCACCACGATGCAGCCACACTGCCTATCAGGGAGAGCCCAAAGCAGGCTCACCTAGTCTGTCATATTTATGGGATATTGGTTCATAGGCAAATTGCATACAATGGTAAGGTAAGATGGAGACATTCTTTGTTCTGTAATAGATGAGTCTTAGAAAAACCACCCACGTTTCATGTGTTCATCTCATGATCAGTGACCCAAGCTCATATACCTCACTGGTCACTGGGTCATTCTGCTCCTTGGTGGGTTGTCTAGAGGAGTACTTGGCCCAGCTGCAGCTCAGGCCTCTACCTCCTTTGGAGCCTCTGCCAAACGACTGCAAGTTTGGTCAAGGGGGTCGAGGGCACCCATCACATCTTGTATATATTCAAAGTTCTAAATATTATATTATTCCTAAGAATTACTTATGTTTTTCTTAGATTACAGTGAATAACATTGAAATTTTCCTATTTTCATCTGCCTGCTATAGTTATTCTTCACCTGATTAAAACCACTGTAAAATACACTATACATTTACAACAATTACAAGTTAGGTTTCCATAACTACATGTAAATCATCTTTTTCAGAAAACGTTTATTTCACACATAAAGTGTACAAAATTATAGAAATTAAATAAATGTGAATACACATTCGTGTGTATGTGCGGAGGAATAATGGACACCACACACGACCAATGTGATCAAAGTAAACAATGACAACCCTTTATTGCAATACACGCGCGGTTTATATAGCTCAGGCAACTAGCCATGTGCCTGTAAACAGATCATGATTAGTTGTAAGTGTCCATGCATCCTTTCTTGATTGGTTCCCTGCAGGCAGTCAGGCAGCAACCAGTCTATCTTGACAGCTTTCCATACCCGGAACTGTGTCGCCCTGCTTACCTTTCCTGGCACGCACACCACCTACTGTCCTTCAGTTGACCTCCATCTTGTTATCCTTCAGACAATGGGTTATAGTTTGGATTGCCCATGTGTACTAATATCTCACAATTCCCCCTTCTTGTTTTTGGGCAATCCAAACCTTGTTCATAACTTTCTCCACTGTTTTGTTGACACAATTTAATATAAAGGGTACAATCATTAACACCACCACAACAATACACACAATCACAACCCCCTGTTTAAACAAACCCTTAAACCATCCCATAATCCCTAAACTCCAAAACTAGTACTGTTGTTAGGAGGACACACCATCCTCCCCTGAAGGCTTTTTCCATGGCTTTATCCACGGAGCTGGCACCCACAGAGGTCCTGTATCTGTGATGACACACATATATCCCCATCCTGCCAGTTTTACTTCTGCTGGTCCTTTCCACTTTCCTGTTTGCAAATCCTTATATATTACTTGTATTTGATCCTTTTGGTGGTTCACTCTTTTAGTACTGATTGCCTGACTATGTATAACCATGGGTGGATCTTCAGCTTGTCCTGCTAAACGCAAAAAGTTAATCACATATAATGCTTTAGCTATATGTTCGCTTCGGGGGGACCTGCTCTCCCCCCCCTTTTTTTTTTTGAGAAGGCCTTTTAAGGTTTGATGAGCCCTTTCAACAACAGCTTGACCAGCAGGTGAATGAGGGAACCCAATAAGATGTATAATACTCCAATCTTGGCAAAATTTAGCAAATCTCACAGATTTATATGCTGGCTCATTATCAGTTTTGATTTGTCGGGGCACTCCCTTTACTGCAAAGCAGCTGTACAGATGTTTTGTTACATGCTTAGCATCTTCCCCTGTCTGTGGTGTCGCCCAAATAACCTGAGAAAAAGTATCAACACATACATGTACAAAACATAAACAACCGAACTTCATAACATGGGTGACATCCATCTGCCATACATAATTGCAATACCATAGTCTACAGATTGTCAGTCTGAACATACCTGGATTATCCCTGCAGTGTCAGCACGCGTAACACTGAATTGCCTTACCAACATCTTAGCACCTTGGTGAAAAAAGGCATGTTTTTCCCAATCCAAAGGGCCCGACTGCAGAGCCTGACCTGGCACTTGGATGACAGGGAAGGCACACACTGGTATAACTTCTCCCTCAATAAGAGCATCATGAACAATTCCTTGCCACCTCCGAGTCGCCTTCCTTCACGCACCACCCTCCCCCCCCCCCCCCTCCCCGGGTTCCCAAAGGCGTACTGGTGCTACAGGTAAGGGTGGTGGGGGTGCAAAGGGATTAGTTTGTGAAACAAGAGGTGCTGGATTAGAGGGAGGTAAAGGCACGTTAACGGATACTTTAGTGGAGTCTTCTGATGCTTCCACCCCTGTTTTCACCCTATCAGCAGCTAGCTGGTCCAGCTTTGTTAGCAGATGTTTAAATTGTTCATGTTCCAGCCCTCCCCCCACTGACCTGGGTGTGGAACGGGTGGATGCTGGCAACGGGGGAAGCAGTGCTTTAATGTCCCTTTCTTCTTCATCCCCGGAGTCCTCTTCAGAAACGTTCCTGGGGGGTATCATACTTGAAGGGGCAGTTTTCTTAACTTTCTCATCTTGTTTAGCTTTCTTAGCCACTTTAGGGATGGCCTCCGCTTCAGTATGGGGGTCTAGCAGTGATGCAGGGCGGGGCGGAACGTTAGCGATGGCCGCGGCAGGCGGCGGAGCTCTAGGAGAGGAGAACAGGAAGTCGGAAGCTGATCCGAGACCTCCACCCTCTCCCCTCGTTCTCAGCGCCATTGCCTCATATGCAGCTGCAGTGGCAGCATGCTCATTTTTCATTGATGAAATTGTGTCTCTCATTAGCCGCCAGAGTGTGGCGAAACTCTGAGCCTCCTCTGACCCAGTGGATATTTCATCCCATAGGGAGGTTCCTATTGCTTCCCGAGTGTACAGCTCAAATGCTGTTTCCATGCTGGGTGCCAAATCCCTTCCCTTCGACCATTGTAACAACCGGCAAAGTGAAATTTTCTCATATTCATATTCAATATCTCTTTTACAGAGAATATGTTGGAGGAGCTTCAAAACCGCTTCTTCTTCTTTTGTAAGCGAACTCCCCATCTCCTCCCCGACTGCTCACCTTTTTATTAGGCAAGATCCTTCTCTCTTTTAGGGTCCCTGGACAGCGCTGTCCTCTTTTCCTGTTCTTTAGTGAACGCACTCGCTGGGGCAGCAAGTAATTTCGGCTGGCTTCTCCACAGATCCTGGCTCAACCCTCCTATTCCAGCTGTCTTGATCACTCCTTGCGAAGGGCTACAACAAGAGGGTCCCTGTTTGGGTGCCTGCTTACCTTTCCTGACATGCATGCCACCTACTGTCCTTCAGTCAATCTCCATCTTGTTATCCTTCAGACAACAGGTTATAGTTTGGATTGCCCATGTGTACTAACATCCCACATTTATGTACAAACATGTATCTCTATTTCCCTCTTCAGCTTTGTTAGAATCACTTTATCAAAATCCCTGTTAGTAATATCATATAGATTTTTCCAAGGTGATCTTGGTTCAACTACTAGTATGTGTCTCACAGCAAAGTGTTTAAGAAATATGCTTTTGTAGTCTCGTGAAAGTGGAGGCTAAAGCCCTAGAGGCTTTTTGGAAGAGTTTCTATGGAGAAAAGGAGGATGTGACAGGCATCATCCTTTTTTTCTTGAGTGTCAGTGTTTTCATGCCCAAGGAAATGAAGCTATGCCTGGGCCTTGTCTGGAAAGCTAGTCTCATGGTGACATATATGTCATTTCTGATAGACTACTATTGAGCAGCATTTCTTTCTGAAATTTCTGAGACATGTCATGTCAATTCCTGTTAATCAGGCATATCACTTGTTGTTGCAAATGTATGATGAACAAGCGAGAACAGCTTAAATAAATTATAGGTAGGATCTTTATGGTATGCACAGATATTCATTTATGAAACTCTTGATCAAAGAGAGGTAGCTCCAGGAGCCTGTGTACTCCTATGTTATTTATAGAACAAAAATAAGTGGAATCATTGTGCTTTTTAAAAAGAAGGAAAAGATATCTATTCAATATATATACATCAGAGCAGTTACATGAATACTCATAGGAAAAATGCCACAGATTTTGAGGCTCCAAAGCTTTTAACTTAAAAAAAAAAAGGATATGTAAAGGAGGGCAAAATTAATTCACAGTTCATGACATAATTTTTGCTGTGTCATAAAATACTCTTAGTACAACTGGAATCATAATATAGGGTAAAATTACTATTTTTGCTAACATAGTAACAAATTTGATAGGTGATTTAATTACTTTGTTGCCATACAAATCACATTACAGAAAAGAAAGAACATTGAAAGAACTAGAGTGGAAATAGCGAATGGTTAGATGTAGAATAAAAATGTGATGCTGGTTTGTTTCATAGAGCCTGCAAGAATATTCAGATGCCCCAAACTGTGAATGCAAAAGTAAAACATTCTGTGTTTAACATGCATACAGTCATGAGTCTTAGAGGAGACTCCTTGAAATATAAATTATGGAAAATGAGTACAAAATTTTCCCTTGCACAATATAATGCTGTAACTTCAAGCTGCTAATTTTCCTGTCTCCTTCTGATCAGTCCTTGACTGATCAGTAAGACTGAGATGAATAGTAGACTGAATATGATGTCATAATATAAGTGGATTTAGGAAGAACTTGTGCTTAGTCTCATGATACAAAAAGCAAGAATTCTTTCAAATGAGGTGGTACACTAAGTCACCAGTTTAGAATCCAGTTTTAAGAAGATGGCACTGAAGTTATTCCTGCAAATCAACCCTCTCCTTCAGCAAAGGCTTTATTTCACAATTAGAATGTACTTCAATAGGCAAGAAAGTTGATTTCTTGAGCTAGACATAAAGTGACAGCTAGTCCCAGCTTTTCAATAAGTCATAGCTATTTAATTCAACCTGTACTTGAAATATTTGTTAATCAACATAAAATTGGCACAGAATTTGTATTCTTTTCATTTTATATTTTTTACTTTCTCCCTTTTAGGATGGTTAGATATAAGTATTCATACTTGCACCTGGGATGTGGTGGAAAAACTGAGATAACAGAGATGAACGGGTCTCCTGTGCAGCTTCATGACCTCAGTCTACACTGCCACTGTACACCTTAAAGAAGACTTAAAACCACAAGAAATAAACTGTTAAGAAATGCTTTGCTCTTCAGATTAGTAGTTTGTGCAGCACAGTAGCAGATACTCTTTTTGGAGAGCATGTCAGCCAAGCCAGTGTCTGGTTTCCTATTCTGGAGCTATTTTCTCTAATTTTTTTCCAGTCAAGTAACCACACTTCGAGCAATAGGGGACTGGAGCACCTCTCTTATAAGGAAAGGCTAAGCAACCCAAGTCTGGAGAATAGAAGACTGAGAGGGGATACTATCAATGCTTATAAGTATCGAAAGGGCAGGTGTCAAGAGATGGAGACAAGCTTTTTCAGTGGTGCTCAGTGACAGGACAAGGGGCAATGGGCACAAACTGGAACACAGGAAGTTCCATCTGAACATCATGAAAAACTTCCTTACTCTGAGGGTGACAAAGCACTGGAACAGGATGCCTAGAGAGGTTGTGAAGTCTCCTTCTCTGGAAATACACAAAACCTGCGTGGACACAATCCTGTGCAATCTGTTCTAGGTGAAAGTTCTTTAGCAGGGGGATTGGACTGTATGGTCCCTTTCAACCCCTACCATTCTGTGATTCTGTTGTTATGTGTAATGGGCAGTGAATAATTGGTTGGGCTTTTTTTTCTGTAAAAAAGTAGTGTATTTTTCCAGATTTTGTGTACAGAAATAAATATTGAAAACTTAATATTAACATTTGTGGATTTTTACCTTTGTTTGAAAAATGTGATCAAAACCATACATTGTAATATGTGAACATTTTCTAAGTATTTACAGAATATGTCTTAAAAGAAAAAGAGACTGGTTTTCCCTAATGAAATACGTTTTCTTATGTCATTATCACAAATACTATTTAGAAACATGAAAATTCTGATATATTCCTCTTCAAATAAATAAAGATATTTTAAAGGTTGTACAGTGAGAACTTTTAAAATGTTTGAAATTTGTTTTTGAAACAGCAACAATGAGAGGATTAACAAAACATTACTATTTCTGATTTTTTTTTTTTTTCAATGGATATAAATTTTCTTTGCTGATACTGTACTCATTTATACAAAATTCTACACACATGCCACAAAAAAAAGCTGTTTTGACAATGTCAGGAAAAAAGTTCAGCCCTTGAGAAGAGAAAAACTTAATGTCCCTCCTATTAGGGTACAAATATACTTTGCTCTGTTTAATAAAGAAAATCTTCTTATCATATAACCTCTCAAGAATATGTAAGGAAGCTAGGAGTGTGACTGTAAAACGTAGCTACAAAACTGGGGGGGGGAATAGATAAAGCAAAGAACAGTAAAAACAAAAGGAGATGCAGAAGAATGAGGAAGAAAATATGTGCTTTGAAATCAACAGGACCACCTATATGTTGAAAGATGAGAGCCTGTATTAATGTTTTCCTGTAAGAAAATTAGCTGATAAAAGCACTGGAATGGTGTGGGTTAAATAATAAATACATTTAGTTACATAAAAACTACCTGAGAACATTCTCTTAAATTATTCTAAGTTACACATTGTAAAAGCACTTCACTACTGTCACAGACTCTTATACTGAAAGACTGAAAACCAACAAGAGTAATGTATAGAAATATACGTACATTTTTTTTATCTTGGTAAAAACAGATTAAACTCTCAATTTACCAATTAATTTCAAGTGGTACAGGAAATTATACATTTCAAAGAAAACGTCTATTAGCCAGGGGAAAGAAAAAAACAGAAGAAAAAAAAAAAAAAGGAGAAAAAAAAAAAAAAAGAAGAAGAAAAGATAACAGCTTCCTTTTTAGGCATAATAAGGAGTTATATCTGGAAGCACTCTTGTCACTGATATTAATCTTTTCATTAATTTATTTAGCATGAATTCATAATCTGGCTGACATTTTAAGTAAGGTCTCCACTGTGTCTGAAATAATCAGTTTGTTCTGCATGGCAAAACTATTTACTCTTGTTATGTTAAAATGAATCACATTAAGAGAATCTGACTTCAGTTGGCAGTTAATTGAGATCAGGGATACAACACTGGTAATTGTTTTACAAATGAGTTCCCTGTTTGCATTCAGTTCTGACTGAAGCAGAGAAACTGGCAGCACAGAGGTAAACCCACCTGGGATTCTGGATTATGGCAAGATACTGTTACTTGGGTAGAGAACCTGTCTGTGAATGCCCATGTACCCAAGAGTCAGACCACTAAAGAATATCAAACCAACCAGCAGGTGAACCAGACTATTACTGAAATGATCTACTGTTTAATTAATATTTTATTAGGTTGTGTTAACAGGATTGACTTTTTAGTTTTAATTCTCTGACAGGTTCCTCTAATTTTTTTTTTTCCTTACAATACCCTTTAAACATTATTTTTATCTATTCAAAGATTTAGTACTCATTTCTATCACCTTCACAAGATATACCAGACATAGATAATGCTTTTGTGCCTGACACTTTAAAAACCAGAAATCTTTACCTACATTGTCCCTGTAGTTGTTATATGTAATTCAAATTGTTGTCTGAGCCTGTAGCAGGTTTATATAGCATTTCTTGTTATTCCAAGGGCTGGTGAACTACAGAAACCACTTGGTTACAGGTAAACTACATCAACCATTACAAAGTTTTCTCTTCCATTGAATCTTTGTGCAATATGTGCCAATTACTTCTCATTTCTTACATAAATAGTTCTGCACAAACCATTTTTTGTAATAAAAAAAAAAAAAAAAAAAAAACCCAAAAAATGCATCAAAATCTCCTCTCTTTTCTGTTTTCCAATGCCCAGAATTTTCTGTTTACACTACAGACCATCCAGAAAGCACAGACACTAAAATGATGCACAGCATTTTCCCTTTGCTTAAGGATATAGCTGTGATAACACATACCCTGACCACTGAAAACTTGTTCTCAGTGTCTGCTTGTTTCTAATGGTTTGGGATACACATCTACACAGGAGAAATGTCCTGAAGGGGGGGGGGGTGGGGGGGGGGGGGGATTCTGCAGGAGAAAGGAAGGCATATCCTGTGTACGCTGAAAAGCTGCTAGCAGAGGGATTTTCTCAGGTTCTCACAATATTCAGTGAGAATCCTGCCTTTCTCACCAGTGTTATGAAAACCAGCAGGATGTTTTTTGTAAGCTAGAACAACACCTGGTGTTTTGCTAAGTTCTGTTTATGGTATACTGGAAAAATATTTTGAAATAGGTGTTGTAGGACTTTAGCCAATGACCCCAGGTCGTATTCTTCCTCTCCTGGATCTCTCTTTACTGATTTTGTGTTTCTGCATCTCTTTGCTCCCGGTATAAACAGTGACAATATCTTTGAACTCTCCTATATGTTATGTCATTATGTTGCAAGCAATGCAAGATTCTAGCAAGCTAGAAGGCCAGAATGATCTGTAACAGTTGAATGGGAACACCTTTAGCAGAGTTCCTCTTTATGTTCTGGTGTTGAGCTGGCACATCAACAACAACAACATCACACCTATATGCACTTACTGCTTATATGCAATCTAGGGTATGTTGAAATAAAGTCAATACATCTCCAACAACATGTGGAACATTTTTCTGGTTATTACGTGAAAGCTCCAGGTCTTGAGGCTGTTACAAGGGTTTGTGAAACTGCATATTATGGGAAATTTACAGGAAACAAACTTGCTCTTTGGCCTCAGAAAGTATATCAAAACAAAGAATTACTTTCAAAAACAGAGGAAACTTTCATTTTGATTTGGTTCACCTAAGGTCCTGCTTACCTTAGTAAACAGGATGAGAACTATCAACAAACTTGAATAAGTTGCTAAAATGATTCAGGGTCTGACAGAGGCACAAATGCATTTACATAAGCATATGTATTTGTGGCAACAACTTGTATTTATGATGCCTGATGGTATCCAAAGCATCCTTTCGGAGCTGGCAGATAAGAGATGGAAGAGCCTATGCTGTGTCTGGACCACAGACTGGAGTCCAAGCAGGTACTGCGAGTATCTCAAACAATATGCAGATATTGGCAACTGTATATGGCCTAGAATATTATCCATATTTCTAAATGAGTAGCTTTTAACACCAGAATGCCAATTTTGATCTCTGACTTTAATGTGCTTCATAATGCAAACAAAGACCTTCAGCTAAGTATTATTACTTTTGTTTCTACAATAGCATGCCCTTCGGAATGATGCGTAACCTTGACTTAAAAGGCTGATATTGATGAAAATACATTGTAGCGCTCTATCAGTTATACAATGATTTATTACCCCCCATGTTAAAAACTTGCTCTTTTGTCCAGTTTTGTCATCTAACTATCAAATCTTAGGTTTATTTCTGCCAATTTAAGGGGCCACCTGACAATACAAAAAAAACCCCAACAAAATAAAATAACCACAAACCCCAACAAACTTGTAGCCTATTTATACAAATAGCTAGCCTAGAAAGACCATCATCCTGACAGTTCAAAAGCCCATGCATAAAGGAAAGAGAGTATGATTATTATTTTTTTTTTCATTAGAAATGTGCTGGACTGTCCATATGTTGAAGGAAAATACTCTGTGTAGTGCTTAGCCAAATTTCCTTAGGAATCTTAGACTCCAAGACTGGACATTAGGTTCACCACTGGAGATATGTTTAATACAAGCGAAAGATTATATGCTGCATTAAGCAATCAGGATGAGAAGCAATATATAAAATTAATTATCTGTTCACTTTAAAAAGTCTTCATAAACATTCTTGCCATTACTCCCTTGGGAAGAAAAAATCCCCAAACCACAAAACAACAAACAACCATCACCCCTAAAACTAGTTTTCAAACAGTTTTCATTAATTTTTAGCATTTGATGTGCAAAGGAATGGGGAATTAAAAAGTAATTGGTCAGAACTAATATAGCAATTTAAACACAAATACCACAAGTTTGCCTTGGGGGCCTTGGGATCTAACTAATGCGTTATTGCATTACATAAGAAATCAATAGAGCCTTCCAAGGTGATAAAGACCAGAGCTATCCATTATTACATTTTTACCCGCTTTATTGCAACCAGAACCAGATGCATTATCGTGTTAGATGTGTTTCACTTGTTAGAACAAAAGCAGTCCATAATAAATGGTCGACAGTTTACGAATATGACAGGAAGAACAGATGGAGAAAAACTGATAAATGGATGGTGGCACCGAGGAGATGACAAAGTAACATTAATTGCAGTTAGACTGGCCTGCACAACGTCAGAATGGACACACATACCTTACTTGATATACCAAGACACTGTCCACCAGCAATGAAGCAAGAAATTGGTTAAGAACTGTTTTGTTTCAGTTTTTAAAGTAAAAAGAAATGTTCCTTTTAGTTTTCTTAAGTAAAAAATAGTCAATAGCTACACTTACAAAGATGGTCATAGATGTATTTAAGCATTTGTTTACTACATAACGATGTTGAGCAGTTTGAGATGACATGTGTTGACATCTGCAAGTCAGATCCTGAGGGCTGAATTCTGTACTGAATGTTTTAGCTTTCTGAAAGTAATAATGATACTATTTGGAATATTGTTTAACAAGTGGAAACTACAACAACTTAATCTAAGGTTGTATCACAGTTTACATTGGCATTAACAAAGTTCTATGTTCAATCAAATTACTAAATATTTAAAATTAAATTTATACTTTTTTTGAAGGTGCAAGCACCTTGCATGAAAATACTTTGACACACCTAAATAGAGGTATAATAAAACTAAACTTATTCTTGTGAAGTTTACACTTATCAAATTTTGCCCAAAATTCAACGTGTGAATAAAGTATTTGGTAGTAAAGCCAACTGTTTCTTCTCAATAGTGGGTGTAGAAATACATGTGACTGGTTTTACTGACATAAATTTATATTGTATTTATATGTTGTATCTGGCCTTTTTTATAATGGCATAGATTATGAGAACCCAGAAGCAGTTCATGCAGAGTGGTATCACCTCTTTATCTCACTTAATTGTGTGGTTAAAAAAACCACATTTTTCAGAGCTGGGCTGTGAGCACAGTGATGAATGTTAGGAAGAACTCCACTCTGGGGGCACCCTTGTTACTGTTTCTAGCATTCTAGACTGTGGCCTGCATTATCTTCTCTTTCCTATCTATCAATACCACTTTGTTCCTGACAAACAGCATGCTCTTTTTGACACTGCATATCTGCAGGGATGCCAAACTCTCTTTGATCTAGAAACTCTCTGAAAAGACAAAAGTAAGGCCACTTACTTTTCAAGACGAAGACAGATGATCAACATTAAGGCTCATTTACCCAGTAGAAAGCAGTAGCATCTACATTTGTGATTAGATTATGTTAGATACTCATGTTTACTTCAGTGTTAGGAAATTAGGATTATAAAATAAAGGTTAGCTCAAACAAGACAAAATAACTTGGCAAACTGGTGATTACATTACCATATTACTGCTTTTCTAACAAGAATTTACCTAAAGTATAGGTCAAGAACCTAGAATTAAAAAAAAAATGATCAAGTAAAGCAATACAAAAAGAATTTTTATACTGTAACATATGAAAACTGTCCATAAAGGAGGGACTATTCCCTGATTAAAGACAAACACACAGTAAAGTAGGAATTAAATACATACAGATGTCAGAAAAATCCAAGATGTATGCTAACTTTTACAAAGTACAAAAAGCTGCTCTGGCATGATTTTGGGAAGACCATGGAAATTTTGGAGGACTCTGAAGATGGCTATTCTGTCTGTGGTTATTTACCGAATGTAAGCATTCATATATGCAATCCTAACAGGCATAATCCTCACTATGGGTGTGAAATTTCTACTTCATTAGTCAAGGGACTGAGTGCATAGATTTATAAGGAATGTATGAAAATACTTTATATAGAATACTTTTATAAAGAGTGTGATTTTTAAAGAGTTGTCTTTTTCTTAAAAATCTCGCATTCAGGTCAATGAATAAACAAACTGAAGAAATTACATCACTCTAAAATTGCAAATATGAAAATAAGTTTTATAAAGCAAAAGCAGATAAACAAAGGCAAAACTCTGGAGTGTTATGAGTATCAATATGGAATTTTATGTAACGTGCATGTCTTCTTTGAAACCTATGTGAGAGAAAACAACAGGAAAACACTTTCTGGCAATAAAAAATTGCTGCCTGTCAATGAAAGGAAAAGGGAAAAAAAAAAGTTTCATAAGCACTCTCAGGGGCCTTGTCCTGAGGCTCTGCATGTGTGAAAAATCCTTCTTAAGATAGACAGTAAAATACTTAGGGCAATAATAAAAGAAATGGGTCATTTTCCGTAGACTGCATTTGCTCCCAGGTTTGGTTTTTTTTTTTTTTTTTTTTTTTTTTTTTTTCTTGGGTTAACATATATACAAAGTAAATAGATGTTAATGGTAATAGACAGATGGACTCTCCAGGTAGCATCAGTTCAGATGCTACCATTGAGGGTGATGTAAATTCAATTACTTACACAAGTGGCCTATTTTACTCAGAAAGCAATAATACTGGAATCTATATAATTTGTAACCCCCTTCTGAGTAAATTCATAATTTTACATAAATATCTAAAATTGCAAGGTGACTAAATGGTTTTATGATGCAATAGATAATACAAGCAGTTTGCCGAACCTTTAACACAAAAACAAAGCTAAAATGTTTTCCAAGATGTGCATATATACCTATTTTATTTCAAAGGAATTTAGAGCATGAATATTTATCAGAGTTTGTTTCTTAATACCTTAACGTGATAAACACACCTACTGCACATTCTCTTGAAAACAGTATTAGAATAGCATAAAAGATGAATTATGTCTGAGGTCAATTACCATCTATTTCAAAGCTGTTGAATAGCACCTTTAGTATGTATGCATTGAAATTAATTAGTTTGGATTGAGCAAAATATATCAAGCCTTCTTCTGAATTATTTTAATAGTTTCTTTTACTTACTATTTGATAAAACAACACAAAATATCCAGTATCTTCAAATAGGTATTTAGATGTCAGGATAAAATTAAATACCTCCTTTACCCTCATGTTGTTTTCTGTTCTTTGGGATTTTCATGTAAGATTTGAGGACCTTAGACTTTCCAGTCACCATTTTATTAAAGTCACTTGTAGGAAAAAGAAAACCAGGACCAAATCCTCACATTCTTGGTTTCCCATAAAGGAAAAATCAACTGGAGTTCATGTTTTAAGAAGGAGCAGGACAGAATATTGAAACATTCTACAAGAAACAGGGTACAGAAGTGACGATGCCATAATGGAACAGTGAGGATCACTTCACAGATAAGCCTCAACAAAAACAGTTGTGATTTTTTTTCACCAGGTTTTACATCTTACAGTCCTATTCTCTGTGTCACCAGTTTATAAAAGTTTTACATTGACAAAGGCAAATATCAGACCGTTGACTGCACAATTTTGAAAAATTTTGACTCATCATAGTGCTAAATCTCCAAGATCAGATTCTTGAATTAATCAGTAAAAATATAAAAGCTTGTCACAAGTCAGCCAGACAGGGAATGCAATGTTTTTTTAACACAGCATTGTCTTTTAACATGGGATATAAAAATATAAAGACAATAAAGGATTTGGGGATTTGTGTTCCACCATTTGTTACTCAGTTCTGGAAAGTAATAAATTTTGTTTTGAAAAACTCATGGGTATCTAGGGAAGTACAGTGGAAAGGTACTGTTCACCAATCCTTGTATTTTGAGCACTTTGGAAGTTCTAACTAAGATTTTGTTTGCTTAATAATCTTGAATATTTTGTAAGCCTGTGTAATTTTCACTAACTGTTCTGCCCCAAACCAGAAAGGGCAACACAGAAATAATCAAAACCTGAAATACTGGTGCAATGTTGGCTAAGTTTTCAAATCCCCTGAAAGTTTCTACATATAATCCATATAATGACAGAATCTTTGAGGTTGGAAGAGAGATCTTGAGATCACCTAGTCCAATACACACAGCTCAAGCAGGATCTTTAAGAACAGGCTGTCCACTATTAAGTCCAGCTGACTTTTGAATGTCTCCATAGATGGAAAGTCCACAACTTGTAAGCCTTCTGTTCTTCCAGGACAAATGTTGGTTTTGGCTGACCATAAACAAGAAATTAGCTTATATTTCACTGAGTTAATTGAAGTTCAGACTTCAAAATGAAGAGCTTCTTGTCATTTAGAAGTAAGATTCTGGTGGGTCTTCCCAATTTTTATTAGCACACTTGGTTTTAACTTTTTCACCCATGACATAGCTAACAGCTTTGATTCTGGGTGAGGTGAAACCTAGTGGTCCAGTAAGCAACACAGAAAAATAAATTGCTTAAACTCTGTGATATTTTTGTGTGCAATTGTCCATTGTTTATTATAAGCTCTTTTTCCTTGAACAGAAGAAGCATAACTAAGCAAAGGACTCAATACATTAATGGCCTTAACAAGCTAGAAAGGAGGTTATTTATTAAGCTACAAATTGCCATATAGGAAGACATGCCTCTACGGTAGCTGTAAAAGGAAATATAATTGCCCAGGGAGGTGGTGGAGTCACTATCTGTGATGGTGTTCAACAATGTGTAGACATGGCACTTCAGGACATGGTTTAGTGGTCATGGTAATGTAGGCAGATGGTTAGACTTAATGATTTTGGAGGTCTTTTCCAACCTTAATGATTCTGCAATTCTGTATGCTAATAATAAGGAGGTTATGTTATGCTATTACCAGGACTCCATTTTGTTTTAAGTTTTTTAAAAATAAAGTTACAGTGTTCCTTGGAAATAAGGAAGTGATTTCAATCATTGAAGTTGCAGAAAAATCAAATGCGATCATCATACTTTTTTAAACAACTACCACGCATTCCTGGAACTCCAAGGAATAACAAAATTTTTTGAGCTCTTGAGTTTACTGAGGTAGTTCCCATCATCTGTTGGCTCCCAGGGACAAGAACTGAAAGAACTTCAGCACAGTGGACACAGTGTGGAGGAGGGACAATGACAAAAACAAGTTCAACATATGAGAATCATACACAACAAGTTCCTGGGGAGTGTTCATAACTCCATCGATTCCAGAAAATCGATTAACTGTAGGCAATGATGAACTGCCTGGGAAAGTGCGTGCTGTGGAGGCAGGCTTTTCAAAGACACATTTCTAACACCAAAAAATCTACCAGACCAAAGCAGTGTATTGCAGGTCCAAAGAAAGCAAACAGTTGTGTTAGGAGACCATTTACATGCTGTTTTGTTTTTAACAAAACATAAAGAGAGCAGGCTATGGCCAGACAATCAATTTCTGTTTTCTTGCCTTTCTAGATTTTACTTTTTATCATAATATCATGTTATTTCAAAGAAGCATCAGTTATGTCATTTAGACAACTGTTTTTCATACTTTTTAATCCAGATACATATGCCAAGTAACAATGATGATAGAGAAGAAAAGGAAAAGGATATTAGTTTTCAGTTGTATAACCTTCACATTTCTTTGTAATCAAGAAGGAATAATAGTCTTTTAGTCTCTGATAAAAAAACCTGGTAGCATTTCAGAATCTCTAGCATGCAGGGACGGACTCCGACAGCACAGCCAATATGGTTGTAATCAGAAGTCACTTTATTAAGTGCAACAGGCTATATTTATACACGAGACAACACTGATCACGCACCCAGGTCACTTCTAATTGGCCCCACACTCAAACCCAGAGTCTGTCCACACGCACTTCAAACACTTTTAAGTGGCTGGCGATTCTCTTGGTTTTCCTCCTTTAGCACCCTGTTTTTCTCCTCTTATCCTCCTGTTTTGACAGGTGCTTCTGCTTTTCTCATCCTTAGTCTTATCTCCTCAAGGTCGGGGCAGTGTTGGCTGTTTTTCAGCCTTGCAGGCCTTAGGATAACTACTTCTAGCTAACAACTATTTCTGTCCTACTCTCATCAATCCCTACAAGAACCTATATACATATGTTCTCTTTCTTTCTACTGAAACACTTATTAGTTATTTTAACTCATGGGATAGTTTATCCTAAGAATTAAAAAAAATAAAAATAGTTTATCAAATCTCTTTTAACACCTCATTTAAGTTTGTGTTTCACCCAACCATAATAATCCTGGCAGTCTAACAAATATATCAACAGATATACTTTCTAGCATTATTACAGCTTTAAAATCTTTTAGGACTGTTACTCATAAAACAAGAAATACAGAGTTGGATAGATAACAAACAATCATTCTACATGACTATCTAATTCTTCATAAAATAAAGTGAAGCAAAACCAAGATAACCAACAAAACCCTAATTTCTTTCTTTTTTCTTTTTTTTTTTTTTAACTCTTTTCTCTTGTCACCTTTACAAAATTGTATATATGGACTGATAATATTTTTAGAAAAAAAATTTGAAAATTCAGTTCTGACTAAAACAAAAGAACAGCTATGTTGTAAGTTGCATTAGGTCAGACTAAAACCTGCTTTCAAAAAAAAAAACCTCTTGTTTCAGTTTGCAGAAATAATTTCTGATAATTGTTGATAAAGTTTACATACAGCAAGTAGGGGAAATGACGCAGGAAGTTGTTTAGTAAAATGAAAAAGCAAACACAGTATCTTAGTTTTGAGAATACTGAATTCAAGACCAAAGAAATAAGCACTGCTTATACAGTCTTAAAAAATTACTGGAGTGTAAGTGCCGTAGAAATACTGTAGTGTGCTTTGTTGTGCATAATTTCTACAGCTGGAAACAATTCAGAGCACAGGCAGAAAAAATAAATAATTGAAAACTGCTTATAGTCAGACAATCTAAATGACTGATTGATTTAACATAGCAAAGAAGAATCATGAGGTGGCTTGATTGCAGTGTATGTGCACTTTTTTTGAGGAAATGAAATGCATACATATATTCACATATTTCCTTCAGTATGTAACAACCTGAAACCTACCCTTTTCCCAAAAAAAGAAAATTAAAGAAAATGTAAC
Source organism: Todiramphus chloris collaris (assembly GCA_025345505.1). Taxonomy (NCBI): domain Eukaryota; kingdom Metazoa; phylum Chordata; class Aves; order Coraciiformes; family Alcedinidae; genus Todiramphus; species Todiramphus chloris. Next base: position 5,370,711 of record JANVCC010000070.1, on the reverse strand, counting down.
ATTCACAACACGGTCTGTAAGAATATGGAACTTTTTATTAGAGATTCTGAGTCCTTAAAATTCCCTGATCTTTTCAAGTTCTTTTTAAAAAATTACTAACTTAATCAGGAAAGCATGACAGAAGCTTGTGGACAGCTAAGAAACTGGTTTTAGGCCAAAAACCTGCCTAACTAGACATCAGGTGTGCACATATACTTCTTATTCTTTTTCCTCTTGTTCTATTTATCCTGCTTTATAACAAAGTGACATACTATTTAGATCAAAATTTTAGAAGATGTGTGTTTACATTAAATATTAAAGTCTGTCTGTATCAAGCAAACTTAACTTGACTTTCCATTTTACTGAACACCTACAATTTAAATGGAGTTGCTGGTGCTCAATGTCTTTGAAAACAGTATTATAAATCAGATTAGGCATTCAAACTGATGGATTTGAATTAATAATTACTGACTGTTCTTGACTTTCCCCCCTTCTCTAGTACTTGTCATTTGCATTTTCATTATAAATTTATTATTTGCTTTGCCACAGAAACTACTTCTCATTTTTTATTCCCGAAGATATTGTGTAAGTACCTGTATTTATGAACTTTTTGCATATTTTTATCTTGTTATGATAATTATTTTCTGATTTGATAGTTCAGATTTCTTACATTGAGAAAGTATTTTGTCTGAACAGTTAAAAAGAAGAGATTGTAAGAGAATTCAGAAAAATGTTTTTTCAAGAACTTTGTTTCAGAAACTGCAACAGAATGATTACCAAAACATTTTGATGCATTTGTAAAGTGGTCCTTTAATTTATAATCCAAACTTGAACACTAAGTGCATTTTCTAGAAAAGCTGAGTTTCAGCTAGAGATGAATATCAACAATGTTGTGCAATCCCTTATGCAATGATTAATGTAATACTTGAATCCAGTATGAAATAATCGTGTTATCAGGACCATAGTACAAGAATAGTGGAGAGAAATGAAAACAGAAAAATGTTTCTGAAAGAAAAGGCTGAAAACTCTGAGTCACAAATATATAGAGATAGATTAAAAGTGACAGCCAGAATAAGTGCTTCCACATTCCTTTTATTCCAGTGGCAATAAAATAACAGAAAGTAACAGAAAATTGCTTGTCCTATAGAAATTAAACAGTAAAGTTTGGAATATTGCAGTTCTCATCAATGGTATCATTCTAGTGCACACTCCAGTACTCTAACAGTAAATGAGCTTTTGAGAATCAGACTATGTATGGTCAAGTACAGACATGATATTATGGGCTCAGATTTGAATAAAACTGTAGCATAATGAATCTAACTTATATTCAAGTGCTATAGAATAACTATGAAAATAAGCACCTGGTAGTTGGCTTATTCATGAAACACTCAGTGGAGGATTTTTACAGTGGTGATCCCTTTGTATGTTAAACAGGAATATTTAATTTTGATTTAAGTTAAAATATACATTAGATGGAATGGCTTAATTTTGACTAATAATTTATATCATACATTTCTACTTATATATATATACAGGGTTATAGCAAGTTAGTTTTACATACATAAAAATTAAAAAGTTTTAATTTCTTTGTCTTTAGAGAAAATGTTTCCATTTGAGCAATTCTAGAGGCTTCATTACAAAGTAAACAATCACAAAAATGTAGATTTTCAGATGTCACATTTGACTGTATATTCGCCTGCTATTATTATTATTATTGCACCCTCAGCAAGTTGGCCGATGACACCAAGCTGTGTGGTGCGGCTGACACGCTGGAAGGAAGGGATGCCATTCAGAGGGACACCATGTTGGGCGCCAATAAATCTGTCACTGTTTAGGGTCAGGGCAGCCCCTTAGATCTATAACAGATGCTCTCTGTTAACTCCCCCCTCCCTCCCCAGAGGAGAAAGAGAAAGGGAATAAGGGAGAGAGACTTAGCGATTAGAAAAGGAAACTAGAACAGGTTTAATGAAAAAGGAATTAATAATTATAAAAATGGAATATATACAAATATATACAAAACCAGTATCGAACACAACCCCCCTGATGGTAATTACATCACCACTGATGCTGTGGAGCAGGCACCGGGGCAGTCCCAGACTGGGCACCACAGCAGATGGGAGCTGTGTTCGGGAGCTGGATTCTGGTACTGGGTTCAGGAACACGCAGATCAGATCGAAGGCAGAACGGACAGAGGCCTCCTTGGGTGCTCCAGGGAAGGAACCAAAAGAGGACCTGAGCCAAGCCAAGCAAAAGCGGGCAAAGCAGTCCAAGAGGGGAGAGAAGGGCCCAAAGACCCTTCGGGTCCCTCAGCTCTAGACCAAATATGGCGTATATCGGATGGAATACCTCATTGGTCAGTTTAGAGTCACCCGTCCTGTCTGCTCCTCCCTGAAGGTTCAGCCTTTCACTTTCTGCACCCCCCAACATGGTACACAAGACCCAGCAGTGGCCTTAGTCTGCATACCAATCCTTGGTAGTAACTCTAAACATAAGGTGTTATAACTGCTAGAAGCAGACACTGTCTGTGAGAACAGGCTGCTAACTTCAGAAAGTGCAGTTAATTAGAAGAACTGAGCTGAAAAGTAAAATTACTGAACAGAATTAGTTCTGTTTTCACTCAAACCAGGACACCTTGACAATCTGGAGAGGTAAGCCCATGCCAACCTCATGAAATTCAACAAGGCCAAATGCAAGGTCCTCCATCTGTAAGCAACAATATAGGCTGGGAAGTGACTGGCTTGAGAGAAGCCAGGAAGAAAAGGGCCTGGAATTACTGATGGATGAGAAGCTTAACTTAAGCCACCAGTGTGCTCTCGCAGCCCAGAGGCCCAATCGTGTCCTGGCCTGCAGCAAGAGAAGTGTGGTCAGCAGGTTGATGGAGGTGATTCTCTGCCTCTACTCTACTCTTGTGAGACATCACCTGGAGTAATGTGTTCAGTTCTGGAGTCCCTATTACAGGAAGGATATGGACGTGCTGGAACATGTCCAGAGAAGGGCCACGAGGATGATCAGAGGGCTGGAGCACCTCTCCTGTGAGGACAGACTGAGAGAGTTGGGGTTGTTCAGTCTGGAAAAGAGAAGGCTCCGGGGAGACCTTATTGTGGCGTTCCAGTATCTGAAGGGGGCCTACAAGAAAGCTGGGGAGGGACTTTTTAGGCTGTCGGGCAGTGATAGGACGAGAGGGAATGGATTAAAGCTAGAGATAGTTTGATTCAGATTAAACATTAGGAAGATCAATGAGGGTGGTGAGACACTGGAACAGGTTGCCCAGAGGGGTGGTGGAAGCCCCATCCTTGGAAGTTTTTAAGACCAGGCTGGATGGGGCTCTAAGCAAGGTGCTCTAGTGGGAGGCTGACTATGGCAGGGGGGTTGTAACTAGATGATCTTTAAGGTCCCTTCCAACTCTGACAATTCTATGATTCTATGATTATAGTAAATCACTGAGCGGTGTGAGCTGCAAATGCTTAATGAACAGCAGAGTACTGTTCTAACTATAAGTAAAAGGAAAGTTGTTTTGAGATACAGAAAACAAAATCCAGAAGAGGAATTTAAAACAAAACAAAAAAAATATAAAACTGAAATCTAAGTGGCATAACAATTTAAGAATAATTCCTAAAATACTGCAAGTGATGAAGTAGAAGTAAGAAGACAGACTAGTGTACGTTTCTATCCCTATACAGGCATAGAAGCATTCCTTGCACTAAAATCTGCAGATCCCATATTGGTAACTGAAAAAGACAAACCTAAATTTCAATTGTACAGTCATTCAACCACATTTCACTCTGTCTTCAGGGTTTTGTATTAATAGCCTTATTACATATAATTGAAGAAACAGTGGTTATGTCAAAAGGGACCAATTTCTACTTTCATTTCTTTTACTCAATTTGCAAAGTTGAATATGCTGTCAGAGACAGTCTTAGTGTATCTTATATTCCTGTTAGTAGAAGTCAGTCTCAAGAAAAAGTATGCTTTTGTACTGCATTTAACTTTTTTTATCTTTTGCATCATCATGGATGACTCCTGCTCTGTAATCACCAATATTGAAGGTCAGACACAAATCTAACACAGTACGAAAATTCCACCTAATTCCCTATGAGGTAATGAAGTATTATCATAAGCAATGCTATTTCTATATCTTTCCAGGTATTAAAATGTTGGGGTTTTGGGGAGTTATTCTGTTTTCCTTCTCTTAAAGAATTTTTCCATACTTGTTTGTCAGGGAGGTAAGTGGTTGTACTTAAGAGACACAAAAGGACCTGGCCACAGGGGGAGAGGTCCAGCCTGCCGATTAAAGGGGGTTGGGGGGAGCCCCTGGGGCTCTCACTTGGTTTGCTCCCTGCATTCGAGGAGGAGAAGCTGCCCTCGTGCTGCAGAGAACTCATCCCCGCTGCCTACCGAGGATCCTCTGGACACCGGGATCAACTTGGAGAGAGGTCGTCCCTGCTTTTCGTCTCCTGTTTTTTCCTCCTACCCCTGCTGTCTCCCGGGGACCTTGCTGGGCACCGGGATCGGCTACCCAGGGGGTTCGTGACGCGGGCTTTCCGTCGGCCATTGCCCCGTGGGGCCTGAGCTGGCTCCGGAGCGGCGGGGAGACCATCGCGCCCTCCCTGCTCCCCGGGAGCCACCCGAGAGGTTGGGACTGGGTTCCCTGTGCTGTTTTCCTGTTACTGCCCTAGTTAGTGTTGTTTGTTTGTCCTGTTATATATATTTAGTACAGAACTGTTATTCCTATTCCTCATATTTTTGCTTGAAAGCCCCTTAATTTAAAATTACAAGCATTCGGAGGGGAGGGGGTTGCATTTCCATTCCAAGGGGGGCTCCTGCCTTCCTTGGCAGACACCTGTCTTTCAAACCAAGACATAAAATTGTCCAAATATATAACATTTGGGATCTAAAGCCAGAACGACCTGTAATGGTCAATTTCCTATTCTTTGACATTGTGCCAATGACCCTAAGTAAACCCCATAGCACATTTGCCTGGAAAGTCACCAACTGCAACAGTGCAAAGCACAGAGTCAGTTAATGGTGTCTTTATCCTTCTTTATAATGGAGTAAGCTACCTGGAAAACCCCACAGAGATCAGTCTACTTTATCCTTTTTTGCAGAATCTTTTTCAAAATAAGAATTTAATATATTCCCCTGCTACTGTGGAAGATTGTGACAATATTTGCCTTCCCACAGATACAAACCTGTCTCAACTTAGGTATCAATCAAGAATTCAGCTACAATTATATAAATTCAGATAAGCCCCCTGTTTTGTCATTAGAAGACAACAGCATAAACACAACTTGCAAATACAAGTACCTATTACTGATGGATGTGTATATAGCATGATTATTTATAGTCACATTTACCATACAAAAGGTGCTGTCATGTGAGCCGTTACTCAATAGATAACATACTGAAAAGAACATTCTAAGATTAAGATATGTATGTGAAATACTCCAGAGGGATGAGATATAACATTAGCGACATTATCTCTCAAAATCACTAAACCCATAACAACCACATCTGCACCTATTTTGAATGCTTCTATTAATGAGACTCAAATTGGCCTTGGCCTCAGGCCCATGTTAAACACACAGGAAGTGCAAGAACTCATTCTGATAAGAAAAATCTAAATCTGGCTGCTGTGGTTATGCATAGAAACAAAATATGGTCAGAAAATGATTTGAGTTGGTAAGAAAATAAAGCTTATGGCAATATCTTCCAACTTCGGGGAAACTCAGGGAAAGAAATTAATATAGAATGTTGAGTGATCAATGAGTCTGCTCCACAGAAAGGTATATAACATTTCTGCTTACAACATTCATTGACTCTACCACCCAGAAATACAAAAACTTATGCCTCACAAAACACAATAGACTGCTGGCAAAATTCACTTTAACACACCCTGTTCTTGTCCTTTGCCAGTGGGGTAACCACTTTATTTTGTAATCAACATTATTGGACCTATCATAACAATATCACGTACAACTCCTCACTTAACGTCCACAACAACAACCACGAGAAAAAGGAAAATTTTAATCCCACAATCTTTTGAAATGGAACCGTATGTGATTGAAAATACAGGCAAACAATGAATATAGCTTAACTCATCATGGTCCCCCAAACAGAGCTGTCATTGCAAGCTGACATCTCTGATATCAGACCTACCTACTCCCCATTCCTGAATAAGTTATATATAGGATAGTTAACATGGTTGCATGGACACACCCTCACCACTCCAAAATTATCAAAAAAGAGATTTGACTGGCATCTTGGGAACAGGATTAGGAGTATTGAACAGCATAGATGCTGAAGTTTTGTCAAACAAAATGAGTTTAACAGAAGTCATTTGTACAGATTAGAACATCCATTGCAATCCTTTCTATTGGCATTAAGAACTAACCAATGGCTTGTACCTGATATACTACCTCAATGGGGAAGGCTTAATGACAAAGAACAACTAATTGCAAATGCATTAAGTGCAACCCATACTAACGTCTTTCTTGCTCTTAGCTGTATTTAAGCTCAGCTGTGTATACAGTCTATTGTAGCAACTATCATAAGAGAAGGTGATAAATGCATTTTGCCTATCGAAATTTGAAAGGTGATCTGGGATAATTTGACTAGATTTGAAAGAGGATTCCAATCCTGCTGGCACTGGTTTCACTTATAACCCTATAAACAAGTCACATCTTTAGCTTTAACAATATCCAATGCTTTGGTATATACCATATACCAAATCATGGCACTGGGACTAAACCACAGTGGAACTATTCTCTATCCACTGGAACAAAGTATAGGCAAAAAACTACCATTACAGAAGAAATACACCATGACCCAGGAAGTGTAAAGACAGACCGAGAACATCACTGGTGGGAAACCCTTTTGATGGTCTCCAACAGCAGCTACAGTGCTGAAACTGATACTACATCCCATCATGATTCTGTTGACTCTTACTACACTATGTTTGTTACTGACCATTGTTCTACAAGTCAAAATCTGGATAATGACAAAACATGTTTCCACAAAAATCTCCCATTTGTACAGCATTGCTTAATCCTTATTTCCAAATTTTCTGTCAAATTATAAGACAGCATTACCTATTTATAGGCACAGGGGCAAGAGGTGACCACATCACCACTCTGTGGAGTAGGTAGATTGAGCTTGGTCAGGGGATGAAATGTGGTGGTTCAGACACCCCCAGGCTGTTTGGTAACGATGACTTCTAGGCTGCTTTATGAAATTGGTACCAGCCATTGTGCCATTGTTTCGTTTTGCAATGTAGGATGCTGGGAGAGCCTGGTACTTTCTGACTTTGTTGGGTGAAGTAGCCATTCAAACACACCAACTCCTGCACCTCCTGGAGATGAGGTCAGTGACTTGGAACAGTTAGGCACCACCTCAACATATTACAACTCCTGAGTACCTTGCCAACAAAAGACCACAAAAGCATCAAGCTAACCTGACAAGATTAATGGCCTGAGTGGAAAAGTACTACCCATAGTACTGACCAAAGTCAATCATCTTGAAATTCTATAAATACTGATCTTAACAAGTGAAGCCCACTGGAGCTCTCCAGAATCTCAGTAGGCTGAGTCTTGTTATCTCCCCCTGAGTTGAAATGCCTCTCTGGCTCAACTATGACCATCTGCTGCTAAAGCTGACAAAGGGAAGACCATCTGCTTGTGATAAAGCTGATGAAGGCAATCACTGTCGGCCTGCAAAGATGAGCAACAGGATAGACTATCTGCTCGTAGTAAGCCAACAAAGGGAGGTATGAGTATTCACAATCTCTAGGATCCTGGAGTTAACTTCTATACCTGTATATAGCTGTGTGCATGCATGTGTGTGTGTTACTTGCTTTTGCTTAGCAAGCTTTGTTAAATCTTACGTGTATCACTATTTTACTATAACTGATACAGATTTTGACTGATTAAGCATTGATATTTTATAAGTTACTGCAATAGTGTTAATATAGCTCTATTAATCTAAGAAAAGAAACACAAACTTTTTTTCTCTAGTGATCTGGAAAAGCGGGTCTTTATAAATACATTTAGCGAATACATTTTGGCAACAATGAAGTTTCAAAATAATGATATGGAAACAAAAGTATTTTAATTTTAACATACTTAATCTAATGCTCCCTTTCACCTCAAATTGACTTGATAGGCATTAGCAAAATTAGTAACTTAATATTTTACAGAGGACAAGGGCAGTCTCAAAATGGGTCTAGGGGTCAAGACTCGTCTCACATCACACTAAGTTTAGTGATGAAAATCAAAAGCTAGCTGAGATAATTTATATACAAGATTTTTTTTATTCTGTAGTGCAAAGTGATAGGCATATGTAAAAGTTTCTATGTAAGAAAAAATCTTACCAAATACCAGAGAAAAAACAGAAAGATATGGATAGCTAATGCTCCTTTGCTCCATCAGCTTTCCACCAGATTATGAATATAACCAGTCACAGTTTAACAGTTTACTTGATAAACACTGAACATTAACACATATTCATGAAGTACAATATAAACTGTTTAGAAAAAAATGCTGTCGTTGATAGGTAAAATACAACATTTTCCAATTATTTCTTGAGCACTGATTTTCCCTTATATAACCAGACAAAAAAAATAAGAGTGCAGTGAAATAATCCTTGATTATCAGTGGTATAAATGATTATCACAGTTGACCAGAAGTGTACCTTCAGTGTAAAGGTGACAGATTAAATTTCCTGAGATGAATAATGATTCCTGCACTAGAAAGATTTCCTTAAATGAGAGGCAAAATGTGTCTCTTCATCAACTTGGCATGCTGTAATAAGCCATACAGTATCTCCTGGATAAATCAATCTTGTGTACTGAGAGATAACTTGTGACAGAATGCCAGTAAAGTTGAAAAGTCATAAAACTTGTTTTTTACAAACTCATCCCTGCCATACTCTTCCTAGCCCCCTTCTGCCACCTAATTGATTTTATTTGCTTTTAACATCCATGCAAAAGATCTAAAACATCTACTGGTGCCTTTGATAATGGTCTTAAAAAATGTTTGTGTTACTTACATATGTAACAGTACCATAGAGTACATCAGTGATCTGTTCTGCATACTTGACAACAACTTAGTGGGATTTATTAGAGCTCGATACACATCATCAAGAGGTGGCTCCATCTGTGCCATTAGTTGTGGTCAACTGCTGTCACCATTCATATGGTTAAATTGTGTGATTCCTCAACATGAATTTAACTCTTTTCCCATGGGAGGCTCCTGTTTTCTTTAATGTGGTAACTTGGCGGAGCGTATATTTTCACAAACAGCCTGTCCTTCAGTGAACCATTCTTCAAGGAATCTCTTTTTTCAGCTGTAGATTAATCTTTTAAAACATATCACTGATACTTTTCCAGACATTGTTCAAGAAAGCCTAGTAAATGTCATACATAATTTTTACTTTCTAATTGTCTGATTTCTCAAAGAGTCCACAAATATAAGTAACACAGAAATAGTAAAAGAACATATATAATATACCCTCTTTTCTATACCTTATTTATAAATATATATAAGGATATCAATATATTTTTATATGCATATTTTAATTTATGTGTAAAACTTCTTAAACTACTTGTTACTAAATTAATAATGATTATGTTATTTTTCACATTTCCTTTTTAAGCTCATGGAGGATGCTTAGTTTGAAGCTTTCTCAGCACTGAATCTGTGGATAAACTCTTTCCAGGGTGCCTTTTGAATATCTGTATTGAATGTTTGTTGGGTTTTGGTTAGTTTGCTTTTTGGTTTTGTGGTTTTTTTTTTTTTTTTTTTTTTTTTTTTTTTTTTTTT